>JAWNPU010000090.1:3125000-3750000 GCA_035047325.1 Drosophila vallismaia | reverse complement strand
GCAAGTCGGGTCCTGGGGGCACTCCCTTACCAAATATTTGTGCAGCCATTTTGAATTGTCCTGCTCCTCTCCAAGGAATCCTCCCCCATGAAATGGAGTGGATTTTTGGACGCATGCGCCCGGAAAAGTGCTCAACCTTCACATTGGGGAATGGGATTTGGGGGTAGTTGGTGGTACATGGATGGCAGGCGTTTTCCTAATTTTATCCGACTTTAAGCTGTAAACTATAGCGGCTTTAAATTGGTTTTTGGTTATCGCAAGGAGCGGAAGACAAATTTCTAAGGCACGAGGAAATCATTAGTAATTTGCATGTCCGGACTCCGCTGGCTTGGAGTGAATTACAATTATAGTAAAATAATTGAATAATGAGAATATATTTAAATATTATATGTCTTGGGCTCATTTGGAGTATTAATTATGGGAGAATGATGGCTAAATGGGGATCGAAGCAAATGGATTTCCTTGTCATTAAAACCTTTCAACTAAACATATTGAAACTTCTACTAAAACTAGTAGGTTAAATTTTTTTTTTTTTTTTTTTTTTTGATGTGTTTTAAAAATCTTTATCTTTCCTTTTCAACCACTTATTCACTTTTATTTATTCTTTTCATTTCCAAGCAGTAACCATTTGTTTTTGTCTGATGTGTGGTCAAAGTATAGAGAGAATATTTTCATTCATAAAACTTGGTAATAGGATTATTCAGGCAGCACACACGTGCTCAGTGTCAGTGGCCCCCAACTCCGACTCCGAGTCAGCATCCCGAAGTCCAACTTCAACTTCAACGATGTCTCCACCTCCTCCAGCTTCCAAACCAGATGAAAGATTGGAGAAGCTCAGTTGGCCGGTTGGAGTTAAGTGCAGAAATGCATTGGCAATCACTGAACGTCGAAGTCTCAAATGCTCGCTGCCTTTTTATAGCCTTGGCTCTTATTATTAGTGACGGATTTCCGAGTCATTAGACAAAGTTATGTCTTGGACCACCGCGTCTGTTTAAGCTACTTAAATGCGCCGCCCACAGTTGCCGAAGATTTGACTGGAAACTGGAATTGCCCCTGGGACGAGGGGCGGTACGTGACTTGCTCATGTCGCAATTGACAGGCGTCGGCTTTGGGCCTTAAACGGCTCAGCATTTAATAAAGCAAATAAACTGATAAATGCCAACGATTGTTGGACCTAAATGCGAGACATTAATTAACAAAGGGGGAAAGGCTTTCTTTTCGAGTGGCGACCTGGGTCACCCACGCCACTCGGACACAAATCAATAACTTTATTATACAAAAACAAAAAAGACCCAGCATGAGTTTGGGGATACCTCTACCAGTCCACAGTCTCCAGTCTTCAGAATCCACTATCCAGTACCCAGGCCCAGGCCCAGGCCCTTGTGGCTTGTTTTACGAGCTGAAAAGCGTCTTGTTTAACTGCCCGGACAATGAGCGCCCGCTGGGCGCGTTAAGAAAAAATCACTTGGCATCGGAGCTGGCGACAGTGAGGAGGTAGTCCCCTCCAGAACCCGGATCGGGATGAAGAAACTTAGGGTCCTCACGCTCCTCCCGCCCTGAGCTTGTGTTGGTATAATTTATGGCCCACGGGTTTGCTCCAAGCGCCAGTTGACAGTAAGTCACCAGCGGGAAGAGCCAGTCGCCAGCTGCCCGGATGAGTCAGCGTTGAAAAGTGGTGGGTTTTCAAGGGTTAGCCCAGAAAGACAGTGGCTGGATGTAAAACCTATGACAACTATCAAAACTATGACTTAAAAATTGGACTTTGAAGCTGATTCAGTCGACATTCACACCTGATGATAAACTTTAAAGATAGTTTTATAGTCCAAGGCTTAAAGTATTCCGTTTTTAGCAGTTTATTTATAAATGATTAGCCTTAAAGTCAGACCTAATAAAAAGTAAACTATTCTTGATAAAAAGAAACTTAATTAAACCCCAACACCTGTTGCTTTAAACCTTCAGCTCTTGAGAAACCCTTTGTCTTCCTTTAAGTCGATATGGCTCATTGTTGTTATTATTATTGTTATTATTATTATTATTGTGGTTTTTGTTATTATTGAAGCCCTTGTGATTTTTGTTGTTGTTGTCCTCATCATACACCTATCACATTGAAGTTTATTGACTTTTGTATAGACATTCTCGGTTATGGATTTGGCTGATGTTTCTTTTTTGTTTAGCCGCGGGCAATGTAAACGGCGCCAGATTTCGATTTCGAGACAGTCACCAATATTCCACCCCATCATCGAACACAATAATATATATACTCATACATACTATATATTTACAACTGGTTATTTTCTGACAGGGTCAAGTGTCAGAATTTATCGTAGAGACAATAATTGGGGGTTAAGGAGTCGGGTTGGGATTAAGCCAATAAACTCTACAGACATACAGGTTAAGGATAATCATTTGAATATATTTTTTTGGTTTGATTTAACCAAATGCTTCAAAACATTAAGAATATTAGTAACTACGAGTTCCGGAATTACGTTAAGTAACGTTACGTTATCTAGGATAAAAAAGTAAAGATATTTTTATACTTGTTACTCGTTGATTAATAAGATCAAATCAAAACCTATCACTTGATAAATTCCAGAGTTTTAAAACACTTTCGAATCGAACATTCCTTAACAAATCCATACAGCTGGTATGCCGAAAACCCTACCATAAAACCCAATTTAATATGTAAACCTTGGCAGTCCAGCCACCCCCTGGATATGCATATCACGAACATTCCAAGATTAAGCGATAAAGCCCAATGTTTGATGACCCTTTCAGCCAAGTCGGGAATGGAAATGGGAATCCAACACTCGACATATCATCTTCTTGATGAGCTCCATCAGTGTCAGGGAGTCGAGAGATCTTGGCACGTGTAAACGACACCCAAATTAGAGGGAGATTATTTAATGGTTTGTCTGGCATTTTGCCTTATCTGCGGCCCTTCCGAGAATTCGGTCAACATGACCTGAGTCTGGAGTCCGGAGACCGGAGACCAAGGAGCTGCTGCTACCACTGCAGTGTGATAAGCTTATCAGCGACAAATCGGGTCTGGGCCAACTCAGCCGCCCTCTAGCCAGCTTTGTCATGTAAATGCGAACCGATTGGGTCCAAAAATCAATTTCAAACTTGGCGCCAGCCTAATGAGGAAAAAGCAACAAGCCCAGCAGGTCCTCCCCTTTGCCTCAAAACACCTCTGTAAAGCTCAGTTAATTAAGTTATAAAAATTATAGTTTATGCATACGATTTGCATTTTTATGGAGCCCAAATGTAACCTGCACCGATTTGATTTATTGATCAAGTCTCGGGACCCACTGCTGCCACTTCCCTCGATCCCGTCCCGCTTCCGTGGGCGGCTAGAAATCTGACAAATTGCTAGGTGTGACTTATAACATTTTTAGGTGACGACCATTCAGATAGATATATGTTCGTTTAATGAAGATAAGCCAGGGCTTTTCCTCTCTCACACATCTACGGTTTCAGAAGGGACTCGGATGATTTCGAAATGTCAGCATCATGGGAGATTCGCGTGCGCCTCCTCGCCAAAAAATAAGGTAAAACTAGTATGAAAAAAAAATAATATGGCATTAATGCTATATAAAACCATAAAAACCGCAAGATCAGCGGCATATCAGTGTGGTACAGGCCAATAAAAAAAATCATTCTTTTGTGTTTAATTAAAAACGTAAAAACTATGGGAGATAAAAACAACGATACTTGGGAGCCTTTAGGTTTTAGATTTTAATCTTTCATTAAATGTGGTTTACTTTGACAAATATGCTGACCAGATCTCTCTTTTGGATTGTCTTATATTTAAATTTCTTTTTAACTATTAAAAGGTTTTTAGAAACATTCTTCTAAGAGGTTTACCTTTTAAAATGGCGTTGAAACATTGACGCCTATATGTCAAAATTGATGGGCGAAACCCTTATGCCAATGCCAGCTGCCTTATCGGGCCAACACGTTTTGTATTTAAACGCTTTGCGGCTACCAACTCGCAGGGGTTCGGACCACGTACCACGTACCACGGGCCACGGAGCACGGAATTCACTCGGATCCTACTGGAAGGAACACCCATTTAACAAGTCAGCCCGTGAAGGCAAAACCATAAATATTGGCAATTTAACAGAGTCAACAGTATGGCACTCGAAGGCACACAAAGACACTGTGGACATTGCATTGAACGGGCTGGAAAAGAAGGGGGAGTTTTGGGGCTGAGGCTGGGGCTGGAGCAGGGGCTGCGGCTGGGGTCTTGGGATTCTGGATTGGGGGTCCATAATACACCTTGTCGTACACGATCCTTATCTCTTGGAATTTCTCGTGCGTGTCTGGCGTGCCAAAAAATATAAAAATAAAACACAAGAAAACAAAATTAATTGGTATCCAACGACTTGTGGATATACTTACTTTCTTTGGGGAAATTCTTCTTTAATACAGAAGTTAAATTAATCAAACTAGAGACAAATGATGGAAAGTTAGCATCCTTCTTTTAACAAAAGACTTTTAAACATCTTTGAAAGACTCCTCTAGGTATACCATTCTAGTTTATCCCTTGGCCCATAGTCCCATGAATAGTCATGATACCCTTGGAAGAACCTGGGCATGTGATAGCCTGGTCAGGAGCTGTCGCTGTCGGTTGCCGACTTTGGCAACGGGAATGGAATGGAGTGCGCGTGAAAAATTAGCCGTGGAAATGCGTGTTGTGTTTGTTGTTATTGTTATTGCTGTTGTTCGTGTTTTGGTTTTTATTTTTTTTTAATATATATATATATATCTGTATATATATTTCTTGCGATGCTGTGGCTTGTCGCCATTTTTTGTACTGGGGACTAATAAGCACAACAAGCTCATAAAATTTCGAAAGCTGCTCAGTCTGATTTTATTTCATTTTAAATTGTACACGCGCTTCGAGAATTTCCCCCTCATAGGTGTGACATTTTTGACTTCGATCTTAATTTTATTTTTGTGTCATTTATTTAGCATTTACACGGATCATTAGAGCTTGTTGTACAACGGCGACTTAATGATAAATTAATAACAATGCCAGAACATAAAAGACAAGCTTTCTATTTCACTTCCCGGCCCCAAAGTCCCCTCCATATAGACATTGACAGGGCCCCACACCAGAATCCCAACAACAACAGCAATACTAGAATAAAAAACAACAAAAAACAAACACTAAAAAACAACAACGATGTCAACAAAGACAAAGAACCAGACTAAGAAGCGTGCCAAAGCCGAACTTTGGGTCAACGGCTGGTAAAACCTTTTAACCCTGATGTGAGACTAAGGGGTCTAAAAGGAACGAATCTTAAAGTATATTTTTAAGAAATAGATTTAACATTAAATGAATCAGGATAGAGGAGTTTTTAGAATAAAGAAAACCCTTCAAAATATATTCCCTCAAACCTAAAAACATCGAGCTATGAATCTTAATAAAATGTATTAAATGTTGATTTAAAATTTGTTTTAAAAGCATTTATTAATACATTTATTTAACACATTTCCATTTTAGTTTTTATAGCTAAAATTTCAATTTTGTTTCCATATCAAGTTAAATATATATTTCCAATCATGTAGTATCTTAAGGGTTAACCCAAATCTCTGATCTTAAGCCAAGTTAATAGATTGTTACATTCTCTTTATATGAGACTTGGTCTGGACCCCCCAAGCCCCCCAAAACATCCAAGATTAACCCACACCTCCACCTTTGCCAGCTGTGAGGCAGACGTGTTGTTTTTTATGATTGCCCATTTTTGACAATGAATAAAAATTATTATAGTGTCGCACGTTTTGGTGGCTGTAATTTAATTAAACTGATGTCGCGACGACCCGCATCACGCTGCGGCATGCTACATGAGGGTTTTCCCGGAATTTCCCCTCACACAGGTGACAAATGTTGGACAGTTTGGGAAAGTAACTAATTTATAAAGCCCATCAAGAGATTCCCAGCTGGAGGGCGGCTGCCTCTGGAGCATCCCTTCTTCGATGAAAAGTCAAATAAACCTTTCGAAAAGTCAAGACTTTTCACCGAATATTTGCACTGGACGCTGGAGCGGAAGTGCCGCAAATACAGCTGTTGGCCAAATGGATTTGTTTGGTAAACAAAATCGAAATAAAATCGTTTCTGCCCTTCGAGGAGGGACAGTTCATCAAACTGCTGATGGCCAGAGGAAGGAAAGTGGAAAGTAGAAACAACAGAGGGTCAGAGAAAGGCAGGGGAGAGTGGGAGATGTGGATGAGTAGCCGGGAAAAACTTGTGCGGCTTCTGGCCGTGAGCCTGTGAACCTGTTTGCATCGAAAAGCAAAAAAATTGCCGACTGAAACCATGAATGAACTGCAACTTGGACATTGTCACTGTCAATATATAGAAATGCATTCAAGGTAACTTCCTACTTGTCTCGTATCCGATTTCAACCTAACCTCTTTTACACCGACAGATTATTGCGCCCCGAGTCCCCTATCCCACTTTTGGCCATATGCTTCTCGGCTTAACCGTCCAACCTTTTATTTAGCGGTCAGCACAAGAGACACGTACAAAAAAATACAACAACTACAAGCAGAAATAGCAAACAAAATGGCGGACATCCAGGGTGGGGGGCGACTCAATGATGGAGTTCCCCGCCACCTTCAGTATTGATTGATGGAACGGAACGGAGTCGTTGTGTCTTGGGGAGCTACAACTTTTGGTTGCTTTGTGGCTTTAGAAAAAGTTTATTAATTAAAAAACCAAAGACATTAATTTTAAATTTCTAATTTAAACATTAATTAATTATTCCAGAAACACAGGTTAGGGCGTACCAATTTACATGAAGTCTAAGCGGTTTGTTGTAAAAAACATAAATGGTTGTAACTACATTTAAATATATTATGGAAATAAATTGGCCTTCTATTTGTTTTCAAATGTAATAGAAAACATTGGCAAAAATAGAAATGATTTTATTATTACTGACAATTTGCAATAACCTATTTCAATTTTTAAAATTGAAATAAGAATCCATTTTTAGAATATCCTCTTACGAAGATATCCTGTATCCTTTTAAACTCCAGAGAATTGAGTTCTTTTTACACAAGCTCTTGAGTTTGGTAAAAATTTACAACCGTCAGTTGTCCAAGAGTTTTTTAAAGGACATGATTGTCCTCTTCTGAAAGCATTGCCCCCTGGGACCTTAGATTGATGACAACATTTGTCGTGACAAGCATTAACTAGCGGTTTCACACACTAAATATCCATTCTCCTACCCTCCTACCCCAGGATTCCAACGCAATTAGCAGCAGTGGAGGAGTGGGGCTGCGGCTTCCCCTCTAGAAAAGCGGAAACAAATTGTTGACACCTAAAACGGAGGGACTGCTCGGGGTGTGTTTCTTACTACGGGGTATGTTTTGGGGAGGCGACACCTCTGGCGCATGGGGAAATATTAATACAAATAATTAATTATGTTAAGTAAACAAAAATTTTAGTACTGAACTGATGGGAGAGACGCTGCCAAGAACATATATAGCTTTACTTCCCACAGGTTTTGTGTTTCCCGCACACCAAAAATTGTCTTCGATGAAACGGAGAACTTATAGGAGCGTTGGTTGCACTCGTTCGAATACGAGTCGCCAACATGTTTACATAAAACGGACTTGGTTTTCAATTTTAAATATATATATATATACAAATATATTTCGTATTCACAAAATTCTGCTGATTGGCCCGAAAATGTTGCTCGGAATGTGCCGGTCGACTGGTAATAGGAGAGCTCCTCCTAATCCTCCGCATACGGCCTGTAGCTGGCTATCTGACGGGCCACAATGTTGAGTATCTCGCGGGCAGCCATGTCTTGTCGCTCGTCCACAATGGCCGTAATCCGGGCGCATTCCTTCACATAGTTCTCCAGTTCCCGCTGGTTAAGGGCCCTACGCTGTGGCTCCTTGGACTGCAGAGCCTGCAGGCACTGACCCGTCATGTGGGCCAACTGGGAGCGAGCTCCGCTAAACGTCTCGTCAAGATCGTACAGCTCCAGCGGCGGAGCTGGCGGTTCACTGAAGATTGGCGGAAACGTGGCCAGCTGGAGACTAGGCAGCGGTATCTCGAACTGAGGCTTTATTATCTTCAGCGGCTCGTACTTCACGTGCAACTGCTCGTAGGTGTCCATCACATCCTTAAGCAGGCGATTACTTAAAGCGCAGAGATTCATATCAAACATTTGCTTGAAGTCCGCCGGCATCTCGGAGCCAATGGAGTCGATCAGGCAAGCCTTGGGCATATCGGCCAGGAAGGCCAGATCCGTGAAATGCTTGTTGTCACTGAGCTGGAGATAGAATTAAAATGTTAACTACAAAAGTATAACTAACAAGAAACTCTCCTTCTCACCTCTACATCATTGAAATCCAAATGCGTGTAGCTGATCTCCTCTCCTCCTAGTAGCTTTAGGAAATACTCCAACATGGCATCGTTGGTTTTGTCCTGCAGATACTTATCATGCCAAATATAGCCAGAACCCAAGGCCAGAATCTTGCCGCCTTTTCCATTCGTATAATAGCCAGCCAGGGGACGATTGAAAGGATATACAACTGGACCAGTCGTCAGGAGGACATTTGCTGGTTCCGAAACGTTCAGTGTGGCTCCGTAAGGATATTGAAAATGGATCTTGTACTTCTCATCGCTGAAGTCATAATTTACTTTTTCAATGTCCAGCTTCAGAAGATGTCGCCACATGGATTCGCACACCACACCTCCGCCTACGGTGCACTCCTTGGGATGGAAATTCTTGTAGTAATGTGGTCGCACCACGTTGTCTCCATTAATGTAGATCCCGTACTGCTCCAGGAAGAAGTTTACATTGGTGTTGAACTCCGGTTCTCCACCTTCTCCAAGCAGCACCAATAAGCTTCCTCCCTGCACCTCCACATAGTGTTTCAGAAACTCGAACTCATCCTCAGTAAAGCGGTCCTGCGGTCCAGCCAGGACGAAAACTTTTACCCTTGCCAGGCGCTCCTTTCTAAGCTCAGCATCGTTTCTGGAAAAAGAGTTTTTAGGGAAATATTTTAAAAATTTTAGTTTTTATACGGTTCATTATGTAAATGTTTAATAAATAAAATAGAAAAGAATGTTTTATTCCATTAATTCTTATTAAAACATTCTACCTAAAACACACTTTATAGACACTTTTAACTAAAATATGTTTTTGCAGTTAACATAATGTTACTAATAGATAAAAATATAATATTCTTTTTTTAATAATAATCGTCATATTAAGGATATGTGAATAGTTTATACTTAAACTGAAAACTTTGAAAATGCAACCGTTATCAAGTTTGTAAACTTACTGTTCGACATTCCAGTTGACCTTAAGTTTGCGGTGCAGCATTTTATAGTTATCAGATAGTTGAAAACGTTCATTTTTAGATGTATCAAAGCAGATAACCGGCTTACTAGACATTTTAATAGCTATTTAATATAAATAATAATCTGTTTTGTTATGGTCTAATGAAAATAATAGGTTGCCGGGCAACTACGTGCGCCCTCTAGTGGCCTAGTCAGATAACTTTTCAACACTTTTCGATAATTCCTAAAATTGAAAATGTGTTTAATTCGATAAGAATTAATGAAAAAGGAAAAAAATAAAAAAGGTTTCTTACATATATGATCTCATTCATTTTATTATTTATTAAATCGACTGAATTTAATACATATCGATTAACCGCAAGTGATATCGGTGATGACATCGAAGCTCTTCCATCTCTAACTCTCGCTGTGTGAAAAATTACGAAAGAATTTTTGGTGTTCACTCTTAAGACCGACCGAAATTTTCGCGAAACAAACGATGGCATCGATCTGTGGACGTATGGCGATCCGTGCTGCCGCACGCCAGAATGTTGCATACACGCCCGTGCGTTTTTGCAAAAGTAAGTGGAGAAAATCAGGAGCAAAACTCCCCGCCAGCTGAGATGCTTTTCCCGTCACATTCACCGTTCCCGGATGGGATGGGGAGGATTCACCCCAGCAATTGCATAACAGCGGAAAGCACTAAGCTTAAATAACAATCCTCCAATGATTGCTTCCATGGAAATATGCAGTTTTCTCAAGAGGAAAAGTGCGGAGTGTGCGAGGTTATGTAATAACTATGCGCAGGGAAATGTGTCTGCTGGACGGCTGCAGAGCGTGCGGGGGAGCACTGCAAAGTTAGCACCTATCGGATAGGATCACTCGAAGATTAACGACTAATGACCCGCCCGCGAAGAATTTACTGCTTGTGGGGAGTCTCCGATGTTTATGTAACCAGCTGCTGTTTGCTTTGCTGCCATTTCTGGTTTAGCTTATCAATTTATGAGCTAATATTCCCCATTTCTCCTCCTTGAACAGTGATGAACGATCCATTGGAGCACGCCACCGGTATCGAAAAGCGAGAGCTGCTACTTAAGGCCGCTGGCAACGATAACCCCTTCGACATGAAGGTCTTCAAAAGGGGAGCCGGTACCAAGGAGAACCCCAACCTGATTCCATCGGCCTTCGATGCCCGCATTGTTGGCTGCATCTGTGAGTATTCCTGGAGAAGATTCGGTCATAATAATAGCACAAAATGCGTATTTTAAGAGTTTATGTTTTGTAAACAATATGCCTTACCAAAAACGTTGCATTATTGTGCTATTATTTTATCTAAATTCTTTTGAAACTATATTAAATACTTTCTTCCATTCGTAGGCGAAGAGGATCAAACCTACGTACAATGGATGTGGCTGCAGAAGGGCAACCAGAAACGCTGCGAGTGCGGACACTGGTTCAAATTGGTGGAGAAGGCCGCTGTTTAAAGTTATTATTAATTAATTAAATAAACCAATTAATAACAAAAACACAACAACCACTATTAAGCTAAAAGTCAACCAATTTAGCTGCCCAAATAAACAAACATCAATCCAAAAACAAAAAACGAAACCTAAACCAAGAAATAATCGATCGGGTGGCCGCCGCTTTAACTTTTAGTTTCACCTTTATTTTCCGTCGCAGCCAAGGAGAAATGATTAATTATACACCTAAGTGAACAATAAAGGCAAACAAGTGATTTCGAGTGAAAGTTTTAAGAGTTCTTTGTCGAATCTAGAGAATAATTACCCAAGAGTGTACTTTTCTAGTCTTATTGGTCATGATTTAGGCTGTAACTGATAGTACGCTAGTTTTTATTTAAGGTCAAGGTATCATCAGGCTGTAGGCCTGTTTTTTTCACAGATTAAAGTAGGCTTTGGCTATATTCGGATAGAAATACTCCTTTTAAACTTTAACAGAACAAGTAGGCTATGGAACATTTAATCTAACCTTGTCAGAGCCAGTAAACCTCACATTCATTCCAAACCTATACTTGAAGGGAACAACATATTCCCTAATCATTTTTTCGCTACAAAAAAATCCGAGCATTTTTGTAAAACTGAAAAATGTCCTCGTATATTTCGCGTTGGCTAAAGGCACCGTCTGCCTCAAAGCGCCTCATCTCGCATTTGACTCAGCGCGAAGGTAAGCTAAATTCCCTGCTGCGTCGTCTTGGCTTGCGGCCACAGGCAGGTGGATCTGCCGCGGCAGGACCGCGACCCATCTCCACTAGTCAGGTGCAGAAGTCAGGTAAGTAAAGGCAAATTATTTGAAATGCTTACGACGCTAAGGCCACAAATTTCAATCAGCCCTTATTGAGGATGACGAACTGGTCACCGGAATTCAAAAGCGTGAGATCCAGTTTGCCAAGCAGGGATGCACCGATCCCTGGGGCGTTGGCCGTGTCATTAGACGTGGCTCCGGACGCGAGAACGATCCTACTATAGTGCCATCGGCTTTCGATCACCGCCTGGTGGGCTGCATCTGTCTGGGAGACCGCTTCGCCAAGTGGATGTGGATTGAGAAAGATGAGGGGCCCAAACGCTGCGAGTGCGGCCACTTTTTTTTGCTGAAAAATGTTCCACCAGTCTAAAATATTCCTGATAGACACAACAGAGCGCTGTACCCGATAACTTTTATACTTTCCCACAATATTCACACACTCGACATACGCAGGGCATGGTTTAGGCCATAAAGGACATTAAACATTGCATGATATTATCAAAGAACAAACGCCTACATTTATTAACCTATTTCAGCGTGTAGCCCGTCAGTAGGAAGCCACTGTTGCCACTCATGTTCACCTCTGGGTGAGTGCGATTGGGCAGGATTTGGTATGTGCGCAACCAATTGGATGTTAAATGCAGTCGTGTCACCTTTCCGGAGGCTTTCAGCTCCATGTACGTCTCTTGAAGCAGCTCTTTGCATGTGCCAAAAATTACCACGGGTCGTGATGGCTTAACGAGGGGCAGCAGCGCTTCGAGAATGTTAGAAGGATGTTCCTTGGCAGCCACTACTAAACTGTCGAATTTGGCGTGCATGAGGGCGGCAGCTTTCTTATTTTCTAAAGCCCATCGGGGTGGTCCTCTTGGTCCTAAAAATATCATAATTATTTATTATTATTATTTTATGAATATATTATTGACCTACCATTTTTATTGTCATCTAGTTTGGGCTTTTTGGTGCTGGGTTCGACGGTCTCTCCTTGCTCTTCCGTTGGGGTTTCCGGTTGGGTTTCTTGTGTCTCGCTTTCACTGGGTTCTGTCAGTGGTTCGTCAGTTTCCTTAGATTCTCCTCCCTGGTAGAATTCCCTCAAGACGGAGTACAGATTGACGGAAACACAGCGCTGCTGCTGCTCCAGCGGCAGTTTAAGTGCCAAAAGTGCCTGTTTCTGGGGCACATTTCCGGGATGCATGTGGACTAGGGTGCCCTCGGTTCCAGCACCGATAGAGTTCAGCATGGCGGCCGGCAGGAGACCATTGGTGCCGCTTTCGTAGAGCAGATAGCTGCCAAAGCCGCAAACGCCTGAATAGGATATGATTTGTGAGAGCGTGTCCACTCGGATGCCCATTATCTTCTCGGCATCCTGTCTGTAGAATATATCAACCATCAATCGGATTGTGGGCTGGCGGATCTGGACAAACTCAAAGTATTTCTTCTCCTTTTTCCGCAGGTACTTCTCCTGGGAGTACTCTGTGCGGGCGTGGAAGGTTTTCGAGTTCTCCACCAGCTTTTCGATGATCTTGCTGGATCCATTGCACTCTTCCCGAAGCTGTTCAATGTCCGAGGGCTTGAGGGCCTGTGCCTCTCCATCGTCGCAGATATCCCGGTTGTCGGCTCCGCTGCTGGAGATTCCCAGCAATTCCCGGGTGCTTCGCAGTTCCGTCTCGCTGCACACCTCCAAGGCGTGCTGACGCTGGGCCCCTCGTTTGCCAGGCTTCGTCTCCTTGACGCACATTTTGAACGTAGTGCCATACGGCTGGTCTAGCAGGGATTTCAACTCGAGTGTTTCTTTTCCCAGGGTCGACGTGGTGTCCAGGCTCCCGAACTTTTGCAGTTTCGTATATTTCTGACGCTGGATGACTATATAGTCACCCAGTTGTATATTCGGGATGGACATGGTCGCAAATCTGTGTTATAATAAAATAAACAACGTGCCTCTCTTAAGAATAACTAAAAGCCGCCAAGGAGATGGTGGCATCAGTGCTGTTGATCTAGCTCTTTTTTGGCTACAAAATAAGAAGGTAAGAATAAGGTAAATAAATGTTATCAATGAAAGCCTATGATTAGTAAATCCTCATTAATTATAATGAATTTACATATAGAAAATTGATTTGTAAAAGAATTTCCAATCCAAACGCCATTTTATAGCGCTTTGTTTTTCCATAAATAAAAAACATACCACACCATAAATAGTTTATTGATAAGAAAAACGATAGGAATAACAAATAGAGCTATAAAAAAATAATGTTTTACAATTTCAATTGTTCTTTAAGTCAAGAAATAGCTTTTATCAGTTTCATTAGATTCTTGATATTAATAATCTATCTATATTATTTGACAACAGATATAGAGAAGTCTGCTATCACTGGTGTAATGCTGGAACCTGTTGCTTCGTTTACGGCCAAACGATGTACTGGTCACACTGCCAGGTGGCCGCGATCGAGTGTCCAGCTGATAACTCGGCGATAATCCAAGCAAGATAACGAGTGTACAAGAAACGCGTGCCTTAATGCCTTTCCGATCTGTTCTATAATCACTGCCCGCCCCGTCAGTTCTTCGGCGCTGCAGTTGCCTCCAAGTGCGCTAGTACGTAATTCGTGGCCACGTGATTGCCATAACCCCCCGCACTGGGGCTTCAAGAGTTTGAAATAGGAGCAGCTCGAAAGAGGAGACCCAAAATCAAACATCCCGCCCTTCTACCGGCTTGGCGTCCCCTGTCGTCGGCCGTTAACCAGCGAGAATAACTGACCGCGCAAGTTTTTGGTTTACGCCCCAATAACTACTGTCGCCCGCATAACTTCTGTCCACAAATCAGAGTCAGAACCAGAACCAGAACCAGCCCCAGCCTCACGAACAGTAGCAGCCTAATTATGGCCGAGAATAAAGCGGAAAAGTTGCCTTTTATTGGGAAGCAGCAAGGACCAGTTCCGGTGACGCTGAATCCCTCTTGGGAATCGAAGCTGCCGCCTCTGGAGACCAAGTCCTCCGTATCCACCGGAATTCTGGGACTACCTGCCCCGAAGGATAAGTATCTAATCGTGTTCTTCATCTTCCTGCTGCACGGCTTGGGAACGCTGCTGCCATGGAATATGTTCATCACCGCGAAGAGCTACTTCGAGGACTTCAAGCTGGGCAACAATACAGTGGCTACGGATGTCAACTATCGGACCAATTTTATGCAGAACCTGGGCTTTGCCTCGCAGATTCCGAACTTGCTGTTTAATTGGCTAAATATCTTTGTCAACTTTGGCGGCGACCTGACGAGTCGCATCGTCTACAGCATCATCATCGAGTTGGTGATTCTCCTGGTGACCATTGTGCTGGCCATGGTGGACTCGTCCGAGTGGCCCGACGTCTTCTTCTGGACCACCATGGCCTGCGTTGTGCTCCTAAATGTGTGCAATGGCATCTACCAGAACACTATCTACGGAATTGCTGCTACACTTCCGATTAAGTACACTGGAGCTGTGGTCCTGGGATCGAATATTTGCGGCTGCTTCACGACCATTATTTCCCTGCTCTGCACGATGTTCGACTCGAAGCGCACCCAGGCCATCTACTACTTTGTTACGGCTATTCTGGTGCTCCTGCTCTGCTTCGACACGTACTTTGCTCTGCCCCTGAACAAGTTCTTCCGCCACTACGAGAGTATCGGCCAGAGCAGCGAAAAGAAGTCGGAGTCCAAGCAGCAGCTGAACGTTCCATACTGGCAGATCTTCAAGAAGGCTTCGCCGCAGCTTTTAAACATTTTCCTTACGTTCTTCGTGACTCTGGCTGTGTTCCCGGCGATCCAGTCGAATGTGCGGCGCAACGATCCGGACTTTGCCGTCGACAGTGACCGGTTCGTGCTCATCACCTGTTTCCTAACCTTCAACGTATTCGCCATGTTGGGCAGTCTGACCACGTCCTGGGTGCAGTGGCCCAAGCCAAAGTTCCTAATCGTTCCGGTGGTGCTGCGCCTGGTCTTCATTCCTCTATTCATCATGTGCAACTACGTCCCGCCAGACACCACACGCGCCATGACCGTGTACATCGACAACGACTGGATCTATTGGGGTCTCGGCGTCCTGATGGCCTACACCTCCGGCTACCTCAGTTCCCTGGGCATGATGTACGCCCCCCAGACGGTGGCTCCCAAATATCAAACGACGGCTGGAATGTTCGCCGCCGCCATGCTGATCACGGGCATCTTCTCTGGAGTTATGTTCTCGTATCTGGGACCCGGATTCGTCGTCTAGTTTATCCTTATGATCTTGCCCCTATGACAATTACTAATACAAAAAAACACATTTTTTGTTTTCATTCATTTTTATTGCATACTGACCCACATTATTTGTAGATTTATCGCTTTTGGCCAGTTGGTTTTGCTTTAACCAATCATTTTAAACACGTTTCATTAAATAAAGTTTACAATTTTAACTTTTTAAACCATCAACTGCATTTCAATAACCGACCAGATAATTAAATAACAAAAGGCTTCTTCATCATATGCTAATTGTGCCGACAAAAGATCAGAGAAGTTGCGGGAATTGGGTCCTAATTGGTGGATATATGTTTCAATTAGACATGGGTCCAGCAGGTCAGGCAAATATTTGGTTTATTTTTATCACAGCCACATCCGTGGAACAACAAATTGTAATGTTTACGGGCACAAATTTCTACGCAAAAAAATATAAACACAATGACTGGAAAAATTGAACTAGATTTCTGGGAAAGAAAAAGCAGGCCGCCAAAGTTTGGTTATGACTTAATAATAGATTTTGTAAGGCAAAAAATATATATTATAGCTATATTGTGGTAAGATGTTTTATTTTACAAAATCTTTGTTTTGTCCAAACGACAAGACCTTGAATATATTTATTTGCATTTAGTTGTCAATTTTAAGAAAATTGAATTCAGGTGAATGTGTAAATTAAACTAAAAACTACAATGTGTTCTCACACTTTTTATACTTAAGAAGAAACTATTATTTTTAAGAAGGGGAAGGAAAGATTTGGTTCAAGTGGTCAGTATGATTTTTATAGTGGCTTGTATAATGATTAGATTTTTTCTCTATTATCAGGGTTCTGGTTATCGGATCGTAAAGATATTACATTATTTTATACCTGAAAACCTTTAATTTTGAGTACAAACTTCAGTGAGAAAGTAAATTTCCATTTAAAGTGCATTAAACCTAAGAGCTTGAAAGTAAATACCCTTACTCCTTGGTATAAATAAATATTTATTTTCGGAGCAGAGCAACTTTTCTCTCACAGGTCTAAATGTCTCAAATGGCGCCGAAAACTTGTTTGTAAACAAAAACTATGGCCCCGAAACTAGTCTTATCAGCAAAGACACATAATTACCCTATTCAGTGGCTCATTTCAGATAAACATATCAGTTCCAACTCAATAAGGTGACATTTAGTGGCTATTTTTCTATTTACAGGGCCCGACGTGTGTGGTCCAATCTCAATTTAGTTTCTTATCGCCATCGCAGGATGGTTTCTCTAAGAAATACATAATCTTTAGAAGCTCGTTGAACTTTGGCACATCTCGGGGCTGGCGCTTCTCAAGGCCTGCGATCTGCTCCAAAGCCACCTCAACGTCAACGACATTGCACAGAATGGACTGAATACGCTTGGGAAACTTTCCACCTGAGCCATTGGCTCTTTGTCGTGTTGTGTCCAGCATTTTCATTTGCTCCAGAGGGCTTATCTTTGTGTAGCTCACCACCAGGGTGGTCAGCTGTGACAGACGTTCCGCCAGCGAAAAGCCATAGTCCTCGGCATCCGACAGCCCAAGGCGTTCCAGTTCCCGGCTACCCTCCGCATTCAATATCGTGCTCTCCACGGGATATCGGTTGCCGGTAAGGTCCAAGTGCTTGAGTGACAGACGCTCCAGAAGGTCCGCTAAGATATCCAGCTCCACGGAGCACTCGCGTGCTACAAGGGTCTTGAGGTGGACGAGGTTTTCCAGGTACTTTCCCGTGATGTAGGCGCTGGACACACTCAAGCTTTGTAGCTGCCTGCAGCTCTTGGATATCGTGTTGATCATGCTATTGTTCATGCTCTCGTCCGCGATACACAGCTCCCGCAGGCTGCTAAAGTCTCGGCGCATGTAAAAGCTCAGCTCGGGGCGCATCAGGTGGCGACCGAGATAGGAATCGAATGCCTTCTTGTGTATATTCCATATGTACAGCTCCTCCATTGCCGAGCTGGTCAGTTCGAAGAAGTACAAGTAATCCTCTTTGCTGAGGGGCTCCAGCATGGAATCGGACACCGAAACCTTCCGGTAGCGGGGCTTCCGCCAGACCATCAGCTGGAGTATATCCTTGAAACGCGGCGCCAGGCGGGCCATCTTAATCTGCTCTTTCAGCGGTAGAAACTCCAGGATATTGCACACACAATCATCGTTTAATTCCTCCATGAAATAAAATTATTGTTATTGTTAAAACTATTTCGTCAGGTTAAAAGTGCGACCGTTAGCTAAAAAAATTAAAAAGCTGCAAACGCTATTTACGGTTGACGGATGTATCGACGATAGCAGTTATCGTTGGCGCGGAATTTCGAAAGCTTTTTAAGCTTTTAAGAATTTACAAATAAAATTGATGTTTACTTTTCTAATAACATATTAAAAAGAGAATATAATTATATTGAAATTCAAAACTTTGTAATACTCTCTAAAAAGAGAAGAGTTTACTAAGTTTAAGTTTATTTAATAAAGCATTAAATTTTAAAGAGATTTCAATGATCCTTTTACAAGAAAGCGATAGAAAATTTTTATTAGATAGTTTCAAATACGTCTTCCCAAATAAGAAAAGCTTTACTGATTCAATATTAATACTATTTTATTTATAAATCAATGCCTGAAAGTTGAAAATTTACGAAAGTTTACTGAAAGTTGCTCCTTACGAGCATAGAGCGCAGCCTGGAGCCCCGTGGCCCACAGACGCCTTGCAAGCGTATCAATTAACATTTTAAGTGGGTTTCCATGTTGGACTGTCGCTTTTGTACGTATCATGCGGAATCCTCCGATACGCCTCCGACTAAAATCGAAAGCGACCACCCCCGGCCAAGTTCCAATTTCCCATTTCCCCTCACATTTGATCGGGGAATGGGCCACACATGATTTGTGCGTGACCATGCGAAATGTAAATTATTTATGTATTGTGCGTCCGTTTATAAGGCATTATCCTGCAACAGTGCTGAGTTTTCCATGGCTCCTCGACAGCCGTCTGGCGGTGTCGGAGTGCCTTCAGAGTCGCCGTCTCGGCTTCACAATAGCTCGTCGCAAAAATAGCCCAACAGTTGGAGGAACCCTTGTCAGGACATTGGACAGCAATTGATTGGCATTAGTGGGAGTGTGGCAATGTGGGTGGGAAAAAGTCCAACATGCATGGCTGGTGTGCACAGAATAACGAATCGGCACAAAAAATTAAAGCAAACACATTAAAAATTTGCATTTCAGCTATCGAAGATGCCATAAATTGGGCTCTGAAATTAGGTCACTGAACCTACATCATGTTTCGCTGTAAGCCGACACCTTTCCCGAATAAAAACAAACACATATTGAATGGAATGTGTTGTTTTAAGGTAAACTAATATTTGATAAGTCATAAAAATATGTGACTCACGCTTCGTTTTGTTTGCTGTTGTTTAAAGAATTTAAACAATGGAACATAACATTGGAAAACCTGGCTTATTGCTTTGGAAATTCAATTGTATGCTCATACGACCCGTTGTCCAGTAAAGGTCACAGCCTTTATTAGAGGAGAGTTTTTATTAAGGTTAACATACAAAATAAATAACATACTTCAAAACATTTAAATCTTACTTGATTGTAAAGATATTCATTGAATATAAGTTCTAACACTTTTATGGCTGTTCATTAGAACTATTGTTATGTAAAAAGCGTAACAAATCCGTAATACTGCTGCTATTGTTTAAATTAGATAATGAACCAGGAGTGTCATACGTGACTTTAATCGCAAACCTTGAACCGGCCAGTGTCCTTCTAATGTCCGCATTGGCTTGGCTCGGGTTTCCCTCCGATTTAAGTGGCCAGCAATTTGTGCCCGGACATTACCAGTGTGGCGGCTCAATTATGGGCGTGATTAGGGCAGGCGGTCATGCCACCCGTGCATTATATACGCTATATCCATATTTGTTCCCGATAACCGATAGGCAACACCCTTGCCTGAGCGGCAATTAGACGCTTACTGGAATCACACCGATAAATTATTAGCTGTTAGAAGGAGGACCCTTAAAAGTTGCCACTTTTTCGGCTTGACTTGGCTTCCGTGGGTGCCGAACCGAAGTGGCAAACAAAAAGGAGAAATGTGTAAAACGACATCAAATATGCAACACTTTTTCTATCTCAGCTCCTTGGCAAACAATTGGCCAATTAAGTCGAAAGTTTGCAGCCAACCCCACCTTGCCCCACTCCTTTTGGCCCTTGTCCATTGGCCCCAAACCGATGGTCATTGCATGCCAGGCGCACATTTTGTGGCCATTTGCGTGCCGCCTTTTAGTCCTTATTCCCCGGTCCGTGGGCAGCAAAGCCAGGGAGGGCGGGACGATGGCATTGCAGCTCGTTACGTGTTTTATGCAGATTGCCAGGCCAGCCTTTCCACGGTTTACATTTTCGATTTTCGGCTCCTGCTCCTGCTCCTGCTCCTGCTGCTGCTCCTGCCGCAAATCGCAGACACGTTGGCATCGTCAATTCCATGGAACTACTTTGGGCACTCGGTGCAATATTTCATTTTTAATTTGGACCCCTGAGGTGTGGATTTGATTTAGTTGGGCTTTCGGCCAGGAAATTGATCGACATTCTTTTCTCGGCTACAATTCCCCAGCTGGGTGGCAAGGACTGCCAAGTCCTCCCATAAATAAATGCAACAAATTTTGTGATTCTTTTGGCTGTCATACTTTCTTTATTTTAGGTATCTTCATTGTTCATATATTTCCTTTACTAAATGCCTGTCGAAATCATTGAACGTCTCAGCTAATTAAGTTAATATAATTCCATAATTACTTTAAATTCAATTTATTATATTGGTAACAATTGGTTTTTAGCTTCATGGAAGAGAAGAAACTTGTTGGATCACAAAGGTTTTGTTTTCGTTATTTCGATTGGTTTGGCTCAAAGACTAATCAAACGTTCTCTAACGAAATTGGTTGAAGAAATCAAATCAGTGTATTTGAATAGAGATGATAATCAGTTTAAAGCTTATTTACATAGATCAAACATATAGTAACTAACAATTTGAAGTATATTTCGTTGGTTTTCGGCTTAGGTTTAGGCTAGATTTCATTGCACATGCGCTTTTGGAGCTCTACTTAAGGAGTTATTTCACGTTTTTAGTATCATTTATTTAGTTTACGGTAAGGCTGAAGACAGAGTATTAAAATTGTTTTATTGTTTAAGAGTAAAAGTTTTTTATAAAATATATTTATCATATATCAAAGTATAGTTAAGTATTTATTCGTATTCGTAGGTGTATATTACAGTTTACCATTTCATTTTATACAGAGCAGAGCTCGTCCAGAAGACGAGTTCTTTTTTGAGCTAATAGTATTTTAACAGTACAGAGTTAATATTTAATATATATATATATTATTATATATTGTTGGTTTTTCGGTTTGGTTTTGTTTAAAGGTTGTAACTCGAATAATGCAAACACTTGATCCACTAAACAAACTAATTTTATTTATTAATTCCTTCTTGACTTTTTGTATACTTTGCAAGGTGTATATACTTTATGGTTGTATAATTACTAAATGGTATTTGAGTCAATATTTATTATTATTCCATATGCCATATGTGTATGTGTATATATTGCAAATTTTGTAATACTCTACTGCTACTTCTATTTTTTCTTGTTTATTAATTATTTCCGCATGTCTCTTTGGTAATTGGTCCTTAGTACACTACATAGAAAGCGTTTAAATACGTTTTGTTTTTTGGATTTCTTTTTTTTTGGTTTCGCTTTGTTTTTCATAAATATCCATAACACACCTTTTGGACTCTCCGACACAGCATCGCACTTATGGCTTCATCTCAGCGGAAAACAAGGGGGGAGTAAACGAGGGAGGACCACCGAACGACCTAGGCCCATTTAAAGCAAACACCTTTATCCTTTATCCTGTGGGGTAGTGAGGCGGTGAGGCGGTGAGACGGGGTGTGTGGGTATTGGATTCAGAGCAGCAGATGGCCTTTTACAGCCAGCACAGCTGTGACGAGCTTTCAGGCTAAAAATAAGCGCCTTTCCACGAACACACACACCCACTCTGTCCAGGTGTAACTCTGCTCACCTGTGTTTCAGTGTCAGAGTGTATGTGAGTGCGCATTCGCCAGTTAATTGTGGACAGGACTAAGCCAAACATTGGCATGATTTTGACTACACTTGGAGAAATACAGGGTTAGAAGTCAAAGGGAATATGTTTCAAGGGGAAACCTTTGCAGCTGCTTTGAGAATGAAACTTATTTTTAATTTCCATTTTGATTGTTTCCTCTTTAGTAAGTAGTAGAAAGTATTTCTGTCCCTGCAGCGTCTAAAAACGCGGTCGAAAGGACGTAAAAAGCTAAAACCGCCAGCGTCGCACATAAAAGTGTCAGGCAGACACAAAATTTATGTTGGCTTGCAATTTTCCCAACACCAGCACACATCACTGCCTACCTGAGTGGGTTGCAGGCAGGGTTTATGTTTTTGCGGAGCCTATTTTGCGACCAACGCGGCTTTATTATTAAAATTGCCCTGAAAGTTGGATGGGGGGAAACTCTAAACCACTGGGACTGCTACAGGCTACAGGCTACAGGCTACAGGCATTTTTATGTACTTTTATATTTGCAAAAATGTTGCGAAAATTGCTTAAGTGTTGTTAGCTCAGAACTTGAACTGATTTAAAGGGATAATTTTATAGGCTTTTGGTTTTGAGCTGAATTTTTCAGTAGTTTGGAATAATTTTAGTGCAAGTCTCTTGCCAGATTTTGGCTCATAGGGTCCTTCAAGCCATACTACCATATATATGTTTCACCTACCCGGACCACATCTCCTGGGATATCCTTCCATGCCCAACCGTCATAATTAGGAGCCGCAACCACGGTTGCTAATTAACTGCCGCGCTCCAAAAGTGTGCCGTGTGCCAAATATCTAATTAAAGGTAATCCTTTTTTGCATATTGCTCTATTATGGGAGGAAAAAGGTGAAGGGTGAGTGGCTGGGAGACCACTGAGGATTGGGCGATGCTATGCGGTGTCATTTGAGCTACAGAGCCGTACTTTCTGCTTCTGTCTCAGTCGCAGTTTGCATTTATTTCGTGCTTAGTTTTGTCCATGTTGTCCATTTTCATTTTAAATGTATTTTTAACGTGTATCGCAGCTATTTTTGACCTTTTCTCGTTTCTCGTTTCACTTGATCTCTTTAATTCACCTCGACTTACGTAACTAGATATATACTCGTATTTTTTTGGGATTTGGATTACACTACTGCTACTACTCATGTTTAGAAATGTCCTTTGTATCGACTTCGGTGCGAAGTTGGGTAAAAAAAATCAACCAAAGTCATCGTTATTTTAATAATTAAATACAATATTTGAAATATTTTTTGCGCTACTTACATGCATTTAAGCTATTTAATTGGTTTATTTTCTTAATAAGTTCTTTGGAGTTAATTTCCATAGTTTATACTCCCTTGTTTAATTTAATTTAACTTTGGCCATTTGTGTTTTTTTTTTGTTTATTCTTTTTTTGCATTAATGTTTGTTCACTGAAAATGCAATTATTTCAGTTTAATTCGAACGAATTTTTTTTTACGCATTTTGTTGGTGTCGAGGGCTTTCATTTCGTTTCATTTCAATTATTTATGGTTTATTTATTGCTGTGTTTTTATTTCGTTTGATTTAATTAAACTTTACTGCAAAACGAATTCCTTGCCCTGCCAGACTCATCTCTCGGACATTATCCAGTTTCATGTCGCTTCTTTTTCTTGTTTTTTTTTTGGCAGTAAACTTTATGATCAAATTTACGAGTAACGAAAACCAAATTAAAAGCGTAATTTAATCTATCCAAACAAGAGGCGAATTGAAATAAAATTGAATGCATATTTAATGTTCGAATAAGTTCAGTACACAAATTGTAACTTCAATCATTGGTTCTGTCAACAGTTTTTCGAGTTACGAGTTCAGAGTTCAGAGTCCAGAGTCTATATTATGAGCAAAGTCCATAAATTCAGTGGCAATTTATGGTCCGCTTTCCGTCCCACATGAGCCATTAGAAATTTTTGGAAAACTTTCCCTGGGCAAATGATAAAAGAAACATTCGACTATCAGAAAATGTCATTTAGAATGTTGTCAGATTTGATTTATACTTGGCCATTTCCGTGCAAACAAAAAGCAGAGAAAACTCAACCTCATCTGCTGGCTTACTTTTACCGTTTTCAATAAATTTGTTTTTCAATTTTATTTCTGTTTGCGTTCTATTGGAAATTTATGCAAAAAATGCATAAATTACGAGGAAATGTAACAAGTAAGCCTTAAAGTTATTATAGCTTTTACAAGTCGAAGGTTTACATGCCCTATTTTGTGTTACAGTTTCATGATTTTTAACATTGCTTTTGATAGATTTAATAAAAATATAATATAATTATAATTTTCTTAACATAATTTTTTAAATTTAAAAATCATATTTGAATGCTGCCCGAAGGATTGCTGGACTTGGAAACACCCTTTGTAAGGGCATTGAAATGTCACACCTGTCACAGGAGAAAAGCCGCATGTGTAAATTTTTATTGCCTACCTTTCTGCGCCCGCACTCGCACCCGCAGCCGCTGTCGTTCTTGTTCTCTCTCACACTCTCGCCGGATGTGTGTTCGGTGTGTGTACGTGTTGTGTGTGTGTGTGCCTGTGTGTGTGAGCTATGTTTTCACAACCATGTTGATTTTGTTCGCTTTGTCCGCATACATATACAGTTATTTGTTTATGCTTCTCTTTGTGCACACTTACTTGGCATTTCGTTTTCATTTCGTTTCGGTTTCAGTTTCGCTTTCACTTTCGCTGCTGCTGCTTCTTCTGTTTTTGTTATTAATTTTACACAAAATGCCATTTAACTTAGTTGCTCTTGCTTCTGTCTCGCTGTTTTTGTTGTTGGTTTTCCTGTTTTTTTGTGGGCTGGGAATTTAACTGGCTGTGTGTCTGTCTGTGTGTTGGTGTGTCAATGATAAATCACATTAAATGCAATTTACAAAAAACATTACGTTCGCACGTTCCGGTTGAAGTTTTGTTATGTTCCATACTTTTGTTATCAGAATTATGCTGCTTATTTATTTTCGCTTTCGCTGTTTTCCTGCTGCCGCTGATTCCCTAATTTATGTTTATTGCTGCTGCATATCGCCGCCATTGCCCAGGCCAGCTTTCGACTCTGGCGGCACCTGTTGTTGGGAATTGAAAATTATTAAATGAATTCCATTTAACTGCAAATGATTTTTGACATTAAATAGCAGACAGAGTCGGAGATAAAGATAGATAGAGACAGTAAATGGATTTGGAAAAGGTACATGTTGTTTTACGTGAAATATAGTTAAGCACAATCAAAGCATAGGCAAACATTAATGTTGGTAAAGTAGCGGGTTTTGAGTTTGTGTGTGTTTCGTGTCTCTAGACTGGGTAAAAGGAAACAAGGCTCAACAAAAAATAACACGCACACAGACACACGAATATAGGCCAAAGGATACATTCATATGTAGGACAGCCAAAACAATTTGTTCGAACCAAACAAAGGATCTGCTGGAAAGGCGAAAAACAAAGAAAAAACATTTATATAAATATTCAAGGCGAAACTTTCAGAATAATAATAGGAAATAGGAAAAATAAGCGCCGGCATAAGGGAAACTCAATGGAAAAAAACTTGAAGCAGTCAAGAGCCAAAAAAGGAGACCGAAACGAAACTGAGAAAACTAAAAATAAATACAAATATGAAACTAAATTGAACTAGAAGCCGCCATACGCCATACTCCGCACATGGCATGACTCCGCACGCTCTGGGAAAAAGGACAACAAACCAACAGCAAAAACACATACGATTAAGTCTGGGTGGGGGACCTACAATGAAGTTTGTCCAGAAGTAATCCAGACTAAACCTAAAGTGTAACAAATGTAACATTCAATCTTAAATTAAACACTTAAATAATGAAGGTGGAGGGAAGGTGGTCCCAGGGTACAGGAAGTAAAAATTGAAATGAAAAAACATTAAATATAGTTTCAATATTTCCAACAACAAGCAATACGAAACAAAGGATTAAACATTAAGCTTTCTTTGGTCCCCATTCAAGAGACTTTGAACAAGACATTGAAACAGCGGTTGAGATAATCTTTAACTAATGACAACATCGAAAATGAGAACGTCCATTAACAAATGAAAAACATAGAAATCGACGTCAAGGACGAATACGATGGACGAGAATAGTCAACGGCGACTGTACCTAGTATCTGTTAGGATGTGGGATTATGGATTATCAAGCTTAACGGCCATAGAAACTATGAAAGTCCAGGAAATCCATGGAATCTGATTGATTTTGTTGTTGTTGATCGATCTACACGACGGGGGAAAGGACGAAAACGAAAAAACCAAATGGTAACCAAAATCAAAATGGCAATTGTTGTGGTATTTTTGGCGGTGAGTTTGTGAGATAATTTTTGAATTTTTGGAGAGCAGGAGAAACAGAGAGAGTTATATATTTATATATATTTGTGGTAGGAGAGTGGAATATAATACAAAAAAATACTCGACTTTTATGGTGTAGACCCACTCACCAGTTTCTTGAAACAATCCTCAAAGAAGGCTGTCATAGAGCGGTACAAATGCCGCTTCACCCCCGATAAACTATGTCCTTCATCGGGATAAATCTGTTGCTTGTAGAGGACACCTTTACTGGTCAGAGATCTGGCCAAAACCATCGACTGCTGGACATGCACATTGTCGTCGGCTGTTCCATGGACCAGAAGGAACTGGCGCTCCCTCAGGTTGTCCACATACTTGGAAAGGTCACTCTCCTCGTAGCCCTTGTAGTTATCCGTCACGTTGGGAAAACTGAGATACCTTTCGGCGTAGGTGGAGTCTGGTAAAGGTAAAGATGAAGTGGGTTCTCAAGGATAATAAACTAGGGATTATAACAAACCATATAGCTTCCAATTGGTGACCGGCGAGACACTGATTCCGCACTGGAAGATGGACTGCTGCCCGGCCAGGGCGAGGGCAGCTGTGTAGCCCCCATAGCTCCAGCCCCAGACGCCCATGCGTCGGGCATCGATGAAGTGCAGGTTGTCCCGGAGGTACTCACTCACCTCCAGTTGATCAGAAACCTCGACGCTGCCCAGCCGCTTGTAGACCTCGTGGAGCAGCTGGTAGCCCTGACCCGAAGAGCCGCGCCCGTCAATCTCAACCACAATATAGTCTTTGCTGCCGGCCAGGTAGGTATTCCAGTCCACGTGCCAGCGATCGGTGACCAACTGGCTGCCGGGGCCGGAGTAAACGTGCAAAATGGTGGGATACCTCGTGATCTCATCCTCGCGCAGAACCGGTGGCAGGAACAGACGGACCTGAGCGTGATAGCCGCCGGAGATCATGACAGGGAAAGTCTTCACCTGCGGCATGGCGGTCTTGGCCATTTTCTCCTTTAGCCGCGTGTTGTTCTGTATGGTGACCAGGAGCTCCAGAAACTGGGACTTGGGAGAGTCCTCGCCAGGCGGCTTCTCTCCACTGCCCTCTGTCGGTGGTTCCTCTTGTTGTGTGCTCTGCCTCTTGGCCTTAGGACCGCCGGCAGGGCCTGTGGTTAATATAAGGCTGTATAAGATGGAGGTGGGTACGACGGGTCCCAGGCAGTCGATCAGGACATAACGCGCCTGCAAGGAGTGCGGGAACTGCGCCTCGTGGTACAGGCAGTCACTGGGCGGCGGCGGAAGCGGTGCACTCTCACCCCTGGCACCCGGACGTTGCTGTTCCACGGGCAGCGCTGGCGGTGCTTGCTGGACCTCTTCCTCCTCAGAGTCCTCCCAGTCGTCGTCCCAGGCGGTGACCAATTTCGGTGGTGACTTGGTGTGACCCTCCTCGACGCCATCTGCCCGTTGCACTGGCGGCGGACACGTCAGGCAGTCGGGGCTGTGCAAAGCCTGACCTTGGCGGGCGGGCAGGGCGGATACGCGATATAAATGCTGTTGCGAGGGCAGACGTTCCGGAGTGCCAAGGAAGTAGCTGAAACATTAAATTACCCAATTGGTAAATAACTCAAGTCTAGCCTATTGATTTTTAAGTCGAATTCGATAGGTAAGTTTCCTAAATTTGCCATCAATTGGTGTGCAACTTGTGCCTCACGGAAGGGGAAACCACTTTCATTGGCATACAACCACTTACATCCAATTATCCAGCTGATCCCAGTGCAGCAATCGATTCACCTCGTAGGGGCCGTGGGTGAGGGGCAGGACCCGATTCTTGTCAATGTCCACGTGTACGATGTGCCGGAAATAGCCTGTGATTAAGGCGGTAGTGGTTGGTAATCGAGAAAGAGTACGGGGCAGAGAGTACACAGAGTTAGAGACAGGAAAGAGGCTTTATCACTCGAAGGAACAAGGACAATTTGGCATATGGATGACTCACCAAACAACCCGTCGCGCAACGGCGAGATGGCCACATAAACACTAGCGTTGGAGGCAAACAGGGGCACTGCCACAGTGTCCACCCACCCGCGTCCATCGCCGCTCACTCGGTGGGTCTGCAATGGAGTCGAGGAGAGTGGTTTGGGTTTAATTGGGGTGAGGTTCGTTAGCTAGTTTGCTCCAACCGGTTTTGTCTAATGATGACTCTTACCTCAATGCACTCGAAGTTGGGGGCTTTGCATACGCTGACCACGGAGATATTCTGCGGTCGGTTCAGCCAAACCACGGCAATCTTGGAGTGGCTCACCCAGCTGGCGCTGCTAAAATAGTGATCTCTGGATTGAAAATAAAGTAGAAAAACCATTAATCATAAACACTTCCTCTGTTGCTTTCTGTACTTACTCATGAGCCAGGATTTGGGGTGGCCGCAGGTCAGTGATGTGAACTTTCTTGGGATCCTTCAGGTCAGCTACGCGCAGGGTGACCGTGGGGTTTTGTGTGCCTGGCTTGGGATAGCTGTCATAGAAATAGAAACAAAGCAATGGGGATGGCATTAGGTTATAATCCATTCATGGCAATCCCACTTGAGGATGACTCAACCCTCCTTAATTGGACACTGACATTGGACGTTGACCTCCGCCTCGGGCAATTTATCAAACCCAATTGACAGGGGATCAACATGTGTGTCGGTGGTGTACACGTTAATACGTCACAGCCTGTGAAGTTGGCCCAAAGTGTGGTTGTGTCTTGAGCCTGGGAACTCATTTTAATGCCCCGATTGTCGGTAGAGCCGAACTTTTAGTAAGGGATGGCCCGAATCTGAATCTGGGTCCTAATCCACCTGTGAAAAGGTTCACCCACTGTCACTTTATGAATTTTAAGCGTGACGCTAGAAGGCCATTAGGTCTAACGACCGGTACCCTGGCACCCAGGGATGAGGCATCATTAACACATAATCGAAAAGTGATATAGCCGATTCGCCGTCCTTAATGGGGTCACGACTTACCGTAAAGATCTGATTTCCGGGTACAGGTTGGCGTGCGGATTACTTCCGGCTGGCGAGCCACCCCCTGTCCCTGCTCCACCGCCACCGACACCCGCTGCCGCCGCTGCTGCAGCTGCAGCTGCTCCCCCGGCCGGACCCGTGGTTCCATACCAGGCGAAGTGCTGCTCCTGCACGTGCGTATCATTGAAGGTGGCATACAGCATCAGTTGGCCATTGTCGGACATCCAAATCGCATTATTTGCATGAAGAATTTCCTCTGTAAAAGGGCGAAAGCGAACAGGAAATTGAAATAAGTTGGACGAGTTGGCCAGATGGCCAGTGGGCAGGAGAGGCATTTTAGCCGTAATATGCGCTATTCGGATTACGTTCAATGGAATATGGGTGTTATCTTCCAAATGTTATTGCAGTCTTGACAAAGAACTCATTAAAATGCAGTGGCTTAACTTTTCATTATGATAGAATAAAATACATACTTTAAATAAGAAAACAACATAAAAGACTATTCAAAAGTTTTAGTAAGAAACTAATTTGGGAAATTAATTCGTTTTTAAGTCAAAGTCATAAAGTTAAACCCGTTTCGATTTTGCAGAACTGCATTCGCCAGACAATATCTGCACCTTCAATAATTCCACTCACCTTCGTACAACCAATCTGGAATGCCATTGTAGACCACGCCGGGTACCGCGTCATGGGTAATCCGATGCACCACCGGACTGCGCACCTCCTGCCTGTAGTAGATATCGTAGCTCTGCACCCAGACCAGGGCATTCCCGGAGGGCGTGAAGCGGGCGTAGTGCAGATACGGCCATTCCTCCTGGTGGCCACTGTGGCGCAGCTTGATGCTCTCGCTATCGGGGATTACGGGAAAAGTGTTAAAATTCACACCGACTGGAATCGGTGGTCGGACTCACCTGGTCTGAATATCGTAGAGCGTGTACTGGGCCAGGTACGAGTGCCGGAACAATTTCACAACGTTTTGGGCCAGGAGCAAATAACGCTTGTCCGCCGATATGGTGAAGGTAAAGGGAGCCAGGGTTTTCTAGTTAAAATGGAGAAATTGGTATCAAATGTTTGCTTGCAAATTATGTGGAAAACTGTTACGAGAAGGCGGCTTGCCAGCGAACACGTTGCGTATACGCGATTTTAATTAAAATTTTAATGGTCTTTTCTGATTCGCACGCAAATTGCGGAAGCTGGCTGGCTTTTTGGCGGATGATGGTGGGTGGTGGTTGAGTGTTTGAAATTTTCGAAATTTGCGGCATTGTTTATGGGTCGGAATCCTGTATACTGAATTCTGAATACGGAATGTTGCCAAAGAGTTGCTATCTTAATTTGCCAAGCAAATTTGCTTTCTCCCTGTATCTCTAGACTAACAGCACTCAATCAAGAGCCCAAGTTGTTGCTTTCTATTTAGCTATTCATTGCTCATTTCTTGTTTTACTTTGCCAACGAAACGAAATAACTTTATCCTAGATCCTTAACCGTCTATGAATATGCATTGCCATTATGTTGAATGTTTTGAGCTGCCTTGGATTTGGCTGCACATTAATTATTTCCCACTCAACTGCCAACTGTTGACTTGCAGCAGTGGCAGCATGGGCAGTACTTGTTGCACCGCCAGTCTGCATATTTTTTGGCCCTTGAGGCACTCAAAATTTCGCGTTTGCCAACTTGGCAAAGGCTCATTCGCTCATTCATTTTCTTTTCCTTTACTTTCTGTTATTTGTTTGTTTTTCCAATTCCAGCGAGCCAGCCAGCCAGCCAGGCTATTATTCATTAGAAAGCATTTCACCTCGCTGAGAGGGTTTCCTTCCCCACACACATGTGTTTACCCACTCATTGACATAAAAATCTTTTTGCCTTTTATCGTTATCGCTGGATTGGCTGAGAAGGAGGATAAAGTAGAAGTGGAAAGGCAAGTCGCCGCATTCAGTTAACGATAACTTGGCCCATTTGTTTCGCCTACTTTTGTGCGCGCCATAATATCAGTTAACATTGCCAAGTCGAGTGTGTACACTTGAGATATCTGCCTAGCGGCACGCCTACCACCCACCGCCCACCGCCCACCGCCCACCGCCTACCGCTTACTCCCCCAACCCAAGCTACGCCTCCGACTATATCTAGGACTCCAAACCGACAACTACCCGACTCGTAAATAAGATGGGGCAAATATTTATTCAGCTCAGAGAGATAAGCAATAAGCAAACAAATAGCGGCAATAGTGGCCAGCGACAAAAACAGGAGCAAAACAGGATTTCTAAGGACTCGGGGTGGCTCTGTCAGAAAGGGGGTCACAATGTACTTACAAATGTCACGTTGGACATGAGGACACGTTCCGAACGATTGGCTGCATTCAGCAGACAGATGCGACCCAAATGGTCCTGATACAAAAACTCCTCGCCTGCAAAAAATGATAAAAAAACACAGACTTTATAAAAAAGAGAATGAAAAAAAGTGGGACGGAAATTAAAAGCGATTTGCTCGATGGAATGATGAAACCGTTGAATCGGGCAACACACTTACCATCGATCCAGCTGCCGTTGGCGTGTTGCGGCAAAAAGAGGCCATCGACGATGTCCTGCAGCTTGATGCGCTGCCCCTTGACGCGAGGTCCTTCATCGGGGGGCGTTAGCAGCACCTTTTTTGATAAATGTAGAAATTTTATAGATTGTCTTCTGCACACACACACAACACAACATCAATATCAACACCAAGAACACACAACACCAACACCAACAACGAATTGAAAAGAAAATTTTTCGGAAATCGATGGTGCGAGGGGAAGGTTAATTTATATATCAGGCAGCCGACAAAATTCGCAAAAGAGTAAACAAACAGAAAAAAGACACAAATGAGCGTAACGTATTTACACAAAAATGTTACAGATTCTTTAAAATATACATATATGTGGGTAGTTATATAAATACATATACATATACCTATAAATATTAATGGTAGTTCTAGTTTTCTTTTCAGGACACAACCCAAATTGCTTAGGGAACTGCGGAGTTTTGCGAAATACATTATATTATGCAAAAAAAAAAAAAGGAAAACAAGTTTTTACGATCCAATCACGGATTCGTGCTTGTTTGTTTTAGCTTCTGTGGTGTGTTTTTGAAGTGAGCAAAATAACATTTTACTGCTTTTACAAAATATATCCAAATGCTTTGCCAACTAATAAAAATTGCAATGCAAATTGCGGTAGTTGCGAAATTAGTTTGTGATGTTAAAAATCGCTTTGCCCTTGCTGTTTTACAAATCTAAACTGGTTGTTTAAATAATTCCTTTATTTTAGAGTGCTTGAAATTCTAATAGCCATACATATTTTATTATTTACTCGGGTTTTACTCGTTTTAACACTATTTTTGTTTTTATGGCTATGAAAGTGTAATTGCATTTGGTTTTTGGGTTTTTGGGCTTGCCAATTGTTGTTTTAGTCGCCCAATGAGGCAGAAAACACTAAAATTAAATCTTATTTAATTGGCCATAAATTCACCTTTGACGGTCATTTATTCAATTGGCAAACCCTGATGGGTTTATACAGAGAAACAGTATCATGCTACACTATTTGGTTGCTTAGATTAAGGCCAAGTTCTAAAAGAGACTTACCACAGATGTAACAATCAGGGCCAGGACTATAATTATGACCAGGAGGGCGATGAGGATCCCGCGCCAGTTCCGTTGGTTCGGATTGCTGGAGACCAACTGTGCAGAAAAGAAAAATATTAATAAGAAAGAACAGAGAGACATTAGGAATATTAATTGAGTAACGATGGAATGCAAATGCTGCACATAAAGAGCACGTGCGGCTCATTACCCCTAAAAGTTATGAAGGCTGGCCATAATAAACTGGCCAGAACCGCAAATAATTGGTTGGCCAAGATGCAATTAGTAAACTGATGATGATTCAGTTTTGCTCGCCCTTCTTCTGCCCTGGAGCGTGTGTTGCCGGCCATTGAACCGTCTCATAAACGGTTTTCCTTCTAATTTATGTCTCTACCCCTAGGCCCATACAAATATACATACTTTTCCACCCTACACCCCACAATAATCTACAAAACAAACAGGCCAGACCAAAAACCCCTTGGAAATCAACGCTTAATGCATATTTAATGTAGTCAACCAACAAAGGCAAACCGAAACCCAAATTAAACACGACAAAAACTAAACTCACGCAGCTAGTACAAGCTGATACCGATTTTTACGAGCTAGTGGCCCAGGATTGGTCCTGATTTTGTCCTAGTCAGTCCATCTTGTCTCATACATAGAAGCCGCTTACCCGTATAATTAATTAAAGGGTCGTAAAACTATGTTTCTCGTGTTGGACAAGGAAAAAATGACAATGTATTAATCAGGACTTGCGTGCGAAAGTGCTTAAGTTTATCAAATTTAATTGAGGGGACTCATTTTTATATTTCTACATGGTTTAGATAATTTGTTTCTGTAGATAAATAACTAGAGATTCAAGTTAAAACGTATTAGATAAAAGCTCTCTAATCGATTTTACAGCAAAAGTTTTGTTGGAGAGGCACCGAGTGCTCAATTAAAATCGCATAAATATGTTGAAACCGCAGAGCTTCCGTTTTCCGTTTTGGCCATTAGTGCAGGTTGGTAGAACGCGAATCTTAATTAATAATACGATTCCCACACAAATAGGGGGCAAATGGTGGGAGAATGGTAGCGAGGAAACACGCTTAGTATCAGGGCACACACGTATCCTTTGCCAGCATGTTTATTTATAAGCGTCCTCCCCTCCACATCCTTTCATCGGATATCGGAATCAGCACCTGGCTCTCAGTCCTTTGTGAATTTATTGCTTCCAGCGGCAATGTGAAAACATCGTAAACTAAACTATCAAACAACAATAGAGACCTCAAGCCTGGCAAACTTTCCAGCGAACTTTTTTATTTTTCACTTTTCTGCATGAAAGCATTTTTGGGGAATCATAATAATCATAATAATTTGCTGCGGGCACACGCGGCGTATACTTCATTTGTTTTAATTGAATTGAATTTATGTTCTCTTTTGCCTCTCTGGAGCAGGCAGGAGGGTCAAGTCATAGAGTCCTTGGGACACTTTCATAAAAACAAGAATGCTGCAAAACACTTACGTTGATTGCCCCAAAACGAAAAAAAATGTTTGTTTGTATATAGAAAATATACATATATCCTCAAGTAAATATGCAAAATACGAGCATAAATGAAATTTAAACACTCAACTTGATGAGTTGCTGTTAACGCTAAAGGAATTAAAAATAATGACAGTCATCAATTTTGCCCAAAAGGCCGCTACTTGCCGCAAAACTCAATGAATTTACTTTTGACGGGCCCCTGGAGGATGCGTTTCTGCTTAATGGCGGTATTCCAATGGATTATGGCACATGAGCAGCGTCTCCAATTAATTTCAATAAATTTTTAATGCTCTTCTATTAGGCGTGGCAAATTCTCAAGATATTCTTGGGAAATTAAGGAGCGAGTAAATTTTGTGGCAACCAAGTTGGAATACAAAGTTTTGGGTGGCAAATGGATGTTGTTTAGCAAACAAATCGATTAAAAGTTTGAATTGATGTTTCAGTTCTTGAAAGTTACGATATTTTATGGGAAAATCTATCCTATAAATTGTACAAAGATTTTCCGACTTACAGAGACCCTTCCGATCCCTTAGCTGCAATTAAATTACCGAAGGCCGTTTGTTTTATGGATATGGTAAACTTTTGCGGCTTGGTTGGGAAAATATTGTAACCAGAATTGCACACAATGCGCCACTCGACAAATGGCAATGAAATCGTAATGGAAATGGTTGAGATTTCGGTGAGAAGGAATAAAAAATTGCCGAGAGTTAAAAAAACAATTGGTAAAATGGTTTCCGGAACTGGTTTCCACTTTTTAATGATGTTTGCTTGTAAGATTTTCTTTGGTTTTTATTTTTGCTGACTTGTGGTTATCCGGGGATTTTCGATCAACATTGTTATCATTTCATTCGTTGAAAAAATTGGTTTTCATTCTTCTCCATAGGGAATTACTCACATACTCGTTCGTATTGTGGAAAAGTCCAGAAAGTTGATTAAATTCTCGGTTACCTGAGATTTAATCCACCAGCAAAACCCCAAATGCTAAAGAATTCCTTTTGCAGGCGGAATTCAGAGTTTAAATTTAAGCCATTGGGGATGTGCTGAAAATTTTTACCCGGACCAAAGGCGCAAAACAACCAAATGAAGTCCTCTTTCCCAATTTTACCCAATCTGTTTTTTTACTCTCACCGAGCTGGCCACGGAGCAGACATAATGCGAATGGGGAACTCATGCCATCCACATATATATATATGCAAGAGTATATTATATATATACTTGTACACCTACAATCCCGATCCTGGCCAGAGAGCATTAGCTGCCTTTTGCGGTTAAGCTCGTCAGCTGCGCTGAGCTGGGAAAAGTTTGCTTGCTCTTCGAGTGCAGAAAGTTGAAAGAGCCAGAACTTGTGGCTCCGAAAGGGGAAAGGATAAAGGATGACAGGACGAAGAGGTGGAGGTGGAGCCCGCCAGTTATTTGCATAAGTTGTCATAGTTATTAAGCTGTGAGCGTTAAAATTCTTTGCTGCATACTTTTAAGCGCATTAAAAATAGATGCCCGTTATAGTATTTGTCCTGGCCGACAAAAAGGAGGAAAATGAGTTTTCCAGAAGGGGGTAAAGGTCACGGGGGCTGCGGTATAGACACCACCCTCTGGCAGTGAAAGTGTCGTTTTCAATTAACTTGTGAGTTGGCTTAGCTGAAAGTAGAATGGTTCCTTTTTAATCGCATTAAAAAGCAGTTGTTCGAGCCAAAGACTGGGTCACCTAGGAATCTGTTTTTGAGTTTCGTAATAAGGAAATTTCCATCTTAAAATTAAAATGGCCAGAAAGGATAAGGCTTTATTGTCAAAGAAACTAATCGAAAACGAAAAAGAGTTCTGATTTCTTCATTCTTCTCTCGAAAATTGGATTCCAATTAATGGTCAAAGGTATCGACAACGTAGAGTGTCTTTTCTGGTTTTTTTGCGATAATTTAAATGAAGATTTTACAGATTCCGTCTTTATTTTCAATTTTTTCTTCAAGTGCACTCATATGCCAATCTTTGACGACCTCTCACGTTTTCGAAAGCTTGAACCTTCGAAACTAAATTTCTACGGAATTCCGTCTGGCAATGTTTGCTTTTCACTCAAAGTCAATGGTTGGTAAACTTCTGATCCAATGAAAGCTGACATATTGCATTTCTTTTTGGGTATTTTTTCAGATTTTTGAGTCCTTGGAGGGAGCCTTTGGGGCACCCGCGAAACATTCCATAAGGGCAATATTGCGCTTCCCCGTGGGCTGGCGACATTCGTAAGCCATCTTTACGGCCTGCTGCCTTCCTGCCAAACACGAAATCCGTTAACAGGCCTTCGGTGGGCGCGAGTGATTGCGATTTCGATGGCCAGAAGGATGCAAACTGGCAGAGTGCATCCTTGCACGCTAGTTGTCTGACTTTCCGGCATGTCAGCCCTATTGTCTACATACCTGTAAGAGCCGCCCCACCGCACCTGTTTCCCCAGCTTAGCCTCCCTCTTGCCATGTTGTCAAGAACAGTTTAGCTCAAGGCCATAACGGCAAAGCATTTGCTATAACTGTCAGGTGAGTGTGTGTTTGTGTCAGTGTGTGTGTTTGTGCCTCTGTGTGCGTGTGTTTGTCAGTATGTGTGTTCTCTGTCAACACATACTTGGGCTTCCATTACACGGCCATGATTGCTTATTTTTCAATTTTTTCTTTGCACTTTTGTAACGTGTTCCTGCTCCTGGAGGTGTCGCAGCTGTCGGCGGTCGTTAAGTTGCCAGAATTTGTCAAAATAAAATGTAATATGCCAGAGCTGACACAATTGAATGCAACACGACTTGTTGTTGAACTTTAAACGATGATTATTTTTACCTACTAACTGATTTTTGAAAAGGCATTGATTTTAAATGGAGAAAAGTCAACTAGCCTCGTTTTTAAACAAACAAAATAATTGTTTAATGGAAAGCAAATATCGTCTTGTTTGTTGAGTAAAAATCCATATTCTTGCAGAGCGTAAACGAATCAAAACTTAAACAAATATTTACCTCAAACATTTGATGCCCCCCAACACCCCCCAACACCTGTCAGCCATCATTAGCATTATCACAACAAATGGAGTAGATTGGATGCACCGTCAAATTTGATTCCGCCGATAATGGATGGGCGAAAGTTTGCCACCGAAAATGCCACGACGGGAGGTTAAAGGCGGATTTTGGAGTTCAGCTAGATGTCGGAATGGAAATGCCGGCTAATTGATTTCCGCTCGAATGCCTGATTGCCATTTCGACTGGCTGTTTATCTTTGCAGCCGTTTGACACTCCCACACGCCCACCGGCCCACACACACAGCCGAGGAGGTGGCAATCAACCTAGAACTTAGTATGCAAAGCACACCATCCCAACATCCCTCGAACACAGACATGCACCGCATGGCTAATTCAATTTTGCAATTGTAGTTGAGAGTCGGTGTAGTCGGAGAGAGTCTGCATTTGAATAACATGCGGAATTTATTTCAATTAGCATCGCGGTCGCAAAGTTGATTCCTCGACGCCACAAAAAAATGCAGCGAGGCATGCGGAAAAGCTGACCATCAAAGTCAGTGGCGGAAAAGCGGATGACGATGATGAAAATGCCGGGAGGAAACTCGTCGTTGAGTCGTTCAGTCGTCGAGGGAACTTTTCCGTCTCCACGAAGTGCACACTTCACCAAGTTCAAATCAGAGTGAGTGGTAGCTGAAGTGGCAGCGTAAGAGCTTAGTCAGCCAGGACTTGTGGGCCAACTAGAGAGCTAATAAAAAGCCCAAAGCCGAAAGGAGCTTACCCAATATGTCCTGTCCCTTGCCAAAGGAAAATCTAGCTAACTGGAAAATAATTCTTATTGCTATTAATATAACTTATTTATGAAATGCGTTTCCATATCAAATATCAATTTCCATAGTTTTGCCATAAAAAACAGGCTTTTGCATAAAAAGTTGTGGAAAAACTAAATACTCATAACTGTTTGGCTTTTTTGTGAATATTAAAAATGTATAATGTTGTGTAAGAAACCATTAAAAGAGTCATTTGAAATGTTTTCTCGTTTTTTATATTTAAATATTAATTTTTTATTTTCTGTATAATTAGTTGGATAGAAAATCCTGCCATTTGATTCATAAATTAATCGCTTTATCCTTCTGACGTCAGTCACCAATTTGGCTTCTCCCTAACGATTTCTTCCGGCACTTTTCAATTTTCCCAGTCATTAAACAATTTAAAATTTTAATCCCAACGTCAATTTCGGGTTGCCTCTAATTTCGAGTCTTTGAATAAAAATGGAGCAGGAAGGCAAATAACCCGCCAACCCCGCACGTCAACACACGTTTCTTGCAATATTTGTTTTTAAAATTAATAATGCCTAATTATATTTGGGCATAAAACATATTCATTTTTTGTTGTTGTTAGGTCTTTTCGGGTCTGAGTTCCGTTCTGTACAGTTTTTGGGTACCCTGTCGGCTGTTTGGTTTTCGTACGAAAGTATAACAAAAGAAATTACCTCATCATCGTAATTATCCTGCTCAGGCATGACTCGATGTTTGTTGGCTTAAAGCGATGGATTTAGCGGAAGTCCGAGGGGCTGGGCTGTGGGTGAATGGTTGACAAATTAAAGTAACCGCCGGCTGTTGTCTCCGACGACGCCCAGCTCTTCTTTCGTTCTTTTTGGGCTGTAAGCTATGCTTTTTTGAGATTGCTAATCGAATCTATCAATTTCCTTAGCGATAATTTGCGAGCGCTCTCCAAAAATTTGTCTTATTTCCCAATTCAAGTGGCTTGCTGGCTGGCTGGCTGGCAGGCGCATCAGCTTGCTGGGGATGCTGGCATCTTGTGGAGCGCGAGATAGCTGGAGTTACTTCCTTTGGCTGGCTCTGGCTTTGGATTTTGGTTCATGCTTTTGCGAATTATTCTGAACCGTGTCCTTGACTCTTGCCAACTGTCCTTCCAACCATCAGGCACGCTCCGGCTTTTCCTTCTAATTTTGCCTTGTTGCTAATTGTGAATTGGTGTTGCCTTTTGACTTACGAGCTTGTCGTTTCTTTGGGGGCGGAGGTTGGGGGTTGGTCCTTGCAAAATGCGCTTTTGTTGTTAGTTTTTCCCGCTGGCTGCTTCCGCCTAGACTAATGAGCATACATTTTCAATTTTGCTGCTCCTGCTGGTTTTAGTTTTTCCTCTGTTGTTGCTGGTTGGTGTAGTAGTTGTTGGTGTAGCTGTTGGTGTAGTCCTTCTGACACTAATGATGCAGCATACTTTTAGGCCAAGCGCTAAATTGGAATAGAGTGGGGTCGGGAGTGGAAGAAAAAACACTTTTTTGTTTAAATTCGGTTTTTGCTTAAACATTTTCTGGGTAGGTTAGTTCTTGTTGTTTTGCATCTTCCTGTGTAATGTGTTGTTGTTATTTTTGTTGTTGTTGTTGTTGTTGTTAGTGCCAATTTTTTGTGTTGTGCTTTTAGCCTTGTAAGTGCTTGTGAGTGCATGTGCATGTGCGTGCGTGTGTGTGTGTGTTTGTGGGGACTTATATAACATGACACATGTTCGCCTCAGCAGCTGCTGCTGCATACTTTAAGGCTGCTTAGCCTGCACTTGTCTCTGTGTATGCCGGGCTTCTTTGGCATTTGAATGTAGGTTAAGTAGTCTAGTGTTTAAATATTTGCATAAACAAAGGCCACTGCCCAAAAGCAGGCAATGTTACTTTCTAATTACTTGCGGCGGTGGCTATGGCTGTCGCGTTTCTGCGATTCTGTTTCGTTCTTGTTGCTTCCCAACCAACATGCAGGTAACCCCAAAAAAACTAATCTTTTTATTATGCAAAATGTTGCATGCGGATAAAGGGTGGGTGCTGGGTCTAAGGGTGGCATGTTGCGCGCCGTTAACACTTTAAACATGGCTGTGTTGTTATATGCAAATTTGATCGGATGCGGGATGGTGCACCATAGCGGCTGAGTGTAGTGTTAATAGCATTACATTTCCAATTTAAGTTATGGCAAGTATTTTTTCCTTTGCCTTTTTTCTTTTCTTTGCAAGTCTTCTAAGCAGCTTATTATGCAAAATGCATGCACAGTGAACGATGGTTAAGGGGCATATGGGAAAATGTATTCATGGTTGACTAGTTAGTTGATTTAAATTATGGTTTATTAATTTTCAAAATTGGCCAATGAAACGGGGAAATAATGAAGACAATTTTGACTTAATTAAGGCCCAACTACTCGAAGAGTTTGCCTTGAGAACTACCTATTCCTTTCCATACAATAGTTTTAGAGACTTCATTATCTTTAGCTTTAAACTCCACATAATAGCAGCAGCATAAGCACCCCAAGGAAGACAAATGACACCACTCCTCAAAACACTCTTCCCCGCCTTGCAGTTGTTATTTTACTCCCAAAACACTAAAGCTTAGCTCTGTCTTAAATAGCCAATGACACACAAATAATCTGCAATGGCCCTGGGAGGAGCGGGAATCACCGAAGTGTGTTTATCATTCGCCTGAGTCATCTTTAGGGAGCATTCACTGTGCACTCGCCTTGTGGAAGGCATTACAATGCAGAAACTTTTGGCCATTGTGGGACTTTTTGCTTGGCTTTTACCTCGACCGACGGTCAGAACTATAAATTAGAAAAAAAAAGAAAAACGTTTTTATAAAAGAAACACAATCCTCAGTCTAAACATCACTTCTGGGAACAATGGAAATGTTTGATATAGCAACGAACATAAATTTCATTAATTTTTACATAACCAAATTGTTGGAAGAAGTTTTTTGTTTTGTTCCCGACTCGCTTGCGCGGTCAAGCGCAGATTTTATTGTTTTCGTGAAAATTGGTTTTTGTTTTTTTATGGTAGAACAATGTAGCATCCAGGAATTTCGTTGCGTTACAAAAACGAAACCGAAAACTCATTGCGGATTTTTCGGCGTTAAACTTTGCGGTGAAGCGGAGGAGACCCGATACTTTCCACCTGATATTTAATTGTTAATAAATTCTTTATAAACAACCGTTTTGCATTCAAAATAGAATTCCAATACAAAATTTAAGCCAGAATAGATTGCATTAAATTTATTATGCAACCATACCTAGGTGGGGGGGATGGTAAAAGTTTTCCGAGTCCAAAATTCCCATGGATGGAAAATTCTATTTTTCATCTCTGGATTCTCTCTATTTTTTTGTTATTTTTTATCCTTTTTAAGTGGGTTTCATGTATTTTGTTATCAACATGTTGACATTCATTCGTGTGGGCGAATGTGATATTCGTCCTTCGTGACTTTTATTGTCTCTACCTGGGTACTCTCCGCCTGACTTCCGGCCTGATGCAACCGTGCGTAAGTCGCTTCCGGTTGAGGGGGCGGCCATCGCAACGCTACGCATACATTTACCTATGCTACTACACCCACAACCACACACTTAAACCTACATATATCATTGTCATATTTTTTTCGTATCGTGTCTCTTGACGTTTCCTAAAAATTTTGAAATTTATTGCTCCAATGAAGCGATACACGGACTAAATTGTTAAAATATGATTTTTTTAGATTTTATTTTAGAAGTAAAGTCAGCTCCAAAAACCCCAAATTCGATTGCCATTTTTTGACAGAGGTTGAGCGGCAGCAGCAGGGGAAAAATCAATTGCAGTGGCTGGAGTACGTGTTGCAACCGCTGGCCAATTTAAGCGGACACTTTTGCGGCTTTTGACATCGCAACTACGTGCCACTTATGGCTGGACCGCGGCCCATGATATTGCACGTAAGCCGTAAACGTTTTTAGTGGATTTGTGGCGCCTCTGTCTGTCTTGGTGGACTAGTTATGGGGCTCGTAATGTACCATTAGTGGTTTCTTGTCAGTGCCAGCAGCCGCTGGCACGATTTCAGGATTATTGCCAGCCAAAGGAAAATGCATCTAAAAAATTGTTCCATCTGCTGATCGAATAGGGAATTATTTTATATCATAATTTATCGTAATGAGAGAGGGGGTGGTGCTTACGTTTCACCCATTAACAGTGAGCTGGCCTTCAACGTCACTTCAACAACAAAATATTGCGTAGCATAAAATTAGGCTGCCGTCATTAAATGGAGCAGAACACACGGGCGGGTAACTCTTGCCACCCACGCCATCGCCTCGCCCACCCAGGGCGCCACAAATGGCAAGGCCATCCTCTAGGCCCCGCCTCCTTTTGTTGACTTCGGCGACGAGGACTGCACATTAGTTTTAATGCATGTTTCATGCGCCATTAGGCTTAATTAGTGGCATTTGCAGTCGCCCCTCTGCCATTCAGTAGATGAGTTTCTCTGTGGCGGAACGGAGGTCAGAGGGCCTGGATCCTGGTTACCGGCAGCCAGCCTGGCCAGCTTTAACCGCCTGTCGTTGTGCAAGCAATTTTATTATTGTCGCCCGGCCTGGCGCTGCACAATTTGCAGTAAGCTCTTTATACCGCGACCGGTATCAGCATTTAAGCCAGCGGTCGGCGCATTCATCAGTCGTACATTTATTTTAAACGTCACCCTCGCCCCAACCCTGCCATACACGCACGGGCAAGCGGAAGAAAAATGAAGATTTAATTAAGAAAAATAATAAATGCGTTCGGACCGGAGAGAAGACCGGGCTTAAACCAGAGCCAAATAAATTGTCTCCTATGGCAGGACACGAACGAGGGTGCACAACGGCCTGTTAGCCTTGAGGCTCCAGTGACATTTGTGAGGCACATCCCGTGGCACATCCCAAGGCACATCCCGTGGCACATCCCGAGGCAACAATGCGAAATGCCAAGTGCCAAAATTAGACATTAGATTTCGTCCTAGATTGAAGTGCTTTTTGTCTAGATAAAGTTTGGACTTAAGAGCATAATTTTGTCCTTGTTTCAAATATAGTCTGGAAGCTAGTTTAAAGCCACAAAGAAAGCAAGTTATATTTAGCTGATTTGGCCGAAATCTCTCTTGATTTGCGACACTTCCGTCGAATGTCGAATGGCGCCAACACTTTATGACCAGGCGAGCGGCTTACAGACCCATAAACAGGCAGTGAAGTGAACAAAATGTTCGACATGTTTGTCCAGACAGCAGCCGAATTGGGAATAGGAATATATTTCTGGCCAAAAGACAACTGAACTGAAAGTGGCTCCCCGAAACGAGTCTACATAGTTAACGGAGAAGGCAAATGGCCGAAACAGTGGCAGTTGCTTGTCTTGGTCGTCTGTCTTATTGTAAAGCGAGGCATAAAAGCCAAATTAGAAGAAAAGTCAGCCAATATAAATAAACAAATAAAGACGTCGGCGAAGGCAACGACAAATGACAAGGAATAAGAGACAAGTTCATGTCCAGGCCAATGTCTCTTGTGCCTTTCCGTGTTTGTCTTATTTCGATTTTTCCTCTTTTTTTTTGGGGGGGTAGGTCGTAGGAGAAAGGCAATTTCAGTACAAATTTATGGGCCGCATCTCCAAAGAACATTTTTCACCTTGTAAAAGTCAAGAACATGAACAACAAACAAAATTACATAAAAGCTGCGTGAAGAGAAAAACGAATGCGAAGCGTGCGCTTCCCCGAAAATTATCAAAACAAACACGCTCGCCTCAAAAATGTAAAAATCAGCATGAAAATATTTAACAATAATAAACAGGCCTCCGAAATGTTTAAACAAGGCTGAGAGAACTGGAGACAATAGCTGGAAATGGGCAAAAGTAAGAAAAAACAAGAGAAAAGGCACAAGTTCATCAAGATCAATAAACAAAGTGCAATCGTTCGGCTCCAGATATTGTATAAATTTTACCAGAAAAACCAATTTATGTGGGGAACGTGTCGGATGCGATGCGGCATGTAAACGATTGTGGTTTCAAGTGCTGATGACCCATTTGGGGATGAACGAACGAAAGGTCAGTTGTTTAGAGAAGGTCCCTGGATTTGTCTGAATTCGAGAACTCCGAAAGTTTCCATTGAATTTTTATGCAGAGATTTACGATTCTAAGATTTCTATTTTATATTTATTTTCAAACCAATCGAAATAGATTAATTTAAATAAAAAAGAAATTCGATTTCGATTTGTTTTAAACAAAAATTAAGACGAAACCAAAACAGTACAATCTGTTCATAATTTTCTTTCATTTATTTGTTGATTTTCGTATTATTTTGAATCGGGAACGATTCACGTCCCTTTCCAAATATTATAGCATTTCTCACCTTTCCTCTCATGAGGGAAAAATTACTATAAATAAAAGGAAAATGTTTTTCGCATTGGGGCACAAAAGCTTTTAATGCACAACTTGGCGTATACACAATATTTTACATTAAGCCACACAATGGCGAGAACGGAAAATGGGGTTATGGGGAAGGTCAGAGGGTAGAGGATGGAGGTCGGAGGAATTCCCCAGTCGCTCGACTGTCTAGGTGTGTTGTTCCAAAAATGATGATGGAAATGTATTTCTGAGGTCAGCCACAAGATGTTTCCCGTCCTACGGCAAATCGGATTGACATCTATCGGAGGCACCAACGGATTCGAGTGGATTTTGATCTACTATGAAATATCAGTTCGCAATTTAATTCACATAATCTTATCGTTTTGCCTGCGGTTGTTCAAAAATAACAATGTTTTGCAATTAAATAACATAATTTATGCAGATGGCAGCATAAAGTGCGAGGTCCATTAATTAGAATACGCAATTTATTTATAGCATAACTGAAAAATACTTGAAACAACATTGTAAGAAAACAATTAAAAATGAACCAATTATTTTCCACCTAATTGAATGATTCTTAAATCATTTTAAAATCAACAAGTACTCTAGAAATTTGCAATAGTTAAAATAATTGCCTGCTGTCTAGTGGTCGTATATAAATTATCCGAAATTTAGGCTTGTAAACAATGGAATTAATTTATTCGCTCTTTTCCCATAATCATACTCAAAATATATATAGATATAGTATATATACTTTGTTGAGATTAGGGGAAACGCGAAAGGCGAATAAACAAAATTTATTAATGTCGAAAATGGGTTGGGATTGCGGGAGGATAATATTTTAACTGAAACATTTGCATATATACTCGTACGTTCTGCCGGTACTTATGTACATAAATAGATATAGGAAATATAATTTCGATTTGATTCGAAAATGCGCCATTATTCAGCTATTTTCCAATACAATTTCAATTGAACAAAGCCACTGATGCGCTGATTGATGTTTATGGAGCGTAATTTGTTTTGGCTGCTTCCGAAAATCGAAAATCTGGACAATGTTCGTCGGATTGATGGCTACCCACTGAGTAATAGTCACAAATAAATGTCTAATTTCAAAGCATTTTCAAAACAAAAATCCAATAAGTGTGAATGTATAAAAATAATTTGGAAAATCAGCAAATAAAATCATTTCCTATTGTATTAACCAGCACCGATGTCAAGCCTTCACTTGTAGTTGTTTTGTCAGAATAACATAAACCCATATTTATCACAGCCCCCGCAATTTGGAACCAAACCATTAATGTGCCTTAATAAGTCGGCCACAAAAACTCATTACGTTTTGCAATTCAATGGAAATGGAAACGAATAGATTCAGAGCTAAAATCGACAACGAAAACCGATTCGAGAGGCTCTCAACCTCTAAATGCAATGCGGCATGGAAACATTTGCCAATGTCCTCGCCACATGCAATGCAGTCATATCCTCGTAGCAGGCACTGGTTAAATATAAAACCGCAACCGAATCACAATGCCTTGCCTTCGAAATACCCACAACCCCTTCGTTTCTGGCAACCATCATAATTTTCAATTGCAATAGAAATTGATTGATAATCATTTTTTTTTTTGTGCTCGCTTTGAGTTCGGCGCTGTTCGTGTCTTATAAATTATTCATAGTTTTCATTTCGAGTTGACTTAAAATGACCGGAAAATTGCATTATACACATATCTCTGTTGGGTGAAAGGTGGAATATGTGGCAGCGATGTCAGAATGGCAGGATGGTTTCCACTCGAACATGTCATTGGTGCATTAAGGTCATCTGAGGCATGTCAGTTGTGTCCGGTACGGTCCTGTCCTGTCCTGGCCTGTCCTGTCTGCTGGTGGCCAACGGCAACGAAACATAAAATATACATGCCATGGCCGGCCATGTTACTCAACCAAACACCCACACAGCTACCAAGAGTGTCACGAAAACTGTTAAAAAGCGCTTCACCAACTTTCACAATCAACAAACATGACAAAAACTGTATGTTCCCGTGCCCTGAAACCCTACCCATTCCCTGCCCTTTCGGTTCTAACAATAAAACAAAAACAGGCGTCAAATACAAGTACAAAAAAGAATGGTATGACAAAAACTTGCTGCATAAGTTTCTGCAAGAGGGCGGGATACATACATAGTTGGGCCATAGCTGGTGGGTGGTGCTGGGGCAGCTCAAAGCTGGTGGCCAGTGGGTGACCAGTTAGTAAGCACAAAATGCTGTCAGGTCAAAAGAATAAACAATAGATGAAAAGCTTAGTTTGCCAGCACAAGAAAGTCACATGCACTCATTCTAGTTATAATTGTTTTTATATATTTTATTCATAAGGATTTAAAGCAAATGAAGTCGTTAAGGTAAATGCTTTAAATGATGTCCCTCCTCGACAGCCACCACAGACAGATCCCCGCAAAAATCTCAATAAAATATAACAATCAATTTAAAGTGTTAAGCACAGGAGCCACTCAATCGCCAAGATCAGATCATATTACCCATGAAGGAAAAGGCGACAACATGGTTATAAGCCAACAATAATGCCCATTTAAAGAGTATGAAATGGAATGGAATTTTTACCACATGGACATGACTCAGCGGCAGGATGCAGGACGGCAGGATACGTTGAGGCGCAAATGACAATGAAAAGTGCTTTGGTCTCGTGTGTGGGTGGAAGGACACCCTGGATGTGGGGATGTGTAATGCGAGACTTGCGTGAGCTAAACGCAAATAATGAAAGTGGAAAGTGAAGGGGCAAAGGCAGGCGAGGCTGGCTTCCCCCCGAAAGGAGAGCTGCTGTAACGTGAGATGGGAAGCAGTCAACAAGCGAGCGCAAAGTGAAAGTGGAAAGTGCACTCAACGAGCAGTGCATCAGAGTGTGGGTGTGTTTTTGCAGCACTACTTATGCTGCATACTTTAGGGGAGCTCGCGCTGAAGATAAATAGCTGTGGGTGCCAGAAAAACAAATCTGAGCACTGCTCTGCCAGGTCTTCTTTATCCCAGGTGTTCACTTTGCCAAAAAAAAAAACAATAAAAAAAAATCTTCTAGGACTTTCAGAGTTTTCGGCCGCTACTAACTTAATTAAAGTCGGAGAAGATAAAAGAATACAAGGTATGCCAGACGGTCGAGCAATTTACGCTGCTTAAATGAAGCAAACTATTTAAATTTGAATTTAAGTAGCCTTCCGAATCACTTCCACCTTTTCCATTCACTCCGCTGAATCCGAGAAGGACCTCGCACATGTGCCGGGGACAAGGCTCCCTCCCCTCCACGTACTTGGGCCACGTTTTTATTTGCATATCATTTAGTGTTCGTAAAGGCTGAGGAATGTTCCCGGGAAAGAACAAAACCAAAACGAAAAAGGCTAAGACAAACTACCTGACTGCATGTACCCGCACAAAACGAACCTGAAATATATATATATAATATAATATATTTTATATACGAGAGCGAGTATAAGCCCTCTCACATTTTCAACGGGCCAAAGCAACTCAGTCAGCAATTTGCTTTAATATTAAATGGGTAACGAACCGTAAGAAATATGAACGTGTTATATAGTTTGATGCGAACGCATTTCGGCCAGAATGTAATGTTAGGAATCATTGGGGAGAGTGGCTGGGGCCCCGAGGTGAGTGGTTGGTCGGTTGGTAGGTGTGAGCTGGAGAAGCGCCTGCAAGGTTGAATGGACATGGCATTGAGCGGCCAAGTGGATGAGTGGGTTGGAATGGAATGGGTGGGCAATGTGAACGGGTGGCTTCAAATCTTGTCCGGGTACAAAGTTTTACAAAGTTTGATTAACTTTTCATAAGAACTTTTCAGAATCATTTGCCTAGAAAAATATGTTTGCCTAAGAAGTCTTATGATTTTCCCAAATTAATGGGAACAAAGTTTTCATGAAGGTTTTAAGGATATTATTGAGAGATTTCGTTGATGAATATCTTTATTTTTATTAAAGAAATGTGATTTCTATAATTAGAAAAGGTTTTTAGGTGTAAAAGCCAGGAAAGTATTTATTTTTCCATTTAAATGTTACTCATACGCCCCGTTGCTCGAATATTACTCATACGCCCTGTTGCTCATACTTCTCATTACTCATACGCCCCGTATTCCAAATAAAATACTAGACTTTAACTAAAAAAAAAAGGTTTTAATAAAATAGTAAACATTTTCTTATACTTTTCATCCTAATTATTCTTTTCCTCAAAACTTTTCGAGCAAACCTTGCGGCTGCGTCTTGGTGGAAGCAAAAATTGTTGCTTCTTCTGAGATGGTCCTGTGTATTTGTGTCTGTGCTCGCAGGATAAACGTGCCTGTGTGAGTGTTTCTCGCTTATTTTTTTTTCTCGCTTTTCTCGGTGTGCAAGGTGAAGCGCTCTGGCGGCAAAGACATTCAAATTTAAATACAAATGTTGCACGTGCCCTCGTAGGTGCGAGCTACATTTGCACGTGTATGTGAGTCCATATATCTCTCTATATAGTTGTATGTGTATATATGCGATTGTGTGTGTGGGGTGTGGAGTGTGGGTGCGCTCATTTCGGTGATTGCTCTGCTAAGGTTTAATAAAGCAACACCAAGACGACGTCGAGGAGGACAATTACGGGGAATTGCGTGAAGAAATGGCTGCCATTCGGAGGAGGAATCGCGGAGCAGGATGCCGTTTCTTTCGTATAATAAAGCAACTGGCGGGCATAATTGGCAGCCGGGAATAAAAAGGCAGCAAAGGCATAGAAAAAACTGTAGCATAAGCAAAAGGCGCAAGAGCACACCACAAACTTAAAATTGAAATGAAATGAAGTGTGAAGCGGCAGCCAAATTGGCCGAAAAATCCCCCCGAAAACCAAGTTTAATTTTGGCCTGGCTCGGATATTATGGGTATTCCAGGTAAGAGACCCAGGACTGGTACGAATATAAATGTATTTAATTGTTTTCGGTGTGTTTGTTTAGCTTAATTAAAATGCCCAATGCAAACACTAAAGTGTGCGTGGGACTAAGGCCGCAAAAAAATGTATTGTGTATCCATAGAATAATATTTTTTATGATTTTCTTGGGCAGATGGGACCAAGACACTTTTTTTCCTTGTATCTTTAATTTGTTCAAGAACTGGGCACGTGGGAGCTAATTTCCTGGAAACTTGGTAAGAATAATTTCAGTAATTTCGAGATTTTCTTGACGTTTTCCTTAAGTTTTTATAGTTGTATAATTAGTTATATTAAAATATTATATACTCTTCTTTTATTTAATACTCCCCACTGTGTGGGGCATCTCTAGTTTACCACCTGCTGCTGCATAGCTCCTGTTGACAGTTGGCTGCTGGCTTTGCCTTTGCTCCTGTTGCCTTTGCCGTAGATGTTGGCTCTACTGTTTGCCAGGACTTGTACAGCAAAAAGCAATTTGGTCTGCCAGTGAGTGGGCTTTGGCCCGCCTTTACTTTGACAGCCTTTTGTGCTGTTGTCTGCTGTCCGCCTGTCGCTCGCTCCTTCTGTCGGCGCCCCATGTATCTCTCCCTTTTCTCCTCAGAAGCGGCGTTTTATACTGTCTCAGTTGTTGTTGCACCGCTGTGTTGACACCCCGCTGGCTTTGGCACTTCAATTTTATAAAGACGGCAGCAACATTAACAGCAGGAGCCGCCGCAACATCACAACACAACAAACAGAAAAAAAAACACGAGAAAAATGGATTCGCAAACCCCTCGCACCTGCCTAATGGTCTGTGCGGGATGCTATAACCGGACATTGGTGACCATAACTTTAATGGACGGACACACACATCCATTCACAGATGGGATCTTCTTTCATTCGTTTCACTTTTTTTTTTAGTATGTAATCTTAGCTATTAAAATTCAGTGCTGGGGATGACAGTGCGTATACGTAATACGGCGAGATTGGCCCAAATTGGGTATTCAAAACGCGAGGGCTTTTCGCAGCCAGTAATTGCCGAGCTTTGCAGCAGGGACGGGCAGAGCCAAGAAAAAAATCACATAAAAGTGTTGCTTTTATAGGTTCAGAATTTTGGGAATTTTCGCGAGAAGGAATTTTAAATTTAACCCCACTTCTTGGCCAAGTTAATCCTGGCGTTTACTTTGGAATTTCTTGAGATTAAATCCTTCCAAAAGGAGCCGCAGTAACCGCATTCATCATCCATCATTCCGTCAGCTACACAACATTTTGCTAATGATTGTATGCCCCTCGACTCCTCTTGCTACCACTTTTCTTAATCAGACCAAAAAAACGCTCTTTCCGGAGGCGACCCTTCACACCAATTCATAGAATAATATTGTTGAAGGTTGTGTGCGTGCCAGCGGCTTTGGTGGAAAACTTACTCCTTGTATCCTGGCATAGTTTTCTGGCTTGAATATTCCTCCTACCCGCCTCCTACCTCCTACTCTTTAATTAAACCGACACAGCGTTGGTGAACAAACACGAGGCAAGAGCGATCCGAGCAGAGCAAGAATTTCGGGATTATGGCCATCAATCAAAATGACAAAATAAAATGTTTGTTCTCTCCATCGGGGCGGAAGACGGCAAAAGGGGCGGGATCCTGCAGATAATAATGTGCATTGACAAAGCCTCGTCAAGTATGCAAAGGCATTCGGATTCGACTGTTTGCAGCTATCGAAAATGAAGAGACCATAAAATGTTGTAGCAAACCAGGACAAGGCGAATGAAATTTATTATAGCCATCGTCCCTGTTGTGATAAACGTGACGCGCTATGCCACAGGGCCACGCCCTCCACTTCGTTATAGCCGTAGGGGCGGGCATGAGCAGGACATTTTACAAGTGCCTGTTACATTTGATTTGTGTCGTGGGTGCAAGTGTGAGGATGAAGCAAAGTATATCCACCGACGCCTAATAATGCTATTGTCGGGCAAAACAAAGGAACTTTTCAATTAAAAGTTATTGTTTCTAATCTAATAATTTCGCTATAATTTCCAAAACATTTAGTAGGATATATTCCTCGTTTTTCTCTCTGTATTAAATTGCTAGAGGATGCGGCATTAAGAATAGCCGACAACAGGTTAACATTAGCTAAGCTTTTGTGGGGGCGGCGGCACTTTGAATAATGAGGGCCAGATTGATGATCTTTAATGGCCGAACTTGGGCACAAGTTGAGCAAATTAAGTTGTTACAAAAAAATATGAGCAGAAACCAAGATAACTTTCGGGCCAGTTATTAACCTCTGAACCATTCTGCCGATAAATTTTGTCTCTAATTCAAAAATAACATGCCATAGCCTGGGTGGCAAGTGCAAGTAAAAAGCCAAAGCCGGATAAGTGATAACCCAGAAAAGTCTCGGCTCAGGAAAAAGTTTCCATTCAAGGTTCAATCAACTTGGTCCGGAATATTTGCCCAAATTCCTGTCCAACATGGCGTATGCTCGACATTAGCCCTTACCATGTTTCATTTTGCGAAACCCCTCGGCCCCATCACCGCACAAATCGCTTTAGTAGCTTGTTTTGACATTTTTCCATCTCGGGCTTTTTTCCGACTTTGTTTCACCATTTCGCCATTTTTCGGGCCGCGTTTTTTGTCCTGGCTTTTCATACCTTTGCGCCCCGGTGCAGCTGTTACCAAAAATAAGCCTAAGGCTACACAAAAACTAGCTGAAAAAATGAAAATTCCGCTAAAGTTCCACAAATGCATTTGCAGGCATTCAGGCTTTTTCCCCTGCCTTCCGGTAGTTAGAACGTTTTTTTAGTTACCGGAATTTTTTGCTGCCACAGCCAAAAAAGCCAATTGGCCAGTTTGAAGGCTTAGATAAGAGGGCTTCGAAATTAATGCGCGACTCCTTGTTTCGTTTTGTGTCGATGGGCGTCTGTTTTTGGCATCCAACTCGGTTGCCTGATAACGTTTAGTTTCTCTCCGTGTTGGAATGTGTGCTTAAATTTAACCTCATGAATTCGGGCCAGCTAAGAAATATACACATATCCTTGTACACACATCCGCGCACACATGCAGGCTGGCTTATACATCACGTGAATGTTTCTCCTCTTCCAGGCGGCAATAATCGTAAAAAAAATGTCGTGCGAAGGCAAGGAAAAAGGTGACCAGCAAGACGTGTCCCTAGATACCCTAAACGCATGTCTAACTCCTATTGCCGGTGATAGATGGTCCCATTCTCTTCAAAAGATCAACCCTTTCCTCTTCGGAAAATTAAATTTAAACTAACTAGGATAGCTTCCTGGTTCGAGGGATTGTTTCCCGTCGACAAGGTCAAAGGGCACACGATAATATCCTGCGGCTAAAGGGTATTAGCGGCAAGCTGCCTGGCACTGCCGAATGCCAAAAGTTCAAAGAGCGCAAAATTCGATGGAAAATGAAAATAAATATAAAATTAGTAGTAGACTGTATAGGGCAGCAGGATACAGAGAGTCGGCATGCAAACGCGTTAAAATGTGAAATTCAATTTGGTAGAGCAGGAGCAAGAGCAGGAGCAGGAGTAGGAGCAGGAACGGAAAGGGCAAAAAAGGCATGCTGCGAGTCCTTCCCGCAAAAATTCGGGCTCTGAAAAATGTGTCTGCAGGACTCTGTATATATGTGTGTGTATATATCCTGCTTTTTTGGGAATGAAGTGAAGGCTATGCTTTAAAGTGTTTTAATCTTTAAGACGGGGAATTCAGCTGACAGGAAGCGAAACTCTTCCCAGGACTCACCACAATGCGCCTGACACGTGTCATTTTGCGGTAATCGCCCAGCTTGAGGCTTGGCAGGCGGACAATTTTCCGGGATTTCAATAAAGTGCGTCGGGCTGGCTGAGTGGCCGCGGGGGCAGCTGGAGCATAAGTTTTTCCTCTGCTCCTTTCCTGCGATTTCCTTTACTTTTCGCTTATGATTGCCGCCTGTCAGTTGCAGTTTGTGGCTCACAATTAGCGACGGCAAATGCAAGATCCTAATACCGCAGGACACTTTTCAAATTCAAATCCACCGACACCAAAAGACTATTCCAAGTCACTGTTCACTCTTTTAATAGTCCAACTACTTGTTTATTTGAAATATATTTTTTGATTCAAGTTTTCCTTCGAAAAAAAGTATTGAGTTTCACGTTAACGTTCCCAGTTCGTACTTTCAACTGCGCTGACCGGCCACAAAAGCTCCTTTTTATCGACCGCTGCGCCAAACGTCTCAGATGAAACTGAACGTTTCCTGAGATTCGCAGCCAGATGAAATACCCCCCTGGAAAATTCATGTGGCCTGGCCAGGAGCAACAACAAGACTGCGCCAAAGAGCGCAACTGCTGTTATTTGTCTCTCTCGGTCTCTCCCGTGCTGGCCACCCATACGTATACGTAATGTGTGCACAGTGAGCTTTATTGCGATTTATTTCAAAGTTTATTTAAAAAAATATATAATATTTAGTTATACGTATTAATGCTTCTTTTTACTTGGTTATTATATTTCAATTATTAAAAATAAAATACATATTATTATCATCTTTCTTATAATTGTGCCTTCCCGTAACCGCACACCCACTATTAGCCATGTTCATTCACCGTTTTCTTTTAGTGTAAGAGAGAGGTTCCAGGACTGCTCAGAGAAAGTTTAGCAGAGAGCTGTCCCTTCGGTTTGGTAAAAGTTTTATTTTTATAAACAAATTGAAGGGCCAAAAAAATAAAAGTAAAACTAACGGACGCGGGCACTGAGGAATCAGGATTCAAGCAGGAGGAGAGTGTGTCAGTGGCACTGCCAGAGAGACACCGAGAGAGAGAGAACGAGTCAAAGGACACTAAGTGGGTGCCTGTCCCTGTCACCATGCGTGTGTGTGTGCGAGTGTTTGTTTATCTGTTTGTTTTGTTACATTTTCTGCGTATTTCATTGTTTTTTTTTTCTGTGTGTGTGCTTTTCGAGGCAAGAGAAAGCGGGGGAGAAAGTCGAGAAATTCAAAAATCAGGCATTGCAAACTTGTTGAAGAAAGTATGGTATGACTGTGCGGGGCGCGAAACTCTCATCTCCATTTTAAGAATAGGAGAGTTTTAGTTTTCTTGTGTGTGTTTTTGGGGGTTTATATTTCGTGTGTGACTGTGTATGTGTGTGTGGGAAGGTGTGTGAAGGTGTGGGATATTTACATATGCCAAGGAGCAACATGTTGATTTTACACGTGTTCAAGCAAAGCACACACAAGTGCAAATGTACATGTATATGTATCCAACGTGAGACTGCAGACGCCTCGGAATCCTTCGAGTGTGTAATTTAAAAATGCAATTAATTAACTCTGTGCTAATTGCAATTTAATTGCATAACGAGTGACGTCTGAAATCCGCATCCGAATCAGCAAGGGTTCCTCTCCTGGAATTATTTCCCAGGCTTTTCTGGTGCGCTTTTCACGTTTTTTGTGTGTTACCGGAAATTGTGCTGCTCACAAATGGAGCACAAATGGATTTCCTCAGTTTGGGGTTGATTCGAGGGTTCGAGGGCTGGGACTAAGCTTAATTTATACAGGTTTTCGCAGTTAGTGGAAAGGAAGGAAAGGTAAGTTGGGCTATTTATGTTTTGATTTCTTTGAGTTCGGTTTATGTTTTGGAAAGCGGAAAACTTCGTTGGTATAAATCAAACCTTTTGAATTATTAATTCAAGGATAACATTACCAATACGTTTCTTGTTAAAACAGAGAAAAATATTAAAATGGGATTTCTAAGATCTTTTTATTTTGGGTTTTAATAAAAATAAGACTCAACCTCTATATACCTTAAACTCATCATCGGAATATCTCCTGAATCCAAACTAAGTCAATGGCAGGATAAAAAAAAATCCGCTACGATTAAGCTTCACATGCGTGTTGCTACGCCTTTTTTGTGCTTCTTGTTTTTTGTTTTTTGTTTCTTTCCGGGTCCCAGACCCCATCCTTGGATCCTTCTGCTCTTGTCGTTTTTCCTTCTGTTGCTGCCTTTTGCTTAGACCGGCAGTTCCGGTGAAGGAGCCGCAGCAGCGTGCCCAAGTGGCCCGAAAGGGGATTTCCCAGTCCCCGATGCTACGTGTAATCCTTTCAGCCATAGGACCCCACCGGTCACCATTCCCAAGCCGCCCTCGCCTCACATTCTTTTGGTATTTTTAGGCCATCCTTTTTCGACTTTTTCATTGTTGGGGTTTCGTGTTTTGTTTGGACTTTGATTACTTTAAGTTTTGGTTTTCGAATGATTGGCACACAGCTTTGAGGAGGCGGCACTGATAGGTCTTTGATGTAAACGATAGCAGAGTGGGGATTTCAACCGGGATATACGAGATTGAAATTTGCATTCGTCCCTGGCCCTGGCTTAAGTTTCGAACCGGAGTCAGCTGGCATCTGCCCTCGGGTTCGGTCCATAATCCATTTGATGGCGGCGCATTTTGGCTTAATTATCGCAATTGAAGCGTAAATTGTGGATGGCCATTCAATTTGAATATTACGCCAGATTAGTTTCTCCTTTTGAATCGTGAATAGTAATTTATCATAATTTCATATACTAGCCATACATAAATTGGAGCTCTGAACTGCTATTTCGCTAAATGGTATGATGATAAAAGCGGCTTTATGGAGAATCCTTAATGCCAGCACCAAATGCCGAGAGCTCTCGAATGCGTCGTTAAAGCCAAACAAACTGCGGAATCAACAGAGCCATTATGCTCTTTAAACGGATTATGGCCACTCGGAAATTGAAAATGTGCACTTTGAATGATGCTTTTTACAAGCATAGAGATAGAGTATTATGTTTCATAAAACTTTTGATTTATAATAAATTAGAAAGCACCTAAAAATTATATTCCCTTCTTCTAAACACGCCTGGTTTTCTGGTTCAGCAAGTTGAGCTTCTATTTTAGCAAGTGTATTAAGAATTCGTGGGTCGGAAAGTGTCAACATTTGCTTTTCATTGTACGAGTTTTATGGCCAAGTTGCAGCTCTATTTGCTGACAATTAACATTTTATGCGTTCTATTTTTTGCGCTTTTATTTCCATCCATTCCAGAAGTGACTAACTGCCTAATCAAGAGTTAATCCTGCCGAGTGAGGTCATAGTTTCGGGGCTTCTGGACCGACGCATAATAATTAGCCGCCAGCGTAATTTCATCAAATTTATGCGCATATATTCAGCAAGGACCTTTTGTCCAATTTATACAGAACATTTTGCGATTATAAATGCCTAAACGATGGAAAAAGCTGAGCCAAATGTTTGAGCAAAATTTAGCATCCGGTTTTAATTGTGGCCAAGCACAATGGATGGACAGGAAGACATCCATATCTACATGGAATCTCTCTCTGCCATTTCCTCACCCGTTGGGCTTCCTTGGAAGCTGACAGCTTATGTTAAGTGAATTTGGTCGACGCTTTCTATTTGCCATTTCAATTGCAAATTAACTTTGCAGTCCAATGTCTGACAATGCCAAGCTCTTCTCCGACATGTGTGCGAATGCTCCACAAACTGATGTACACTCGCCGTCATACTAATAGATATATATCTGTGTCAGGAATATACTCGTACACATATATTAAACACCACATGGCAGCCACAAAAATAAACTAAAATGCTGCCTCTGTCGAGTGGAAAATGCAATGTTCCTTGCTTGGTTGGTCGGCACCCTTACTTTCCTCATTTTCCCTTAGAGAAACCCTTCTGGGACCTTCTAAGTTATTTCGAATCAAATCATAATTGTTCCTAATATGGTTTCAAACTTCCCCCGAGTCTGGGTATTAAATGTATTAAACTTTAATAGCTTTAAGTTGCGGCAGCTGCGTTTAATTAACACCAAAATCTTCAATGCATAATTTCCTTCAAATTAAATGTTCAATGCTTTTAGCCGGGCTTAGGCAATTCTTGAAAAGTTTTGTTCTTCGGGACTTTCCTGGCCAGCGATCATTTATGTTCGTACGTGCATCAATGTTGTTGCAGCTGCCACAGCTTGCAAGCCACTTACGGTAGACAAAACAAGCCACAGACTTTCGAATCGGGAGGCGAAAGCAAATTTACATAAAGACTTAAGCCAGGAAGCCGGGCAGTCGGTCAGAGGGCAAAGGACAGGCGGGTAGCCAGAAAACGTGGCCGAGTCACGTTTATTGGCCACAGGCTGGTCACACAAGCAGCACAAATCATGCAAAATTAAATTCAAGAGCCAAGGCGTTTTCCGCTTTCGCCCCTCAAGCAGGAAGCCGAAACTTTTCCATTCAATTATTGATTGAAAGTAAATTTTTGTGAATTTTCTAGTTTCGGACAGGATGCACTCGTACTCGTATTCTCCACCACGTTACGCATACGCCATGTTGGTCGTCGCATGCCCAGCCAAGAATACCATTTTGGTTCGAGTGTTTGGCCAAACAAGGGAACATATGTCTCGTGTCCTGTACGAGCTGGCGCCTAGGAAATTGCCGGACAACTGCAAACAGGACAACGTAAAATTTAGCAAGGGAAAACCAGTTGCAACAACAAAAACAGGACACTACAGGACGAAGAAATTCCTGTAACATGTGCGTCTGCCCAAAACGAAATGAAATTGGAAAACACAAGTACATGTTTTGGTTTCTCAGAAACTGCAGGAAATTTGCTGATACAGAACCGAATGATGTCAACGAGATGTATTTTTTGTGAAAGTGACTCACTTCTGGGACTCACTTTTAAAAATTCAAATAAGTGAAGCACAGTTTGGAATTGGAAAATAAAGCAAACATACAGTTCAGTTTTGTCAACGTTTATTTTAGTAGAATTTTTTTAACTATTTATATTTGTTTGAGTTCTCAAAGTTTACCCGGAAAAATGGACAGAAAAACTATATATATTTCTTCGATTTAGTTTTAATTATTATTTTCTTGTTACAACGCATACGCCCCGTGGTTTCTGATATTCAACTTATTTATGACTTTGTGTTTTGGTTCACAAAATTTAATTAAACTTCATTTTGTGGCCATTCATCAAGGGTGCGTGTGGGAGTACATATCCATATGTATGGATGTACAATGTTCACTCTACAATTATGGTTAGACATTTAAATAATTTTCTCTTTTTTTGGCTCAGACAAATTGCCCCAGATATTTGTTCATTTGTTGCGAAGGGAGTTTCAGAAGTACAGGAAAAGTCACAGTTAAAGAGGAAATAACTTTGATATCGTACGCCGCAGGACGCAAACCAGAAGGAGTCCTTTGATTTTTGTTTGTTGCCTTTTTAGTCATTTCTGCTATTTCTGCCTGTTTCAGGACTGTGACTGTGGCCGAAAGAAAACTTCTAACGAGTTTCATTTTCGGGGTTTTCCTTGGCCTGTCAGTTGCCAAAAGGGGAATTTTTTTTGCCCAGCTCTCTGGTCTGCTGGTGTGCTGTTTTGTGTGATTTATATCACAATTTACTCGCATTCGTTACTCGACATTGTGTCCGCCTTTGTGCCACAATGGTCGCTTCAATGGCCACCAAAGCCGCACTACTTGGCTGTTATTGAATTACCTGCGGTCCTGGGAACTCACCTGGCGGCCCTCTTACCCGTTACCCACATCTCCGGAGAGCATTTGGCTATTGCCGTACTATTGCCAAGTGCCGGAGACACGACCAGAACTGTCGATGATAAATCAACGTGCTAACGAATTTTTCGTTTTCGCTTGCTTTCGCTTTTTCGGCTTTTGTTTCGCTGCAATAACAGAGGAGAGCAGGACTCTTTTTTGGGCTAACAATACCTTAAGCCTTTTGTGTTTGGGCTTGGGACTCGTCCTGCTGTCTTTGCTGTGGGGTGGAGCTTCATAAATTGCCAGCCTTTCTTTGTTTCTCAAGATTTTTGCTTGAGTTATTTTTAATTTCATTGCGCTTGCAATTTCTCAGTGTCAGTCGGAGGGGCTGAAAACCTGCCACAGACAGAGATGAAGTGAGCGGAAAAAAGGGAGCCAGTGAGTGCCTCGAGTGGCTCATTAGCTTTTGTTGTGGGTGAAATACAAGAAACGAAATGCATATTTTCGCTTCAAGTTGATGCCACTGATAATCATTTTCAATTGTTGATGGGCTGTGTTTAATTAAATTAGCAACACTCGAGTAATTAAAGGCTCTCAGTCCTGACGCCAAAATCCCAGCCCAGCCCGGCAAGCATCCCTTTTTTGTGGCGAACATCAATCATATGCCAAAACACAAATACAAAGCTTGACGCAAAATAGAAAGAGAATTTCTAACTTTTTACTTTCTGTGTCAGCCTCAAGAAGATTTATGGCCAAAACGGGAATGGGATGTGCCCCAATTGGTCGTCGACACATGTGAGCCAAAAAACTTGCAAAAGTGGCATACAAACCAAAGGGAAATCCCTTAACCGGATCTAACAAATGTAGTTTTGAGTCACATTTGGGCAAACATTGTTGGCCAAACTGATTGTTTAAATAAATGAGTACCCCAATTTGATGCTGGATAACGATTTTATTGATTTTCCATTGCAACTTGTCGCCTCGCCCTCCTAGTAGCTCTTGACAAGTCATTGATTGATGGTGTTGGCTTTTTGGTCAGGCCATCCTTTCAATCGCTCCGAGGGCGTTAATTTACTAATATATTGCATTTTAGTTTAGTTTTTATGTCTTCGCTAGTCTGGGCCATTTCTTTGCTGGAAACTAACAAATAGTTTGCAATTATCCCTTCTAAAGGAATGGGTTTCCAATACCAAAAAATCACCCCTAACTTTGACGAAGGTTCGGGAATGGAGTCCCATGTCGAGCTTTTGATTGAACGACCACATGAACATTTCACCGTCCATTTTTCACATATTTAAGGTGCGTTTCACATGTTTATAGACATTTCCAACTCACCATAGAAGGTATTAAATGATGTATATCTTCAATAACTTGTTTCTTTCTAAAGAACTTTCTTTAAAATGGCCCGAAAACTATAATTTTAAATCGCATTGCAAAAATTTCCGATACTGTGTCATAAAAATACCTCATCAAAAACGGAAACTATATATATTATGTGTGTATCATATAATCGATAATCATAAACATTAGAGCTTTAAACTTAATATCCCTGATGGCCTGATACTTTTTTAAGCTACTTGTCCGCCATGACTGATGCTCCACTGGACATTGGAGAGAAATAATGGCCAAAGGTAGTGGCAGCTCAATGTGGCATGAAACTAAAAACAGGAGTAATTTTCCCCCTGCATTTGATAGAAAATATGGGAAGCCACAAAATCGTTTAGAAAATTTGATATGAGAGAGTCTTGGGGCACAAATGTGTAGCAGCTGTTGAATTTCTTGGTCTACTTTAATTCGACCTAACTTATATGGTAAACAGAGGCTTGGATATTCTTTTCCCTGATTTTGGCCACACCTTTTTTTTTGGCCAACTTCAATTTGATTTTGTCATTAAAAAGTTTTTAGCGAAATAATAAAGTTTGTCAGCGTGGAATTCAAGGACCGAGGAAAAAGTAAAAAAAAGGCAAAATCAAAAAGGAAGCAAGGAAAAAAGTAAAAAGGAAATCACAGTCCAAAAGTGGCCAATGAAAGTTTTCATTTTCCATATATAGTACAGCAAAAGGCAGAGAACCTCCATAAAAGACAGATGGCCAAGAGCAAACTATGGACCATGGACTGTTGGCGGAACGGAGTCCAAAAATTTAACGCTTATCTTCGCCAAGTCAGAGATATGTCCGAGCTCTGAATGCGATATGTCGAGATTTTAAATGCAACAGAAAAAGTTATAAATTACAGAAAGTCATCACTTTTTTCCACCAGGAGGATATAATTTAAATTTTTGACTCACTACAAACAATTGATTACTTTTTTAATTGATTCTGTTTACGCTGCCATTGCGATTTTTTACTGAATTACAATTTATTGAAATTGAAAATATTTTAAATGTGCAAAATACGCCGGAGGTCAAATTTGTGACAACATTGAATTATTTGTGATTTAAAAAGTAGAGAACAATTTTTAATAATTCTGGTCAATTTTGTTCAATTAAAACTGGATCTACCATTACGAGCAAAAGTTACCTCTTTTTCTGAAGTTCTTTTTAAAGAAGCCAATGCCGGGAGGTATTTGGCATTTATTGGCAGCTTTCATAAGTCAAATTGGAATGAAGAAATAAAAGTGGTTTCCAGCAAAGCTTGAAGCTATCTGATGAATGGGTCAATCCAAATCGAATAAAATTGTTCAACATACTTTATTAGTAGCATAAAGTACTCGATGGCAACAAGCAAATAAATTCCTTTGCCTTTGCAGGTGGAGATTTCTCTGGGCTTATTGAATTACATGCAACTCTGGCCGATGCATAATTTAATTAGCATACGAGTATACAAGTATGGAAAAAGGGAATATCCCGTGTCCAACATGACGTATGCGCAATGCGAGTCAAGGGAACAACGGACCGACCCACATCCTATCCATGAACAATGGATGGTAAGGATATACAGAATAAGATGGTCGGAAGAGGAATGGCATTGAAGCTGCTACGTTATGAATTACATTTCAATATGCTTCAACGTGTTCATCATTTATTAAGCCAGTTGGGGAGCCATAACAGTGGCAAATGGCACTGCCAGGTAGCCAGGCAGCGAAATGCCAGTTAAGGAGCTGAGGATCCTTGAGACCGGCCTGGGAAAAGGCATACCAGTCCTGACGCGCTGCAAACAGGAAGTGGGAATGCTGCCAAGAGTCTGCCGACGAGTGCTGAGCTCCGTTTGCAATTTCCGTTTTGTCACATTTGTCTAACTAAATGGAAATTTATGCAACTCCCCGCACTCGGGCCCTACCCGTGATCCTGACTGGGTCCTGGTTGGTTAATACTTTATTCACGGTCCAGTGCTTAATGAAAGAGTCATTACACTCATTCATTCATTCAATCGTTGATTCATTCATGAGCGGAAAAGAGCGCGTGTCCTTTGTTTTCCAGTTCCCAGCCGTGGCCATCTCCAGTCTCCTGTCTCCAGTCAGCAGACTCGAGGCCCTTGTTTTTGTCGTTAATTAATTGATTTTCATTGATTCCTGGATAGCATTAATCATACGCCGGGTCGGTCTCCCTCTCCCTGCAACCCTCTGAGACTATTGTTATTTTTTCATCAGCTGCCAATAATTCCCACGCCCCCTGCCCTGTCGTCCTACAAACTTTTCAACGGAGCTGGTGCGTTGCAGTTTTTTGTCAAAGTTTTTCATTAACGCTTCACTTAGCAGGACGACACAGGGCACAGGAAGAAATGTGAGAAGAGTAAAAAACTTGCATCTGCAGCAAATTAAAAATATTTTGCAAAATACTTTGCAAGTTTCAAATCAATCAGACATTATTGAAAAGGATTTTCGATTCAAAAAACTTTTCAAAATGCAATTAAATTTATTTTTCTGGCTATGGTATAAATCGAATTCAGCGATTTAAATTAATTTTTGGTTCAATATTATAAAACTATTCAATTGCATACTCGAAATTCAAATGAGCTTTTCTCGTTAGAAACGCAATTAAAATAAAATAAAATAAACACCCTGGAAATTCTTGCGTTTGGCGACGCATAAATAAATGATTTCCGCAAACAGCATACGAATTTTGCATAATGCATGGACAAGATTTATGTGCGGTAATATTGCCTAAAATATACATAAGTTAAAACCAAAAATATATATAGTATACTGTATATAGTATATGTATTTATTTATGGGTGGTGGTGGACAACCGAGCCGGAAGCCCTCAAAGTATCTCCCAGTCCCAAAGCGCGCCTGCCAACGCGGCTTAAACCGAATCAATTAAATTCGCCTGCGGCCGCCTGTTCGGTGTCCAGGGAATGGCCATTTCCAGCTTAGTGGTTGACGTTTTGACAGTTTTATTGTAAGTCGTTCATGTTTAACTGTTTAAGCGAGGACTTACAGATTTTCTGACTCTATTCTAATTGATTAAAATTGAATCAACCATCTGTGATATAATAGAAATCTCTATTAATAGAATATCTCTATATAAATGTAGACAAGTTTTGAGAATTTTTCTGTTTATTATTTTTAAATCAGCGGAACAAAGTTATTAAATTTTAAAACTATTTTTTCCTCTGAATTGCTTTTAAATATTTCTGTTAGCCAAAACTGAGCTATGATGATGCTGTTAATATAGCAAAGAGCAGCAGTGCAAATATCAAGTAAGCCAAATAACTAAAATATAAATATTTCTTATAAATCATAAGCTTAATTTTAATTTTATGTACTTATAATTTAATTCTATTTCCTATAATTCTGATAACTACATCCCATAAATTGCATTGTATCCATAATCAGACACAGCGCCACCTATCTCCAAGTCTGACTAACAGATGGCGGCACTCTATGGTTTCAAATGAAAAACAAAAGCATACTAAGAGTTTCTTTCTTTTATAAATCTTTAGCTTATTTTACTATTTTTTTGAGTTACTTTAGTTAAATAAATAACTACCTGCTTTTCCAAAGCAATATTGTAAACCTCACCCTATCATAGACACAAATAACACACCTTTTGTAAATTCTTGTAATCCAATACAGTTTTATTAAATAAAGTTTGAATTTCATAAGATTATCATCTATAATACGTAATATGTCAATCACAAGAGAAAGTATGAATAGCTATGGTACATAGTACATGTAAATGTGAGACATTCAAAGTCATCTTATAATTTTGAAAATTACTAACTAAAGAAACAATATTGATTAATGAAAGCGCTTTATTAGTGATGATTTCCTCTTGTTTGTACAACCTATATTTAATTAGTAACTAAAAACTAAAGTAACAGCTAATAATGATACAGATTTTTGTACATTACATAAGCGAGCTTTCCATTACATACCGAAGGAAACCTTCGGAGGATGTGGTGTAAATTAATCTAATTTGACGGCGACTTTTAAAGCTTATGGAAATGATGATGGCAATGCTAGCATAGCTTAATGGGATTTCATTTTGTGGCAATACATTGTGTCTGTATAGAAATATATATATACAAAAGCTATCTATATACATTAAAAGTCTTTGCAACTGTCTCTATTATTCTGTTTTTGTGTCTGTGGATCTCTTGGAGACGCCGTCACTAGAACTCTCCGTTTCTGGATCCTTGGGCGATGGCATTAGTTCGCCCAACGCCAGTTTATTGGGCAGGGCATCCGGTGTATTGATGATGCCGTAGGGTCTCAGATGGTAAATCAAATAATCCAGCACGTACATTTGATTTGGCGAAACATAATGAAAGGATATGGCATTGTCTGAGCAGCAGTCTAGCCCCTGAAATATACCAAAAGTTAAATTAAATTTAATGATTAAGGTTAAAATAAATCATCCAAACTTACCTCGTCAGTTTTGTAGAATATGTATTGCCAATACCAAAATTTCTTGTCCGTGTGGGATGGAATCAGATGATGCTCGGGCACAAAGGGAAAGAAGCGTCCTCGTCCATTGGAGTCACGCGAGTCCCCGGCCACTACCTTCACATTCTCCAAGCATTTTCCCATCTCCACGTCCTCGGCGCCCGTGTTATCCTCCTTGCAGATCTTGGGATTGGGCAAGGCCTCGACCACAAAGCGACGCACTGCCTCCCGGCTGAGAACGTAGCCGGCTCCGCCGGACATGTAGCCCTGCTTGACATACGGCTTGAACTTGCAGCCAAAGTAGACCGGAGTCTCCGGGTTGTACGGGTACAGCATGTACCGCAGGTTCTCCACTATCGTGTACGTGTCATCGTCGGCCTTGAGGAACCAGTCGGCATCGTTGATATGGTGCTTGTGGATATACTTGTACGCCTCTTTCGTCTTGCCCCACAGGTTGTTCCTGCCCTCGCCAACAGGCAAGGCCACTGCGTCCAGCTCCTCGTCCTTTTCTGAGCTCATGAACAGCAGCTTGTTGCACCGCTTGCCCCAGGTGCGCTTCACGTGGCGCGCCTTCTTCTGGTGATTACTGGGATTGGTCATGATCCAGCAGAGGATTCTCACCTCGCCGTATAGCCGCTCGGCGATGGTGGAGTTCTCGTGGACGTGCTCGTGGGTGCCCACATCCTGCTCCGGCCCCGTCAGCTCCATCATATCGTGGCTGTGGTGGGCATCGTTGACATCGCCATGCCGGTGGCCATCGTAGGGCATGAACTCGCCGCGCTCCGGGCTGGAGGTGTACACGAATAGCTCTGCCAGGCAGAAGCCAACGATCAGGCCCACGATCAAGGACACAAAGGATCGTTTGTTTGAACGTCCTTAAAGGGAATAAAGAGTAAACGTTTTGTTGTCATTGTTTTAAATTTAAAATTTATGTTTATATATTAAAATAAATAATTATTATTGGAACAATATTGCAAATATTTAATATATAAAACCAATTGTTTAAATGGTAATTTATTCATGAAAATTCCCTTGTTTTTTAAATAATAAAAACAACGGTTTTGTATTTGAGTTCCATTTATATAAAAGGGAAACAAATACAATTTTTATGAATGTAATTTAATGGAATATTGGGTTATTATTTATTTAAAAAAAAGCCAACTCACCTTCATTTAGTATGGACCTTCCTAGAAGACTATTGGCATGCATTTGGGCTATGATTTTTGGGTTTCCGTTCTTGGGTTAGGAGGAACTTTTAGTGGCTATCCGTCACTTGAAGGACTTTGTGCTTCTTTGGTTGCGTTTCTTCAGCTCGGCATCCGCTTCAATCACGTCTTACATCTTCTGCAATATGAAAAATGAGATCCAGCTCAGTCAGAGATGCTAAAATAAAGTCGAGTGTCGTTGAGGCAGTGCGTGGCGTGCCACTCGCGGATGGCATTCGGTCACTTGTGTCAAGTATCTGGAAAAATTGTGCTGGCCGAGTTTTGTGCTCAGTTTGGTTCGCCTCGGTTGGGTTACCTAAACTGTGTTAATCTCATGCAAAACGTGACAATTGCCTTCGTTCGGAATTGCATTCTCCGGCTGCCGCTTTACTGATAAATATTAATTTCGCTAAAAAAAAATCCATTTTAGTTATTCTTATTTGCTTGTTTTTCCTTATATGTTTTCTGTTTTTTTGCAACCTTTGCACGTGTCTGTGGGTTTGGAGAGTTTCCTCATCGAGATAACAGGTTGACTTTTTGGCATAAACAAACAAGGCTTATACGGCAACAAGTGTCTGCAACGAATCTAGCCATTTTCGAGTTTGTGTCATAAAATTGACGGACAACATATAGATTCCCTATACTTTTGTGTTCTCAAGAATGTTTCCCCTTCGTTTGTTGATAGTTTTGGCAAATAAAAAAGCAATTACACCTTTTGCACTTTACTAAAGATAATTTCGTTTGCTGTTTAGATATTTCTGCTGATGTCATTGAACTGAATCCATTATTAGTTTACATATTTTGTTGATTTTATGAACTGAACATTCATCTCGTCCGAAAAAAGTCATCCCGAGATCTGTTTTGTGTGCATTTATTGTTTAGAAAATAATTATTTCGTTGCCACTCACTCATTAATTGTATTTGTTTAATTAGAACAGCAGTCGATGGCAGAGTCGAAGCTGGTTGCAATTTTGAAACCGTTCCCGTCGACAATTCGTTGCTGAATGCAGCAGAAAGACTCAACTGCAGACTTTTTAAAATAATCTGCATATGTTTAAAACAAAAAGGAAAATAAAAGAACCCAGATGTCTACGTATATTGACCCATGTCATTCGCGATTAATGGCTGAAAGCCATTCCAGATATGGACTGGGTTTACCACTCCATGACCACTCCTCCTTATCAAAAGCAAATAATTAGTCCTAATCATTGAAGTAGTTCCAAACCAGTCTAATCAGACCAATTTTTGGTGGCAAATTGCTTTTGGACGTTTAATGGGTCAGTTTCTGAAAGATAAGCATAGTCAATGATTTGTTATGAATTCGATTCAAAGGAATCCCTCTTATCAAACCGGATTGCTGATTAACTACTCCACTTATCGATTTTAAACGCTTTTATTACCAGGAAGTAGGCATTAACGAAATAATATTTCATTCATTCGTTCATTATTTCCTACTTGTCTGTTCTCTCATTATATTCAGGGATCACTGTGTTTTGAATATAAAATACATAATATTTGTTTGATCAGCTGCCCATTTTTTAGATCACATTAATTCAATGGTTAAAAAACTCATTTTCTACCTCACTATTAATTCAGTAACCAAAGTGTCAAGAGGTATCACTTATAAATTATTCCACAGAAATAATGACGAATCCTGGGACAGCAGAAAAAGGTATAATTTGATTCTATAAAATATAAACATATAATTTTCAAAACTCTGTTCCAGTGGGACCATTATTATTGGCCATCCTCCTGGGGCTGTTAATATTCGTGGGTCTGGCCAAGCTGGTTTGTATTCCCCTTAAAATCGATGAATTCGATAGCTTCCGTTTAAAGGATATCCACAGAGCAGGTCAAGGATTCGAGCAATCCGAGAGATGAGATCCTGACTCAAAAATCAACACAATTGCCACGACGAGCACGACGGAAAAACGTGAGTTTGTTTAGAACCAACATATGTGGGCAATGAAGTGACCCCGATGTGTGCCTTTGCAAAATTTCCAAGCCTAAATTTAATTAATTTGCAATTACAATTGCAATTGAAATTTTGCCAAGCTTCCAGCAACGTTCCAATTCAATGAAGATTAAACGCAATTTACCAACAAACTCGCTTATCATTGGGGAAACCTAAAAAACACTCAAATGCAAGCCTGAATCGCTATTTGTGTTTCGCAAATCTCAACAAGGGTATACCTATAAAGGTAAATATTTAAGCTACTGGATCGGATCCATCAAAGAAGTTTTATTTCTATATAAACTGCTTTGGGATAAATTGATACATTTTCTCGTTAAAAAAAATTAGATAATGACCGATTTTTTTTGCTAAACAAATGAAAAGTCATCAGCCAAGGTGCCAACAATTAATTTTTATTAATTTATATTTTTACAATGTCGTTGGCGGTTCGTGTTATCGTAAATAATTTAGATGTCACACCTAGAAATGTATAAGCTACATAGATAATGCTTAATTGGAGGTCGAAATCACAATAAAATAGTGTAATGATTAGATTATGTTACCTTTTAAAGATTTTGTAATATTGTAAAGACAAGAATAGTGTTTTTTATATTCTATTCTCTTAGTAGAAATCAAAATAAAAAGCATTCTGCTACCAAACAACTTTTTGCAGTTCTATTTTAAAATAAACAAATTATGATTAAATGGAAAGAAATTCAATCACTCAAATTTTAAATATATCTATTATAGATAAGTGAATTTCATTAATAATGACAATTATATAAAATTATAAACTACTTGTACTGTTGTTTTTTTTTTACCTTAATGTTCCAGTAGACATGTGTTTTTTGAAATGCAGCCAAAACACACTCTTTTTTATTATGTCATTCAGTTAATAGATTCGATTTCATTGCCCTATACTCACATTGGCGTGACACTCTGTTCATGACAAAAGCCATAACCAGACCAAACCATAACCAGATGCCAAACCAAACCAAACCAAACCAATTGTTAAATTGTTTTGTTAGGCCGCTGTTCCTCTGAGGGCAATAAAACCAGCCACGCTCTGTGGTCCAGCGAATGTTTCAATCTACGGTTTTTCTCTACTCGCATTGTTTTTATATCTTTTTTTTTACAATAAATAAAATATATACAAAGCACTTTATTATCCACAATTGTTCGGTATACATTCTGTTTCATCATTTGTTTCATTTCAAGTGATAAAGTTCCCGAAACAATGTACAATAGCCCAAACCAAATAGTTTCAGACTGCTTATCAAAATGAAACTGGCCATTCTTGAGTAGAAATCGTTATCAAATATTATTGTTCATAACTCATTTCCGTTTCATATAATACTCTTAAAATGGATTCTTGTCCTTTTTTGTAGATTTTATAGCTTTATTAAGCTCAACTATACAATTCTATACTTCATATTCCTCCAAATTAAAAAGATTTCTTGGAAAGCTGTAGAGGTTTTGAACTTTTTACAATATTTGTGATAAAATCCTATCAAATCCTATTTCCGTTTAATATCATAGCTTCAAGAGGGTTTCTTGTCCTTTTTGGTATATTTTAGGGATTAAACGGAGATCTATTATAGCTCTACTACAGAGCTCTATTACTCTTATACGTCTTATTCCTCGAAATCAAATAAAAGCTGTAGAGTTTTTCAACGAATTTATACATTTAATAACAACTTCTTATCAAATACTTATTCTATATAATATTCTGATCATTTCCGTTGTTTTATTTTCTATAGAACTAAGAAACTAATTAAACACTATTTAGTTAGTTAGTTGTTTAAAATCCCTCTAAAAACTAAATCAAGAACTTAAAAAGATTCATTAGTCACCCTCGTTTTGTTTTGAAATCAAGTGACAAAAACAGAGCAAACAAAACCTAGTGCTTTGATTAATTGGTTAACGATTCATAATCAATTTTAAATTAAAAATTGCCAACAGATAAGTCCGTTGATTAATGATACCAACCAGCCGAGTTCTGAAGCAGAAAATCGGTTATTGTTTGGCCAAGCCTTAAGGGTATTCTATTTGAATGAGAATGCCTGGCAAAAGTAACCCATTGACCCAATATTAAGTTAAAGCAGTTGATTAAAAGTTAACACTTTGAGTTGCCAACACCGAAGTCCAAACTGACAGCCTCTTAAGATTGCAACTGCACTCGAGATAGGAAGCCGCATGAAGACTTCTCCAGAACAGAAATCAACGCAAACGCAATACTGTCATGTTCAAGTGCTGCTTTAATTGAATGATAATGAATGCGACATGTCGTTGGGCGGGGGGTCAAGTGGTCCGACAATATAATACCCTATTTGCGAGCTGGCGTAAAATTAATCTATTTAAAAAATGGAATTCCAGTCTGGAGTAATTGTGTTGCACTTTGAAATGAAATAACAACAAATTACAGTCTATTCAGATTACTATTTTTACAATTTAATAATTATTTCTCTGTTTTGATATCAAAGTTGGAAACCAATGCGGTAGCTGCCATCCTGATAATATTTGCTCGGTCTACATTTGCTCTGTGACGGAGATATGCAAATGCTTAAATAGTTTCTGTAAAGATTTGACTCGCTTGTTGTCACAGTGATAAGTCTGGGAAAATCTGTTTTCACCCTTTTAAACGGGGCAGGGTAATGGATGCGTCAGCAGTCGGGAGAGAGAGAGAGGGTGGGCCGCTCTTATCAGTGCCACTGAAGTTGCATATCAATCATGGGTGCAATCTACATACGAATTAAGTACAACAATAACAAGCTGAGCTAATCAGAGAAGCGTCAGAGAATCGCATGTGCTGTGCCGAGGGAGCAGCGTGTATGGGGGATGGGGGACGCCCCCATGGAATGGGACCCACAAATAAATTTAAGTAAATGCATTTGAATGCAGACAATCCACCCTCGGGTTGCCATAGTGGTGGCGGACTGTGACTGTCACTGGGACTGGGACTGGGACTGGGACCGGGGGGCGTATGAGCGTTACTGAGCACATAATGCGACAGCAGCGGCGGAAGTGACAACTGAGAGAGCCGGAGAATGAAAGTCGGAGAAAGACGCAGCTGTTTGCGCATTAAAAACAACAACAACAACCGCCACGATAAGAGATCAACGAATTGGGAACACACTTTTAGGGATTTTTAGAGATTTTATAAATAAATACACATATATTCGTTTATTATTTACATATTATATATCACATGATGTTTTATTTGTTTTTTGAAGTGTACGAGTATATCTTTGTTTTTTTTTTTTTAAAAGCTCTTTAAAGAGCATGACAGTATCCTTCTACATCCTCTCTTCCTTGTGCTCCATGTGCTCCACCAATTATTTTGTGCTCCCCTTTAAAGTTGTTTTATTGCTTTTTGTTTGGCTGCTCTCGCAGTGCCAAATACATTTTTGTTTTTACTCTTTGCCATGTTTTTTTTTTTTGGATGCACTCGCGTGCAGCTTTTGCGCTTTTTTTGCATTTTGTTTTGACACAAAATGCCATATTTCTGCTGACCAAATTATTTTGTGTTTCACTTAACTTTGATGTAAGTTTCATTGAAGCAACGCTCGGGTAGCATCGCCTTTACTTACAAATTGATTTTTTGCACAATCTCTCGCATATTTTCCAATCGCAGGACCCTCCCAAATTGCGTTGCTGGACTTCGCGGGCTCACTCACGTTTTTACGCTTCTGTTAATTGGCAGGCGCGTCATATAAGCAATTTAAATAGTTTTAATCGAGGTACTCAAAATGTTTAATTAAACTTTTTTCCGCCCCATCCGATTCGGCGAGCGTATAATTGAAAACGTCCGAACGCGGCGACGACCAGAAAACAACAAAAAATCTAAATTCTGAAACTGAGAGGCATTAATAGCGCGGGCTCTCTTTCGCGCAGCCGCTTGGCCTAAGTGAGAGACTAACTTTTGCACTAATACTACCAACTAACGAAATGCCGGCAACAAGAACCGGCTAAAGAGAGGGGAGTGCGTTGACAAAGCTTCGTATTGAAAATTGCCTAAAAATAAGTATTTCTAAAAAGAAGAAGAGATTTATGGGGATATATTTTTAAAAATCCTATTAAAAAAAAAGGGAGCCATAAATAATTTTACATTGTAAATAAAAAAAACACTGAAATATAACAAGAAAAGTATTTTATTATAAATCTAGATGGTTAAGGGATCAGATTTAGAAATCCTTTTAAAAACGGTATAAATAAATATTAATATTAAGACCATAAATATAAATTCAACAGAAATTTAAAATCGCATGATACTTTCCCCGAAAAAGTATCTTGAAAGAGAACAAACAGCTGTGATAATACTTCTTAGGTTAGGGGTTGCTTTTAGGGGTGGAAGTCTGCGATCACGATCCCTATTTTTCTTTTAAAGGAAATCTAAACTATTTTATTTAGTTATTTTACAATATTTTTTAATAAACTTTACTTCTCATCAACTACAGCTACTGGTAATTATGATATCATGGCAAAACTTGACCATATCATTTATTGATATATCAGGGGGTGTCATCGGTTGATAACGAAAACTGGTTAAGCCCACACTTACGTACATAGGGTGTTATTATTTCTGCAACGCATTTACCAGCCTTGAAGTTGAATTTTTGATCAGCCCAGTCTATGAAGACATTGTGGTTAGTCCGGTATTTAGTCATCCAGGTAGCCCCTCAATTTTTTAATGTTTAATTTGAGGTGTATTTCATTTGGAAGCATTCCCATTTGATATTATCGAAAGCTAACAGTACGAGTCGTATGTACAACCCAGCGACACAATCTTGATAAGACAACTTTTTTCAATTCAATTAGTTCGATGTGACTTCATTGGCGGTCAACAAAAGTGGAAACATGTTTGTCAATATTAACTTTTTAGAAGTAATAAAATTAAAGCGCAAATTTGTATAATAAATTCGTATAAGAAATGCTTTCACAAGCCACGTATTGTTTAAAGTTGCCTAAGCCAGAATTATCATCCTTTGTGGCTCTATAACAATGAAATCATAGCTATATTTTACGTATTTTTACGATATCCTCCACGTATTGTTTAAAGTTGCCTAAGCTAGAATTATCATCCTTTGTGGCTCTATAAAAATGAAATCATAGCTATATTTTACGTATTTTTACGATACCCTCCAAAAATCAGTTGGAACTAAAACCATTACAGAACTAAAGTTTTTAACTTTATATATCGAATATAGTTGGCCGATCTTTAGAAGAACATCGGAATAAGACCAGTTGCTTATAAAATGGGTTTTGGAAAAAGTCCCAAGCTTTTACTCCCAAAACACCAATTTTATAGCATCGATCGCTCAGTTTATAGCAGTTATGGGATTAAATGTACCGATCTCAGCCGTTCCGATTAATATACTACGAGCAAAGGGAAGAAGGTTGTGTGAAAAGTTTGAAGTCGATAGCTTTAAAGCTAAGGGATTAGTTTGCTGTAAGGAGGTGAGTATCGACTCAGGAGGTCATTCTGAACAAAAATATATAATATAATATATATTACTTCAAACTGTCGGAGATGTTTTCTTCATTGCATTGCTTATTTGTGACAAAAATTGAAAAAACCTTTGCGAGGGTATAAAAACAAATACCATGTTGAAATATATTTCAAAATTCCCCAAAAGTATGCAATACTTTTGTAATTTGTAAGCCTTTCCCTCTATTGTTGCTTCGATTTATACAAAATCCTTGGTGGAAATTAGTTAGATTCTTAACTAAGAGCTTAAATTAAATATAACAAAAAGTAGTTTCTCTATTATGATATATATAAGGGATTAAGGGATATAATATAAGGGATATATAAGGGATATAAGGGATTATGCGAATTTTAAACGTATCCAAAATGCCCTTAAATAGGCCACAATTTTGAATATATTAAACCAAAAATACTAAATATTCTATGTATATTCTATATTTTACTTTGCTATTCAAATGGTAAATAATAATCCCTTCAAATATTTCACCAGCTGTCCCAAAAAACGATACAATTATTTGATGATTTTATTGATTTTACAGATTATGACTTATTACTATTCCACCTTAATCGAATAATCCAAGGCACTTGATTTACACTTAATCTTAAACATTTTTTTGTGAATAATAAGTGGAAAGAAATTGTGTTTACTCTTGATGACAATGTTATTTTCCATTTATTCAATATGCCAACTTCGGGCAGACATTGTGGGTAAATATTTGCATTATCCCCGTGGCCAAATCAGAAAATAAAACAGCCAGCCACTCACAAAACGCACACAAAACAAATAAGCATTGACTAGCTGACTTTTGTGTGAATTAATATAAAATAACAAAAATCAACAAAATTGTTTTCTGCTTTGAAATTGGAGCCGTCAGGAAATATTCTACTCTTTTCCATTCGCCGAGGGCAAAATGTCAGAATTGGTAATAGCAACGGAAACTAAATAATAATAGCTTGTCTGTCTACTATTTGGAATTTATTTAAATGAAAAAGAATATTTAAAAATAGATTTACTGAAGGGTGTATAGTTCACAGAATAAAATTGGAATTTAAAAGTTACTTAAAGTCTAGTAATATTGAGTTGATTTACGAGCCTGAAAAATAAGTACCCTATCCAATAAGTACTTAGTTACGATTTGGCTTGTACATTATAAACAATTCACACGAATCTTAAACCACTAAAGTTAAAAACTAATAATTTTTTCAAATGCTTGCTTCTTAGGCTAAATGTTCGCTTAAAAACTGTACAAGAACCACCGCGATTGTTTCAAATAATATTCAGTGGTTGATTAAATAACAAATTTGGTCAGACTGTTCATTGCGTGTGTATAATCGATATTGGATACTATGGCTACTTGATAAGCTCTCTCGTTTTTTTGGGGCCGGCCATCACTTAACCACAATAAGCACTCACTTGCGAGTATATCACCCAGATGCCTCATTATAAATATCACAAGGATCCGCCATCTTGCCGGCACCTGCACCGGAAGCGGAAGCGGCAGCGGATGATCTGAGAGGGTTTACAAGAAGGAGCAGCACAGGATGAGGACCAGCACAGTTATGGGGAAGAGGGCGTAGATCTCGCTCCGTGGATGGCAGGTGGATATCAGGCTAGTGATGTCATCGTCCTCGTGCTCGATTCCATCCCGCGTGGGCACCTCCACGACCACTATCTCGTCCGACAGGAAGCTGATGTTGAAAGTGCAGTTCGTGGTGTTGAGGCAGCTCTGGGATTCGGTCAGATTCGAGTATTGATAGGTTGGCTTGTAAATATCGAATATGGCGTGGATCTCGTTCCGGACATGATCGTTGTCGCTGTAGAAGATATAATAGTAGTAACCATCCTCAATCACATTGTGCACGGCCACCGCACTCTTGTTGGCCGAATTGTCCATTATGTGGGGATTAGAGCACTCATTGTTTGGCTTGAAGAACTCCTGCAGCAGGATGGCCCCGTTGAAGCACTGAAAGAGTCCCGTCTCAAAGCTGGACACCGAGTTGGACTCATCAGTTTCGGTAAAGTTTATGGCATTGCCTCCGTGAATATACTTTCTGTCGTAAACATTCTCCCGCTTCGATCTTTTGTAAAGCTGATCGTAGAGCTCCTGCCGCTTCTGATGTCTTTTAATTCCATTATTGTGTCTTTTTAGCCGCTGTCTGTAAGGAGGAGCATCACTGGGGTTCGGGCTTTCGTTGGATTTTGGATCAGGATGGACCTTTGAAGGACCATGATGGTGCGGCGTGTCGTTCCCGTGATGATGTATCGCAGCATTTAGAATGTGCTCCGAGTGGTGGGATCCAAAGTACGGATCCTGATTGCTATGCAGAGTTCCCTTTTTTAGTTTCTTTCTGAAGAGCTTGGGCTCCGGCTCCGGCAGGCTAATTGCTGGTTTCACCTGTAAGTTATAATGTGCCACATCGCTCAAGTCCTCGCCGCCGTGATTCTCGTGCTCCAACAGAGTGTCCTGATTGTTCTTCTCCTCGGTTATCTCCACATTGTCCTCAAAAAACACTTTCACCTGCTCGTGACCTTTGGCGTAGTTGGCACCCAACTTGTTCTTGTTGTGATCCGTCAGACCGCACAGATTCAGCTCCCTCTGTCCCTTGACAATCAGAATGCGAGAGCCATCGAACCGGGAGCAGAACTTCACCCGCACCTTAGCTCCGGCCAGCAGGAAGAAGCCCCAATACTCCAGGGTATCGTCCGGCAGAGTCATCGATTTCTTCAGCCGGATGTGCTTCCGATTCGTGGATATTTCCGGCTTGTTGCGCAACTGAAAGGCATTGAAATTGGAGTTCATCCGCAGGGTGTGCTTCGAACAGAAAACCGAGGAGATTCCGGCCCGGATCTCTATGATATCCGACTCGGCCATGGGGTAGGTGACATCCGCGAAGACAGTCTTGCGCAAATGGAGTGGCATTATAATCAGGATGGCCGGCAAAATCACAATCATCAGACAGAAGATAAGCACCCGCTTCACGCCGTGCATTTTGCGGGTCTCTGGAAAGTAAATAAACAGAATAAAAATGATAAAGATTATTATCTTCTGAGTGGGTGGGTGAGTTGGTTGTATTTTAGTTTGACTGCAAAATGGGAACCTTCAAAGTGATATTCCGTTAAGGGTTGCATCTTGGCTACTAAGGATTTTTCAAACTACTAAAACTACTGGAAACGCAAATTATAGGGAGAATACGTCTGATTGCTAGCCGGGTTTGTTGTACACTGTCTTGATTGTGCGATTATCAAATTAGTCTGGCCGACTGGGCGGCCTCCGGCTCCGTCTTCGTCTACGGCTACGTCTCCGCTGATTTTCACGCCTACCGCCTCCCACCACCCCCAGTCATTACTTTTATCTGAATGGACGAGTGTTTGTGAGAGGCGAGATTGTATCAATAAATCGACACGAATATTGATATTGTTCGAGTGTATAACTAAGCTATTCACAAGATTCAATTGGCAGGCTCAGATCGATGGGCGAGCAAGTGACAGACTCTGTTTGATTGATAATTAGCGACCCCTTACTGCGGATCATAAGGTATGTTTACCTTATGGGTTTGCAAAAAAAGATTTTCCTAAGCAAAAATTAACGCCAGGAGCGGAGTTTCTTAAGGCGTTTCAATTTAGAAACTTGACAGCTTTTTTAGGGCTCAAAACACTCATCAACTACACTCTAAGTTTAAGTTCTGTGATTCGCAATTTAATCAACCTTTGTCACCAGTTTACCTAACGTTTTATATTTTTATTTGTTTATTTCTTAAATGACTTCCATGACTTGTACGTTATTTTCTATAAATTCAATACTGAGCTCTAATTATATTTCCCTTCACATGGAAGCTTATCAAGCAACTTTTCTAATTACCAACAGCATATTGATGTCAATGTTGATAAGCCATTTTTTTCATCATCAAAATGCTGTTAATATTAGTCAGATGTTATCAATTTTACCGACCAGGTTGCGATCAGGCGTGCTATATATATTTAATCTACTATATTCCGCTACATATTTATGGTAAACACGAGAAAGTATTTTTTTTTTGTTTTGTCACGTTTTTGTCGAGTGTTTTTTGAACCGGACTGATATGTGCCTTGGACTATAAACAATATCATAAAAACCATTCTTAGATTATGAACAAAATGCGTACGAAGAGGTTGACGGTGTGGGAGTACATTCAGGAAATAAGATAAAAGTTGCTACGATTAGTACAATAATTTCACATTTATTTTAGTATCAAGCTATAGATATATTTACTTTAATTTTCTTTTATTGATAGAAGAATTAAATTAGAGAATTAAATACAAAAGTTAAAAATTAATTGATAGGAGAGTGATAAGGCTCTGATAAAGGTTTCTCGAGAAGTGAAAAACAAAAACAGATTTCCCCCCATATGATTTTCATTGTTGCGATTTTCCCTTGTCAGGTTTTTCCCAGGCCTGCAACTAAGTTTGACGAACTGAATAGTAAATAAACCTGTTGTTACCATTTTTTTCTTGGGTTTGTCTTAAATTCGGGTATAGAAAAACCTTGAAATTTTCTAAGCTGGTTTTTTTTGTCTTTGAGGTGTGAAATGTGGAACATAAACATTTGGAAATTTTGATATTTTAGGCACGCTTCTAGCACCTGTAGAAACACTATTTAAGTGTTTTGTTGCATTTTGCTCGATATCTGGTGCGTGGGAATTTAATTAAATTTTACACATGTTGTTTAAAATGGTTGCTTTTGTTTCATGGGCTGGGACTTACACGATTTTCCCTGTGTTTTCTTTTATTTACACTAAGAATTATTGTCGCAGTTGACGTCAAGTGGTGGTGACAAGTGTGAGTTTTATTTAAATTTCACATGCAGTTTGCGATTCTGTTGTCTGTTTAGCATTTGTATTCGCATTTGCTTTAGTCGTTTGTTATAGTTTCTATGCACTATCTAATGAGCTTAGGTGAGCATTTTTTTTTATAGAAATCACAAAAATTAAATGGTTGCATCGTTGGAATTCACAAAACACACGTGCGGCTCTACATGATTTCTCATTATCAAAAAACTCCACAAGATTCTTTAGCGATTTGTTGTTCTATTTTGACACACATTTTAATCAAAAATTGTTGTTGCCTGGGTGCACTCTCTCGCCTTATCGCGACATGCTTCTTCTCCCACCCACACTCTCTCCTCTGACTGGGTGTCTTTTCTCTCGCCGTCTCACGTCTATTTTATATTTCACTTCCGCATATCTTTCTTTGTTGGGAAATTTTAATAATTTTCATTTAATTTTATTCAGTTTGTTTACAAGTCAATTAACTATTCTGCTCGATTTAGTTGGCTTAAATATTTGTTTATCAGCTAAGAGTATTATTACGAAATTATTTGCTCGACGCGACCGCCTCGCAGAGCTAAATGAAACAAAGTAGCTATGAGATACGAAAGTATCTAGCCTGCTGTGGAAATTTTAACCCCAAACAAATAAAGATAGTGCAATGTGCTCTCATTCGCTCTCAGTTGGGTGAGAATGCCTAAGAGAGCATTTAAGAGTAGCGATTATTTTGTTTTGAAGCAAAGTTGGCTGCGATTGATGCAATTGGTAAGAAACTTGGCTAACAACAGAGCTGCCCATTGTTTAATTTTTCTGGACATATTTAAAATAGTAATTTAATAAATATTCGTAGAGTCGATCTAGAAATTACTTTGGGTGTTTCTTTTTAGAATAGAATGCTTATTGGAAAAGATAAAGCCTTCCCTAGATGTCATATCGGTCTTACTTTGATTATTACTTTGATTAAATTTATTGAGGGGATTCCCCAAAAAATGTGAAAATAATAATTAAAAAAGAAATTATTGAAGGTGTCCAGAGTCCATATTATCCCTCCCATGAGCTTTACAATTTTTGTACCCCTCTCAAAACTTTCGAAAATTAGGTCGAAATTTTTTAGATTGGTTTTCCAGATCCTATAATTCAGATCGACAGAGAATGAAGTGCTGATTCCAAAATGGTATTTCATTCCCAAATCGGTTGCGAAAAGACCAAATTATTTACAAAAAAAGGGGAGGAAAATTGACAAAATTAGACGGAACCGATTTTTGGAAAAAATCATGATGGTACCCCTTTGGAAATTTTCGAAAAATGGGTTGAAATTTTTTCGATTGATTTTTGAGATATCTGGATGCAGGTCGACGGATAATGAAGTGCTGATTCCATAATGGTAATATATCCCCCATTCGGATATTAAATGGGCAAAAAATTCATTAAAATGTCGACAGAAAATCGAATGGTTCTCGGCCGAATTTTGTATTCAAAGTTAATGGCGCGTAGATTTTGATGCTGATTTATAAAAAATCGATGTAGAAATACTTTAAGTTCGTCTCGTTTGATTAAAAATTTAATTTAAAATAGCAAATCTAAGGACATAGAAAGTACTACGTGAACAAAATCACATTTTTGATAAACTTTGAACATAAAAGTAAGCCAGAAAGTGAAACATCATTCAAAATTGCAATTTTCATTGTTCCAAAAAAAATATGCAGCAGGGGGTGATAAGACATTTTATAATCACCTGAATAAATATATTTATCTGAGAATATTTAAAAAATAAATACTAATATCAACATAAACAACATTTATCATTCTAACCATGAAATTGCATTTTGTTTTTATATATAAGATAGGCGAAACATATTTTATATTTTTTTTAATGCGGTATATATGTTATGATTTTGGATATCACTTTTCAAACTTTAGATCCTTTTAGAATACGTATACTTACTACTCAAATCCGGCATAGAGTAATAGAAATCCGTGTGGTAATAATGCAATTGGCCAGGACTAATCGAGGTGGCCCTCTTAAACATGTTTTTCTTTGGCATTCTGGATGCGAAGGATTAGGATGGGATTAATAAAAAGGCAACACCGAGGCCTGGAGCACATCCGAACCTGGCAAGTAATCGAGACGAACTAACGGCGAAAGTAAACCACTAATCGGACGGGAGCCACCCGCCGGCCGCCTTACTTATATTTAATATATATGCGGACTGGGATAACGAAACCCGATGACGCCTGAGCTCTTTCATCTGAGCTGATACTGATAGCCGGTGCCGGGCCTATTATCATAATGAATTAGTAAACATTGTTATAAAGTCTACCGAACATTCACCGCCGCCGATTGATAAACAGCTAATTGTGATAGTCAGTTGCGATGTGCCTTGAGTTTGGACCAATATCTGGCTAAGATAGTACAAAAAAACCAAAAAAAAAATGCTACAGTTGACAACAGCGATATCATTGATTTCCGGTAAATAGTCTACTTCCGCTTTATATTGAATTGGAAAAATTTATTGGCAAAAACCAATTAAAAAGAGTGCTCAAGAAATTGAATTAAATTTTATATACGAAACGCTTGTAAAAGATAAAACAGTAACTTTTTAAAAAGTAAAATAATTAGCCAATTATGATAAATAATATATACAAAGTTGTTTCGTGTTCTTCGCTATCTTCAAACTACACAAACATTAGGCTGCCAGTTACATGTCAACTCGAACTGCGAACAAGATAAAATTGTTAATTGCCGCAACGACCATCTCTAATAAGACATCAAGTAAATGACGGATTTATATTGTTTTTTATTAGATAAGATTCCATGCAATTTTCCTTATTGTGTAGTTCAGTGGAAAGTTTGGACCTAAAAGTGCAGGCTGAAATGAACACTGACATGGGTTTCATTGCTTTCGGGCGATTCTGTGGTCGGAGTTGAAAGGAATGTTGGCCGAGGAAGTGGTGGCGCCTGGGAGGTGGCCAATAGGTCCCTTATTTTTTTTATTTCGTCTTTGATCATTTTGTGCTCTAAAAGACTGCTCTTTTCCCATTCCTCTACCTTTAGCATAAGATTGTCTATTAGAACGGAAATATTTTTCTGGGTAGTCGGCTTTTGCACTGATTGTTTGGGGACCAGAAGATTGTCGTTTAGCACAGAAATGGTTTTGTGGGTAGTCGGCTTTAGCACTGGTTTTTTGGAATTGGTGACCAGAATTTTCTTGTCTTTTAGCACAGAAATGGTTTTGTGGGTAGTCGGCTTTTGCATTGGTTTTTTGGAATTGGTGACCAGAAGATTGTCTATTGGCATGGAAATATTTTTGTGCGTAGTCGCCTTTTGTACTGTTTGTTTGGAACTTGTGGACAGAAGATTGTCCTTTAGCACAGAAATGGTTTTGTGGGTAGTCGGCTTTTCCAGTGGTTCTTTGGGATTGGTAACCGGAAGATTGTCTATTAGCACGGAAATGTTTTTGTTGGTAATCGGTTTTTGCAGTGGAAGTTCGAAATTGGCGACCAGAAGATTGTCTATTGGCATGGAACTATTTTTGTGCGTAGTCAGCTTTTGTACTGTTTGTTTGGAACTTGTGACCAGAAAATTGTCTTTCAGCACAGAAATGGATTTGTGGGTAGTCGGCTTTTTCAGTGGTTCTTTGGGATTGGTAACCGGAAGATTGTCTATTAGCACGGAAATGTTTTTGTTGGTAATCGGCTTTTGCAATGGAAGTTCGAAATTGGCGACCAGAAGATTGTCTATAACCATGGGAATATTTTTGTGGGTAGTTGGCTTTTGCACTGGTTGTTTAGAACTTGTGACCAGAAGATTTTCATTTAGCACAGAAATGGTTTTGTGGATAGTCGGCTTTTCCAGTGGTTCTTTGGAATTGGTAACCAGAAGATTGTCTATGTTTTCGTGGGTAATCGGCTCTTGCACCTGTAGTTTGGAAGTGGTCACCAATTTCGGAGTCGTCCAGTAGGTTGTTCCTGTCACTTCTTTCTTGCAAATACAGAACCTTTTGGCCTCCTCCTCGATTACACACTTCGATTGATCTGCATACCGGTTTAGGCGTCCAAAATTCGAAACATTCACGTTGAAAAGCGTGTTTGACATCTGATTGTACTGAACGGTGGCCAGGAAGCTCGCCATTTCCGGTTGGGTAGTGAAGCGAACTCTATAAGTTCGAGAATATGTTCTGGAATGGATTCTGTTTTCGTGAATGGATCCCACACTGTTAAGGGTGAACTCCTCGCAATTACCCATTAACTTGTTATTCTGAAGATACCGATTTAGTTCCTTGACCAATAGCTTTCCCAGCGGCAGCATTTTTGACGCACTTGGCGAGAGCCTCACATAGTTGGCACACTCGCAGTAATTCTCACTGGGGTTAGCTACCTGGCAGTTGCGATTACTTGGTATCTTTTCAAAAAGTGACTGACACGTGGGACATCCAATAGGTTGGCTCAACGCTTGGGGACTATCTCTGCCCAGTTCCAGGATATGCTGAAGTGTTAGATAAAGATCGTGGGGGGAACTCAAGCTATTTGTGTTCACAATCAGATTGGAACTTATTGCTGGGTATTTCTCTCGAAACCAAACAGGTAACCAGATATTAAGCATGGGCCGGCAACTATGATCACTGAAGAATATTACAATTGTTTCCTTGAACAGGCCCAACTGCTCAAACCTCTTTAGGTAGCCCCTAAAGTTGGCTTCCCTCAATTCCCCGATCGAGCCTTGGGTCCAGAAGAGTCCGAAAAATGGCTGCGGGCCATTGGTGTACATCTTCAAAAACTCCTCACAATAATCAAAGACATAGTCCGTTGCTAGCATTTTTTCAATATTCTGAGTGCTATTCCGCAGTTCGACACTGTCGGCAAACCCTTGTAAAAGGGGTCTCAGATAATAGTCCACAGGCTGCTCTTCGAACTCTAGGGGTAGGTCTCTGATAAAGTTGATATCCTCGCCAATGGCCGTGAGATAGCCCTCGCTTTTGTATTGCTTCCAAATGAATGGTACTGAGCTCAAGGACTCCAAGTTGACAACGGTACTGGAACTATATCCGGAGGCCAACGCCATCAGGTTGTAGGTATAGTTTTCGCCGATTCTCCTGAACCTTTCCATTTTGTACCAGCGTTCCATATTGATATCCTTGAAAGCGGATTCGAAGGCTTTCTGAGTTAATCCGTTAAAGCCAATCATCAAAATACTAGGACGTCGATTTTGGGAACTTTGGATTGTACTTTGCTTCTTGAAACGGATAAAGGTGTGTGGATTCATTTGAAGCAACTCGCCATTTTCAGTTTTACAACTTGTAATAATTGCCTCAATATTTGAGGGTATAACATCTCCATCTTTTATTGATACTTCCTCCGCTTTGCTGTAAAAATAAAAGCACTTAGATAACAAATTTATCTTTTTTTTTCAATTACCTACTTGACACTGTCCTCCTCATATCTTCCCAGAGAGTTCTTGGAAACGATTTTATAGCCACAAGTAAAATTGCCTTCTAGAGAGTGGTTCATTAGCCGATAAAAACTTTGATTAGCAGCAGATAGACTCAAATGCAAAATATAGTCATGGCTTTTATTATCGTACGTACAGCTGACTATATTGGTTTTACTTATATCTATTGAATTTTGAGGATTCAAAAGTTGTGCTTTAGTTGTCGAAGTAGTAGAATTGGTAATAAATTTAACCCCAGGAAAAAGGGTTGCAGTTGTGGTTGCTGTGGTGCTTGTTGTCGAAGTGGTTTTAAATGCCTTAAAAAGATTTTTTCTATTCTTTTTTCGGACTTGAAGGCCTGAAGCAAGCATCCAAATAGCAAAAACCAAGAAAACACCCGTGTCGAACACTTTCATTATGAGAAATATAAATTACAATAACAGGGACTGATGCAATTTTTATTTTACCCATTCAAAATTAGGCCGAGATAATTTCAATGTTTTGGTCAATTTCCGCAAATTTATCAATGTCCGAAATATCGTCTGGATTATTTTTCTGCTCTGCTACTTTTGGTTTCAATTTTTTCTCCTTGCTTTTGATTGTGTTTTTTCGAGTCGGTTGTCCAATTCTCAAAGGTCTTGGATTTTTATTTTTATTAACTTTTTTTCGGGCCGTTGGAACGTCCTGTAGCTTTCGGTTGAGGCAAATGCAGAACTTTCGACCCGTTAATTTCCCCGAACAATCGGAATCGTTTCCATAGGAATTTAAACGATTTATGGAGGCCACATTGATGTATTCCAGGTTTTTGTGTTTGTGGCTGAAACGTGTGGTGGCCGAGAACTGGGGGTTATTGGGAGTGGCTGTGAAGACCACTCTGTAAGTGCTGCCACCAGTGGTGTTTCTATCCACTCTCTGATGCACTGAATCCACGGATTTCAGCTTCAACGTTGAGCAGATCTTGTGCAGATTGTGGTGGTTAAGGAAGTTGTTGATGCTCTTCACCAGCAACTTTCCCACTGGCACTTTCTTGTAGTGTTTGGGTTTCAAAGGCTTGTAGCGGTCACAGGGGCAGAGTTTCTCGCTGATTCCGGCATCGGCACAGGTCCGGTTCTCAGGTACAGGAGCCAAGAGGGTCTGGCAGGTGGGACAGTCCAGCAGCTTTTGCACGGCTCTTGGCCACCGTTCCCCCAGCTCCAAAAGATGATGTAATGTTAGGTGAAGGTCGTAGGCAGAAGTCAGTCTCTTTCCGTTTATCCTGAGGGCTTGGACTATTTCCGGGTGACGGACTCGAAACCAAGGTGGCAGCCAAATAAGCAGCATGGGTTGGGATCCCTCCAGAAGCCCCGGATTTCGTGCCTTTCCCGGAGGACCTTGGTCACTGAAAAAAATCACAATCGACTGACTGAACAGGTTAAGTTTCTTCAAGCGCCCGAAATGATCCATCCAAATGGGCTCCGAAATTTTGTCTGCCTCGTGGTTAATTTGTTTAACCTTGTTGGTCCAGAAGAAGCCAAATTGCGATCGCTTTGTGTTTGCATGACGCCTAAGAAATTGCTCAGAGTAATCGTGAATATATTGAACGTGCATTCGTCTATCGACACAGTTGCGGCTTTGAGAAGATTTCTCAAAAGGTCGAGCAAAAAAGTCGACGGGCTTTTGCAGGAATCCCGACTTGTCCATGTCGAAGATTGAAATATCCGAGCTGCCTTCGCCATAGGCGGTGATGTAACCCTTCCGTCTGAATCGTTTCCAAATCAAGGGCAGAGAGTTAATACATCCATTGTTTTCGGACTTGCACTGTAGATTAGACCAGGTATCGGGACTATAGCCTGTTAGCAAGGCCATCAGGTTGGGCATGGAGTTTTGACCTAATCTAGTATAGCCCTGCATCTCGAACCAGCCTTGCTTTTTGATATCTTCGAAAAGGCCTGGCATATTGTAGCGTAAGGTCATCCGTGAAAGGTTATCCATGCCAAGCATTATCACACTGGGTCGGCGATGCCAAGATTTTTGGGGGCGAATCCCAATGCGGGGCTGGACGAAGGCAAAGGTGTCCGATTGCAGTACCTCGGAGAGCTCATTCCGGCAGGATGCTTTCACTCCTTCGATGTGAAGGGGAAGCACATAGCCGTCTCCAAAGGCGATTTCCTCACCCAGGCTATGGAATTATATACATCATTTGTTTGAAAAGTTTGTTGAAGAGTTTCTTACCTCATAGGCCCTTCGGCACTGGCATTGTTCGTCCTTCTTATATCTCGGTATGTGCAATTGTAGCCCACCAAGTTGGGGAACTCCTTCTGCATCTCCTTCAATATTGACTGAGCAACTGCATCGCTTATTTTCAAAACATATTGCTGCATCTTCTCATCAAACCGATAGCTGATTAAACTCTTGTCCCTCGAGCACTTAAAGCTGGCAGAGTTTTTCTTTGTCTTCGTAATCTCCGGATAAAAGGGTATATGACACTGTGTGGTTTTAATATAATGCTGGTGGGACGTCTTGACTTTTTTCACTGTTGTCCGTAAGACGGTAAGTCTTTGGGTCGTCTCGACCAAGAGGCATGTCATTAGCAAACTACGGAGCCACAAAAGTGTCCTACTCTGTTTCATCTTTCAGCGTAACTGTTTCAACATTTCGTTTATTCAAGTTGGATCCGTGGAAATACCCATTTTATGCCTAATCACAATTGTTATGGAGTAATTATCGTAAACTGAAGAATGCAAATAAAGCCCGTAAGTAAACCCAAAGCAATGATTCCGAAGAGTGCTATTGTTTTTCTACTGCTTCCTAATTTTCTAAGCTTAATCCAGGGAAAAATCTCCAAAAGCTACACCCTCAATGATCTGTTCAAGGAATTCAATACCGATAACCTGGATCACAACTACTTTGTGCAAGGACCGAAGTGTCTAATACCAAATAACGAAGGAACCGAAAGTAATGTCAACAGAAAAGTTCACAGATCCAGTTTATTGCAAACCTGCACTAATCAAAGCGATCTTGTGTCGGTTTTCTATGACAATTTTCTCCATCGGTATATCCTTCACATAAACGAGCCAATCGTTCATGAATTATTAAATTCCAGCCAAAAGCAATATCATTGTTTCTACAGAAACATTATTGATGGCAAAGTCGCTGCGGCAAATGATGAGTAAGAAAATATTTATGTTATGTTAAATCATTTCTTGGATCTTCCGTTTAGACTTGAAAAAATCCAGTTCCAGCAGGACTTTATTGTTCCCTTGTACGTGGAAGGACTCGTAATAGAGTGCCAGACTATCGAGAAACCAGTACAAATATTGCAAAGAGATGTCTTCGTTTTGGTTCAGTATCAACCGGATCTCTCGAAAGCGCCGCCCCCAAAAGAAAAAAAACCCAGCGTAATAATGTTCGGAATAGAATCGATGTCCCGTCTCAAACTTAGAGCTCACTTTTCTATGGTTCACGACTATTTGAAGGGAGAAGGGTGGTACGAAATGCAGGGTTACAATAGGGTACTGCAAAGTAACATTATTTATGAACATTTTGATAAGGAATTTCTTTCAGATTGGTGCTAATTCGCTTTCAAATATGATCACTATGTTGAGCGGCATGTATGAGAGTACAGCTACAAAGAACTATTGTAAACCGAAATCCAAAGACTGTTTTAATTCAATACCCATGATTTGGAAGCATTTCCCTCAGGCCAACTACATGACAGCCTACTCCGAGGAGGGCTCTCAAGGAAATACCTTTCCAACTTTTTCCACCAAGCCAACGGATTACTACTTTCGTCCTATTAATTTATTGGGCTTGCAGAATATAGAGAAAAATGCAAACTGCCTGGGACGTAGAACCAATCACAGCTATATCTTTGATTTCTGCCGACAGTTTACGCAACGATATTTGAAAAGCAGATCCATCTGGGGACTCTTCTGGGCCAATTATGGGAGCCTCCATGGTGAGTCCTTGCAACAGGAGATCCTGAGAGACCTACTTGACCTGGAATCGGATGGTGTTTTCGATCACACCATAATGATACTCTTCGGGGCAGATCACCACAAAGAGGTCCACTACAGGCGAAAAATGGACAAAAAACTTCTGAACTATCATCTGCCCATGATGTTCATATATTTGCCGCCCTGGTTCCGAAAAAAATATGCCAAGTATACCCAGGCCCTGCATCTAAATCAGCAGCGACTGAGCTCCAATTTCGATATATATAATACCCTGATGCACATCATCCAAATGGGAAATGAGAGTTCTGGTTCCTACCAAAGGTCTCGCGATTGTCCATCCTGTCAATCGCTTTTTGTTAACCTACCATGGGATCGTGGCTGTGGAAAAGCTGGAATCCCAAAGCAGGACTGCGCCTGTCAAACCAACAAGGAGGTCCGTAAAAATACGGAAAATAATGCCCCGCCAAAATTGATTAACAAAATAAATAAGTTCCTGAGCAACAATGGTTTCAGCCAACTGGAGGTCCGAACCAAAGACGCTCACCACCTGCCCTTGGGAGAACTTCTAGTCGAAAGTTTGAATAACTTTTTGACTGAACAGAAAGTGCTCAATCAGTGTCACATTCTGCAGCTCAATTCCTCCAAGATCATTCATCAACACACCGATTTCCTTACTCCTTTCAGGCTAAGCTCCTACCGTGTAAAATTCACTGTGAATCCTGGAAATGTTAAGTTTCTAACCACTGTGCACTATAACTCGGATCTGGAGAAATTGGAGGGCGTTAATGTGGATCACTTCAGTCGGCTGGATGACTTTACAAAGACATCGGATTGTATGGAAACTCTCAGGCTGAAATCTTTTTGCATTTGCAAGAATCAAAAGCCAGAAAAGGTACCCAAAAAAACAGTGAAAAAACCTAAACCAAACGTCATGAAAACTCAATGGAAATTGTATAATGAGAAGGAATATAAGCAGCTTAAGAAAAAGGGCCTTGTTGTTTTTCAAAATAGCAAAATCGTCCATGTACGACGCTGGAAAAATCGATCAGTGCATAAACCAATTTCTGTTAAAAAATAAACGAAAAATATCTGTAGAAATATTTAATCGATATATATTTATTTAAAATTAAAGTTCATATAGAGCATCTATAGTTTAAAATATTTTATTTATAGAGAAATCTAAATTAAAAATGCCCATGAAATTAATTCTTTTCGGTTTACTCGGCGAATTACTTTCGACTGAAAGTTTCTACAAAACTTCCACTTAGTTGGGAGTAATTTTTACAATGGTGCGGCTTATCGTGATTCCCGTGAAAAGATGCCTCTGGAGCTTTCCCTTTTTATTGTTAATTATATTTTGGAATAATATAGATTTAAAGTCTACTGATCAAAAGTTACAAAAGGAAAAGGAACGATTCTATGTGAATTCGGGAAGGTGCCATATGCCATATGTGAATCCCTTCAATGCCGAAGTGATGAAAGTTTACAAGCCCTCGATGTTCATTCCCTGTAGCAATGAAAACGACCTCGTCACGGTCCACTATGACAATTTCTTAAAAAAGTATATTCTTCACATAAATGAGGAAATAGTTCATCAAATGATTAAATCGAACGAAAGTGCAGTTGCCTGTTTCTATCAGATAATTATTTATGGCCGACATGCTGATATTTACGATAGTTTAGGGAATAAAACTCGCTTTGCTCAGGACTATATTGTGCCCCAAGATGTAGAGGGCATGTTGACTGAGTGTCGGACGGCCGACGAAGCCAAGGTCCTTCAAAAGGATGCCTTTGTTTTCGTCCAGAATCGAGAGAAACCACGGAAACATCGCTCCCATCGCAAGCCCAGTATTATAATGTATGGCATCGATACAGTTTCCCGCACAAATTTGCGACGAACAATGCCAATGATATTTGAATACCTAAAATCCCCGGGTTGGTTTGAAATGAAGGGGTATAATAAGGTAAGAGTTGTTAAATAAATTATAAGAATATTACTTATACGCAGTGTAGAATTTTCATTGTTTTTGTTAATTCTTTAAATTAAAAGTTGTTTGCTTTCAGGTGGCTGACAATTCATTTCCAAATATATTTGCCCTGCTAACCGGATACTCCCCAGAAACGGCCAGGAGCCAACTCTGCGACACGGATCTACCGGGCTGCTTGGACAAGATACCCTTCATCTGGAAGGACCTCAAGAGGGCGGACTATTTGACGGCCTATGCCGAGGACGAGGGCATGGCCAATACCTTCACCTATGCCAAACACGGTTTCTCCGTGAAGCCTGTAGACTACTATTTTCGACCGTTCCTGAACGCTCTGGAAGAGAACACCGAGGTCAAACATTTTCCAGGATGCCTGATGAAGTACTGCCTTGGGCGGAGACTGGCCAACAGTTATATCTACGACTATTGCCGCCAGTTTGTGCAACGATTCGTGGCAAGTCGGCCCATTTGGGGCATCTTTTGGTCGAACCACTTTAGTCACGATGACACCTTCATGCTCTCCGGCATGCAGCACAAGATTCTGGATGATCTGTTAAACTTCGAGCGGGATGGAGCCTTCGATCACACCATCATGATATTCTTCTCGGACCATGGAGCTCGCTTTGGTCCCCTGATGAAGATGAAGGAGGCCTTTCTGGAGGGGCGACTGCCCATGATGTTCATCTATCTGCCCCCCTGGTTCCGAAATAAGTATCCCCAGTATGCCAGAGCCCTGGCCCAGAACCAGAATCGCCTGAGCTCAAATTTCGACATGTACAACACCTTGAGGCACATCCTGGACATTGCCAAGATGAGGCCGGGATCCAAGGTGTCTTTGTCCTACGACTGTCCTCAGTGTCAGTCTCTGTTCTATCCCCTGCCGATAAATCGCAGCTGCACGGAGGCTGCCATAAAAGAGCACTACTGTACCTGCCACAAGTACGTGGAAGTCCACGACACCGCCCGCAACTGGAGGATCGCCGAGTTGGTGGTCGGTGGCATCAATCAGTACCTTTGGCAGAATCGTATCCAAACTTTGTGCAGCAATCTGACGCTTAAATTTGTGAACGCCACGGAGGAAAGGGTCGACAATTTGGACGGAAACCTCAACTTGCAAAGCGGCCTGAGGCACTATCATTCCAAGTTCCAAGTTCACCAAAACTATGGCGAGTTCTTTGCCACAATCCTGTACAACAAGGACAGCGAGGAGCTGAAACTCAATGTGGAACTCATCAGTCGCATCAATATGTACGGCAACGATTCTGTTTGTGTTCCAAACAAAATTCAAAAGCTATTTTGTATTTGTCTTACAGAATTGCAAACCAAATAGTTTATTTTTCATTTGTTGTAATATATTTTTAAAAATATAATTAAATATTTTAGACATATCCACAGTCCAGCTTTTCCTTGGGTCGCAGAATCCAGCTATGCAAATTTCGTAAATTAATAATAAAAAGCCAATTGAGTCAATTCGGTCATGTCGCACCTATATAAATAAATAAATAAAAATTATTTTAAAAATTCCTGCACCTGACCTAACACAAAAAGAAGCGATGCACATATTCGTGTGCCATTTGGCATTTCAGTTTTAATTAATTTCCTAAAAGTTGTGATAAAAGTTTGGGGTTCACTTACATTACCGCTTCGCACGTTGCCAGGTGAGAAACGCTCCGATAAGAGCGGCCTTCAGTATTATTGAGAAGTGCTTCGATTCGAAGGTTTCAGTTTAATTATATTCGCGGTCGAGGGCACATCATGGAGTCGCGTCTCCGAGCCAGCCATCCCTTGTACAAAGTTCTAGCACTGTGTTGCTTTCTGGCCCTTATGGTCTACCTTACTCAGTTGCCAAGCGAATCCTTTGATTGGAAATTAGCGAAATCCGGTCAACTTTCAACCACCCACAGATCGAGAATCGTCTTCGAAAAGCCGAAACCGCCGAAGTTCTATGTGAACACATCCAAGTGTCGGATTCCCTATGTGGATCCCTTCAGTGCGGAGGTCATGGAGTTCTACAAGCCCGAGACTCTAGTGACCTGCACCAATGAGAGCGATCTGGTATCAACAGAATATGATCCAAAGCTCCAAAGATATATACTGCGTGTCGACGAAGAATTTGCCGTGCAATTGCTAAATTTCACGGATATGGAATACAATTGCTTTTACCAGGAAGTCCAATACGGCAGTGAGGCAGATACCTATGACAAGTAATAAAAATAAATCATATTCCTAGATATTATATAAAGTTCACAGCGTAGATGTCTGGTAAGTAAGTTTTAGATTGGTTTTTTTTCCAGGCTGAGGGCCAATAAGTATTTTACGGATGGGTACGTCGTCCCGAAACATGTTGAAGGAATCGTGGTCGAGTGCCAAACCGCCGAGGAGCCAAAAATACTCCTACAGAAGGACGCGTTTACATTTGTGCAGTACAGTCCCCTGCCCAAGGGTCGGAAGGGGAAACATTCCGTCCGAAAACCCAGTGTTATAATGTACGGCATCGACTCTCTGTCCAGGATAAATTTAAGAAGAACCATGCCTAAGGTCTTCAACTTCCTTCAAGGAGCTGGATGGTATGAAATGCAGGGATACAATAAGGTGAGGGTTTGTTTTTATTTAGGTCACGACTTTCGCCTTAGAAGTTAAAGATTTTACTTTTGGAAAGATTTCTTTCGTCCGGCAAATCATTAAAGTTAACAGAAAATCCAGAAAGTTAAATGGAAAGTGAATTATACCAAAATGTTTGTTTCTTCTCCTACAGGTTGCTGACAATTCTTTTCCCAATATCTTTGCTATGCTCAGTGGCTATTCAGCTGAAACAGCGAAAGAGAACATTTGTGATACGGACAAGCCAGGTTGCTTCGACCAAATGCCCATGATCTGGAAATACTTCAAGAACGCCAGCTACTTGACGGCATATGCGGAGGATGAAAGTGGATCCAATCACTTTAGCTATATGAAGCCAGGTTTCAAGAAGAAGCCGGTGGACTTCTACTTCCGACCTATGCTGCGGGCTCTGGAGACCAAGTTGGACATATATCGATTGCCAGAACACGACTATATGCGATACTGTCTGGGCCGTCGGATAGCCAACCGTTATATTTACGACTATGGACGCATGTTCACGGAAAGATTTGTCCACGAGCGACCGATCTGGGGCATGTTCTGGTCGAGTCACTTCAGTCATGACGATCCCTTCATGCCATCCGCCATGCAGAACAATATCCTAGGCGACCTCTTGGATCTAAAGATAGCTGGCGTCTTGGAGGAAACGATTTTAATATTTTTCGCCGATCATGGAGTCCGATACGGACGTCTGACTAGGCTGAAGGAGGGCTTCCTGGAGGAGAGGCTACCTATGATGTTTATTTACCTGCCGCCTTGGTTCCGGGTGACCTATCCGACCTATGCCAAGGCCCTGGAAACTAACCAACACCGACTGTGCTCGAACTTCGACATCCACAACACGCTGAAACACATCATCGAGATGGGAGGTACTCCCGACGGACCCGTGCTGCCCAAGGCCTTCGACTGCCCCACCTGCCAGTCGCTGTTCCACGTCATTCCGGAGGATCGCACCTGCGCCCAAGCAGCCATCGAGGATCACTGGTGCACCTGCGAGCCCTACATCCCCATCACCGGAAAAGACTGGACCGATCGGATTTCCCTCAGTGTGATAGATCGGATGAACGAGTATTTCGTGGCCAAGAACCTGACCGATGTGTGCTCTAACTTGACCCTGAATTGGGTTATCCAAACGGAAATAAAAACGGGGCTGGAGGTTAACTGGCATGACAAACTGCCAGAGCTGGAGACGGCCGTCTACCGCGTCCATTTCAAAGTGAATCAAAATAGCGCCGACTTCCAGGCCACCGTGGAGTACAATAATGTCACCCACGTCTCCGATGTCAATGTGGAGCTAATCAGTCGAACAAACTCCTACAAGGAAGACTCTACCTGCATCAATGACAAGCTGGCGAAGCTCTACTGTATTTGCTACAGTGACCTCAAGGTGTGAAATCTCATTTAAGGTTTACCGCTTTCATAAGCCCCCTCAGCTGTAAGTAGTTATAAATTTTTTGAAAAACGAATATCAATGAGAATGTGTACCTCGAGAACGGATAATATAAGAATTTGGTTTAATTAAAATCTTTGTTGCTACTCCTATTGATAAGAGAGTTTATAGATAAATTAATGTATGCCACCGATTTAATTTAGATATCAAAATAAAGTGTCACAAAACTAAAGTAAAATAAAATTGTGATTACAAAGTGTGCCGGGAATTATCGAGCCACTGATATTTTGTAATTACACACAAAAACTCAACTATGTTTCGACATAATTTTCGGAAAATATCTGTTTGTACGTTGATCCTGTGGTTGGTTATCCTTCTGGGCTATTACAAAAGGAAAAACTGGAGCACTCCACCAGTAAATACTTCCTGGGAGATCAATATACAGCTCGTAACACGGTTCGACCTCAACAACACCAATCACAGTGGTACTGTGACCTTACCCGATATTCAAGAACCGACCCCTGAGCACCGAGTAGTCTTCAAAAATGTCAAAAGGTTTTTTGTGCTCACTCCCCAGTGCCAGATGCCATATATGGATTTGGAAGACGACATTTGGAAGATTGTTAAGCCCCTCAAGTTCAGGTCCTGTTCCGAGAAGCCGAGTTTAGTAAGCGTTCTCTATGATGCTGAGAAAAAACTGTACAAAATGCACATAAACGAGTATGTGGTCGCGTCGCATTTTGCAAATTTTTCGACTTTTGGCTGCACTTACAACGAGATAGTTCGAGGGACCGACGACACGTTCTCATAGTGAGTAAGATTTTTATTTTAATTAAAACAAACAGATTAATGTTTAGCTTGTTTGTGGTAAGATGCAGAATTCTTTACAAAAATACTTAGTTGTCTTAAGTTGTGTGCTGTTTTTCACTCAAAAAAGTTTTGGCAACACTGTGCATGAGTAATATTTCCTATCGTTTTTTGTTTCTTTTGACCCTAATCTTTTAGCTTAATGCCGGCCTACTACTTTGAGCAAGATTGGGTTGTGCCCAGCCACTTTCTCGGCGTGGTGGTGGAGTGCCATGAGATAGCAAACCATTCGCAGATTCTCCAAAGAGACGCTTTCTCCTTTGTCCAACAACCGAAGGATCACAATGACGAGACCGACGCCATTCGAGCAGCCACCTATCCCAGTGTATTCATCTTCGGAATCGACAGCATGTCCCGGATGAATTTCCGCCGAATGATGCCTCGAACCTTGGAGTTTGTCAGTCAACCAGGCTGGTTCGAGCTGGAGGGCTACAACAAAGTGGCCGACAACACGCTACCCAATCTGATGGCCATACTGACGGGCAAGAATCCGGAGAGATGGCGGCGTCATTGCGATTTGCGGACGAGGGGATGCATGGACCACATGACGTTTCTCTGGAACTACTTTCACAATGCCGGTTATCTAACGGCCTACGGCGAGGATCTGAGCACCTTCTCCATCTTTAACTACTTAAAGTCGGGCTTCATCCGACAGCCAGTGGACTTTTACCTGCGTCCCTTTATGATTATAGCCGAAAATGTTCTGAAAACGGTCAAATACTTGGGCTTCAAGTACTGCGTGGGCAGGCGGCTTAGTGTCAACTACATTTTTGATTTTGCCAAGCAGCTGATCCAGCGGTTTGTCCATGAGAGCCCCAAGCCCCTCTTCGGGTTGTTTTGGACCAGCAGCTTCACGCACGACGATTTCCGGGGCGGACACAACCTGGATGGGTTGTTGGTTGACTATCTGAAGGAGTTTGAACAGTACGGGCTATTCAACAAGGCAGTAGTCATCATCCTTAGCGATCACGGTTCCCGATTCGGTTTCTTGGCCCAACACTACACGGGTTTCCTGGAGGAGCGACTGCCCATCCTGCACGTTTACTTGCCGCCCTGGTTTCGGGAACGCTATCCAATGGTGGTGAAGGCCCTGGAACTGAACAGGAATCGCCTTTGCTCCAACTATGATCTCCACCGGGGCATCCGACAGCTACTGGAGCTGGCACGACCGCAAATCACCTTCGCAGAGCCCTGTGTCGGTTGCCAATCAATTCTGCGTCCCCTGCCCATTAATCGAAGCTGCGCGGATGCCCTGATACCGCAGCACTGGTGCACATGCCAGCCCTTCGCCCAGGTGGAACACAGTGAGTACATCCGGTCGCTAACCAAAATGGTCGTCTACCGGATGAACCGGTTCCTGCACAAGCTGAATCTCGACGGAAGCTGCCATCGACTACGGCTGAACGATGTACTACAGGCGGAGAAGCGACTGCACTACGATGAGCTCGGAAACTGGATAGGTGCTCCTGATAATATTGACACCTATCGCCTGGCGTTTAGCACCCTTCCAAACCACGGACAGTTCCGGGCCACGGTCTACTCCACCCCAGAGGAGGTGGCGGTCAACGTAGTCATGGACTCGATCAGTCGCCTGAACTCCTATGGAAATGAGTCTTATTGTGCCCAGGACGCCATGGCCAAAAAGATTTGCCTCTGCTACAGGCCAGAGGTGTTAGCATTAAAAAAATCATTTGTCCCAAAGACCCAAAAAGTGGTCTATCAGTTTTTGGAAAATCACGAAGATGACTATTATAATGCCCTGGAAACCGAAACTACAGATGTTTCAAGGATAAGCTTAAAATAAAATCAAATGCATATTTAACTTATAAATATTAAAAAATTTGTATTAAACTCTGTTATGTTTTTTCAGTCATCATCCAAGTGATCTTTTTCCAACTAATCAGAAACCAATACTGAATATTTTCGAGCACAAAAATAGAAAAAACCTGATGAAATTTAAAAAGTTTGCGATTGTTTTTTTCTCTCTTCTGTTGGTATTTATTTGGTGCAATCATGTGTTTTCAGGGCAGAAAGAAGTCCCCGTTGAATCATCTGCTTCCGTGATAAGGCGAAAGGAAACAAGAACTGAACATATCAATAGACGTACAATTGATGAAATTATTGAGGAAAAAAGGATCAGATTTCATAAACGTCTGTTGGCGCGGATGGAGGTAACGCCCAAGAATCTTCCCCAATTTTCGGAGGAAATAGATGCAGACTACGATCCACGCATTTTGCATGCAAGCCCAAATCGCCGAGTTATGGTTAATCCAACTGACAGATTTTTTGTGAACGACAAAAAATGCCAAGTACCATTTGTGGATCCGGTTTCCCGGGACGTCTTGGAAATCTTTCAGAAAGTGGACTTCAAGAAGTGCAGCAACGAGTCGGATATTGTTTCGCTCAAATATGATCAGAAACTGAAGAGATATAGAATTCATGTGGACACGGATGCGATGGTGAAATTAGCCCCTAATAAAACGAAATTCAGCTGCCATTATCGAGAGTTTTTTAACCAAAGAGGGGATCCCTATATCACGTAAGCGTCCAATCGAATTTATTGCCCTAAGAGCTTACTTTAAAGATGCTTCCCATAGTGTTGCTCAAAAGAGCTTCCAGCAGGATACTCCACTGAATCCAAACATCACCGGTGTTGTGGTGGAGTGCCATGACGCCCAGAACAGTCGGAATATCGTTCAACAGAATGCCTTTCCCCTAGTTCAGATTCCCAACAAAAGCCTCCGTGTTCAGACCCATCCCTTGGAGAGGCAACCCAGTGTCATTATCCTGGGACTAGAAAGTCTATCCAGGATGAACTTCCAACGCACTATGCCAAAAACAGCAGCCTTTGTTCGTAAACCTAACTGGCTGGAAATGCAAGGATACAACAAGGTGGGCCCATCTATGTTGGCCAATCTCTGTGCTGTATTTGGTGGAACGACAAGAAAAGATGAGTGCTTCAGCCGATTTCCAATGATATGGAAAGAATATGGAAGCGCTGGATATACAATGGCTTTTGGGGAGGACAGCCCTGACTCGTCATTTCCGATTTTGATACCCGCCGACTACAAGCTTCATTCTTTTCTCGTGGCCCTTTCAAAACTCGTCAACATTGTTTATAGATTTGGTATTAAGTATTGCATGGGCAGGCGTCTGAGTTTCGACCACCTGTTCGATTTTTGCCACCAGTTCTCCCAAAGATTAATCCAGGAACTAGATCAGCCGGCGTTTGGGGTGTTTTGGAGCTCCTCCTTCACCCGGGAGTACCACTTTGGATCCACCAGCCTCGACCAGCACTTTGAGACGCAGCTGAAGCTGATGGAGAAGCACCAGGTGTTCGAGCACTCAATAGTGATCCTGATGAGCGATCAGGGCTATCAATCAGGAGAGCTTGCTAGGTTGCCCGATGGCTTCCTGGAGCAACGTTTGCCCTTGCTGCACATCCACATACCAGTTTGGTTTCAAATCGCCTACGAGGAGTTTGCGATAAACCTAAGAACGAACCGCGAGCGCCTCAGCACGCCTTACGACCTGCACATGACCCTGCGGCACATCCTACAACTGAATGCCTCCACCCACGAGGAGCTGCTCAATAAGCCATCCCACCTTGGAAAGTGCCCGACGAGCAGGTCCCTGTTCCATTCATGGCCGAAGCATCGGAGCTGCCAGGATGCCTGCATTGGGTTGCACTTCTGCAGCTGCCGCACCTTTGTTCCCCAGGCCCACGACGGTCGTGCCTACAACCTTGCGAAACTATTCTTGTTTCACCTGAACAAGTACATGCTAAGGAATGGCCTGAATAAGTTCTGCCAGAGATTGATGCTTAGCAATCTGGACTTCTTGGAGCGAAAGTTGGGTCCGGACACCGGTAACATTGACACATTTCGCTTTGGGATAAAAACAGATCCGGAATTCGGAATTTTCGAGGGCACTGTACGCTATAACACCCAACTGTCTCTCATGGGGAGGATCAAGTGGGATGACATCAGTGCTCTGCACAACTTCAAGAATGTATCAAAGTGCATCAACCACAAGATCGGCAAAAAGTTTTGTTTCTGTTATCCAAAGTCCTTGGATGAAGAGATGATCGAGTGGAAGGAAATGACACCAAAGGAAGATAATATATTGAAGAGTTAGAAGTCGCATAAATGTTTTTTGGATTGTGCATCTTTTTCAACATTCTGAATTTAAAAATTTTTAATTGCTGACCACTAAAAAAAACAGAAATTCACATATTTGGACTATCCTGATTTTATTCAAATGTTTGTTGTTTTTTATAACTGCATCGATGTCATCGAAGAGACACCTCTTTAGGTTAACTTGATATACTTCTAAATGTTTTGTGAAATAATCGAATTTAATTCTGCTACCTTAGGCTATAAGGACACTGCAACTCATTGGTCCCCGACTCAACAACAAACCAGCATTAACAATATTCCTAAACTAGCTCGATTAGAAAACTATAAAACTTTTCTCTTTTCAAAATCTCTACATATACGAGTCCACCGGATATCGCTCGGCCTCCTCTAGCATGTGCCGGAAATCCGCTGGTACTGACTGGGCTACTGGTCCGTTTCCGGTTCCAGCTCCTGTTCCCGGTCTGCCCGGCACATGGCCGTTCATCGTCGGCTTGCCACTGCCCAAAGCACTGCCCCGGTTCTTCAGATGCCCGTTCATCATGCTCACGTGGTGACTGATCGTTGGCACTGCTCCGGGCACATTCGTCTCCAGGTCGTGCAGGATGGCGTCCGTTTGCTCGTTCCGCATCATTTGGTTTCCCAGTGGCTCCATGGCATCAGGGTCCTCTCCTTGGTTAAGCAATCGCTGGATGTGACTCCGGATGAGACGTTCGAATTCGCGCTGCACCGACGGACTATCCGTGTCGCCATCGACCTTGATTGTTGTAGAAAGTTTATTATTATTTATAGTATCTTTTGCATTTATAGGTCGCTTACGATCTGCAGACGGTTACTTGAGTCCAGCGTCTTTAGCATGGGCAGGGTTTGCTCTCGGAAGAGCTCCAAACGGCGACGGAATGAGGAAACTGTGTCGTCTATACGTCCCCTGCCCAGTTGAAGTTTTGAGCAGTCCAGCAGAATAATTGGCGGTCGTTGTTTATACTAAAAAATATAAATTTTAAATAATTTACAAATTATATATTACAAATAATATAACAATTGCCCTGTCCAATCTAAATGGAATTCAGCGGCTTACCTTGTTCTCAAAGTATTTGACTTGCTGCAGATTCCTGGGATATCCATCTATGATGATACCCGTTCTATCTCGCAACTGACGTAGATTTGTCTCCAGGAGCTGGTTCAAGGACTTCTCCGGAGCCATGTCCCCGGCGGCCAGGGATTCCTTGACTGCATAACTCTCGGTATTGGCACGTGGTGCAGAGTCTGTGATGTTTCGCAAAAGGCGACCCACACTGTAAACAATTTAAGCTATATTATATTACAATTTCATTGAATTCGTTTAAAAGATTTTACCTTATATGGGCCCAGCCAGGATTGAGGCCAACGGCCTTGAGGCAGAGGGTGGCCTTGTTGCTTCCCGGACCACCGATCACCCAAATGATAGGCGGCAGGCTGGACTCATCCGGACCAGGTTGTGGACGGAGCTTTGGCTGCTGGGTGATCACCACCCCGCTGTCGTCGTCGGCACTGGTGGTGCCCGATTTCATGACGCTCACAGCCCCACCTGCGGGATCCAGGGCCAGATCTCTGGCCAGGGCTGTTCCAGTAGTGTCGGTGGTGCCAACGGCGGCTGGGCGTTCTGCAATTTGAGTCGCTTGTTGGGCTTGACTTGGTGCTGTGTCAACGCTAACTATACTGCCGGGTATATCATGTATCCCTCTGCCCATACCTGTTACTCCATTCATCACGGCCTCTTGGTTCTCGAGCGTGCTGAGTATATCAAGGACAGCGGTGCGAAAGTCCTTGTACACCTCTGTGGGGGCACGCTCGCCATTAACCTGTAAGGTGATAAATACATGAAGGAGAATTAATTAAATCTCAAAAAAATATTAGAGCGCTAAAACCTAAAAATCTAATTCTGATTTATACCTTGAATGTACTTACAGCCAATAGCATGTCGCTCTGATCAAAATAATCGGCGACTGGCATCACATTTTTAAAGAAATTTTCCAATTCCATTTTGGCTAAGGAGAGTACTACATGACCTAATTTGGCTCCATAATCAATTTGCTTTTGCAGAACCGACTGACGCCAGGATATTAGAATCACGCCATTAACGACTTGTATCTAAAATAACAGAAAAAATGTCTAAATTAATCAGAGAAGATACATTTTCAGGTGTCAGCAAATAAATGGTAAAATACTATAATTGTGACTGGGCATTTGTAGGTCCTCAAGTTGGCCCAATTAGCACTCTCACATATACATAATAGATACAGAATGTGAACTTGACTGTAAATCCATGGAAATTATTGCCGAACAAATACATGGGTAGACAGTGACCCATTTGCCAGTTAATTAGTTCAAATAGCTCAACAGCAATTTACTGGGCAAATAAAGTGTGTGGCAACAAAAATTGGCTTCATAATATATAAAGGACCAAGGAGCTAGAAGCTAGGAACAAGGAGTGCCGGAAGTCGGATGGAATGGCGACTTCAATTATTCAGATAGATGGGGTAAGGCCAATATGGAAAATTACCTTCTCCGAATACTCGACAACGTCGCGCATTGAGCGTGGATATCCAGATATTAGGTATGCTTTGGCAGCTGGAGCCATTTTCATTTCCAACATCAACACCTCGGTGACTGTTTTCGACGATAGTTGCGAAAAGTCTTGCATGTCTATAGAGAGTAAACGATTATTTTCAAATCCTGGCTATATAGATCGGAAAAAAGAAGTTATCTTACCATTGCCCATTGCATATTGCTGAAGCAGATCCATCATATTGATGTGCGTCACTCCGCGCCGCTCCTGCATAAAGGTATCGCAATGGGTGACTTTGCCACTACCTGGGCCGCCTAAAACAAATATCACTGGCACTTTGGGCGGATCGAATTTGATTTTTCCGGCATTTTGCATATCGATACCGCCGATATTGGTAGAGCCCAAGTGGCCAGCCGCCGCGGCTGTCTCCAAGTCTCCAGCATTTTGGCCATTTCGATTCCGTGTATGATTCCAATCGTTGCCTTGTTCGCCGGTATCTTGTGCCGCGGTGGCATCTATTAAATATATTTTAAAAATATTCAAATTTTTGTTATAAAAATGAATCGTAGCATATTTATTCTAAAAGATAATTTTCCCATTAAGGTATTAAATATTAAGTGGGTAATAAATCCTCTAACAGTTGGGTAATATCTCTCAAGATTCCAGAATATTCTTCTGTCAATTTTCCTAGGGAAGCAACAGTTAAAAGGAGACGACTAGGCCGGGAAGCAGCCATTACTCAACCGGAAACCGGATGTGCTGGTGAGTTAGCGCCCGCCAAACGACGGCAATCCGGATTCCGTACCAAAACCCGGACAAGGGCACCCGTAACGTGTCAAGTCGGCATTAGCCAACCTTCATCGGGGGCGGAAGTAATTTGTCAGGAGTGGGAAATTAGCCACAGAAGCACACGCATTCAGCAAAGGAATGAAAATCTGGGCGGGTCCGGGGCAAGTAAAAGAGAAATACGAAACAAATCGCAAAACACATCATTAAAACATGTTAAACAATTATTTAATTGTATGGCAACCGTATCTAGTATATGTAGTATGGCGTCACCGCCATCGAGTTCATTCATGGTTTTCCATTTCAGGTGCCCTAAATGCTAAACCCCAAAGAATTGTTTGGATATATGAGCCCGCGGCCCGCCACCCTAACTGCGATTTCATGATTTTCCTTCGCCGAGCTGGCTCTCTCTTGTCACTTTTTTATTGATTTTCCTGCAGTTTTATTTAATTGACATGTTTTGTTATTGTTGTTGTCCCTTTCCGTCCCGGGGTTTCCCCCTTCAAAGTTTCTTTTTGTTTTTGGCAGTGACGCGTTTTTTTCCTGGATTTATATGTGTATGGTGGTCAACGTACATGTCCAAGGACCTGGCAGCCATGGACTGCGAGTTCCGATTCAAATTATAGCATTGGGCAAGGTCCCGATTCTGATACAGAACCATTGACATTCATATATCTGTCTGTATGTTTGGTTTAAGCCCTTGTGTGGCAGATAATTGCCATTGAAATGGATTTAAAAAAAGTCATTGATTGCCGTAATTTCAATTTCAGCTGTCTTCGGAGAATGTCTTCTGAGTGAATAATTGAATATGTCACTGTGATTTTATTAGCAATGGAATCAAATGGAATGTTTCCGTTTTAAGACTGAGTTTATACTTCAAAGGGGATTTTTCGATTTCAAACCAATTTCGCGCCTAGAAGTATGCTACAATTTTTAACTAGCAGCGAATATCCAGCTTTAAGATATCCTATGGAAATCAGGCCGTAAATGCGACCCCCAAACGAATTCGGTCATCTAAAATTCATTGCAACAAAAACTAATGAAAAGTTGGGTAATTATACGAGGGTTATGGGTTATGGGCTGTGGGTTAGGGGTCACAGGTTAGGGGTATTCCCCCTGGCGTGTTCAGGCCGCAACTCATTAGGGTTCTTTCGTTATCTTTGGCCGTGGAGAGGCAGTGCTAATCTTTGATTACAAATCTCCTGGACGGGCCATTACTCACCTGTGTCTAAACAAATACCCATTATCCATTCGGTGGCCAGTATAGCTGAATTTTCGCAATTGTGTTTTCCCTTCCGCACCCACACACTCGACAACACTCGACAACACTCGAACACACCGACACCTACACACTCACTATCACACAACCGCTTTTTAAATAAGAGTTTTTTCGATTAAAAAAAAAACGGAAATTGTCGGATTTTTTATAGCGAGTTCTGTTGCATGAAAATCGGTGAAATTCCGTCCATGGCTGCCATGGAATAATCCCCTCGCTGTGTGTACCATATATTATAAATTAGAGTTCGTTTATGGCTCTGGTATCTCAGGGATACTTGTTCTCGTGTTTTATCGTCGGCGGCACGCACAACACCGAGCTACATGTCGTTGCCGGTGTTATGTTTTGATTTCTGAACTTTTCGCGTTCTTGCCACCCGATATTTATCCTTCGATTTAGCTTTTTCGTGAGTTCAATTAACCGGGAACATACTGCTCGACGAGCGTCCGAATCGAAACTGAGCTTGAAAATTGACAATCGCCTCGGTTTTTACCTGTGCTAGCCGATTCACTCAATGTGGTCACTCAGTCGCGCGGGTTTCCAATTAATGAATACTTTATGAACTCTGTGTTCCAGCAGTGTTCTGGCCACCACATGCACTTCCAGTCATGCCCCTGCTAGTGGTATGGTGGGTGGCCAGCCCGAGGTGTTCGGTTCTCCTATCCATGGGCTTATCTAGCGACCGGTCGGGATTTTCATTGCCCGCTGGAAGGCTCACGCACGGCCAAAGGACAACCACCCTCTTCCCCAAAACCCCAAATACCACCCTTCCATCCAACCACTTACTACGTTCACCTGTCCGTGTGTCATTCATGGGCCGCCATTTGTTTATGCGCTCCAAACAATGTCCTGTCCCGAGTCCTGTGTCCTGGAGCCACCGGTGCGTTTCTCATACACATGAGTAGCGGCTTTTTAAAATATTTTCCTTGTTTTTGGTTGTCAGCGGAGTGCTGGCGTGATGGTATCCTGTCGCCCATGTTTATGGTGTTTGTTTTTATTTCTTGTTATTGGTGAAAACAAATCTTTAGAATTGCAGCTGTCCAATTCAAGAGGTGCCCTAAAATTTTAGAACAATAAAAGCAACATAAAAGTGAGTACCAAGTCATAATACATATATATGAGTACCAAAATTATTTACTCTCCATTCTATAGGAGCTTTACTTAATAGAAAAAATGCTTAGTTAGCATTAGATTTATTTATGAAGATTACGTTCTACCTAACACTTTCATAAGCCTGATGGCAGGAAAAATGCTTCATCATGCCATCAGATAATGACAAAAAATGGGGAAAATATTAAATCCATTGGGAATGGTGGAAATCATGCAAAAAGGTCATATGTGGGGAAAGGATGTCTGCCACGTTTGATGGGAATTAGAACACTGGGACGTGTGGGTGAGCTTTCAATTAATATTTCACACTGTTAATTGACATTACTTATTTAGTTCGGTTTGCGGTGCAGTTCAATGTTGGCGACTCTTGGGGAGGACCATACCATTCTAATAGCCGCCAACAGCTGTCCAAATTTCCAAAACATACACCTGCAATTAAAATTCAATTGACACGTTTTGCTGGGTAAACTTTGAAGTTGACACTGGAGAGGAGGGACTCGTGGCAAGGACACTCCAAGAAGTTCAAAGCTCAAGGAAACTCCGTATCGATCAAATTGGTCTCATATCGATCCATGGCCGACCACAGATGCGACGCCTAATTTGTTGGAATTTCTGACATGTCATGTGGCGTCGACACAAGGACGGTGGCAATAACGGCAACAACAAAGATAACAAGACCAGCCCACCGATTGACATTGACACCCACACCCAGAGCTCCACCCATACCCACACCCACCTCCGTGTTGCGCCCTGAAATTCCAACTTATGCGTAAAGTAAATCCTTCGCAATGACCGGTCGCGTCGACCAAAACACCACAACACCGCATCGTGGCTTGTGGCTCGTGTCTCCTGCTCGTCCTTGGTCCTTTTGGGCGGGCCCCATGGCTATTAAATGGCTCTTTCAAACTTAATTAAGGCTACGCGTTTTGGCCAACGTGTGTACACAGTTGAAGACGGGCTCGGTCAACTTAGGGTTAAGCAATTCAAACCCAACATCTGTGATTAAGGACTCTGGCTGAGGGACTTCCCTGCTTGAATTGATGGGAATAGCATGTTGCGCTCTTAATAATTATTCGAAATTGAAGTGTAATAATTTGCATTCGTAAATAAACAATCACTCCTGAGTGAAGGCTTCAAAGAAATAAATGATTGGTTACTTAGTAGTTTGGTCAAGGACCAGATTTAAAATCAGATATTTTTCCACAAAGTACTTCATGTATTTTGTGTTTTATAAATACATGATTTAAATATTTGAGAATCAATTAAACACAAACTTATAGTTTGTAAATTATTTATCATAAAACGACCTCGAATGACCCTCGGATCAAACGAGAAGTAACCCATAATGAAAATCTCCTGCAGCACACTCCAAAAAAATATAAATAGATTGTCCGAATTAATCCTGCCCTTGATGGGCTATTGCCTCCAAAATGCTGTCCTTCAGGGCCTATTTGGGCTAATGTAGTCATTCAAAGGTGATTAGGGGCTTGAGTAAAATATTTACACATCTCCTACCCAACCGTGAGACAAATCGGTTAAATGTTTTTCTCATAGTGCATAAGTTCGGATTGTCCACCTCAGTTTTCCAGCGAGTCACCCCTCATAAATTTTGAATTATCAACTGTAAAGTTCCCAAAGGCGGGTGTGTCAACCGGACGATCCCGAAGGTTCTTGGCCACTTTCAACTTTTTACTTTTCGAACTATTAACTATTTGATGGAATTCTAGATGAGTATTGGCCATTTGTTTTCGTCTCATTAGTATTTGTTTGTCAATTTCCAATGGAAATTAGTTAATCAAAGGGCATATTATGTTTAAAGTGCATTTTAGCAACATTCCTTCACAAAAGCGAATTTATTGACTAAAAATAATAAAATATAATATCACTGGTTTTAAATTCTACAGGATAAATTGACTAAACACTACTAGTATCTCCTAGATTGAATAGAAATCCTAACTTTTGCTGGTCCTGTCCCCGCTGGAGGAGTAAGCCTGATTTTCGTAGCCGGTAAAATTGCCCAGAACCATGGATATGCGCGATGGCGAGTGTTGGATTCCATTTCCAGATGGACTTTTGTCGTCCGACCCATTGTTTTTAGCGCTACTCGTGGGCAGCACAAAGCTGGCCTTGCGGCAGCGCCGATGGAGGAACATTCGCAGCTTGAAGAAGACAAAGACCAGGATGTAGACGCAACAGGAAAGGACTAGAACGCCAACAACGGTGATGAAAGCGTTTCGAGGCTTGCTCCAGTCGATAACATGATAGATGTAAGGCTTGCCCTTTCTGCAAGGAGTTTAAAATGTTGATATCCAGCTTATAATTATTATTACTTTCCACTCACTTATTGATGCCGCCACATGACTGATAGATGTAAGAGAAAATGGCGTAAATCACGCCGTATGATACGGGCAAAAAGATCTGCAATAACCTCAAGGGATGTGCCACAATCCACAGATCGATGAACATGCAAACCGAGTTGAAGGCATGAGTGAGCACATTCGTGGCATCCAAAGTACTCTCTTTAGCTGGAAAGGAAAACAATTTTAGAGATAAAAGACAACAGCTTCTCGGAACCGGAATATCTTACCATCATAGAGAATAGTCCAGTAGATAATGGTAACGACTATAGATAAGACCAAGGTTATAATGTGCATGCCCCAATAGATACGAAAGTAGCTGAAGGAGCTTTTCACGTTCAAGAGTTTATCTGGAAGATATTTCTTATTAGTCAGTACAATTTTAATAGAATTGCTTTGATCTTACCCGCATACTCTGGATGATAGTGCCAAATGGTGACCAAAATAGCGCCGAAGAGATTCGTCAACATGCACATCCATATTCCCCAGTTGGTCATATAGATGAAGTACAACCAATAACTGTACTCATCGTCCGGATCTGGCCACATTGAAACTATTACCACGCCCACAAAGAACAGGGCCATAAACCAGCGGTAAAACAAATAGGCCATACTCTTGGTACAGGTCTGCCACTGTAAGTTAAAGGTTTGAGATATTATATCTTTAGATCTTGAAAAAATCAAAAATTAACTTAAGTTCCCCTCAAAGCTGTATTTCGTATTCATACTTTTTCGTAGAGAATTATTCCACAGCACTGTCTTCGTTGAGTTGGGAAAGTGCAAAGGTTAAAGGTTTATTGTACCTGTCGCATGTTTAAAGTTTCGCTTGCTTGGCCGGTTACGGTTAGTAACGGCTTGCTGCTTATAAATATTTCAATGGTTTAATTTACAATGCAAGAGCAATCGGTATAGGAAGGGAGAAACAGTTCTGTCATAGAGATATATATATATATATATGTATATACAGATATATGTATAAGTATTGTGGACATACCCTAGGTGACCTCTCTTTCTATTGATACTGTGAATTGTAGAAGCCATTAAATATGCTCAAGGTAAGTCGAATACAAAATGGGCGACCGCCCTCTGCTTTTTAAGGCTGAAAAGTAAATGCGATTTGGCCAGGACAGATGCACTAATTTTTAAATCTATATCACCCTTTTTTATTGACAACTGATTGCAATTGCAATTAATTCCGAGTTTAAAAAACTTTATACTCATCTCAAGCCTGTACATTGACCCCTGGCCAAAACCACGAAATAATAAAAATATAAACACCTGCCCAGTTGCGTGTCGTAGGCGTTTCGTAGGCGTTTATAAAAGCTACCACAAGGTTGCAGTTATTTGTACATCGAAGTTACATTGAACTATTTAAATTGACGCATTCCGTTGAATAATTCTTACCTGAGACTTGACGAAATCATCGGGCGTATCGTGATCGAAGCCGCAGCTCTTTCGCTGGAATTCTTTTTTCACTGGATGTACGATCACCTGGAGTTTGCCCATCTTATTAGCTTCCCTGCGGATCGAACTCGGTGTGAACAGATGTTTGTTTTTCAGTAATTACGTAAGTAATCTGTGCATGCAACTGAAAATCGCGACGTTATTATGCAGTTAAAGTTTTCCCACTAAAGCCATTCTCCTCGAAACCTGGAATCGTGAAAATAATAATAATTAGAACTGAAACTCCAATAGTTAATATTCGGGATTGGGTTATGTCAAGTACAAATCACAGGAAACAAAAATTGAATGAAATTATCAAACAGAGCAGTAGGCACTGAATAAATATGAGCAAGTTTGTTAAATTCTAGACTTCATTCCGTCAGACATCATTACCAGATTCGACCCATACGAAATAATAAAAAAAATACAAAAAAATTTCAGTTAAACAAAAGTTTGATTCAGTTTTTGATTATGGATATTCTTAGGAAACTCTCGAAGCCCGCCTGGCGTCCAGTAATGCAGGGTGAGTAAACCCAAGCCCCAATAGCCTTCAAGAACAATCGCTAATTTAAATTTTTTCGGAAATACTTGTAGTGTTTCGGTCCTATTGCGATACGCCGATGCGTAATTTAATCACATTCCCTATTGTTGACATCCAAGAGGGAAAATCCAAGTATATGATGGCTTACGTCTACATTCACGGCGAAATGGCCAATGCCAAAAAAGTTATCCGTAGCAACGCCAGAGCCAAGTTCCACCGTAAGTATCCATCCAGAATTGCTGAACCCACCAGGTAGGATTAACACATTTCCTCAACCTTTCCAGTCGACGTCTATGACGAGTTGCAAAAGGAGGCGTCGAAGAAGGGCTTGTGCACTCAAGGACTCGGCGGTGGATATCTAATTCATGACAGGGAAAAGAAGTACATAAAGCTCTATGGCAGGTCGCAGGTCCTGGGCAAGGCCGATCACGAGAATGCCCGTGAAGTCATTCAGCCCAAGTACTCTGACCACAAGATTGATGCCGAGTCCGGCGGCATGGAACCCTGAGTTACCTTCTAGATTTGGTATTATTCATTTGGGAACTGGGGAATGCAGTATTCCATTCTTAAAAATTCTAGTCGAGTAGAATTATGGAAATTATCTATACAAATTTATTTAACTTTCAATAAATTAGCGCATATTTAAACGAGATTAAGTACAGAGTTTTGAAAGGATAAGAACTGTTTGTCGTTCCACCGACTCTGTTGTCAGCCAGACTCATTTTGGAAACCATAACGAGTTGCTTAATTTCCTTGGACTTTTATATTAAGCTCAAGCATGTGAAACCCTTTGGCCTGACCCAGACATGTTGGCAAACAATGTGCAAAATGCGAAACATGAATTGCAAACTGGCTGCTCTGCTTAATCGCGCCAATAAAGTGAGCATTATGCGACAGACTATTCATTTAATTATGCGACTATAGAGTGCGCTGGTTCGAATAGCATCATTTATGGATCAATTTACTCACACGAGACAGTTTATTCGCTTCAATGAGACCAGGGTGACGGATAAAACCTGCACAGCTTAATGTGGTCTCTGGCATTGGTCGACGGGTAATTGCAAAACACATGGAAATATAATATAATAATTAGCAAACTGAGGTCGCAACAAAACACAGAACCTCGGCTTAGGCAGGTCGAGTACCTAAAAGGCCAGGTAATGTTAAAAAAATGATTAAGCTCCGCACCAAAGTTACAGCTTTGATACGCCATGAGTTGGAAAATATATAAACAACTTTATTGCTATTGTTATTATTATTGTTATGGTTACCTTGGGGCGACATCCCCATTTCTGATAAGATGGCGAATGTGATGAATTGGTTTAATCATCTTTTTCTCGACAACTTTATCAACTTGTAAAAACATTAAGCCGTTTGCTTCGTTTGCGTCGTTTAAGCCGTAATTACCTAGCCAAAGTTTGGCTCTGATATAAACATATTTTTTGAGGGCGATGGATGTATGGCGATGTTCAACGTCCCTGAACTTGCACGAACAACACGCTAATGAAACTTTTCAACACGAAAAAGAAGGTAAAAACGAGGCGGGTGGCGGTGGACTGCTTGGTCTCTTCAGCTAACAAACGCTTATTCCCATTTTGTTAACACGTATTTTCGGCTGTCTCTTGAGCTACATTTTTGTCAACAGACAAAAGTAATATGGAAAATATGCTTACAGTCCGTTCCAAGCCAGTATGACAGCCCAAAATGGTTTAAATTCAAGGTTTTAATAAAATATCACAAATAAACTTGGCCAATTAAAGGGGTTAACTACCGAAGACAATTTAGCCATTTTCTATACACCTTCTGCGCAGTTTTGAAATGCACTGTACCCAAAATGATATATAGGTTTATGGCTCTTCAAGTTTTACCAACAACAAAAACTCGTTGACCTTTACAAGCTGTGTAAATAATTTTGGCCTGAATGCAGTCAAACAGCTTGGGTGAGCGGCCAGAGCGGCAATCCATAGATTCCGCTGCAATTTACGCCCTCGTCAAGATACACCCATCGATAAGATAAGACTGTTCAGACATTCACTAAGCAGTTCGATTAGTTCCCAATCTTTTCAATCACTTCAATAGAAAGTGAAATCAAAAGAGTTCCACGCTTCTTATGTTAATGCCAAAGCCATAGCCAAAACAAACTTTCTTATAATGTCCAAGTGGCTGATCGAAGACTTTGTCCATCGACGAAGATGAATGAAAGCAGCCATAAAGATACTAGAGCTTTTAGTGACCACTAATAAGCTCTTTGATTAGGCCTGATTGGAGCTATAGTCCTAGACCTGGGCTCATAAAAAGTGGATTGTTTCTGATGTGATTAAGAGAAATGGTTAGAAATAAAGCAGAAATTTAACTTCTAATGCTAGTGGTTCAAATTCAGGCTACATTCTGACAACCATTTCAAGTTATTAAATAAAAACAGGTTCGATAATAAGTAGAATTACCGCATTGAACGAGGTCAGTTATGAAAGGTGTAAAAAATGAATTATCGCATATGAATGGTAAGTAGAGGCGGGAATATCTTTTATACGATAATTATCATACAATATTTGTATAATTTATATCTCCTACTTGTAGTTTACTAAATCGTAAATCGTATAAAAATCGCATGTTTTAATCAATATTGTTAGAATTACTCACCTTCAATTAATTGACAACTCATTCGTCTATGAATAACACTTTTGTCCAAATGTGTTGAGCCGCTCCTTGGATTGTTTTTTATAATTGTTCACTTAGTTTATTTTTCATTAACATTTTCGAGGGACGTGCCTACAATTCGAAGCTTAACTTTAAAGTCAATCAGCCCATATGTATGCGAAAAGCCAACTATATTGTAAATGAAATAGAAACCCCGAAATGATAAGTAAAAGAACCCAAAATCGGAACTAACATACGAGAATATATAGTATTCTTCCTGTATTTTCGACACATTTAACCAAATGAAGCGCCTTCAAGAATTTATTTAAATGGAACAGCCATTGAAGAAAGGAGATTCGTTTTATTTAAAGTTAAAATTTGGAAAGCAAACTCTACAGTATTATTTTTTTTTAGAAAAGATTTATTAATATTTAGACAGTTAACTAAGAAATCAACTTTGTTTGTTAAGCTTGTCTGGGTATTTTAATGTATTATTTGATTTAACACTATTTGCTGAATAAACTAAGATGATCTTTTCGAGAATCTTTTTTTCTGCTTAATTTTTAAGAATCAACTTTTTTGCAATGTCTTGTGCAAAATTTGAAGCTTAGCTTTGCTGTCGGGAGTGTCTTTTTGGCCCGTTTGGCTTGACTTGGCTTTTATTTGGGTCACCACGGCAACAGCAACAGCAACAGCAAGAGCATTAGCAACACCAACGGCAACGGCGGCGGCAAGACAGCAAGAAAACACAATAATGGCAATAGAAACAACTACGGCAACAACTTTGCATAACGGTATCTAGTCATTTTTGGATTGTTTGTTTGTTTGCTGCGTCTTGCATTTTCATTTAACAAGAGGTATTACACCAACCGACGACAACAACACTTTACATTCACGCGCCAATGCACCAGAACTTCATCGAGACACGCACAATTGTTGTAAAAATTGGAGGGAACATCCAACCACGACTTCACATGGCAAAGCCCGTCGCACTAATGATCGTGGCTTGTTTGTCGTGGCTCGCCATGGTGGTGCTGAATATCGTAGACAGATTGTATCCGAATATCGTATGGCCCAGACGCCAGGTAACCGGGTAGCCAGGTGTGTTTGCACCTGGCTCTGTGTGGGTTTGTGTGCGAATGAGAGGCAAGTCCGCTCTCCGATATTGGCAGACCGATAAAAAAAAGCCGCATAAAGCACGACGGATGCTTTCGAGTCTCTGTTGTTCCAACGTTCGAGCTTAATTACTCGTTTATCTCAGAGTGCTTTTTGATTTTTGTTTTATGTTTTTGGCAAATGTTTGAAAGCAAAACAAACGTAGAAGGTTCGGCTAATGGCTAAGGGGTACAGTTTGTCTCTCTGTTTGGCAACCTTTTAATGAGAAAATTTCATAACTCCAATCAAGAACCAAACACCCTTCTTTACCTTTAAATAAGAAGTGGCCTTGTGGTCTAATTACAAAATTTACTAAGAAACTGCTTACTCACAATGTCATTGTAAAAAAAGTCTTGGAACTGGGTTATGGAGCTTCATAAGCTGCAGAAAAATTTCTGGTGTCAACGAACTTGCCAACGATTCAAATATCTTTCAATTTGCAATAAGATTAATCGAGAACTTACAATATATTCTTGGAACTTACAAGATCTTTACAATAAATATATAAGAATCAGAGAAGTTTTTTTAAAATCTTTTCAGCTTTTATACACTTTTTTGGTATGTGCTTTTATTAACTTTCATAGTTCTTACAATGCATCCCATACAATTATCATAATATCAACGGACCTGCTGGTCCTCTAACTAATTTAGTTCATAGTATTATTTCATATTTGTGGCAACAACCTTGTTGTTTGTTTATTAACCTAACTAAACCAATTCAACTTTAAGGAACCAGAAGATTAAAACTTAACAATAGCAATCGCTGGACATAAATAAATTCATGCGTGTGTGGATGCTTGAATGCAGGATGGGTATGTAAAAGTCTCTTACATAATTCTGATAATGCAATTTATATATATAGGGTCTAATGAGGTGATTATGCATGTCTCTCTTATATATATTCTATCCCTTATATGAGACCCACGGCGTGGGGAGTCCACACCACACTGAAGGCCCTATTGAACATCCTCTTCAGCTTGTACAGTCCGAAGAGCAGCAGCCAGTAGCAGATAATCAGAATGAAGATTCCCACGAAGGTCACCAGGCAGCGGTTGGGATTGTTCCAATCCAGAATGGGATACACGTAGTGATTGCCGAATCTGCGGAAAATAAATAATGATTAGTTTGGCAAATATGCGGGTTGTCTCTTTATACTTACTCGTCTGTGCCGCCACACAAGTGGTAGATGAGGGTGAAAACGAAGAAAAAGATCGCCAGACTCATCCCGTAGACCATGTGCAATATTCTAAGCGGAAATGCCACCACCAGGAAGTCGATCAGCATCATCACAGAGTTCAGTCCGTGGGTGAGGACGCTGATGGTGGGAAAACGTGTAGGTTTGTCTGGAAGAAAAATTTTTGTTGTAAATAATATATTTTAGAATTTTTCAAAAGCCCTTTTCAGTTAAAAAAAAACTTTTTTTAATTTCCTATTTATGCCAATGATTAACTTTTTAGTACATAAGCAAAAACAGATGTTATCTGTTTTTTCTTTAAAGCTATATGTTGCAAAATATACTCATAGAGTATAACATATAGTTTCCTTTAGATTTTTAGTTTCTAAATAAAGTAATCTATTCTTTAAAGTTATATTCTATTTAAAAAAATGAACAGGAATCTCAATGTACTTACTCATTTTGCCATGGAGAAACACCCAGTAAACCGTTGAAATGATTAGAGCCAACGACAGGGTCATGTTGTAAAGCCACCAGTATATCTTGAGACCACTGGATGTCTTTGCTTTATTCCCGGATTCCTGTACCAGGCTCCGGGTACTCCCAAGGTCGTAGTGCCAGAACGTGACTTGCACGGCCGAAATCAGCATTGTGAGCGTGCAGAGACCGAATCCCCAGTTCGTCATGTAGATAAAGAACTTGCCATCGCAGAACTGGACTATCATGCAGGTGATGTACACCCCCAAAAAGAACAGGGCCCAAATCCATCGGTATACAAGGTATATCAAGTTGGTTTCATCCTTTTGCCACTGTAAAGGGTAAAATTGGTTGATTACCTCTGAAAACTTTTAATATAAAACGTAGCTTGTTTTTTAATTCCTAATTAATGTCTAATCTTACGCAGACATTGTCGTGAATGACTTAATTGACGGTAATAGTAATTTTCCCAGCAGTTCTTATCGATTGTACTGGCCCACTATCTCTCCATGTCTTACGCAACACCATTTCAATTTAAATACTCCGCACCTTTAGTTTAATTAGTGTAAATAAATACTAAGCACTTATGACATCTCCCATCACGAACCGCTTATCACTCAATGACGTAGCCAGAATTAGGGCCTGTCCGGGGTTGTTTTGGCTCCGAATCAAAGTTTCTGTTTACGCGCGTGCAATAATAATCAAATTAGTTTGATTTGAACTTCAAATTTGCGGAAACGAAATCATTTCACAAGCCAGATTAGTCCAACCGCGATGGGTGTTTATGGGCATGTTTTGCCGACTGATAAGGTGCGACTGGAAATTTATGGCCATAGCCGAAAGCAATATTGTGTTTCCTCCTCTGATTTGATTTTCTGATATGCTTAGCTAGAAATTTATGAGTGAATCAGTTTAGGGTGTTTTTCGTGAATTGTGAATCATTATGTTTTGGATTAGAACAGAAAAACTACATTTTTATTTCGGTTCTTTATCGCATATCACAATATCAGAATGTCAGAACGAAGTGTAAATTATTTTTAGCTAAGTCCGAGCGTCTAGATAGCGTCTGATTAAAAGCTGTTACTTGTTATCTGTTTAAAAGTTATTTTGGCGAATACTTTTTTGCGTCAAATTGTGGGTGTGAACTTTGATACACAAGGCCAACTATTGCGACAATTTTCTGGTGGTACAAAGTCATCAAATTAGTCTGGGAATTTTCATTCATAAAACCCCAGCTATTTTGGGTTAAACCTTTGAACCGTAGATCTTGAATTGAATTGTGGAGTTTGCCTAAAATCCTCCAACTTACACTTCAACTAAAGAATGTTTACTCAGCTTTTAGTTGGGCGACGCTAATTAAATTCGAATTAATTAGCATTACGTGTGGCCTTTTTTTCTCACCATAAAACTAAATTCTGTAGTTCGTGTACTCAAAATTCGGTCTACACGCCACTTTCCTCATTATGCTGGATTTTCAAGCGAACGACTTAGAGGCTTAGTGTGAACTAATTTGGGTTCGTTCGAGTTCATACGAGTTTCTAACAGTTTTTCCCTCTTACTAGACTTCTTAGACGTATTAGACTTTCATATTAACTGTCAGTTTACTTGACTTTTATGTCGAAAGCCTTTTGTCTCGGCTATGTCGTTTTAAGCAACAATGGAAAACCTTTAGTGCCAGCAATTAAATGTTAGTTAAATTGTAAGTTTGAGTTCAACATTTTAAACACTTTGGTGAGCATTTCCACCGGACAAACACGTGTCGGGGTGTCTTACGAAAATGATCTCACACTAACAATTACAACTTCCAACGTCCACAATGTTTATAAATTATTTTCGCTACTGGCATTTCCACTACTCGTATGATAAATCGTACGATTCTCAGGTATGATACCACCTGAGCTGTTACACCGCCGATAAGGTGCATTTGCTTTGGGTGTTTGGACAAGAGTTACAGGGAATACGCCTCACCTGTGATCTGTAGAACAAATGAACGCGATTGTATGAAAAGCCGAAATTTGCACGTTGCAATTCCTTGTTAAAGCTTTTGCAGAAGTCGTCGAATAATTGCATGGTTTCATATATTTGTTTATTTCTATTTATTTATTTTACTTAAACTCTTTGGCACACACTTTTATCGCGGACAGGAAGTTTGGGGGAACTCTCTCTGGGGGTTTTTAGACTGCGAGGAGGGGAGACCTCCGACGTGAGTCGCGTTTAGCCGGCAACTGAACGTCGAAAACCTTTTTCGCTCGACTCCACCGGGGTTTCTCAGTTATGGTTATGTTTATGACTCACACGCGCCCCGAAACCGAGATACAAAGAGTCGATAAAGGAGAGTGTAAACTGGACTGGAGTGGACTAAAGTGGACTGGATTGGAGAAAGAAGGAGTGGGAGCTGTGATCTTGAAAAAGTTTCGCTTTTTGCACTGTCTCCTCCGTCTGGCACGCGCACTTGGTCACTCCGTTCAGCTAACTGACTGGCGGATTCGATCGCTACTCGATCGGAACTCGGTGATCGCTTGATTATAGCAGTCGGCAGACGATCCGCAAGCACATCGGACGCCTAACGGGAAATGGGGAAGCTGACCATCGACATGTCACACTTTATACGCCAAATATCATCACAAAATTAATTTAAAATGTGGAGCACTTGACGCCCTCTCGTTCGTGGGAATAAAACGCTTTTTTTCGGTCGTGGCTCATATCAACGATATTGACAGCGGTATAACTCACATTGTTGGATGACCATTGACCATCAATGAACTTGATCACCCAGAGGTCGGTCAATTAAGAGATCGCCATTAACAGCAATCGCCGAAAAAAACGAAAATAAACGCCAAAAAAAACTCAAATTGTCATGCAGCAGACGGGGATTGAAATTCTGGCTGACCTACATGTTCCGCCGATGGCATAAATACTTTCGGCAGATAACAAGACAAATGGGTAAAAGTTACCTCTTATCTAATCCATTAAGGAGAGAGCTGTACGCACTCTAAAATTCGCAAATTGTATTTTGATTAATTTTTCCAACACTTGAAACCTAATTTGTTTGCTTTAGATTTTCGGTGATAAGAAAACTGAATAAATATAGCTGGAAAATTAAAAATGTAGAACCAGTTAATAAAAGTTAATAACTGAAGGCCACTTATAATATAATAAAATTAAAAGAATCTTAAACTTTCAGGTTACTGGTTCAAGGCTTTTTACATTACTCAGTTTTGGGTTTTAATTAGTATACGTCAAACTGGATATTCACGGTATACTATATAACTTGATTATAAAGTAGGAAGAATAATTGCCTGTCATTTTATTATATTTTGCTTATTTGATACCCTGTTGGGATAGAACAAACAAAACTTTCCCAATGGCATATTTTCGTAATGGAAATTGGATCAATTTACCCATTAAATAAACACCCAGCATCGATTACATATTGACATTCCACAGAATTTGCATACCACTCTCCATATCCAATTTGCAGTCTCAGAATCGTAACTCTGTCATATATCATATCATCGATGGGGTTACAGGTTCATTCCCCTACCATCTGACCTTGCCATTGATAAGGGGGAAGAAGAAATTGAAAGTGTCGTCGTCAGTCGGAGGAAAAACAATTGAGTTTGACTTTTTTATTGCATAAATTAAATTGGTCTTCGTAATTGAATATCAATTTTAAAGGGTAAATCGTTTTCAAATTGATGCTTTGGTTGCTTTATTGGGAATCCAGTGATTAAGGTGGAAAGCTTTATAGAAATATGAGAAAATAAACATTTCCGACGAGTAGTTATAGCTTCCTAACAATTGAAACTTAATCTGGGTTCCCTTCTACTACTCAATGAAACCGTAAACAATTTTATTTGTATATTAATGATAACAAAAACAAAATGATCCACATAAAATTAAGAACACTCTCAGGTGACGATTATAAACATTAAATAAACACCCTGTATTTACTTAAAGCTTTCGTTGAATGAAAAAATTGTTAGCTTTATTTAGATTTTTAGATAACTCTCGACTGACGAACTTGGCCAAAACCCCAAAAGGTAACTTGACGATTTTAAAAAGCTCCAAAACCCCCTTATTTACGATCCACAAAGATCGACTTCCATATATTTTGGAAATGTCATATCAGAAGAGGAAACAACGCCAATCACCACTCGGGTCATATCTCGATACAAAGACTGATAAATTAGCCAAATGAGCTTGATTGAATGGTAGAATATACTATCATAGGGTACTTTTATTGTACCGATTTACTATAATAATAGAAATAATTATAATGAAACTAAAAAGGATTTTTATTTGGGGGTTAACTATATCAAAGGTTATATTTATGGATCTGATATATAATCTCATTTGATTAAATACTAAGGATTAGAAAACTTTAGTTTAAAATAAAACTAAAGAGGTCTTCTTTAATATCCATGATGATGTACATTCCTATAATATAGTATTAATTAGAGTTAGGGTATTTTAGACATATCTGAAAACCCAATGAATCAGTATTGTTTTCGGCGCTTTCTTATCTCGTCTGGCTTTGGGGGGAGTGGGTTTGGCAGCACTTGGCCTGTCACAGGAAAAACTCAAGTGTTTATCAATATGTTTATGGCCAACTTGCCAACTAGCATGTGCGAAATTCCCAAAAAAATGTTTAAAAATTCAGGGCTATTGATTGGGAGCTCCGCCCAATTGGGATATTAATGACATGGGAAAACTCCCAAAACACGACCCTTAGTACGGAGGCACAATTTAGTCTATGGCTCTGACCGCACTTGGTCACAACCACGTCAAGTTTGTGGTATTATCGGAGGCGTACGCTTTGGCAAATTAGACATAAACGGCACTCGTTCGGGTGATAAGGATTGAGATAACTCGATCGGTCGTATCATTCTCATTACCATTAGCCCGACTCGAGCCGAAACGATTTGTGGAAAAAATGGCCCTCCATTCAGAATATTGGCCACCTGCGCCTCACGGTTTCGCCAGTCTGCGATCTACCGGCGCTCCACTCACCTGTTGTGGACGCTTTTGGCCATCCTAGTCCAGCGTAACCGTCGACGAGTCTATCCCGCCAACATGCGTGACAAGAGCCAGGAGCCATGCTGTCTGCCCCTCAAGGAGGAGTTCCAGCGATCCAGATTCTCGCTGTATCATGACGATCCTGGATCCTTTTGCCGCTCTCAGTGGCAGAGGGGAGACAGGAACTTGATTTGGCTCTTGTACCGATGGATCCTGGCTGGTTTCTTTGCCGGTGGAGTAATTGGCAGCATGGTGTCGTCTTTTAACGGTGGCCGGTGGTTCATCTACCTCACGGACTGGGGCTTCAGCCTGTGCTTTTACTGCTGCACTTATGGGGCAGTGATAGCCACTATATACTTCATCAAGCCCTCCTACTTCGGTGAGTAATACTTATCAGGAAGTGTCTATGTGTTGAGTAATATTTCTATTGGAAAGTTTAGAGATTGTGGTAGATTCTAAAAACCTAGTAGTTCTGAATCCGTTTCAGCTCGAGGAAGTTGGGCGTTGAGAATCTACTGGATTTCCCATTACACGACTGTCGTCCTGGGAATGTTGATAACTCTGGTCTTCTGGGCAGCTCTCTATCCATGTAAGTTCTGGTTTCTCGATACGATAATACTTTCCATGTTACAATGCATTTTCTCTTTTAGCCATGCCTGAAATGGGAGCTGAGCTCTACAACCTCTGGGCTCATGCCTTTAATTCAATATGCATGATTTTCGACTGCTTTATGGTGGCTTTTCCCACTCGGATCATGCATTTCGTCTATCCCTTCACTGTTGGAATTACCTACGGAATTTTCTCCTTGATCTACTTCTGGGCTGGTGGTGTGGATCCGTGAGAAAAACCATAACATAAAATTGAGATATATTCTCTGATTTCTTACACTTTTTCAATAGCATGGGCAACCGATACATTTACTTCATTTTGGATTGGGAGCGTCCAGGCCTCGCCATAGGAAGTGTGTGCGGATGCGTGGCTTTGGCCTTTTTCTTCTGCATTTTGGTCTTTGGCTTCTATAGATGGCGGATTTCAATGCATAAATGCTGCTTCAAACAGCCAGAAGAAATTCCCGCCACCTCAGCACCCCCCAGGGAAGAAAATCTGACGGTTTAAAAGAAATTTTTCTTTAGAGTTGAGCCTTGAGGATAGCTGAATAATGGAGTTTTCCATTTGGTAATTGGCTTTAATAGATGTATTATTAATATTTTTATCATACTATCTATTTTTTGGTTGCCAAACTAAACCATGTACCCATCCTTCATATTGAAATGGAAGAAATGTTATATTTTAATTAATTATTTATATAAAATAAATAAAGATTTCAAATAAAACGAAATGTAAACTATTAAAATGTGACAATAGCTCATTATTTTCTAGTTTTAAGTTCATATTCACCAAGGAACAGATGTACTTAAATATTTAGCTGTAACAAGGTCTATAATCTTTTTTATTTAAGAATTGATTATTTTCTATGTAGCTTAGCACGTTTTTTATTTTGAATGTGATTAGCTGCTATCTTCTGAATTCTTTTTTTATTCGTTTCCATTCAAAATCATCCGATACACTCAAACTTTTATGGTTATAATTTTTTTATGTGGGAATTCCGTAGAGTGAAAATACTTCAAATGCTAATCGCAATGGAGCGGGACTCCACCATATGGGATTCATGGAGCTGTGGGTCCTGAACTTTGAGACGCTCCGGCGATAGGTTTGACCGCCCTGACCGCGCGTCTGAACACAAATCTATGGCCATGTAGGGGTCTTATCGGGGGAGTGGTCTGGCCACGAATCAGGCATAAACGCTACTCACTCGGATGATAAGAATCAAGATAATTCAAGCGGCGTCCATTACCCCCGCCGATTACCTAAAGTCGAGCCAAAACTATAGGTGGGAATGCGGCCTGATATTTAGAGTAATGGACACCTGTGCTTCCATCAGTCGGAAATCAACCAGCAAGGCAGTCGCCTGTTTGGATTTTATTGTATTTAGCCCTACGTAACTGGAAGCATAATGGGGGATAGAAACCGGGAGTCCTGTTGCCTGCCATTAAAGGAGGAATTCCAGCGTTCCAAGTTCTCATTGGACTTCAAGGATCCTGGCATTTTTTGCCGCTCCCAATGGCAAAAGGGCGATCGAAACATACTCTGGATCTTGTACCGATGGTTTCTGGCTGCATTTTTTGGCACAGGCGTGATTTGGAGTATGTTCAAAATTTTTAACGGCGGCCGCTGGTTCATTTTCCTCACCAATTGGGGATTTTCTTTGGATTTCTTCACCTGCACTTATGGAGCTGTCGTCGCCACTATTTACTACATCAAACCCTCGTATTTTGGTAAGAAAGTGCACTTCGGAATAATGAAAGATAACCCAGGAATATCGTTTCTTTTAGCTCCTAGCAGTCGAGCTCTGAAAGTTTACTGGATTTTTCACTACACCACTTCTGTGCTCTCCATGCTGATTACCTTGGTTTTTTGGGCAGCTCTGGCCAGCAGTAAGTTCTTCTGAATCTCAAATATTCGACACAAATAAAACCTGTATCTTTATTTCTTTCAGGCATGGGTGAAGAAGCCACTGATTTATACAATTTATGGTCACATGCCTTGAATTCCATTTGTATGATCTTTGATTGCTTCATGGTGGCCTTTCCAGCTCGTATCATGTTCTTTATCTACCCTTTCACGGTTGTCATTATATTCTTGATACACTCTCTGATCTACTATTTCGCGGGTGGCACTGACATGTAAGAATTTCATATTAATCGTAATCCCTCCTACATTTTAACTTTAACGCACAGGGATGGCAATCGATTCATCTATTACCCGCTGGACTGGGCCCGTCCTGGATTAGCCATTGGCTTTGTATGCGGTTGCCTGGCCCTCGTCTCTTGTTTCGTCTTTGTCGCTTTCGGCATTTACAGATTGCGCATCTCGATGGTAAAATGCTGCAGAAAAAATCAAGTGGACCAACAACCCAACAATCTAGCTTCCAAACAAACAACAGCTTAATAAGTTTAGTATAAATTCCAGCATTTTATGAATTGAAAACCAGACTTTACGGCTTAGCTACATTTAAGCCATTTTCTGAACCACCGCAAATTGCAGCGATTGGATTTGGTTGGACCATTTCTCCAGGGCATTGTAACGCGAAGCGCTGCTGTTGATCTTATCCAGCTGGAGCACCTGATTAACCTGGTCAATGCGTCCCTTAATGGTGCTGTTTACGGAATAAAATTTAGTTAAATATTTTCTTTATATAATTCTATTCTCTACTCACTCGTCTAAGATGCAGGATACCAGTAGACTCTCCACTTCAGTCGGTTCGATATTCAAGGCATTAGCGATGAAGGGTATAGCTATGTTTTTGTATGGCCTGATCAACTTAATTAGCACTTGGGTCCTAATATTGCGCAAAAGATCCTCGATGTGTTCGCGGATGAACTGATCGGCCATGATGTTACTGCGGTGCTGGCGCAAAATGGTTTCGAATTCATTTATGTCATTGTTTTGGTAGGAGTTCACTAAGTTGGTCATGGCCAGGATTTCAGGGTCGTTCTTGTAGGGTTTAGCTTCCTGTGAGTCGAAAGGGTTGATGCCAGACTTCATTAACCTACAAAGTGTAACATTTTTTAAATTGAAACAAGACTAGATTTGAAATTAAACTTACATATTAGCCAGAACCAAGTATTTTAAACAAGTGGTTCTTCTGGGTGATCCGCTTTCGTCGTAGTTCTTGAAAGCCTCAAAGAAATCTGTGTGCGCCTTTTCGAACTCGCCCTCCCGCAAATGCATTTTCCCACCGCACTCCCGGATCACGCCCATGATCAGGGGATGCGGGATGGCGGACTTAATGTGCAGAGACTGTTCGTAGAGAGCTTTTAGCTTCTTGTTGTTCTTCTGCACCGTGTACATCTGGATCTCCAGGGCGTAGATCTCCAGCAGTTGTGTGCCCTTCTTGAGATCGTCTTCGCCGTCGTCTGTCTGACAGCTCTGGTGCAGCTGCTTAAGGATTTTCTGCAGCTTGGTGAAGTCGCTACGGTCGAAGTAGAGCTTTCCCAGCTTAGTGTTGGTCTTGAACCACAGGCGGTCGTTTTTGGCATCTCGCAGGGCGTCCAGAGTAGTCTCGTAAAAGTTCTGAAGCAGAGCCATCTAAAAGAAAGAAAGATCTTAGGATATTCGTCGGATTTCAACTCATGCAGGACCCAAGGGAAGCTCAATCACCCATGAAGCGATTGCAGGGATACAATGGCTTTCACTCACATTCTTCGAGGTGGATATGTAATCCAGTATAGAGTTGATGCTCTTCTCAGAGTGATTTCTGGTCACAGCGCTCTTGATGTAGGTGAGTAGCTGCTTGTATCGCACCATCATCTCATCGTAGTTGTTCTAGAAGATAAAGCATGACTAAATGCTAATATAATGCAAATATTGTGGTTTACCAGCCTAAAGTTGATCTTGATCATTTGCTTCAGTGCCTTGAATCCCCACTCGCCCTTTTCGCCGTTCTCCAAGTCAAGCACCTTCTGGAAACTGGCCAACGCCGCCTTGGGCTCCTCCTCCTTTAAGGCCTTGCTGTTGTAGTACTGGTTTTCTAGGTCCACATCGGGCTCAGAGTTGCTGTCCTCAGAGTACTCCTATCCACATCGAAAAGAAAACAAAGAAGCCGGCATTAATTGGGTGGAACCGGCGAAACTTTAAGGGAATTTCAAAGATGAGGAACTCTAATTCGTACCAATCCATAATCCTCGTCGTCGTCGCACATGAAGTCATCATCGTTGTCGGACATTATGTTGCTCTGTGTTTAGGAAAAGGCGTAATTTCTATAACTTGCAAAAAAAAACTAGCGCCTGAGGTTTAGCATTAGAGGTGATAAACAGTAAACATAACTTTCGATTACAAAACTATCGATATATAAGTGATGCCATTTTTATTTTTGGTATTTTTTGTTTGGTCCTCAAAAGTGCTACCCATCTTTTATACTGGCACAACAGAATGAGGTAAACTTTTTTAATCCTTTGGTTATTTTGGATTTAACTTAATTAGACACAAACACAGCCTGACCAAGCGACTCCTGCACATTTTCTCCCGTTGTAGCTACGCCAAGAGATCGCATCCTTCAGCGGATCGCAATTCCCAGCCGATCTCAGAGGCTCTACTAGCGCAGGTGGACAGGCAGACAAAGGACTTGAAGCTTTTAGAGATTGCCTCGGGATCGGGGCAGCATGCTGGATACCTGGCCCCACTCTTACCCAATATTAGCTTTCAACCAACGGAGTACGAAAGATCGCAGTTTGATTCCATTTCCGCATATGCCGGGGACTGCGCCACCGGCAACATCTTATTGCCCTTCCATGCGGACATTACCCGAGATCCTAAGGAATGGGAGGGAACACCCGCCCCGGCCAGCTACGATTACATGTTTAACTCCAACATGATGCACATCAGCCCTTGGGAATGCTCCGTTGGACTCTTCCGGGCTGCCGGGCAGCTGCTGAAACCAGGAGGCAGGATGTTCACCTACGGTCCCTACGCGTTGGACGGGAATCTGACGCCCCAGAGCAATGTTGATTTTGACAAGAGCTTGCGTAGGAGGGACCCTTCCTGGGGCGTTCGGGACATCAAAGATCTGAAGGTGCTGGCCCAGGAAAACGGGCTGCAGTTGGAGAAAACCGTGGAAATGCCGTCGAACAACAAGTTTCTGTCCTGGCTTAAGTCATAAAATAGTGCACTAGGCTAAAAGCTCCCCTTGATCGATTAGCCCTCTTAGATAACGTCCGATAGCATCGTTGACATCGTTTATTTGGTGGCAATAAATTTAGTTTTATTGAGCGTGAGTGGCGTCTCCTCGAACTAGGCCAAGTGGATATGGCGGCGAGGTGAGTGTACCGAGATTGACCATGAAAGTGCAGATAGTTGATAAACGGCGGACTCTATATAAAGACGGGATCGGATTGCACAAACATCACTTACTATCGATCGATCCCCACAGCTAATAAAATGGGAGCTCAATTCGTCCGCCTTTGTTTTCTGCTCTTGCTGGGAGCTCTGGCTTTGGCCATTCCGGCGCGACGACCACGCCTTGATGGACGCATTGTGGGCGGCCAGGAGACAAACATCAAGGACATACCCTACCAGGTCTCTCTGCAGCGCGGCTATCACTTTTGTGGTGGCAGCCTTATTGCCCAGGGTTGGGTTCTCACCGCCGCCCACTGCACACAGGGCTCTGCCATAGAAATCTCCAAGGTTCGGATTGGCTCCTCGCGCACTGCTGATGGTGGCATCCTGGTGGGCATCAAGCGGGTGCACAGGCATCCCAAATTCGATGCTTATACCATCGACTTTGACTTTTCGCTTTTGGAACTGGAGGAGTACAGTGTGGGGAATGTAACACAGGCCTTTGTGGGACTGCCCGAACAGGATGCTGACATTGCGGATGGCACTCCCACTCTGGTGTCGGGTTGGGGCAACACACAGAATGCCCTGGAGTCCACGGCAGTTCTCAGGGCGGTCATTGTGCCCAAAGTGAGTCAACTGGAGTGCACGGATGCGTATGGCGGCTTTGGAAGCATCACGGACCGCATGCTATGCGCCGGCTTGCCCGAGGGCGGCAAGGATGCCTGTCAGGGTGACTCGGGTGGTCCCCTGGCCGCCGATGGAGTGTTGTGGGGTGTGGTTTCCTGGGGTTACGGGTGCGCAAGGCCAAAATATCCGGGCGTCTACTCACGTGTGGCGTCGGTAAGGGATTGGATCGCCTCAGTAAGTGGCATTTAAGTTTTTTCTATCACTGGAGCTAAGGAAGGGAATCGATCTTTTTAGGGTGTATCTTTAATAAATATAGATGGTAACTTTTTTAATAAAAATGTTATAAATAATGTTTGGTTGCTTAAAAATCGAATAAAGTTTAATGGACAATCTAAAAAAAAACGAAAATCAGGAAAGTCTCTTCATAAATTCGTCCCCTAATTCGCAACCGATTTTAAAACTAAATACCATTTTGGAATCAGGGCTTCAATCACCTGCATCCAAAGATCCAAAAAATGGAATAAAAAAAATGTAGTCGATTTTTGAAAAAAAAAAATCATTTAAAAATAGCGAAAAATCGATCAAAATTTTTTTTGTTTTGTTTCTCAAATTCTTTGATGCAGATCAAAGCAGACTGAAGCCCTGATTCATGAATGGTATTTCGTTTTGGAATCGGCTTGAAATCGAATAAAATATACGCTATCGAATGGCTAAAAAGTGAGCTTTTGAGAAATATCAACTTTCCGTATTTTACAATTCAAAAACAATTCAATTTATCCATCAAAAGAGCCATAACTTGGGTTGTTCACCACCAATCGACAAAAGGTATACCTTTCTGAATTTGTTTCTTTGAGTACTATCAAATTATCGTATTTATATCAAGAGTTTTTTTTTTTAAACCTAAATTAGGGGCCGAGAAAAGGACATATGTGCGCATAGGCGATGTTTGAAACGATATTATAAAGTTTACACTTCGATTCAATAGCAATCTCTGACTATGATGGACAGCAAATGAAGTCCCGATTCTAAAATGGTATCTTGGTGCGAAATCAAATATCAAATGGCAAAAATATACTTAAAAACTTAAGCAATAGGATGAGGAAGGGACATTTGTGCTTATCCGTGATTTTGAACTTTGATGAATTTTACCCAATTAGCCATTACTTTACTTGTTCACCTTCAATCGGCGTTAGGTACATCTCTCCGAATTGGTTTCTTCGAGTACTATCTAATTATCTTATATCTATCAAGTGTATTCCTAAAAAACTCAAGTTAGGGGGCGAGAAAAGGACACATGCGTGCATGGGCGATGTTTGAAACGATTTTGTAAAGTTTACACTTCGTTTAAATAGAAAGTTTTAATAAAAATAGACAGCAAATGAAGGTCCGATTCTAAAATGGTATCTTGGTGCGAAATAAGATAAAAAATGACAAAAATATCTTTAAAAAACTTAAGAAAAAGGATGAAAAAATGACTTTTTGACAAATGTCAACCACCCGAAATTCGAAAATCTAAAATTTCCCATTTTAGATCAGTTATTTTCGAATAAATGGGCTAATCCGCAACCGATTTTAAAATGGGATGCCATTTTGGAATCAGAGATTTGATCTCGTTTATCCTGCATCTAAAGATCCTAAAAATCAAACAATAAAAATTTTGACGATTTTTGAAAAAATCATGATGGTACCCCTTTTAAAAATAGCGAAAAATCGATAAAAATTTTTTTTGTTTTGTTTCTCAAATTCTTTGATGCAGATCAAAGCAGACTGAAGCCCTGATTCATTAATGGTATTTTGTTTTGGAATCGGCTTGAAATCAAATAAAATATACGCTATCGAATGGCTAAAAAGTGAGCTTTTGAGAAATATCAACTTTCCGTATTTTACAATTCAAAAACAATTCAATTTATCCATCAAAAGAGCCATAACTTGGGTTGTTCACCACCAATCGACAAAAGGTATACCTTTCTGAATTTGTTTCTTTGAGTACTATCAAATTATCGTATTTATATCAAGAGTTTTTTTTTAAAACCTAAATTAGGGGACGAGAAAAGGACATATGTGCGCATAGGCGATGTTTGAAACGATATTATAAAGTTTACACTTCGATTCAATAGCAATCTCTGACTATGATGGACAGCAAATGAAGTCCCGATTCTAAAATGGTATCTTGGTGCGAAATCAAATACTAAATGGCAAAAATATACTTAAAAACTTAAGCAATAGGATGAGGAAGGGACATTTGTGCTTATCCGTGATTTTGAACTTTGATGAATTTTACCCAATTAGCCATTACTTTACTTGTTCACCTTCAATCGGCGTTAGGTATATCTCTCCGAATTGGTTTCTTCGAGTACTATCTAATTATCTTATATCTATCAAGTGTATTCCTAAAAAACTCAAGTTAGGGGGCGAGAAAAGGACACATGGGTGCATGGGCGATGTTTGAAACGATTTTGTAAAGTTTACACTTCGTTTAAATAGAAAGTTTTAATAAAAATAGACAGCAAATGAAGGTCCGATTCTAAAATGGTATCTTGGTGCGAAATAAGATAAAAAATGACAAAAATATCTTTAAAAAACTTAAGAAAAAGGATGACAAAATGACTTTTTGACAAATGTCAACCAGCCGAAATTCGAAAATCTAAAATTTCCCATTTTAGATCAGTTATTTTCAAATAAATGGGCTAATCCGCAACCGATTTTAAAATGGGATGCCATTTTGGAATCAGAGATTTGATCTCGTTTATCCTGCATCCAAATTTCCTAAAAATCGAACAAAAAAAATTTTGTCGATTTTTAAAAAAATCATGATGGTACCCCTTTTAAAAATAGCGAAAAATCGATCAAAATTTTTTTTGTTTGGTTTCTCAAATTCTTTGATGCAGATCGAAGCAGACTGAAGCCCTGATTCATGAATGGTATTTCGTTTTGGAATCGGTTTGAAAATGAGTAAAATGTGCGCTATCATATGGTTAAAAAAGTAAGCTTTTGACAAATATCAACTTACCGTATTTTACAATTAGATTTATCTATTAAAAGGACATAGCTTGGTTTGTTCACCTCCAATCGGCGAAAGTTAGACCTTCCCGAGTTTGTATCGTCGAGTTCTATCCAATTATTGTATATCTAGCAAATGTATTCCCTAAAAACCTAAGTTAGGGGGCGATAAAAGGACCTATGTGCTAATGGCAATGTTTGAAACAATTTTATGAAGTTTACACTTCGATTTAATAGAAATCTTTGATTGCGATGGAAAGAAAATAAAGTCCCAATTCTAAAATGGTATATTTTTACGAAATCGGATACAAAATGGCAAAAATATCCATGAAAACTTATAACAAGGATGAGACAAAGTCATTTAGGCTTTTATGTGATTTTGAGTTTTGGTAAAATTTACCAAATTAGCTATATCTTGGCTTGTTTTTTTCCAATTGGCAAATGGAATACCTTCCTGAATTTTTCTCAACCGACTTTGAAACGAAAAAAAAAAAAACAATTTAATTTCAAAAGTGCCATAATTTGTTTATTTAACCTTCAATCGGTGAGAGGTATATTATCTTGAGTACATACTATCTAATAATCGGATATCGTTTGAGCGTATTCCATAAAAACCTAAGTTAGCTAGCGAGAAAAGGGGCGAAGTTTTTTAACTGTGCTTAGAATATTGTATAAATTTCTAAAATTTTTGTATCCATTTCAATCAAGCAGTTTATGGTACTTGTCCTGCTGCAGCTGCTCCTCTTCTAGTCCATTCATCTTTTCCGAACTGAAGCAGTTGACCCAGAAAAACCTTAAAGCCAAATATTGACACTGTCGGGGAGGCAAAAGTGTGAGCATTTGGAGAAGGACTGACCACATTTCATATCAATAACTGCAGACGGAGACGAAGAGCAAATTTACTTAATGATTGGCCCAAAGGCAAATAAAAGTTCAGAAGAACAGGAAAAACAATGTTGGCTTAGGTAAAGTGAATTGATTGGTTGGAAGTGGCCATGTGGCCAATAAGTTTTCGATTCGAGTGGACCACCGTTGACCGATGACGGTTTGCATCTTCGGTTTTTCCGTTCCCGCTTTTCCAGTCACCTTTTAATGATCTCCCTAATTGTTGATTAAATGCTGCAATTTGCTGCGAGCTTTCGGTCCTCTGGTTGACATTCCCGACGACTTACTTGGTAACCTCTTCCGCGTCTGTCGATCGACGGTTTTCCATCCGCCATTTCCATTTGAGGTTGTCAAAGGAGTCAGTGAGGCAACCACAGGTGCTAAAAGGAGGAGGAGCAGGTGGCTCGGTCGATGGGGTGGAAAATTGCCCAGAAGGTGTGCCAATGTGTGTGACTTCCTTGTCCTTTGGGTCATTGCAATTTTGCACGTGAACTTGTTAAGAGCAAGGAGTATTGCAAAAAAAAAACACAGAAGGGAAGTCAACAAAGGCAAGACATGAAGTGCAAATTGAACGGTTATGGGGAGATGGGTTATCAAGTCTAGTTTTTGCTACAGTTTATGCAAAGTGGTTAAAATATTGCCAAAAAATGGATCTTAAAAAACTATTTTAGAAAAATATATAACTTCCTGAAAACTTTCCTTTCTATTTCAATAACTTTATTACCGTACGGATTGAGTATACATTTTTCCATATTCCTGACAGAAATGAGAGCCTTCTATGTAGCCTTTTCAAATGGCTGAGCTCCTTTCCGAAGTGGCGACCTCGACTAACGACTTGTGGCAGTACTTAAGCTGCTTTGTTATTGTTTTGTCTTGTTGGACTATTCCGCCCCCTTACTTGTTTTTCCTATTTTGTTTCCAGTTTTTTTCTTCATGCTATTTCATTGGAGCCGCCGAGACATAGAAAATGTAAAATTTGTTTGTTTCCTTTCATTGATGTTGAAAGTTTTTGCAGCTGCTGCAGACAATGCAATGAGTTGAGTCCTGTATCCCTATCCTTTCTTCGTACCCCCTTTCGGTCTCTAATTTTATCTGGTGGCATGTCAGGGGACTGTCTTATTATTATAGTTTCTCGATTTGTTTGCATTGTAGTCTACATTGTTGTTCCCTTAGCCAGTCCTGCCTGTGTGGACGCACTAATGTGTCCTTGTATGTGTCCAGCTGGACCAACAACAACCAGTTGCAATAAATTGTTTTCCAGCTTCTGTAATTTGTAATGTGTACAACAAATATTGTCAATGGCATACAAAATCCTGTCAATCCTTGTTTTTAAGACTTTAAGTTTGGACAAGAAATATATTCTATTTTTTAGAAGTCGAAGTTAAATAAAATGTATGTTTTAATAATAAAGTTTCTATGAGGTTATGTTTCTTAAACGCTAAATATTTAATAGAAAAATTAAATACATCTGCTTTGAATCCATTCCGGCTTATCTATGACTCAGTTAGGTGGCCTATTGGGCGTATACTTGATCTGCCGGGATGTTGCCATGGCTGGTTCCGTGTTCCATACGAGAGTGTGTGTTTTTTATGGAAATAATATTCTTGTCAGGATTAAAAAGGATACGTGACCGGAATACAAGTGCAATGTGCATGCGGGAATGTGGCCAGGATCTGCAAGAACCGGAACCAAAAAGGCGAACACAAAAAAAAAACAGGAGAGGTGGGAAAAGTAGACAAACAGGAGTCGCAACAGGACTAAAATGTAACTGTCAGACTCGTCGACTTTTGCTATCGTTGTCGCCTGTCGCATATCTGTATTTGTATCTGTGTTTGTGTTTGTATTTGTCTTGCCTGGGCTCTTAGCCACTTTCTGCAATGTCCCCCCGAAGCCCCAACAACGCCACCATCATCATCATCATTGTCGTCATCATTTCGATGCTTATCCTTGCTTATTGTCCTGTCAGAAAAAAGCTCGCCTCTTGTTGTTTCGTCCTATTTTTCTAATTTTTAAGAAAGCATATTGTAATTCTGTTGTTTACCTGTTTGGACACACAGATACACGTATTTTTTAAATCTCAACCGCAGGCGATCCCTTCCATACTTTTTCCCCACCAGATTGGAGTGGTCTCGTATCTTGGGTGGGCTTGCTCCTCTTCCACTGCACTCAGTCATTTGTCCTGTCATTTGTAATATTCCCTCACGCATCTTTGACAACGGTTTAGCATTCTTGTTGTTCTGGTAGCTACTTAAATATTCGTGGCATGTCCTAGCCGATGGCCACGATTGTGATGTATGATTTTCAATTTCACCTACAGCGAGTTCTTTTCTAATTCCGTTTAAGTTTTATTTCCCAAAAAAAAGAAACGATTCTTTAATATTTTTCTTCAGTTTCTTTTAGAAGTTTCTATTGAAAGTGTTTTTACAAAATACTTATTAAAAATAATATTATAAATTACCATTTTAAAATAAATTTGAATCTATTATTTTCTATTATTCTATTCTATTATTATTTATATATTCTATTATCTATTATATTATTTTTATGATTTTTCCTACACTCTTTTTTTTTAAATCAATAATACCTATTTATGCTTTATATAATTGATTGATTAGCTATATTGGAGTTTATTTGTCAATGTTTGACCTTTAACTATAAAAAATATTTCTATTGAATAGATTCAAACAGTATTGCCCGTATTGACCATAAATATCTGGGGGTTTACTCAGCTTTCCAATGTGGTTTCTGACTCCAATCTAATCTTTATGGGTGAATATAATCTATTTCATTTATCGGCAAATAAGCGTCTACAAAATGTGTGACTTCAGGTCTGATTGGAATTAGTTTCTCTTTAGAAGAGGTAGCGAAAACATCTAAAAATATCTCTTTTAAAAATGTGGAAGAAAGTGACTTTCGGACTTGCCCTTGTGGCCTTTCTGGGCGTGCAATTCAGTGAAAAATCTAAGACGTTTTTCATCAAATTTTAGCTAATAAAATATATTTCCCTAACAGCCAGTACCCTAAACTGCTACAGTTGTAACACCCCCGCAAATTGTCGCAACCCTTCGACCGAAACCTGTACTAATGCCACCGCCAATGCCAACAAGGACTTTTTGGGGACCTACCACAGCAATGTGCCCACCGTCAATGGCAGTCTGAGTTTTTACTGTGCTAATCTCACCTATTACCACGCAGCAAGTAAGATCCTAATCAATGTGCGCTTTACCACACAAATCCTATTATCTATTTCTTCAAACTTTGCACAGACAACTCCCACACGTCCGAGTTCCTGGGTTGTGTCCATCCCGGCACCAATGTCTGCAACCTGACTTTGTCAAACGCCAATAACTGGTCTAAACGATGCACCACTTGCAACACCGATTACTGCAATCCAGCAGGAACCTTAAGCGGAAGTGCCTACACCATCATGGCATCAGTGATAGCCTTGCTCCTGGCCAAGGTCCTTAAATGAAAATGAATTAGGTTTTTGTCTAAATCAAAATCAGTATTTTGTATAGTTTATTGAATTAAATAAAATTTTATGAAAGCTAAGCATTACTTAGAAATTATTTTTAGTTGATGGAATTAATCATTTATTGGATTATAAAATTGAAGAATATTTCGACGAAGAACAATAATGGCTTTTTTCTTATATTTGACGCCGTTTTTGTAACTGATTGCCAGTAAAATTGTAAATTTATTTGAATAACTGAAGGAAAACTGCTCATAAACTACTTATCTTTTTTCTGTAGACCATTGAACGTCGACAGTAGCTTGCAAAAGAATTGGCCCAAAAACTTCCCCCGATCAATGGCTACTAATTGAGTGACCCAATATATGGCTTAATTGCTATATATAGTTGGCATATCGGTTGGAAAGATAAGAACATAAGCAATCGGTAAATGGGTTGGTTGGTGACTAAGTTAGTGAGACTAAAGATAATACAAAGAATGCATACAGAGGGAGAGAGCTGAGTGAGTAAGAGCTTATTAACAAGCGTAAAAATCTGATAATAACACCATTTCAAAAAGCATTAGGCTTCTTACCATACCTAATACGGTGTTACACCATATTAAGAATAAATTATAAAAATAGTAAAAGAACGTTTTGTGAATTAAACCCGTAAGGGAAACCCCGCTGAATTTCCCCAATTGAAACACTTCTCGGTTTGCTTCTGGGGCGGTATAAAGTATTGAAGATAAGCTAATCTTTATATCAAGCTTATCGCTTCTCAGTTCTCCGTGAAAAATTGAGTAAGGTGTGAGGCCTTTATAAACACAGTTCAGTTTACGAGAAACTTTGCTTAAGATCGTGTCAGTACTTCTTATTTAAAAATACTTTAAAAATGAATGCGAAACTTGTAATAGCCGGCCTGCTGATTGCCTTTATTGGTATTCAGTTTGGTTAGTCACAGGAAAATAAAATATTATTTTATGGGATTCTTAATTCTGTACACACCCTTTAATAGCTGATTCCCTGGTCTGCTATACGTGCACCACGCCCAAGGACTGCAAGAAACCCAAAAAGGTCACCTGTTCCAATAACGCTGCCAACGAAACTTCGTTTTATTTGAGTGTTTACCATCAGGGAGTCAGGAATGCGACCAGCACGAGGTTTGACTGTCTGTCCCTCAAGTACAACTGGAGTGAGTACCTCTTAGCTACATATACCCTGGAGGTAGGCATTTAATATCTTCTATCCCCAATTTAGACTCCGATGTGATCCACCAGATTCATGGCTGCGTCCATCCCTCAGTTGGACCCTGCAGTTTGACTCTGAAGCCGGAGTATAGCCATTTTAATAAGACCCAGTGTCATCTCTGCTCCGGTGATAAGTGCAATAAAAATCCAGCCGGAAAAATGAGCAGCAGCAGCCTTACCATTGCAGTCGGCATTTTGGGCCTTGTTTTGGCAAAGATCTATGCCTAGAATATAACTCTTTGTAGTGATGATCTAGGACAGAAGTCGAAAGACTTTTTAATAAATTATTGAACTAATTTCTTTCGGTTCTTATCACATTTTTGATAAGATTACTTCTTGGACTTCCCAGGTGTTCACGTTTTTGTTAAAATTTCACAAGAATTAATGGTTTTTATATTAAAATTAACGATTGTGAGTTTTATTGTGAGTTAACCCTTATATTAACTTTTATTACAGTCGGCTAGACATACTTTGCACTATCGAAACAGTTTCTCAGCATGAAGCTCCTAATGAGTTCTTTGAAGCTTCTCATGCTTAATATGCTTAATTTCCGATCAAGCAATCTCAAATAATCACAAATTTGTGGATCGCCCAAAAATAGTTCTCTTTGATTCACAGCTGTGTGTCATAAAGTTTCGACTGCAAAAGTCATCGAGGGAACTCTACAAATTTCAAACTGTCACTTAAATGGACAAAATATCGCAAAGGAAACGACTGAATCCGAACGAGTTCGAGAAACATGAATAAATCTTTAATATTGTTGCCGGCTGCCTAAAAAGCTGCAACACTTTTGCAGGCCGAACATTAAGTATACGACGCGTCGGCCCGGGCTCCGGCGGGTTGCTGCAGTTGTTTTTGCTATTTTTGGTAGCTGCAGTCAGGCATTTAATTGATTGATTGTTGCCCGTCTATGTCTGCATCGATTTGGCCATGTTCACTCACTACCAAACTCTTCTACGGGCTCGTTTTGGATGTTTCATAACCAAAACCCGTGCATCACTCCCTAACGCCCACCACCTCTCCTGTTGTACCGTTATCAAATCGACTTCGTGGCCCTTTGCCACATGTTGCCATATTGTTGTTGTTGCTGCCAATTAGTGTTGGTGCGTCATCTGTGTGGAAGGGTATGGGTGTCTTTGTGTGTGTGCCATCAATTAATTTTTGTATTGTTGTAACATTGTTTTTTTGTGGGCTTTTTTGCAGTATTCGGTGGGTTGCATGGGGAATCCCCTTTATGACTGATTGGTTTCTTTTCGATTCAATTGTTTCGTGTGTGAGTGAGAGATTTCTCTCCTCTGCACGGAAATGCAAATGGGAATGGGAATGGATGTGTTTGCTAAACAAAGTTACGATTATGGATTTGACATCTGAGCGGAGAAAATTCCTATCGTTAAAGGTGCAATTTAGAATGGATAATGGATATATAGTAATTCGTGGAAGCAGTATAAGCCAAAAAAATGTATTTGTTGAAGAAATCAATTAAAATTAATTAAGTACTTAGCAACTGCTTGCACTCTTAAAAAAATTGGTATTTAATTGTAGATTTCATTTCATTTAAACTTCAAGCTCTTTTTATATAAGAAATAATCTGTATATACATATAACCAGGAGCAAAAAAAAACCAATCTAGAAAGTCCCACACCCAAAATCAAAGAAACCCCATTTAATCTTTGAAACCATCCCCCGTTTTATAGTTTCTGTGTCCCCCAATCTTCCAGCCCACTTGCACCCCAAAACTAGTTGGGAACTCCCAAAAACTAAATTAAGTTTAACTTCAACTACAATATGTACATTTGATTTATGCATTGAAAGACCATAGACCAAGCCCACCTTCGTCCCGGCCCCTGCCATCCAAAACGTAGACAGGAACCCTCTGATAACTAAGCCAAACCTATTCAACTTTCACGTTCGCATTGTTTGCACAAGCACGAAAAGTTATTAAGATGCATAGACGTGATTTTGCATGTTTTAAAAAAGAATACATAATGCCAGAGATGGGGTGGTCGTGGGACCAAGACAACGCAATCGAGGGGATTGGTTTAGCTGAGACTGGGATCTTGACTTGCACTTTAAGTACTTTTAATTTACTAAACAAATTTCCATCCACAACGACTCCAAATGCCACTTTCAAGAGGCCAAACGAGGCCCATTAACTTTCCTCCATCCTCGAATTCAAACTCATTGACATGCCTGAGACAGGAATTGAATTAAAAGTTTTCGCTTCTTTCGAGGAAATAGAATAACCAGAAGTTTCATTGTTTGGCCTCATCTAAAAAACTTTGGTGCATTTAAATTGATTTGTAATTTGCGGTTAATACAGTTTTTTCTTTTGTTATTTTTATTCAATTTCAGCTTGTAAGTTGCCATTTTTTTCGATTATTTTTCTTTGAAATTTTCATTATTATTGTAATTTGGCACGAAAAGCTGGTTGACAGTTTTATTTAGTGGCTTTTCGGCGAACAAATGTGGCATATTAAATATTTATTATAGTTTAAATTTGTCGCAAAATGTCTGCGGTCTGGGCTTGATGCTTTGTGAATTTTTAGAATGTAAATCAAAGAAAAGGCAATTTGTATAATAATGTTAAAATCAAAGCTTAATAGAAAAATACAACGATCTGATTTTAGAGACTTTAGCATATTGAATATTTGCCAAACAAAAAAAATCAATGAATAAATAAACTTATGTTTAAATTATTCATATTCTATTACCTTTCCATTCTGGTTTTGAAGTTGTAGAGTTTTATTATAAAATTTAATTTGCATAAATAGTTCGTTAGCGATTTCCATTTGTTGGAAATGTTAAAGTATTTTCCAGCTGTCATATTTATTTAAAAATATTTCACCTCAAAGGAAAGTGATTTAGCCCACAATTTCATTAAAATATTCAACAATAAATCAACAGTAAATAAGAGTACCGAAAGGTTTATTGTTTTTACCTTACCATCTGCAAATCGTCCTTATAAATTCAAATACTGAGAAGGTGTCCATAATTTATGGGTCTGTCTGTGAAACTACTTAAACATTATTATTTTAATATTTGCCTAAAACGTTTATCATTTTGTCACAAAATGTCTAGAAAGGGACTAGCTTGTGGTTTTGTTGAAAGATTATTAAAATGCCCTTAAATTTTCCCGAGATAATGGGTTTTTGTAAGGGATTTGCTTCGAAGTCATTAAAAGAATATTTAGCCTATTGACCTATTGCTAATTTGTAGTCAACAAAATGAACTTTATTATAAGAAAATTGACTATGCATTGATGAAATGGCGAAAAAACAAAGGGAAGGTAAGGTTCACTGTTTTATGATTAACAAGAACCCTTTAGGGTTTCGTTGGAAACTCAATGTCAGACAGATAGTGCATTAAATCCGCATATATTCCCTAGTGACACCCCCCAACCTTTATTATTCAAACTTTCCGATTCCTGGTGCACAACTTGCAGAATTTATGCATGACAGCGGCATGACTTAATCCTTGCCAAGGCGCCAACGTGAGCTGTCAGATGCTGGGAGAAAGTGCGAGAGATTTTCCAGGGACAGGAATTAGAGTGTGACGTGTTTGTTATTTTCAAACAATCGCTGAAGCAAAACAAGGCTACACGCTCTCAGCCTGCCTCTATTATTATTAACACTGAAACCTCAAACGATAAACATTTTCTTCAATGAAAAAGCAGCAAGAATTTCAAGTGGAAAATCAGTTTAATGTCTTGCGGCTTAATCGCTCAAGCAGAAAATTATTCACTTCGTCAAAAGTATCACTTCATAAGGTTATTGTTTTTATGCTTCTGCGTTTAAGCACGTTAAAAGTGAAACGCAGGAAAAAATTAAAATATTAACGTTGAATGAGAGGGGAAAAAATATTTTATTGGAGGCGACAATGAAAAATCGCTGCCGCATATGTTCGACAAAAACCTGACATTATTGACTGTTAATATCCTGGAAAACAAAAACAAAAGTTGCACAAAAAGCTGAAGGTTGTATGCACTTAAATTGTAGGAAGTTTTGAAACTTTAATAAAGCTTATGCCCCTTGATTTTTAAAGTAAATTTATTAGTTTGGATATAAATTATAAAAAATATTTTCTTTTTTGATTTCTAAGTTTGTCGTAATAACCTTGATGAAAGTGTATAAAGAAATCGATCTGGGTGCAACATTTCAATAACTGAAACGCCAATTAAAATTGTACAATGGGTGCTCGGCCAGGCAGTGACTGCAAACATAAAAAGCAAAAGAAAAAAAAGCGATGGAGGTCCGGTGGTGGTGAGGGAAAAAATAACACTGGACGAATGTCAGTTAAACGAACAAACAGCAAAAAACAAACACATGCAGACATCTGCATTGGCCGTGGTTGACATACACCCATGTGCATATATATCTATATGAATATGTAAGGGATGCCAGAGAGGAAACAGGCAGGGGGGCAGGCAGGCAGGCAGGAAGCGCTCACACACAAGTGCGTCCTCTCATATCCTCCAACCTGGCACATATCCTGTGACGCGCCGTTACGCGCTTGGTAATTGGTATTGTTTGCCTGAACGCGTGTCCACTCTCCGGGAATGGTTGCCAGAGTTGCCACTCACACCCACACCCACACCCGCTCACAGCTTTTGCTGGCAACCGAAAATACAAAATGGAAACCAATGCAATGCACCACAGTCATGGGTGAAAAACAAAAAATCAGACAGGGAATGCATAAACAAGCAACTAGCGACTATTAATTTTCAATTATAAGGATGCGTCGGAGGATGAAGCAATTCAGCGATCCGGCGTACAGTTGTGCTTGTTGAGTGGAAAAGTCAATGGCCAACCGGACGCGAGGGTCAGTGGCCTGTCACTTTCGCTTTCGGTGACAGCTGTCAAAATATTTGTCAGAAAACGTTGACAGAACTGCTACGATATGGGTCAGTAATGGACAGCATATGGAAAAGGATTCGACGGAAATGGGCTACGGGCTCTCGTGATGCTTTCAAGGATTCTCAATGATTTTAATGGAAACTATAATGTGGATTTTCTTAATTATAAAGCAGCGGAATCTGTCGGGAAAGCTGAGCACATCTGGGTGCCGGCATTAATTATTTTCGCCCACATATCCAATTACCAATGGCCACATATCATTATTGTTCCATTATAGTACACTCGCAGATTCCGCCCACTTTTGACTTTTGCTCTTTAACAGAGCCAACTGAAGGTTTGAGCCAACTTGTTTCGAACGCAACATGTTCAAAGCTGTGTGTGTGGAACTTGGCCTAAACCGAATAAGATTTCAGTCCTGCCAGGCACAACTTCGCAAGGACTACGCTGCTTTTGGGCTTAACTGTCTTTAAAATTACGTAGTTCGTGCGTATTTTTTCGTACCAAATTGAATTGTGGTTTCGTTTTTCATTGCATTGCATATGCTCCACCCCCGAAAAACACACACACATATCCAGACACATCCTTATTAAACCTCCCTTGGAGCAGACTTTCACATTTTATTTCATTAGCGCGTAAAATTCCTTTTAATTAATATATATAAAATTGTTGTTGTTGGTCAGCAGTTGCTTCGTCTACTTGCGGATCAATTTGTGGAACACAGAGCCAGACAAGGGTCTGCAGGACCTCATCGTCCTTCCTTGCTTTTCCTCCTTGCCATCCGAAAATCCCCCCTAGGGCTCCATGCATTTTATTTCATTTTGCTTGAGCATAAAATGTTGAAAGCAGCCGCTGCACGTGCGCAGCATGTTTAATTATCTCCAAATGTGGATGCGGATGTGTGGCAGTTACTGAGTGGGGCGACGGCGTCCTGTGGTTGCGGCTCATGTGGTCAGTGTTTCAAGTCCAAGCTTAATGACCTCGTCCTGGATCTGTCCTGGGTCTGTTTAGTTGCCATTAAATTACTCACGAACTTACTGCCTGGCTGCAATTTCAAATTGTGCAGAAATTTCGAAATGGAATTAAAAGTTGAGGCTGAAAGATTAACTTGATTGGCCCGAAAAAGTACAGACGCGTGCAAATGGTTCATGAAATATTTAGTTTTTCCATCGATTTAAATTGTAAACCACAATTTATGTTTTGCTGTTTCATTTTTCTATTCCAATTTTTAAATCAAATTTGAAAACACTTGGTCCTGCATTGCTTTTATTCTTTTACCTTTTCCGGAGACGATAAATCTGCATAAACTAGGAGTTTTCTACTCCAGATTCAATTAAAGGATTTTGTAAGAAATATCTTTCTGTTTAAATTTTTGCTTAAAGAATATTTTAATTTTTTGTTAGATCCAAAAAAATTTGTATGCAAGCCTGCCTTTCTGGCGTCTAAAGAGTCGTTTTCCTGTGCTTTTGTTTGTTTTTTCTTTTTGGTTTTTTTTGGTTTTTTGACCAACCATATTAATATGAATGACTGTCATGGCTGGGTGTTGGTGTCTCTGCGGGTGTATGCGTGTAATTATGGCGGTATGAGAGTGTGTGTGTGTGCAACGGAACGTTAAATGTGCACGTGACAAGCGTGTAATGAGGAAGTCTTCAGTCTTCGCTCGTCTAGGATGCTAGCCAGCCAATATATAGTCGGAATGGGTACTATATACGAGGCAATGTCGTGCCATGTTACGCATATATCCGACTCTACATATATTTCAATCATTTTAAGTGTGTTTGTGTTACAACGTCAGCAGGACAGAAAAGCCAACGCAGGACTCGTAGCACAGTTCAGTGTCCCTCTGTCCTGGACCCGGTGTCCTGGTCGTCGTTGTCGTCTGAAAATTGGACAATGATTTATGAGGCGTTAAGTCAAACTTCATATTAATTTCATTTCATTTTCGAACCGCCCTCAGTGTCCCGCCCTCTGCCAGTTGGTGCTTTAAAGTTGAAAATGAGAGCCACATGAGACACGTAAAATACGAAAATAAAAGCCAGTCAAGAAGGATAAAATCCTTCGGAAGGTGGTCCAAAAACGTGTTATGAATTTATGGAATGCCAATGTAAGAACTAACAACGAATGGTAAATGCTCTGGATTTTTTTAGGAGACAAGATAAGTAAAAGTGCTATGATGCAGAGTATTTTAAATTCAATCGTAATTTTAACATTCAAGGATACACCTCTTGAAACTCAAACGAGCAAACATTTAAACATTTGGAAATTTGGAAGGGCGTGTTCTGGCTTCTGTGGGCCTTTTTCCCTCAAGCATAATCATATTTTCTACCAACAATTGTATAACATGTGTAATTTGAGCATTTCATTCGCTCATTCATACATTTATTCCTTGGCAGACATTCACAGGCACACGAACATCCTTCCAAACACACACACACCTACACTCGACTGACTGGCTTCTTTGTGTGTGCTGTGCTGTGAAAATAACTTGTGGCATGCTTTGAGGCGTTTATGTGGGAAGCCAGAACTTTGAACACATCCTCGGCCCGCTGTCTGTCCTTCGTCCGACCCTCGTTTCGCATTCTCCAGTGGTTTTTGCTTTTTCACACTCTACGTTCCCCTGGAAACCCTCCCTAGATTTCTGCCCCTGACTCTGGTTATTGGTCAGTGAAGCGTTAACCATGGTCAATAAAAAATTTATTTAGACAACCACATCAGCAACACAAATTTTTCTTTTTTCTCATAACAAAAAAATATGTACTGGTATATTCCATATATATTATCCCGCAGTTGGCAAAAAATTTTTGGCAGGCAACACAATACTAGAGTTGAAAAAATATTTTCACATTGTGCTTTCCATTGATGGTGTCGAGTGTTGGCATTTGATTTATTTGGGACGTTTAAATATTTCAAATAATTCATATTTTATTGACTTGACATGAACGGTGGAAGGGGAGCAAGGCGGCTTTAAACAAATATGGCCAAAACACTGGCCGGAGCAATTAAATTGTATTGTGCACTTTTGTTTTAATTTAATTTGCTTTTGAAAAATGTTCAAAGCCAATTTGGTTTGGTCATTGATTGAGGTTCTAAAGAAAATATAATGTTTTGTTGCTTTTCGTTTATTTTCGGTTCTTTAAAAATGGTAATAGCTTGTCATTATTTTTTTAACTTGAAGGAATCTGGCTACGGATTGGCAATAACCGAGAAACACTTGAAGCTGACAAACAATTAAACAAACCGAGAAACAAACAGCAAACAAGAGCACAATACTTGTACAATAAGTGCATTTTGGGCTGCATTTTCTGGCCAACGAGAATGTCTCCAGGGTCAATTTCAAATGCATTTACATAGCCCCGCACAAACACACAAACACTGGAACACCCAAACACACACACACACACAGACACAAGGGACACAAACACAGAAGCAGACAGAGGACACACAAACAAGGATACTCGAAATATAGATTAGTGTAATTACTATACCATGGAAAATGACGTCGACATGAACATGGCAAACGGCTCAAGGGCATTTCCACTCCATTGGGAATGAAAATGATTGGGACTGGGCAGGGTTTGGGGGCGTTCGGATGCGTTGGGCGGAATTAGGTCCGACTGCAGCATTGCAAATTCTGCTTTTGATTTCATTTCATTACGCATTTGCAATTTCGGCTATGAATAATTGAAAATGTGCATTGCATACTTTAAGGCCCGAAATTGCCATTACAATTGAACAGTTTTGCTGTTGCAATTTCAATTGCAGTTACAGTTACGGTTGATGTTTTTGGCTAATTCAGCCGAAATATGCTTATTACGCATTAAAACTAATTAAGCATGAAACTCTATTTGTCAAACCCCACCCACATCGCCATCGCCGCCCCATTGCAAAAGTTCTCTCTGACAAAATTTGATTGATGGCCGTAAATGCCGAATTGCCAGGCATTCATCATTGATTTGTTATTATAAAGCAGCTTAATTGGACCTCGATTTTAGATATTTGGATATGATAATATAGTACTTTGCTCCTTTCTCCTCGCAGCTTCCACTTTGCTTCACCTTAATGGCTCTTAATTGCCATTCCAATGCTACCACTTCTCGCCTCCAGGACTCTTCAATTACCACGCAATTAGGTGCAAGTGTCAAGTAAAATAAAACACAAAAAAAAAAGCAGAGGAGCAGGAAAGACGGAAACAAAGTCAGTAGCTCACTTAGAGAGCGTCCGAGCAAACGCTTGCCAACACTTGGCATAAATTAATTATAATTCCCCTTGTAAGTGCTCCGTGTAATTGTAATTGTTGTTATGGCTGGCTTATAATTGTCGGTCTTGTTGATGCTGTTTCAGTTACTGTTTTCGGTGTTTTTGGTGTTTCTCCTGCTTGTCGTTGTCCTTGTCGTGCTAAACAATTAAGTGTAAATTGTAAAACATGCAGAGCTGCGGTCTGTGGTCATGTCTGTGTTTCGGAATGTTTCTCTCTGTGTGTCGTCTGTGTGGGCGTGTGTCTCGATAGCCACACCTACCATTTCCCACCGGAAACGGAAGCTGAAACTGAAACTGAAACACAACAAAACTATTTGAGGTTTCTCATTCGACCGAATTTTTCCACGTTCGGCACTTTATTTGTAAAATTTATTTATGTAGAGTTTCGCAATCATTGTTAAATTGTTTCTGATAAGATTTTAAATAGTTTCTATGGAAATATTGGTTAAATTGTCTTTCCAAGTCATTTAATAAAAGATTTCAAGTTTAGCTGTTTATTCTCTCAAATACAATAGATGGCAGAAAAAACAAAGAAGCATACATTACTAATGATAAATAAGAATGATATATGTACCCCCTAATACATTTTCCGTAAAAATATTCCTATTACGATTCTCTTTTATTAAAAGTAACTAATTAGAACGCAAAAAAATTTGGATGGGATTGGTAGCAGTTACAAGGTTTCTGTCCTGCCCTCATTTAGAATCCCCTAAATTAGTGAGAAGCGAAGCAAAAATGTATTCATAGGCCACCATTAGGAACGCGCCGCCCGGACTGATCCGAAGTAGTGCGGGAGCTATACCTTTGAATAGCTCTCGGAAGCCTTCCTCCCGAATTATGGTTTGCATAGTACGAATGACCCACCTATACTTGATCTTTCCCTTGACCGGTTGAGGACCCTGGATCCGGCACTTGGCTACGTCAAAGGGAATGTAAAAAAGGGTGCTGATGCCGCTGGCAAAAACTGCAATAGAGAACTTCGCTACAATCTTGGCGTAGGGATCCTCAGGAAGAGTCACATAATCCTTGATCCCGTTGTAGATTGCGAAATAGCCAAGGTTAAAGGCGCCATTGCGAGCAATGATGGCAGTGAAGCCTTTGTAGAGACCTTGTCTGCCAAAGCCGTTATGGCGGATCACGTACTTCACTACTTCCATGGATTTCAGGTTCTTTTCCGGATAAGCCTGCTGTGTGACCTTCATCATTTCGAAAGGAGTTGTGAAGACGGTCTCGCAGCTGCCAATCAACATACCGGCCGTGGCATATGTCATAAGGCCCGGTGTCCCGCTGCCGATGTGAACGTATGGCTTGAGCAGCTCGTAGCCCATGAACTTGCAGCCCCTCCTTGGGGTTTCTACCCACATTGGCGCCATAAAGCCCCTATAGAAAGAGCTCAGTCCCTCGGATCGGTAAATCTTAACGATAGCGTCCGTAAAGCCATAAAAGGGTACGTCGCCGCGAAGTGCCTTAGCGCTTTGCAACTGCATTCTGTTCTTTAACACGTCCAATGGATGGAAACAGATTATCTCTAAAAGGCCAGCGGTGCTTCCAGCAAGAAAGTTAAGTTTGGCTCGCCTTCCTTGCGACAACTCAATCGGCGGTGGTATTTGAGGGACAGGAGGCATTTTAGTGTTTCGCTTGCAATCATCTTGCTATAGAATATTCCAAAGGTTAAACTAAAAAAGAAAACAATAAGCGAATTGAGTAATAGAATATGTGAGTTTTACATTTTTTATATGAAGTTTACAAAGGCACGGAAAGTTTGATGGGGTCACATTTTTAATGTTGAGCTAAATGTTGATTTTAATGTATCTTGCTAGGATTTTAAAAAACAAAATTCATTCTTGCAAATTAGGAATCCCCAAATCGTCCTTTATATAAACTTGCATTAAGTAAATTTAATGACAAATAATTGAGGTCAAATTATGACAGGTAAAGCTTTAAGACCGATTCAAATGGCCTTGCTTGTTATTTTTCGGTTCAGTACACATCACCTATCCTGGCCCACTTGATAGCACGGTTTCGAACCACTCTCTAATGTATCTCAGAGTGCCATGTTAATGAATGTCAAGTGCACTCAGTGTAGGAACAGCCCTTCAGCCCTTTAACCCTATCCCAGCATCCTTAACCCACCCCATCCCAGTGTGCGGTGGACTCCTGGGCGATCTCATAACAACAATTATGCTAATGTGGCCCAATCCGGGACGTCAATCCAGCATAATTGCTAACAAATTAGTCATGGTCGCACAGGCCAATTGCATTCCCAGTCCTTTGCTCTTTTGGGCCAAACCATCAATGTGTGTGTGCGGGTCTAAGTTTGTGTTTGTGTGGAGTCCTTTTGGTATCCCCTTCACCCCCTGGCCAGGCCAAATTTAACACGCGAGCGCTTCGGTTGAAGGAAAGGAGTGGAGGCCAAGGGAATGCCATTGTCTGTAGCAAGGTGTGTATCCTGACAATTTGCTTGTCACGCTGCGCAAATGTAGACCAGGTCCTGGCCACAACCAACTGTGGAGCCTTCTGTGGGCTGCTCGCTTTGTTGTGAGTGGCGGAGCAAATGAGTTTCATTTCCATGTCCTTCAGCTGGTCCTTGACTTGCCTTGTTGGCCTCAAGTACCTTTGGCACCGGTTACCCAGGTCGTTGTTCATAAGTTAGTTGCCTTCGGCTACCCCAGCTACTAGTCCCGGTCCTATTCTCTCGTTTCCTGAAATCCTTGCCCGAGGTGGCTGCAATTTTGATGAAGAGCATTAAATTCATATTAGAATATTATGGCACTGAACAGGGCACTTAAGTAACCCAAGTGGCGTCAATTTGTTGCTTGAGCTGGCCTCATCTGGAGTTGGCCAAGTGACTGATGATGTGGCTATTACAGAGAGAAGCTCTCTTTATTTTCATCAAGTGACGGGGTCAGTGGACGCAAGAGGGTATCGAGTAGAATCTCGGAAAAAAATCCAAGGTCTGTCTGGTTTAATATTTGTATTTTTAGCAAATACAGCGACACCCTTAGAATTAAGTTTCCACATCAACACTTTTATTTGCTGGACATTTTTTACCACAACCATCCAGCAGTGAAATTGCCAACAGCATTCACTTTGGTATTTGGTATTCCGCAAATGAATAGAAAAAGGGAAAAGGTCCACCCACAGCCATCACACCCGCTGTCAGTTCCGCATCCAGACATCTCCTTGTCATTTTAAAGCCATTTGATGTATGACAAATCAAATTTGACAAACTGCCAACAGTTGTTTTGCATCTTTGCAACATTTTTCACAGCATCCACCCTCGTCTGTGGGGCGGTGGGTGTGGTTCACATGTGAAATCAACTCCGTACTTAATACAGGATAATGGCAGAGGGAGCCCTCCAAAGAGAACCACACATGAGTATATGTATTTTAAAAGGGAAACAAAAAATTTACATACTCATGTTTTGCAATACGCCGTGTGACATGCTAAAATGCTACTACGGTCTACGGAGTCCTTCCTTAGTCGTACGAGGATTAGGTTCCTGCTCGACGCATGTTCATTTTAATGCTCTTTGATTAAAGACAATGATGTCGAAGTTTGTAAACTCATTTGAGCCCAAGAAATTCCGGGGCCCACGTCCGAAAATTGCGGCAAACTTCTCGCACAGGCACCGGGGAAATAAAAAGAGTTTTCCTCGCCGCTCTTAATTTTAGGGCTTATTCGAGTATGCACTCCATTTCATATATTTTAAATAAAAAGTCAAGCGATGTGTGCGCTACCCGTCTGACAGTCAAACCGAAGACGGAGCAGGACTCGACGAAGGATGTGGAGTAAGAGAAGCGGGAAGGACTCGGAGAAGTCAGAGAAACGTGAGCTCAATCAAGCGCCTCTGACTGAAGTCCGACTGGGGAAATTTACAAGTCACACACGAGCGTACAAAAAAATATGGCGCACAAAAAATGGCAAAGGCAAGGAATGCAATGCGGTTGAGTTTTCCCTCATCTTCCCTCCACTTTGGCCATCGGGGGAATGAATTTTGCGAATCGGAATGGAAATGTCGGCGGCGGAAGGAAATTGCAGGCAGGAGGCTCCACTCCAGTCTCAACTGCATATCGCATAAAAAATTAAAAGTCGCCAGCGTAAGAAATAAGAAATATGCAATTTGCTCGATTTGTGCATGATTTCTCATTGTTTGCACAGCCAAAGGCAGTCGTAAAAAATTGTGTTTAGTTTCATTTGCTTTCACATTCAAATTAAGCATTGAAAATTATAAACTTTATGAAAAAGCTGGGTGATTCCTTCAAAATATTTGCGTTTCAAAAACCTAAATCTCTGTTAAATTTATGTATTTTTGTAGACTGTAATCCCTTGGATTCTCCTGCAACATATGATGAACTGAAGTTCATGACTATCCTCCACTAGAGAACCTTTTTCCTTGACATAGACAAACTGTTATCGATACAACTCGCGCGCATTTCCCGAAAAAAGTAGACCCTAAGGACATGGTGTCAGTTTGGCAAGTTATTGCACTGCACTTGGTCCATTCCCAGTCCCAATCCCAAGCCAATGACCAAACTCATTTCCATGCCCATCTCCATTCAGAAAACTGGATCTTTTTTACGCACAGTTCCAGTTGCCTTCGAGCGTCTTTGACTTCGGAAACGCTTTTTTGATTGTTGTGCTGCGATGTTCGGCTGCCGTTTGACTTTGTGCATGAATGACTTTGAGTGTAACTTGGACTGCATCAGGCTGGCTGGCGGGGATTTGGGGGCAGGACTCCACCAGTCCTGGGGGAAGCTACTACCTGAGCTTTGTACATTTTATATGACGGCAAAGTTGTCCAGCGACGGGATTCTAGACGCATGTTTCAACTTTGGTCGTCTTCGTTGTCGTTGTCATCATGTTAATGCCAAGTTTGGTCTCCGGAAATCTAGTTATTTTCCTCTGTCTGGAAGTGCTTCAAAAGTAGCCAGACACAGTCTTTGTTCTTTAAAAAATATTGTATATAAAATATCTCTAAGAAAGACAAAAATAACCCAGTTAATTGAAGTAAGGCTTAGGTACTGATGGTGTATTTTGCCTTTTCTAAATCCTCATTATTTTTGTATTGAAGTTCTACTGTACATAAAGTTTATCCAAAGGTAAATGGGTGGGTGTGGGTGTGTAACTACTCCGGCAAGTAAATTAGTAATCAATATGTGGAGTCTGAGGGAAGACCCCTTTTGAGGAGACGGATCCGGCCGCTCCCGTCTCCTGGAATCCTTGGATGCAACGCTAATCCCATTAGTTGCACATGCTGTGCCAGCATTCAGCCTCCTACACGCACTTGACGTGGCTTTAATAAGCTCCCGGCCAGCACTCGGAGAGACGGACCCCAAAAAAGGAACCCACTGGCTGAGGCACTCGAGTTTAATCAAAAAACTTGCCAGAGTCTGTTGATGGAATGCTACAAGAGCGGGCCGCATCTACAAGCCATCTTTCAGCATCTTGTGGCACACATAAAGCACTTTGTATGCATGTCGGGGCGCCCTAGACACCCAACCTCATCTCTTGCTGCGTCCTGGTTTCGTCCTGTGTGTTATGAATATAAATTTATTTCCCACGTCACAACACAAACACCGACACTGCCATGGAATCAAGTGGGTGGCAGGACGCCGGACTCAGACATTTCACACATCGCGCATAATAATAATAATAAACGATAACGAAATTTACTTCCTAGGAAACCACGAGCACACAGTCTCCCTTCAAGGAGATACAGTAAATGCGGATCAGAGGGGCGCGTGGGTGGCCACAAAGCGCATCCTTCCCATTTCCGGCACGAGCTCTTGTTATGAAATTTTATGCCAACCAACTAAAGGAATAGGATAAATAGGAAGCCCATGAATTGTGCACTCCTCGGTCATGGGTTTTAATTTCGCTAATGCAAGAAAACTCCTTGGCGGTTCCTTTTCGGAAGCTTACACATGTTAAGCTCCAGCCTGGAAATACTAATTTTTGCGGATAATCTGGTGGAGTGGTTGTCCGCTTTTTATGAAATTTTAGTTCAAACAACAAAGGGAAATCTAGAATATTTTTAATGGAATAAGAGAGGGGAGAAAAAGGCAACAACTCTTTGAATTAAATACCTTAAAAATATAATAATGACACTTTGATATATGTCAAATAGTTACGATTAGACTTTTCTAATATTAAATTTAAAATGAGGACCTACCGCACTTCAAACGGCAGCTCCAAAGACCGATTTAAAAAGCTCCGTATCGGCAATCGTATACAAAATTCAACAAAAAGCTGGGGCCCCATGTGTTCTCCATTTCTCTAATACTCATGATATAAGTTTTCATTATGCGTCTGGAAGTTAAAGAAGCCGGCGTGTGATGTTCCAGCCAACGAAAGACTCTGGAAGGAGCAATATTACTAGTGCGATGATGACGTTGACAGACCTTCGACGAGCACCGCCAGACGACGCCTGCGATGGCTTAAAGATTCACATTTTTCCTCGATTCGGGCCTTGGTATGCGGAAGCTAAAGCCAAAAGCCGAAAGACGAAATCGCAAAGAAACTCATCTAGAAAATTGTCAAAGTGACAGCTGTGCGAAAGTATTGTGACATGTGTTTAAATGAGCTGCATTTGCCGGGGATGGCCTAGTCCTGTGGCAAAAAACCCACAGATTCGGATACAGATACGCTTCCTTGACGTGTAAGTCCTTAAAGCCACTATGAAGTCAACTTAAATTCACTTTGCATGAACTTTTTGAATGCCAAATGCAAACATTTGTACGGCCTGACAGACGTTTAGCAAACAGGCAAACAAACAAGCTCACATACACAAATGACGGGGTAGCAAGGATAGCAAGGATGTTTGTGGAACACTGTGGACCACTGGTCTGTGGAGCTTGCATAATTTAAATGTTGCCTGCACAAAGTTAACTATTTTTGTGGCGTGCCAATGGATTTCCCGGCCCTTCATCATCACCCAGAAACTCATACTTTTTTTCGTAAATTTAGCGCCAATTTAAACAAGTTGGCAGGCCTAGTTGGCCAAAACCCCACACCTCCCCCTCCCCTGTATCCTGCCGTTTTCCCCTTTTTTGGTTATATACATAGTCCAGCCTCCGATCTCCGTTCCCCATTCAGCTTTTATTGCAAACTATCCGCCGCCAACTAAATTATCTGCATTGTTTGCATTTGTCCTTTGCTGTTGTTGCAACTCCGGTTGTTGCTGTTCTTATTGTTGTTTTTGTTGCTGTTGTTCTCGTCCTGGTTTACGGAAGGTCCTTGGTCTGCGAAATTCATTTAGTGTGTAGCGGCATAAATTTCATGGCTAAAATATGTTTCCCGCTTGGCTTTTAGTCCATCCCCGTTCTTTATGCACTTTTTCATGCCTCCTGGCTAACTAGTTTTTTTTTATCTATTTTGGCTATTAAGCTGGTGGTGAGTGCGATGAAATCAATTAGTTCTGAAAGGGAACTGGCCTTTTAAATTGTACACCAAAAATATAATAGTGTTGATAGGCGAAACGTATTATAAGGTATATTTATGGAGATTATTGAAAGTCTAACAGACCACCAGGATAATCACCGCAAGGAGTCGCACATATGTGTGCTCCAAAGATTATCTATTTGTATTTCAACCACGCCCCGCCTGGATCCACGCACCACGCCCTTTGCCTCTTGCCTCTTGCCTCTTGGTAGTGGCACCCCTCGAGGCGACATTTAAGCGACAGCGAGCCGACACAAACAAGCAGAGAAACTGACAGCTAAATGACAGTCGGGAGAGATCAAAGTGGCTCGAAGGCGGTAGAAGGATGCAGGATCCCAGACAGACTACAGGCTGCATAAAAATGTGCAACAGCCAGCCCCATTTGGCTGGGTCTTATCCGATATTTGTGCATTGGCTTGTGAGGAGTGGAAAAAAGTACTTTTTATTTGGCCAAGTTCATTGTCTGTCTTCAGTTGCTTGTAAAATTGCATTTGTTGATTCGATTGATATGAAGCTGGATTAGTGGAAATGTGGAAAGATTGCGGATCGAGTTTTATATTGATTTTACCTTGTGCCTAATTAGAAGTAAATCCTCTTCAGTCACGTCCTTAGCTTTCGGAAAACTTTCGCTCAACTATTTTAATTACAACCGAGGGCATCTATTGATTTCTCTTCGAAGTTTTTTGGCTATCCCCGCCCTCACACTGAATACCTGACAAATTGTTTGTCCCCTTTTCATTTCATTTGCATAATTTTATTGGCAACGACTCGCCCACTTTTGGCCACAAAGCCATTTTAGTTCAGAATCTCACCTTGAACCCATCCACAAATGCAGGTGAATAAGATGAAACGAGACGAGGACAAAGGTTGAAGAACTTCAGAGGCCATTTATCAACCGATAAACCCTTTTGTCCCGCTCAAACCTTAACCTTGTTTCGCTCCTTTAGTCCTTTGCGTTCTCCTCCGGCCAAGTCTTCTCCTTGGGCCGCTTATCTGACCGGTTACACTTGACGTATACGTAATTTCTTGCCACAAATGATTAACGATCCGAGTGCGGACTCGTCTGGTCTATGACTTCTTGACATTGAAATAGAATAAGGCATTTGTCGCCAGGGTCATACAAAATCCAAGTAAAAAAGTGCATTATAATATGTGGTTTAAATATTCAAGAAAATTAATTATTATAGTTAGTGTTTCGAGAGACAAAAACAAGGAAATAAAACGAGCCCTAATAAATCACTCATACGCCATGTGCGCCCAAAAACCAAAATGCTTATGCCTACGCCTCTGGTTACAAATCGCCAATTTGCTTATTAGCACTATTCCCTGAAAGGATAATTTAAATCGGATATATCGAATATGCCATGGCTATTCCAAATGTTTAACATATCCAAGTTGGTAACTGCAACTTAAACCTACAAAACAGCCACTTCACACACCCACACCCTGCCAAGCACACATCCTGCATTGCACACACCGTGCCAAGCACGCCCACGCACACCCACTCTCCGCCGCCCCCGTAGACAAACACACTCGTATAAGATTTGCACTCAACCGCTAAGTAAGTTGCCCAGAAGCCATGCCATAGTCTATAAGCAGCGATACGTAAAGCCCAAGGAGCAACTCTTGCACAGTCCCGCGCAGCCCTTCCTCGGTGGGTGAGTGGTGGCGGGCGTTGGCCTGGTTTTCACTGGAGCTATAAGTAGCCTGGAGCTTGTCGGCTGCAATAAGGAGCCCAGAAAGCGAACTAAACCGTAGCGAGAATGACTGAAAGAAGGATGCCAAGGATGCATTTGCAGCACACGTAAGAGTCCTTTCTTCACTCACCGCCCATTACAAATGCTCAATATTTTGCAACATTTTATTGTGTCTTCTTCGGTTTTGTGTGCCGCAAAAAGAATTAAATTTGAAAACACTTTTTCCTCGAAAAAAAAGAAGAAAAGCCAAAAATCCGAGGAATGAAAAGAAAAAGTTCCTGAACAATTTACAACCCCACTGGCTATCCAGGCTTAATCCTTTATGCCGCATCCTTTGGCTGGCCTCAGGCATTGCAAAAGAGCCGAAAGAACAGAAAGGCGGCAGAAATGAACGAAAAAAAAACAAAGTTACCAAATACTTTGGCGCATTCCGCAGTCCGCCGCTGCTGGCAACACTCAAAAATGTTTGCTGGCGGCCCAATAAAATCATCAGGATATCCGCAGCCAGCCAGGACATCCAGACAGGACTTCTACACGGCCACAGCCGTCTTTCAATTCCTTCCTCACGGGCTGAAAAAAAAATGCCTTTTGCCTCTCGCCTAGTACCTATGTATCCATATATTTTGCTTTTTGTTTCTGTGCACTTGAAATATTTCGAAGCACTTTAAAAAAAAAGGATCCTGTCGACTGGGGAACGGAAACTTTACAGACGACTTTGCATTAAATTGCTCCTGGTTGGACACTTGGAGATGGCGCTCCTTTGGCGCCTCAAATGAAATTGTTATTTTGATTTTTGAGCGCACAATTATTGCATGGAATTTCGGTTTTAAATTCCTTTAATGTCGATCATTTCAAGTGTCCTGTCTGAGGGTCCTAATTGGTCGGGATTACCTCTCCAGCTACCGTTCTTTGTCTCGCTCTGTCTTTGGGCCAATTAAGTTAGCCATAAGGCCAATAGCCAGACAGGACCAGATTCCTGGGGGCGCAATCAAGTTGAATCCTTTTTTTCACTAAACATAGCTATAAAAAGCATTGCCAGGACTCCCCACTAGTTGAGTGTTAATGCAAAGGATGGGATGTGGGGGCCAAAGCAAATCCTTGCCGAGTACGTGTGGCATTTTCGTCGCTCATAAAATCACAAAGTCACGTACCATGAAGGACCCAAGAAGGGGACTCGACAGGACCTCGACTGGCCCTTGTCCATCACCGCTGCCTCTCCCTCTTGCCTTAAACCCTATCCTGCCGCTTTGTTTCGTAGATGTCCTGCCGTTTGCTAGGCCAATCTAAACGTGCTTCTTTCCAGCTCGCTCCTTTATTATGACAAGCTGCGGTTTTGGGGTTCCTGTTTTTGGGGAAACCCCTCCTCATAAATGTCCTGAAATAAGTCACCCATGAATGCATTTGTATGTATATGTGTGGTTATATTTAATAGTTTGCTGTTGTTGCGCATATTTATAGGGATTCTGGGGATTCTGTTTTTCTTATCCAGTTTGGGACTATTTATTGTGGTTAATACATGGGAAAATACCGAACGATTGTTGAATATGTTTTTGGCAGACAGGGATTTGCTTTCTATTAGGGTAAGGCAAAGTTTTCTGCTCGAATAATAATAGAACATCATAGGGGATTTTACATTTTATGTTTTTTAAATAAAATAAGGCTTACATCAGGGGTTTAATTCGACTTCGATTTACATCAAAATTAGTAGAAGGTTGAGACAAAAAATTGTTCCTCAATATTTTCACGATACTCTAATATTGATGACAGGGGAATGAAGCAGTGATTCATAAATGGTATTCCGTTTCAAAATTATTAACAAAATGGCCAAGATAAGCACTAGAAATTTTAGGAAAGAAGAGAAGGGTGTGTTCAAAATCCACAGTTGATAGATTTATATATACTTGTATATCATCGTTTATGAAGACTCCCATACCTTGACTCAATAGGTGAGCCTGAAAAGGGCATAAGTTACAATTACTAAAATCCGCTTAATTTAAAATGTATTTTTTGGTTGGCCATTACAATGACCCGCTGCCTGCATCACCATTTCATAAGCTTGTCAAACACTTTATGGCCACTCAGATCTCACGGCTCCATGATTATCGCATATATATTTCATGACTACACAAAAAATGAGCTGGGTACATTTCCAGCTTTTGTCTTTGGTGTTTGCGGTTGAATTTCATTGTCTGATGCCTTTTTTCTTGGGCTTTCAGGATCTGCCCATTGTATAATTTATGCAAATTTAAATTTCGCACTTGACGGCACTCGCGGCACTTTGCCTTTGCCGCTGCCTTTGCCTTTTCACAGTTTTTGGGAATTTTGTTTTATGGAACACTTGGCCGGTGCTCGTTTTATGGCAAACAGCGGCTCCTTTGTCATTCTCTACAATGTTTTATTTACAATGTGATCAAATGCCACGCCCCCTGCTCATTGCCACTGCCCTCATAAAATCGGAGCATATGTGTGGGTGTGAGTAAACAGCTTTTGTGGCCCAAACACATTTCTTTGTTGGTTTTTTTGGTTTCCTGGGGGTAAAAAGTTTCCGCAATTATGGTCCTTTGGTCAGGCATAAAACTTTAATGAAATATCTGGTAAATTTTAATGAAGAGGTCGCTTTTTTTCAGAGAGGAGGTGGAAAGCCAAACCAACCCCGATTATCGCCACAATTTTATCTCGTTGGGCGCAGCGGGGCGCATCGGAGCGAGGTTATTTGGCCACTTCATTTGACCAAAACCATCTCAGGCCAGATTTCACGGCTAAGCCAATTGTCGGGGTTTACACGGCCTGGCCGACTGCATCAAGATGTCTTTTGTGCGGCCAATTAAGCGCTTATCGATTGCGCCGCCTTCTTTCCACCAGCTGTCTGAAATACCAAGGATTTATGGCCCAAAGCCCTCTTGGCCCCCTCTAGGTGTGCCGCTTTTTCCGCCTTTTCCTTCTATTCTCCTTCAATCTTCTTATCCGACTTCAATTAAGCGCTTGAGCGAAGGCAACTCGCTTTTTGTGTTGGAAGACAGTTGGAAGACGATTTTGTAAAGCTGACTGTGGAATTTTCTGTTCGCTGTTTAAGCCTCTCATATTCATAACTGGCTTAAGTTGTCGATGAGAAGGTGAACCGTGTCAGCATGCACTTCAAAAATTTGTATCAAAAAACAGCATTATTTAGGGAATTTAATAAATTCCGTCAGTAAAGAATTTGCAAGCAAAATAGTAAGCATTTTTTGTAAATAAACCAATATTCAAACGAAAACTCTTAACAAAAAACTCTTAATTCCCAACGTGTAACTTACGTATAAGCCATGATCACCCAAAATCCTTTTTAATCTATACTTCTTAGCTCTTAACGTTCAAGATCTTCATTTATTTATTCCTTTGGAAAAAAAACACCAACTAATTAAAATATTATGTAAACTAATCCACTACCAATTAATTTTACATCCTTTCAGACACAGAAATCATTTCCAATAACGCAGCTTAAAGTGCACTAAAATGGTGTATGATTTAATAATTTATTCCCGGCCAGGGCCAGGACCAGGACTAGAGTTTCGCGGTTCACTGAGCAGCTTGGCGGGCCCGAAGGAGACGTGAGTAAACATCGCTGGAAATCATTGCATGGATATACTATATATACTATTGCTATATATACGTACTATAAGCACAACAGCGATGACTGCATTGTGGTAATGGCATTGCCAACCTCTCACCCAGGCCCAGCCTCTTCCTTTTCGCCAAAGGGATCCCAGAGACTTTTGTTTGTTTTTGCCTTGTCTTTGGCCCTATCTGATGGCCATGGCAACCATCATTTTCATAAATTCTTAAAGTCCCAGCATCCATAGACGGTGGCACATCATTGAAAAATTGCCAGCACAACTGAACTTCGTGGGTGAATGAGTCCAGTGGGTGGATGGAGTGGGTTGGGCGGGTTGAGTGGCAACCTTTACTTTGATTTGAACATGAAATGCACTTTCAGGGCAGTCAAGTGAGAGTTGCCATCGGTGCCTTATCCCAGGGAAGCCTTGCAACTGGGAAATTGTGGAGCAACCTTGTAGCATTGAAATTCAACCTTTCGGCCATGCTAGTATGTTTGTGTGCATTGTGTTAGGAATGTTTACTTAAAGTGGCTATAGTTGATGTGATTGCAGCTGGATTGAGGGCGGATGAAATGAATTAAAGGATCAATATTAATCTGAGACTTCTGGTTCAAAATTGAGGATATTACAATCCATCGATTAGAACAATCCTTTAACGTAACGTTTCTACCTTTAATCAAAAGTTTCTACACTTCCATGCTAGATCGCATTTCAAAAGAGATACTGTATCCTTTGTATGATATCGGCCAACATCTTTTTCTCGTCATCATGGCAGTCATTAGGCTATGCTACTTTTTTCCAGCCTTATCACTGTCAGTCTACATTTACCAAATGCTACTTTTCTCCTTTTAGCCAGTCTTGTATTCCTTTTTGTTTTTTTTTTATCTTTTTTTGGGTACATTGCACCCGACAGGAATCTCTCTCGCACTTTCCGTGACGCTGCAATTTGAACACTTTGAAGTCCAGTCGAATTTGGTCGTTCTATGTGCTGTCCGGCTGCCCGGCGCTTTTTTCATTTTATTTCTTCTAATTTTTTGAGGCACTTTTTTGTGTTTGTCGTTTTGTTGGACGCTGTGCCCTGTGCCGGCCCTCTGCTCCTTTGCAACTCGTTTCCTTTTGCAACTATTTCAACAAAGCGCAGTGCAGTTACTTTTATGTTTTATACGTGCCTCCGAGGAAAGCGTCAGAGAAGGGCTGGGGACTGGGGGCTGGGGATAGGGCAACGAATCGCCATCTATGATGATGTAGCACGTGTCAACATCACTTGGAAGGAGAACGAATGAGGCACAGAAGCACACACACACTGAGTACCAGACCGCCTGTCATCATAAATGTCAGACGGGACATGGAGGCACCTCCGGACATCCTCCAGATGAAACCAACACCGACATGTTCCTGCATATCAAAGCTGGGTGGTCCACAGGCATTTTGGTTACGGCCTAGCCAAGAATAGAGCTCCATACAGGGATTACTCCATACCGAAAATCATTACAAAAAGGTTTGATTATTTATTATACCTCTTGACAAAAAAAAAAATTAAATTATATAAATTAGTTTATAACTTTCAACACTCCAAGGAACTCAATTGGATAATAATCCAACTTCTGGTAATCAAATAAATTAACCTATGCACAGCAATACCGATAATCGGAGCGGATTTTCTGGCATTAGCCCCGGGCCTGAAGGCAAATGGAAATCCCTGCCAGAGAGCTGCCACAAACTGTCAGAAATTCAGTGCGCGTTGCCGCGGCAAACATAATTTCAATTAATAATCAAATCAGACAAACAGGCTGCCCGCCAAATCTGGAAAGTCGAGTGCCACGTGAGTCCCACAAGTGGGTCCGAGGACTTCCCAAATTGAAATTTTCAAGATGTCTAGGGGGATGGGGAGGTGATGGAGATGGCTGGTAACCAGGTCATTATGAAAGCGACGAGTCTGAAATTAGAATTAAACTTTGTGGGCCGAAAAAGAAAAGCTGGTAATTGTGTTAATGAAAGCAGCAGTAGAGTTTGCTGCTAAAATCTTTATTATTTTCTAATTAAGTGACTTGTCACAAGTCTCAAAAACTTGAGCTCCCAAAACGAAAGGCCAAAGTCCTTTGGTCACTTAAAGTATATATACATATAGATTCACAAAAACAAGAGGACCGAGGGAAAACCAAGACGATGATGATGATAATTCTGGCAAAGAAATTTGTGTTGATTCAATTTGAAAAGAGTCGAATGGCTGGGCGGGCAGCTGGAAAGACAGACAAGTTGTGAACTTGAGTGGGTTTCATTCCTCTAAGTGGGTATTAGAGAGTCAGCCACAAGTTGACAGCCATTCAACTTGTTTGCCTTTCACACACCAACTCAATCTTTTTATCCTTTTCTCAACTCGAAGGAAATTCGAATAAAATAATTATGCTCTTGACCCGAGAAATAGGCAGCCAAATAAATACAAAATTACCTTAGACTTTGGTTGATTTTATGATGGAAATATATTAATAAATACAAAGGGATAAAAACTAGGCTTTAAATTGTATTTTATACGAAGGAGCAACTTAACTTGTTAATACCGTCAAAAGGATCACCTTTGAGAAAGCTTGTTTAGTTTTCAATAAAACTATATTAATAAATACTACAGACTTTAAGAATTATTCCCCAATTGATGTTGAATTTTCGGCGCTCTTCTCCTTCTGCCAAGAAAATCGTAAAGCACGCGCAACATTTTATTTTCTTCCTTATCTGTAATGATAGATGCCACGCCTACACGCAACATGCCCTCTAGGCCTTCGAGTAGGGTGGGGGTGGGTGTATTGTTCAGACAACAATTTACAATAAATGGAGTTAAAAGTTACAATTCAAACGGTTTCCGCGGGGCTGCAAAATGGCAGGATGTGAGGATGGCAGGCATGTTGTTGTTGCCATTTTAAACGTGCGATAAGCCGACGCAATTTAATAGGAAAAATAACAATAAAATACGAGACAAGCGAGACAGGACAATTTAAGGGGGGTTGGAGAGGGAGGAAAAGGAGACCGCCGGCTGCCTCCGCAAACAATCGAAAAATAAATGTCGCCAGGAACCCCCGAGTGACAAGGACACCAAAGAAGTGTGCCACTGCCGAGGATGCCGAGCATATGTAAATATTTGCATAAAAGGCGACACCATCTCACCGAAAACACAACATCCGGAGGAGTCGAAAATCTGGGAGACAGACTAATGTGGGCATAATAGCTTTCGATTATCGGGAAAAAGGCACGTAGGAGAAAGTGGCAGCCTAGAGCGAGAATCCTTTAAAGACGGAGGAGCATTGCAAAAATATTTTTCCTGCACCACTTTGGGCATTCTTTCATAAGTATTCCCATGTAAGTATAAAAGGAATCCAACTGCATTCTAAGGCATTAGCATTTCTGTTTCAATTTTCAACAGCCAATTCCACAAAATAGTTGCACACTCTCCGGGCACTAGCCGGAATAAAAAAACAAACCAAATGCCAAAGAAAAGCATAGAAAATTCTTCATGCATTCCTGCCCAACCACACAGTTATGTTTTTCGCCAAAGAAAGTGTGTGTGGGGGTGTGTGTCGAGGGGGCGTGGCGTCCACATAATGAAGAAGGAGGCGGAAACATATGGGGTGTGGGTAAAAGTTTTTTATGGATAACATACTTGCTGTATTCTTCATCTTCCACGGGGAGAGGGCGAGAGTTTATTATGGGAAAGCACAAAGGACTTCAAATATGTAGTGGGTGGGGGATAGGGAAAAGGGGAAAGGGGGCTAAAAAGTTGTAAGTGTATTTCCCTTAAATGGGAAATTGTTCAATTTATCGAAACAATCACAAAGAATACAAACTGGGAACGTGGCCAGAGGAATAACTTTATGAAATTGAAAAGATAAATATTTTCTCTGTTGGTCAACCCGGTTAACCCCACAAACTTTGACTCAAATCTGAATAGGCCAAATTCCGTCCCTCCCTTACCAATCCGAGCCCCTCGTAATTGCCACAAATGAGGCATATCAAATTTGATTTGGTTTGAGCATTTAAACCGCAAAACGAGCAAGGACGGAAACAAGAATTGGAACAACAATGGAGATAACAATCGGAGGACAACACTTAAAGAGCAATAAATAGGGGACAAGAAAGAAGTTTCGGAGGAAAGGGAAATGATAAAAATATCAACAAGCCAGCAATAAAACATTCAGGCTACCAAGGAGGATAAGAGCCAAGGCATCCAAGTGAACACTGGCGGAGTATTGTCCAAATGACATCAATAAAATATTTAAACCCAACCACAGACTGTGGCTAACAAGGGGAAGTGAATCGCACCACAAATGTCCTTGTGCCACGCCCCCTCTTAAGAAGAAGGATAAAAAAATCAGAACTCCACTTGAGTAGCGCCGCGGAAAACGAGCTTAACAGGATAAACAGGAATAAGGATGTGCACGAAAACTCACTTGGATCGGAGCTCCTCGTCTCGGTTTCGACTTGACTTTGAAGTGGGATGTCGAAATTTTAATTCAATTGCAATCGCTAATCCTCCATCCCCTGTTCACCCTTTCATTTTCTTCAACCCCTTGGCCATTGAGTTTTTTAGCGTTGAATCATTTGTCGGGCCAGAAGACTGCTGGAAACGGCTTAGTCTTGTTAGCAAGGTCTTTCGGCTGTTTACGAGTCTAAGGCGGTTGAACGAAAAAGTGAAGGGTTATGGGAAACTCTTCGTTTCCATTCAAAAATATTTCGGTAAAGGACGACACAGAAAGGCCTCTGAGATGGGTGGCCGATGATAGGAAAGCAATTCAGATGGTAGATTGTAAACGTCCAATGAAAGGAAGAACAAGGCACTTAAAGGAAATTGCTGTCGTGGTTTCCGATTCACATTTTTGATTTCTCATAATTTGTGAAGCACTCCACGGCTTCCTTTCAACCATTGCCTCTGGGGATTTAAATGTTTTAATCGAAATGGGCCAAAAACATTTCATCTTTGATTTGTCCAGCTGCATTTTAGTCCTTAGGCCCAGCTCCAAGGATACTTTAAAATTTAACTAATCCCATGTCAACGCCTTAGTTATCTGCCAAGGATTTTCTGGCTGTCATCTGTCCGCCGTCGTCGCGACCAAGCTTAGAGAAGTCCCGAGCCAATGATAAATGACTACACCAGTTCCTTTTGTCTGTTGCGTCTTCCCAAGTTTGCATTTAATTTTAAAGTGTTTGTGCAAATTTGTGGGCAACCGCCGGAGAGGCGAACTTAGCTTGGCCAACTCAATAAAATATCAAATTAGCATTCTGAGCCCATTGGCCTATGTAAGCCTTTGATGTCCTTCGTCCTGCCTAGGGCATGACTTTTCCGCTTACGGTAAGTCATAAACTAGTTACAGCTTCATTTGATGGCTCTCAATGAAAGATAATTGAATTCCGTTTACCAATTAAAACGGGTTATTAATTTGGTAATCAATTTTCATTTCTGTTCAGCTCATGTTTTAATTAGAGCCACCTAATAAAATATATATGTATAAGGGAATTTGTAAAGATATTAAAAAAAAACCCAGCCCAAATTTCCTTTACCCTGATATTCTGACGAGTCCTTAACCAGCTTAATTCCTTCACAATCGCCTCCCTCCATTGCAGGCACATTGTTTTTCCCAGCCTTTGTGGGAAACCGTCAAGCAATTAATACAATTATCACATTTAATGCTCGTGCACAATGCATATGAAATTTTCCTCAGGAATTTCCGCACATCCGCCCGGGACAGAGGGAGCCGGCTGGGACGCCCCAGACAGGGAAAGACTGTGCTGTCGGGCTCCGCTCATTTGGAGTCTCGTGCCAAAAGCGGAAAAGCTCCCACGGGAAGGCGGGTGAGCGGGAAAGCGGAAGTCTAGGCCATTCAATTACACCTGCTTGCTACGGAGGTGTGTGTGTTTGAGTGGGTGTATTGCTATTCCCCAGCCCCGGTTTCCCAACCCCTCTTGGCACTCATCTCGCTTCGGAAGTTTGCCAACAATTTTATTACATTTTCGTTTGTCGACACTTCTGCCCTGATTTCCTTATTGCACAGGAAAAATTAATGAGTTTCCTGCGAGATTTTTATACTTACAAAAACAAACATTATTTAATTTTTTAAGATGATTCAATCCACTTCGAATATCCTACTTAATACTAAAGGAAGGAAATACTATTCTAAGTTTTAATTCTACATAAAGATAAAGCTACATATGTGCAAAGCATAAGTCCCAAAAGATATGCTGTTAGGATCTGTATTTATTGAGTTAATGGGTTTCAAAAGAACACATGTTATGGTATTTTATTTATAAGGTATTTTATTAAATATGCGTTTCTCAAAAATCTCTTTTTATTATCCCACGCAAAATGCTTAAGGTTGTTTGAAATAACCTCCGAAATAATTCAAATTAATTTAAGTGTATTGCTACTGTGGTTGCAACTTGATGTTGCTGTTGGTGCTGCTGTTGCGGTTGTTGCTTATTACTTAGCCGAGAAACAACGTCGGCTGAAAAGTGCCAACAACAATAATTGCAACATCAAGCCACCGCGTTGCACCGTGCCAGGCAAACTTTTGTCAGCAAGTGCCAAGAGGAAAAAATGGTAAAAAAAGATAAAAATAATAAGAGCGACATCGGGAAATGCGGCATAAAACATAAATGAATAACAACAACAATTAGCAGCTAAGAGCACACAAAGACAGGCTGATAGACTCCGGTCTTTGCCGCTTTTGCAATTTGGCATCTGCAGCTGCTGAACCAGGCGGGAAAATCCGCCAAAGGAGGGAAGGATCCACTCTAGTCCGGAACATTTTTGGTTATTAAATTTTCAATGGGAATTTGAATTGCTCTCCAGCAGTCAGATCCCTTTCTTGGCCCACACCGCGCCACTTGGCCCGTTGTTTGCCGGCTAGACGCAAAGTGTTAAAACATGTTACGTACCAGCCACTATTGCGCGAAAGAGATGTCTGCCATCGAGGAGAAAGAGAGGGGAAGTTCTGCTCCGTTGTTGGCCTTGTTTGCCTGTTTTTTTCCGTGCAGATTTAATTAGTTTTTATTACCACAACACAGCAAAAAACACAGAATTTTTTGCTGCCGCATATGGAAGTTTTCATGGCTGTCTGCTGTTCTCGTGCTTTCTCTTTTCAGCGCGCTCCGTCTGTCTCTGTCTAATAGTTTTATTTTATGTTGTTTACATTTTAAGTTGTCTGGGCTACTCCTTCGGCACCCGCAGCCATTTAAATGCATCTTTATAATATAAACACAGACATGTTTAAGGATTTAAGAAAAAAGGATAAAGAGGTCGGTTCAAAATGAATATATCTTTAATATAGGTAAAACTTATAGGTAAAGTATAACCACACTATTTCAATCAGTGCAATGGTTCACCATTATACCAATTAAACTTACCACAACTCTTTCGTCCAATAATCCTGATTATCCTTTGAGCTGGCTCGGCTCCAAGCTGTCAAAAGCAAAGTTTACCGCCCAAAACATCGACACAACAATGGGGATTGGGGAATGCAAAATTGTGTTCCGAAATGATTGCAATATTTGTCTAAGCAGTTTATCATTTTCCGGTTTCCCAGCGAGAAATCTCAGCAGGCGCAATTTGGCGAAAAGCAACAACAGCTACAACAGCAACAATCGGAACAAGGATTGGAAATGAACAAAAACAACACCAAACTCCTGCAACAACACAACAGACAGAAACGATAATGAAAAAGTGGCAAACACAAAATTGATGCGAAACTTTGCCACTAAATTCACAAATTGCTCAAGTTTTAAAGTTTCGACAGGAGCATGGGGTTAGATTGCGTGGGCAGGCGAGGGAAACTATTCAGGAAGAGAGATTTGCAGCAGCCACAGGATCCAGGATGGGAATGCAGATTTGCTTAGTTTGGTGTTGCTTCTGCTTCTGCCGTTATTGTTTTTGTTGCTGCCTTCATTTAACTTCCCGTTCAAGGATGTTAGTGCTCCTGCCACACTGCGGTTGTTCTGCTTGTTTTCGGTTTGGCTTAGTTGAGTTATTAAAAAGCAATTTGTGGCCATCGCTAGTTGGGGAATGTGTGTGGCAGCAGATTGAGCGGCAGCTGCCGGGCCAAAAAGTTGCCGCCAGCAAACTTGTTAGCAAGCAGACGACCATCAACGGGTTAAGTAAGCAGATCAGCAGAATTGAGCCAATCAATTGGTTGGAAAGCCAAGCGGATTCCAATGGCTTAGATTGACTTTAGGGAATTTAGAGTATATTTTACTATAGTATTTATGTATCAATAAGGAAACTCAAGTATTTCCACGACACATTTTTAATTATATCTAAGACTCTCCAAAGATTCCGCTGATTTCCAAAGAACCAATCATAATCCCTCGCTTTTGAATACAAATTTTGAGGGAATCAATGGCATTTACAATTCACTCTTTCATTACCAAGTTCCTACTCAAAGTCAGATTATAAATTTTTGCTTTTCCCCCTTTCACTTTGCCCAGATTTTAGTTTTCATAGCAAAAGACTGCGCAAGGACCAAGTTCATTTGCTGAGCGCACAAAAGTATGCTATAAATTCCGCGCAGCCACCAAACCAACTCGAAAGAAAACTAGAAAATCGTTAAATAAAAAAGTAAACCGCATAAAAGGGAAAATGCAAAGAGAAAAAATATTGCATGCAAATAAAGCGAAAATCATTATCTGCACATGAAAATCTGGTTAACTTCGTTTAGAGGGAAAAACGCGAAAAATAAGCCAGAGAAAGCGCCCACCAAAGAAAACTTTTTCAGGTACGCGAAAAATGCAAACATTTTTCAAAATGCAGTCAAAAAGCCAACAAACAAACACGGGCTGAGACTAAAATGCAAATTCCTTTCCCGAAAAGTGCCGCCAAGTGGCGGCCAGAGGGACCGGGCCAAGTCGGGCCAAGAACTAGGTGCCAACAAGTTAGCAGCGTTAAAAGTTGTTGAAAGGGGCCAACTTTCATCATGGGGCGCCTCCCCCAGTGGGTCTGGTGGCTTCCCATATATTATGTTAGTCAAGGCTGCCAGGAAGCCAGGCAGCTGGCATCTAAAGAACCAACAACAACAGCAGCCTCGCTGGCTGGCACTCGCATTAAATAACGGAAATGAAAACAAAAGACTTCAACTTCCGGCCAGCGACATGCGGCAGACGGAGCGGGAAAGCAAATACAAGCAGGGACAGAAACAGGGCTCCCTGCACTCAAGTGAAAGTAGAAAGTGGCAACCAGCAACTAGCATCTGGCAACTGTCAACTGGCAACTGGTAAGTGGCAATGTGGCATTGTGGCTTTTGTTATTTGCCTCTCACCATTCGCTTTGATTGCATTGCCAGGTGTGTTTCCCTTTGAGACTCTCTTTCTGTAGGGTACGGGGGCTTGGAGGAGGTCTATTCCCCCATGTGGCATAAATAATTTGCACTCAGCGGTAAAACAAAATGCAAGCATAGTCGGCACTTGTAGCGCTTTAGTTTCTGGTTCTCGCGTAAGTCGGGGGAAGACCCGTTTCGCCTTTGTTGTTGCGACTTTTTTCGCTGATTGCATTTGTTAGTCCTGCTCAAGTGCAAGGACATGGCCCGGGCCCGGGACCAGGCCCAAGTGCATCCGTTTTCCGTTGACTGCACAGTGAAATCCTGTTCGGAGACTTGTGGTTCTCCTATTCCCTTAAGGATATTAAACATATTAAATTTTTGGTTATTAAAAACTAGGTAAGGCTTTAAAAACTATACCTTGCTATTTCTATACTGATAATTATAATTATTAATTATATTTAGGATTCAGGATTATATTCAGGATTCTCCTTTTAATTCCTTTAAATAGAGCATCCAGCACTCTCCTTAGTCACTAATATTCGGCGTAGCCCCTCTGCTGCCTGATAGTTTTATGTCCTTCTGGGTAAAAATGCTAAATAATGTACTCCGAAGCCGGACTGGAGCTCCAGTCGAGCAGCTGCAGCCCGTAGAACATGTATGAATAAGTGGACGGGTTTGCTTGATAACAACTAAAATTTATAGGCAATCCAGTGGGTCTGGAAAGTTGCGGCTGGCTCGCTTAATAGAATTGCAGCAGGACAAAGGCTTAAAGCCACCGAAAGTAACTAAATAGGGCCAAAGGATACAAGAACAAACCGAAAGCGTGAAGTTCAAGTTGAAGAACAGAAATAAAAGCAAGACCAGAAGCTTTCAGTAACTTGAATTTGTATTTATGATGACATTAAATTGCCGCCGAAAAAAAGGAACAGAAGGGCTAAGCAGAAGGCTCTTAACCAGGCCAAGATAAATAGGAAAACAAAAACCACTCACAGCAGCGTAAATTGAGGATCCCCCGGCAGGACTTTGAAGGGGAAAACTTTTTCCCAGAACCCAAATGCCATGGCGGTCAACTGTGGTAGACCCAGACGGGACAGCGAACGAAGACACTAAGCAAAAATTTCTTCTCCTCATTTTTTCCGCGACTTATTTTCTTATTCATGTTTACTATTTTATTGTGGCCAGGCCGGGAGGGTCCTGGGACGCCACCACCCCACCAACAAAAAAGAAAGGAAGCAACGGCCGAAGCAGAAAACTTAGCGTTAAATTACTGCGAATACTCGAGGGCATAAAACCGAAAATGGAAATTTATGTCCCAATTGCATTTTCGGGTTTTCCTCCTCTGCTTATCTCGCTCTATCTTCCTCGTCCTTCGCTACGGCTATCTCGTTTTATTATATCTGTAGGCATCCTCAAAGAAAGTTTGCCGAGGCAGATTATTGGTTTTCCAACCTTGCGCCACCCCCTCATTTTTCGCTTTAAACTCGACGCTTCCGTGCCTCGGCCTAATTGTATTAAATTTGCATTAAAATTCTGAACATTGAAATTTCCTGAACACATTAACAGGCCACAAACAGATTCCGGGGCCACTAAAAAAATTAACAAAAAGTACACAGGAAAATGCTGTAAAACACTTAACCTGACGATTTTATGGCATTGGCAAGGGGGACTATGGTGGACAAGGGTGTTGGGGGCAAGCTCATTAAGGCATGTGGCATATTAAAAGGTAATTTGATACTTTATTGACTCTGTATTCAGCAAGGGAAGGGCACCAGGAGACTATTAATAGAAAGTGGATACTTTAAAATGAGGTTCCACCGAAGTCATTTATCATTCCGACTCGGGCACCTTGGCGTCCAGTCAGAAGACATGGGATTAGTTTCATTTTTAGGCAAGCCTAAAGCCTTGGAGTTCCAGCACTAAATTGCAAATGAGATCCTGTGAAATCAAAGATTTAAACTTCATCGTGTCTGGGGCAGAAAGCAAAACAGAAACGTACCCAGCAAATTGATTGCCGTTGGGAAATCGACGATTTCTGATTAAAATATGTAAATTTAGCCCACAAAAATTGAGCAAGCGATCCGGGATTCGGGACTTTCAAAGGGGAATGATTAGGGAGATGGAATCGACGACCCATGCTCAAATTATGAGAAATCAAAAAACGTGAAATGGAAATCAAGGCAGCCCAATTCTTCGAGTGGCTCCTTCGCCCCCGCCCAATGGTCATTATCCTGGCATCGCAATTGCTGTCCTATCATTGGCAACCTATCTTAGATTCCCTTTAGCTACTCCTGCCTTCTCTACTCCTTCCCCTAAATGCCCCCCGCGATTTCTTAAGCGGATCAAGGCAAAGGCAAAACAAACTTAAGCCACACCCCCCAGGTCCTCTATTCAACCGCCTAAGATCCGTAAACAGAAAGACGTTGCTAACAAGTCTAAGACGATTGCAGGCGCCTTCTAGCCCGACCAATGGTTTGAGGAAACCCGAACCGGAAAATCGTAATAAAAAAAACTGAGTTAAAGGGCTGGGCCAAAAAGAGTGAGGGTTCTATTGCAATTGAATTCAGATTCCGACTTCCCACTTCAAAGTCGAGATGAAACCGAGACGAGGAGCTCCGTCGGAGGTTTGAGCATCTGATTCAAGTGAGTTTTCATGCACATCCTTATTCCTGTTTATCCTGTTAAGCTCGTTTGCCGCGGCGCTACTCAAGTGGAGTTCTACTTTTCTATCATTGTGCCAGGGAGTGGGCGTGGCTCAAGGACAATTGTGCTGCGATTCACTTCCCCTTGTTAGCCATAGCCTGTTGTTGGGTTTAAATATTTTATTGATGTCATTTGGACAATACTCCGCCAGTGTTCACTTGGATGCCTTGGCTCAGATCCCCTCCTTAAATGTTTTATTGCTGGCTTGTTGATATTTTGTCATTGCTTTTTAGTAGCTTTTCTGCTTTTGTTATGTTCCTTATTTATTGTGCTGACCTAAGAGTATTGTCCCTCGATTTCTTGTCAATAAGTTGAATTTGATTTTTATCATTTGTGCAAATTACGTTGGCAAATGAAAATGAAACAGACTCACATATTAGTTGGGTTTGTATCCTTTAAGAAGGCAAAGAGACACATTCAAAAGTTCACCTCACTCTACACAAAAAACTACAAAAAATCGGAAAATGGAAAACCCTGTTTTTAGGCTTTTTTGGGATTCAGACTCCCTCCAACTTGAACTATTTTTTCTTATTGCCGTAACTGCCTAAAAAAGTATGGAAACGCAGCTGCAGCTGCATCCATTTTGGGCCAAATTCCCAGAGTTTGCCAAAACTTTACAACAATGGGCGATGAATAAAAGAGCCCGCGGCGAACGCAATGGATTAATAATGGAATGGGTCCTTTTGCCAATTCTTTAAGAATTTCAAAAATATTTGGAGCAAATTTGAATTGGACTTTCTTGGCCATTTATTTTTGGGTTAATTTAGCTTTTACTTTGCTGGTCAACTTTACATAAACTCGTCCCCAGCATTGCAGCAGTGCATCGCGGAAATTGTTTTGAATACTTCATTTCTGCAGTTTTTTCTTGAATTTATTTATACTTCGTTTTCCTCATCATTCGTGCCGAAAACTTTGTCCAAGCAGATTGCAATTTCTAGAAAACAGAATCAGGGAAAAAATCAAATAAAAGTGGACGGAAAAAAAGTCTGAAAAATAATTTCCCTTTTATGCAGATGAGACTCGTTTGCAGTGTCCTTTTGCGTAATGAAATTGACATCTTATGTCGCGATTTCAAGTTGATTCCGTTTTTGTTCCGCTGCTCTTCAATGCCATTTCCCTTTTTCCTCATCAGGTATTTTGGTAGCTTCAATTCAATTTCCGCATTTCCATGGCTTTCTTTTGCAATTTCAACCTGAATGGATTAGGAAAATACATAGTTCTGTAGTACCTATTATTTTCGCGATTTGCAGAAGTTACATTTATCAGATATCTGAAATCGATAGCCTTTGGTGCAATTATCCGCCAACTTATCACGATCCCCCACATCCGCCAGAATGCCTCATTAACTGTGGCAGTCCGGTTGCACTTTCAAATGATTAAAAAGTGTAATGAAATATTTATGCTAAAGTTTGGTGCTTTTGTCATTGAAATTCAAGTGACAGGCCGCTGCTTTCCTACCGCTTTCATACCGCAATCCCAGCTGTTAAACCCCCAGACATCACACGTCCACATTATAATTAAATTGAATATGGCAATTTTACGCAATTTTACTCGATTTTTTATTCTGTATTCTGGATTTTTGTGCAACGCCGCGTCGGCTCGGCGCCGTTGTTATGGTTCCTGTTGCCTGCATTGCGTATGAAAAATGGATACAATAAATACGAATTGCATAACGAATAAAATGCGGTCAGAGTGAATTGGTCGTTCTTACCAATTCCAGCAACTTGCCATACAAATACAAAAATACAACACAAGAAAAAAAATACATATTAATAACTGCAGCCAGGTTAATTGTTTATTAATGTGTTTCCCAGTTTTTTTTTATTGTTTTATTTATATTTGTTATATTAATGTGTTTGGCATTGTTTGTCCGGGGCTTTGTTTAATTTGGTCGCTAATTAAGCATTTAACACATAATTTTTGTTCCTTGCCGATGCATTTAATTTGTATTTCAATTTGCAATGTCCTCCTCAACCAGTCCATGATTTAATTTTAATTTTTCGGGATTTTATTTAATTTAATGCCTCTGTTACAACTCATTTTATATGCTTAAATACATGTTACATAAGTGTAGTTCGTGTCTATAATTGTATATATAGTGGTATGTATTGTATATATATTTCCAGTGTCTTTTCAATTGTTTCCATAGGTCGGCGTCCAATTCAAATATACTTTTACTTATTTAACATGCTTTCTTTTGTTTATTTTCCATTTCCATTTATAATTAAAGCAACACATTTCGTATTTTTTATTACTTTAGCTTAATTGTTTAACACTTTACATTAATATTAGGCTTTTTGTTACAAATTAATTAAGCAGGTTATCTTTAACATCGAAAAGTGTTGATATGAACCTAAGAAACAAAAGGGTTCTGAAACAATCTTTGGCTTTGTTAATTTTGAATTCAAACTTGAATAAAATTCAAAAGGTATCCTAACTTAACTATATCTACAAAAAATATATGTTTTTATGTTATTTGCGGAATTTTTAGGCTACGTAATACTTAAACAATTTCCATGATCGATATGTGTGTGAGCTTAGAAGTCTAGATTTTCGTTTAATTTGCATTTAACATTGCAAATTGCAATCCTTAAGGCGACTATTTGCGTAACTTTTACCTGTTTTTTGTAATTCTATATGCAAGTGTGTGTGTTGGCAGCGTTTAACGCACAAATATATAAAGATGTGTATGTATATATTTATATATAGATCGATATTTATGTGATAATTATGAAACTTTCTCAGTTTGAAGCACAGCATTGAAAGCAAAATGAACTTGCAGTTACCCTTGGTTTGGTTTTTTCTCAGCTCCTGAATATCTGATAATTGTGATTGATGGCTTTACATATGCATTCTCATATATATAGAGATATATACGAGTACTTTCGAATATATGCGGGAGAGGGCGGATTGTATTTAGGGACTGTCTCACTAGGGACTATTCGATTAGACATATTTTATTTGCAAAAACATTTCTGAGAAGCCTTACATTCGTAATCCCAAACATGGTTTAATTGTTTAACTCTAGGCTAGATTCGCGTTAACTAACATAGACTTATTCTAGGTCGGATTGTTAACAACAGTGTCGGTATGATGACCAACAGCCACGCAATGGCCACCGAAGGATGCTGGCCACCGCTAGATTCCACATCCGCCCCGTTGGCCATGCCATCGGCCGACAGGGGATTCTGGGTTTTATCTAAGAAGGATTTTTGTTCAGATAAACCGATTTCGTTCAAATTCGATTGATATCGCGTATCTGAATGAAGGGCCATGAAATGGTGGACATGAAATGAAATAGAGTTCGCAGAGAAGCCGAAAGAGTTGTGTGAGTGACAAAGTGATCGGGATAGAAAGTGCTTCGAACTCAATATAGGATTTTTTGTACTCACTTTTGTCCGGAGCATAAACGGAACGTGTGGAGTCGGATCCCCCGTAAGCGTAGTTGCCATTGATTCCGTTCTCCCCCCAGTGCGAGTCCGTGGAATAAATGCCCGTGAAAGCCGTGGTGGGTGGATATGACACTGAAAAATACAAATTATATTGTTAGTTCTCAATCCTAGCTTTAATCTCATAAGTTTCACTTTAATTTCAGCACCAGCCTTTAATATATATTCTGTGAACAATAACAGTTGACACTTGCATTTTATTTAGTGACTGTCCTGGTTTTTGTTTTCATTTACTTTGCATTTGTTTCTGCCGTCAGAGAAACACGCTCGAAAAACAACAATGAATATTATATTTGCTGCAAAATATTCTTGTTTTTATAAAATTTACATTTTTCAATTTGGCATTTTCAGCACGTCTAATTCATTTGTTCTTCTTCCCAGTGACTGTCATTTTTACTTATTTACAATTTACAATTTCATCCAGTGCCGTGTAAGCCGTGTTTTTTATTCATTCTGAATAATTTTGTCGCAGTTGTCTCTTTTCAAAGTTTCATTCGCCTCAGTGGCTTATGCAAAATGCTAATTATTTTGTATTTTCATAATAATGTGTCAATATGCATATTTTTGCACGTTCCGCGGCCCCCATAATTAAAACCCTTCGTATTGGCGACTGGCCATACCCATTTATTTAAATTATAATCGGAATAATGCATTAATTCGGGGGAATCACAGCTATCATTTCGATTGATTTAAAGGTCAAAAAGTTTTCGCGTTAAATGTAAAAGAATGAATAATTAAAATAATTCTTTTCAAGAAAGTTAGGTTATAGTGTGACACACCCCTAATATATTTTAAAAAATATAGATACAAGCTTTTAAAAATATTTTTTTAACTTCTAGCTTCCAAAACGAAGTTCTATGCCAATCGATAGCTGAGAAATTTGTTCCCTTTACGGAATCCATCACGTAATTAAACTAAAGACGTGATATTAACTTGCAACCCGGGGCATGGCACACACATGCGCGTTTTTCAACTTTAAAGTCAAGTTCCGCCGCTGGCTCAGGCTCCGGCTCAGGCTCATATGATGCTGAAAGATCCCGGGGAAAGTTCGCCGCTGGCATCTTGGCCAAGTGCAAAGCCAGACTAGCCTGGCCAAAAATTCCACACCTTGGTCGAGGGACGTGACTTGATTTCTCACTGGCTTGATTATAGCCGCTCAACGAGCATGTCCCATCCCATTTTGGGCTTTCCATGTCAGTTCATTCCGGCCAAGAACGGGTATTTTTTTGGAAATGGGAAAGGGAGTGCTCCGACTCAGGCAATTAAGTCAGGCCACATCAACGGATGTGGCTGAGATTTTTTTTCTTTTTTTCTCCCGTTTCATTTTGGCCTTTCATTTGGCTTTGAGCCCGGCACGGACCAACATCTAAATGGCTTAGATTTGTCAATTTGTGTTAAGGCCAATGCAGTAGTTTTTCAATGCCTCAAGTCCTTTATTGGACCCACTGGATATGGAGAACTTAATTAGTTGGGTTTGAACTGGGGTATTGGACTAACTAAAGACGAAATGAGTTTCTCGTTTAAGGAACAAATTTAAGTGACCTATAGAATTTTCTTTGTAAATTTAATCAATTTTGAACTCACCATATAATCGAATTATGCCGTCGGTCTCGCCCCTGGGATTTTTGGCCACACATTTGTAAATTCCATCATCGCCACTGCCCACATTAGTTATGGTTAATTTCATGTGAGTTTTGTAAGCTGGAACTCCCACGCTAGCTTCAACTCTGGAAAATACAATTTTTGTAAAGTTATTTTTAAAAATAATATAAACAGATTGAAATGCAGAACCCTACAAATCATTTAAGGAAATGCAAGTAGGTTTCTTAAGAAGAAATTAAGAAATTTCATCAACAAAAACAAATAAAAGCCTGATAATCTAATATCCAAGCTTTAAATCGATTGAAAAACCCCTAATATTTAAACTTTTTTTTTTTATTAATTTGGCTTTTACTTACTTGTACTTGTGCGAATCGTGAATGATTGGTCCCTCGCCGCGTGTCCAATAGTTCAGAGAAGTGGGATGTGCTTCCGTGAAGCATTCGATGGTGACATTGAAACCTTCTGGAGCACCAACCAATTGATGTGGTATTAGCAGCATAGGTGGAACTTAAAATTAAGAAGTAATAATATTAAATAGTAAACATTAGAAACCTTTAAAAGTTGTCTATGTTGAGTTTAATATTTTTCATTATCAATTTTATAATCAAATTCTTATATCAAATTTGATTTAAGCGGAAAGTGTCTCCTCTTCATCCAGCCACTGATTTTCATTTAAATTGCAAGTCAGGCAACTTCTTGAGCCTCGAAAAAAAACTCGAGAGGATGAGAAAAAACTATTTTCTTTTCAGGGAAATTTTATGAATAGCATTATGCGGTTTTCTGGCTGTCTTGAGTTGGCTGCCAGCTTTTGCACACCGACTGCACCTTTGTAATTATGTGCGAGGACATCTTTGGAAATCCAACCTTTACCACAGCGAAAAAACAACATAAGAAATCCCCACACTTTAGGCGCATTCGGTGCACATTTTTAATTAAGATATTAAATGGAAAAAATGTCGCAGAGAGTGAGACTAATGAATACTCCAGCGGTGCGCTCCTTCTATGGTTATTGTCAGCATCCGAGTATCTGAGGATCTGAGAATCCTCATCATCATTAAGGGGCACAATGGATTCTTTGGTGTATATTTTTTTTGTGGTTTGCCTTGTCATTTGTCTGCCTCTTTTACCTTTTGTTGATTTATGTCCACCACGAGCTGGCAATTAAGCTGAAGGCTTATAAAAATGGCCAAGGGGCTGGCCCAATTGAATTTTTAATCAGCTCGGACACAAATTAGCGCCAGTTTCCTGGCTCTTTTGTATGTTTGATGAGCTCGAGCCATGACAACTTTGGGGGATATAATCCTTTTCCACAAAAATATGCTTAAGTGTGATGAAGTGAGCAGCTTAATTACCGCCTGTCACCAGATGGTGGGTCAAGTACGGGCCAATTAGTGTCTGACCAAAAAGAGGAAAGAAAACCCAATCTGCTTTCTCTTTGCTTTTATATTTTTCAATCCCAAACTGATAACATTTTGATTGGCACATTCTCTATATACGCCAACATAAACATGAGCATTTTCTTTGATTTTTCGAAACTTATATGAGGAAACACAGAGACAGCCCGAACAATTTGTTAAAACAACTGTGACAGCTTGCATATGTATGTCCTTTTGGTATAAAGGACACTCACACACACCCATACGTTTATTTTTGTGGCGTGCGTTGCCTAACAAGCAGGAAGCAACAAATTCAGTTTCTGTTTCCGGTCCCATAGAGAGAGCGGGCTTTCTTATGGTATACTCGTATATATACAAGTATTTCTGACTGCATACTGATTTGTTGCTTTTGTGCAACCGAAACTGTAAGAGTTCGCCGGCAAAAGGGCAACATATGCTGCAAACGACCCTTAACCTATGCCACTCCATCGCAAAAGAAACGAAAAAATTAAGGAATGAAAAGGGAAAACGTAGCATTCCTTCAGCTAATTTCGTATGCAGTGCAGATATTCTATATTGATATAATTTCTGTTGATTTTTTCCCAGACAACTTTCGAGAGCAGAGCTTAAGCGAAAGTCCAAAGGAAATCACCGTAAAGTCGTTGTCGTTTGCTTTCTTTTCATTCATTTTAATTGCCCACAGTGAAAAGGAGAGCCGAACTCAAGGACTTGCTTAAGGGGCCGGCAGGACAAACATTTGTCCGGGATAACAGCTTCTTCCACTCCTTTCGGCACTGATTTAAATTACAATTGAGTGGCGACAATATTGGCGAATGTCGGCAAAGGAGAAAAGCTGCTAAGTGCCACAAGAACTCGCATTGAGTCAACAATAATTTAGCCAGGTCGGTGGAGGGGGCGGGACAGGAAGGACATTGCCTGGACATTGAGTGACATTCTTTTCCTTTCACCCGTTTCCGGCTATAGAAAATTGCAAAAAAAAAAAGGTGAGTTGCCTGAGAGTGTAAACAACTCGAAAATTAGCCGTTAATGAAGCCTTGTCAAGGGGTTGGGAGTTGGAAGATGGCCAAGAGGATTACCGTTCAAGTGGCACTATTGTTAAACAGTTGCGGACCATTGATTGCACTGCCGGCGGACAATCTTGGGACAATATTTGCGGACTTAGTGTGAGTTGAAATGACAGTGCAGGGATTGACTTGATTGTCGGTAGAATAAGGATATACTCGTAAGTTGGCAATGGCATACTCTCCTTGGAGCAATTTTAATGGCTATCAATGGAATGAAAATGGTTTTGGTCACTTAAGGACATTGCCAAGCAATTGAAATGACAAAATCGCAAACAATAGAAAATCAGAAGTTCTTTTACTTTTACACCTTAAATGAAAATTATTTAGCATTCAAAATGAATATTTGTTTTACCCATTTTGTCCTTTCATAGATATTCATTTGAAAAAATCCATTCTATCTAAAGGATCAAACCCATACAAACACCAGCCAATTTCTTTTTTGTGAAGGACATTTGAAGCAATCAAGGTATTTTCGACATTTGTGTTTGCGTTTTCCCTTTTTTTGTGACTCTCTGGTGCAAGGACAATTTGTATTGCACTTTTTGCTGGTCGGGGGTTAGCAACTACCAACTACCAACTGCCAACTGTTAACGGCAATTGGACCTGGCCAGCCTGGTCAGCCAAGTTCGGTTTACCTTTGGGAGAATGGGTACGGAGTGGCCTTTCGAGCGTTCGAGGTTTGTTTGGTTACGGCGGCGAATGTCGTGTACAAAACAAAAATAGATTTATGCTTGCGGCATTTTTAAGTGACAGCATACGAGCAAATTTCTGTGACTACCACGACCACGGCCAGATACCGCCCACAACCCGCTCAACGTCCCTCGGTTCCAGCCTGACAGCACTTGACAGCGCATGTGATGTGCCTGTCGCCTGTAATAAATCTTAAAAAAGTGCGCCACAGAAAACGCAGTGATTTGATTCCATCATTCTTTTCCATTTTTTTTTCCTTTGCAGCTGTTCGTTTCCGTATAAGCCCCAAACTGCAGCAGCTACAAGTGAGTTTGCCATTTCAAAGGCCGTAACCATGGGTCCTTTGGCAAGGGATTTAACAAAGAAATAACCAGAATAAATTCTACATTTCCTAAGGAGATCTCTGCAAACGTATTTTAAGAAAAAGATTTTAATAAACATGATCCAAATGAACTTTCAAATATTTTAAAACATTAAACCAGTTAATCGAAAAATGTAAGTAAAACACATAATTAATAAAATTGCATTTTTAGAGGTCAAGTTCCACTCGAAACCAATATTCGTTATAAGCCACAGTAAGCCCTCCTCTCTATCGCTCGCAAAAAACATTTTCTGGATGTTCGACTTTAATCTGCAACTGCCAAATGGAAATATGAGTGGCAAAAAATCACGATGAGTATTAAAAAAGAAAGCAAAACCTAACGTGAAACCCTTGGCAAACAAACACAATTCGTAGTGCACACGTAACCGAAAAATAAATTGAAGCTCCGAATGGAACAAATAGAAAAATAGAAAATATAAACAAATACGCCACTGTTTGTATTTAGATTTTGGTCAACTTCTGTGAACACGTTATCGAATAGTTAACCAGGCTTTGGGGATTTGGTGCAGAATACAGGACTCGTCACTCCATCACTTTTTTTTTTTAAAGGACATGCGGACATGACTTTCATCTTTGGTACTCACAGTCCACGCTGACTTTGATGCGCTTGGAAACCGTGGGGGGCACCCCGTTGGAGGCGATGCACAGATAGGCGCCCATGTCCAGGCGGGAGATGCGGGTGATCTCCAGAGTGTCGCCCTCCCACTCGTTCACTGGAAAGAGAAGATGAACGGCGAAATGACGGCGTTAAATGATTGATGCAGTGCATCTGCCATAGTCCAGCACTTACCTATGTGATTCTTATTGATGGCAATGCGGGAGTTATCGTCGCGCTTCCATTTGATAATGGGTCTGGGACTGCCGCTGGCCCGACACCTCAGCGAAATGTTGGCACCTTCCCGGACAATCACATCGCTGGAGCTCAGCGAGTCGTCGATATTCGGGGGAACTACCGGAAATCAGAAATCGAGAGGGGGAAAAGAATAATCATAATGGGTTATCTGCTATGTTCTCTAAACTGTTGCTCCGCGGTAATCCGCTTAAGCTGATGAAGTCAATACCCATTTAAAATTGAACTCTGTCACCGCATTTATGCATGACAAATATTTGTCCACCAAATACCACACTCTAGTTTTTCGCATCAGCGACAGGAAATTGATTTTAATATGAGCCTCCAACATTTCGCCGGCAATTATTTTTCCATTCATCATTATTTGTTCAAATAGAAACCAATTTATGGAAACATTCATTCCTTTACCTTATTTTTTTGAAAACTATTAACGTGTTTATTTCATTTTTTAGGCCAACACCAAGTGTTTATTTTTTACGCTAACACAATTACCTAGGATATGTTTTCCATTCAGCTAGCTTTTCATTTAAAATTAAATTATTAGAATAACGTTTTCCCTTTTTTTATTTTTAAGTTTCACGCCATATCTTTTATTGTCTGTTTATAATTTTGCTTGTTTCCTGGATTTTATTTTAAATTAAAAGCACGCGTAGTCACTCCCTTTTACACGAATATCGCATGCATTTTTAATAATTTTTTGTTTGTTGTTTGCCCAGGCAGGGAAAATAATTTCGCCTGGGCAAAGGATTCACTGAACTGTGCTTCATTCCGACGGGGCTTCGTCCTTAGTCCTGGATTCTGTTCTGGACTCTCGGCACTTGTACTGAGAGCCAGGCCCTTTGTTTTTGCTGGTCCTGTTTGCACACAGCTTAAAGGCACATAAATTATTTTTTAATTCGCCGCTATTTGCACAGGATTTTCGTTAGCTCCTGCCACAAACGAATCCCGCGAATCCCCCAAGAGCGCCACTCTGATTAGATTCCCCCAAAACAGCCAACTCGGGCAACTCACCCACGACGTTCAGGTAGCCAAACTGGGTTTTGGCCGTCACCGTATTGATCTGGCACATGTATCGACCCCTGTCCTCCTCATGTACGTTGTTTATGTGCAGGTACCAGGTCCTGTGCCTGTCGTGCTTGTCGTGCGTGACACTGATGCGTGGATTGCGCGTGATCACGTGGTTGTGAACGGTCAGGATCGCGGACTGCTCAAAGTGCATCCAGGCGACCTAATCGGAAGGGGAAATATAAAAGAATATTAAGTGTTATAAAGAATATATTCAAATATTAGATATTTTTAATGCCGTATTTTATAGTAGATGATTTCAAAGCTCTTAAAATATTTTGGTGCTCTAGCTATGCCTTTTATGAATCATAAATTTGTAATATATAGACAAATTATTAAATATTACTATTTTAGAAACCAATCAATACCTAAGTGAATAGTTTTCATTTAAACCTTTTTTTTTTATTTTTCACTTTGATATGGGTTAAGGACTTCATTTCCCAACACTTATGTAAAATATCACTCATACACAGTGTTGCCCATCCTCGCATGTTAACATTTCTTATTCTTTTCAAACCAATTAATGCTTAAATCCAGTTGACACTTATTTATTTTTCCCTTAGGTATAACTTTAAGAGTTTATTTACCAACTCTTATGTAAAATATTACTCATACGCAGTGTTGCCCATTCTTAATTCTTAATTTTTCTCAATTCTTAACCGATTTTGAAACGAAATGCCGTTTTTGAATCAGGGCGTCAATATCGTTTAACTTGCATATAAAGATCGAAAAAATCAAACAAAAAATTTTTTGGCGATTTTTGAAAAAAATCATGATGGTACCCCTTTTAAAATTTTGAAAAATCGGGTACATTTTTTTTGTTTAGTTTCTCGGATTCTTTGATGCAAATCGTAGCAGACTAGAGTCCTGATTCATGAATGCTATTCCGTTTTGGAATCGGTTTGAAATTGAATAAAATAAGCGCCATCAAATGGTAAAAAAAGTGAGTTTTTGACAAATATAAATTTCCGTATTTTACAATTCAATAAATCTACCAAAAAGGCCATTTGGGTTTTTTACTTCCAACCTTCCGGAATTTGTAGTTTCGAGTACGTAATTCTTAAGGCGGCGCCTACCATTTCCGTATTCCTGTAGTCTTAGATCTATGGAAAATCTATGGATGTCTAAGGAAGATGGATCGATAATATAATATCAAGAGGACTAAAAAACTTGACAAGTAGAAAAAGTACACCGATGTGGCCTTGTATGAAAGCACTTTCTAATTGCACTTGCTAGCTGAAATGCTATCTTGTTACTAACGGTACTTAAAAAAACCTCAACTTTTTAATAACATCCTAACGGCATTTTTCCCTTGCCACACTGAAGCACACACACAGGCACGCAGTCACTCACACGTAGTATATGGAAGTCCCGCAATTTCACAGCTCAGCATCAGGAGTCAAAAAAAGGATAGACGAAAAAAAAAAGGTTGCAATGGCGTACAGGGAAAGAGAAGGGAAGACATAAATAGAAAGAGAGAGGGGGAGGTAAAACGGAAGCGAGAAAATTGCATCATAGTGTCGCATATAAAAATAAACGCAACCGGTTACAAGTTCCTGAATGTTGGCACTGTGTAAGGACGAAACCGAGTCCTGCCAGTGAGTATAGTTATATGTGTGTGTGTGTGGGTGTGTGCTGATAGCTATGAATTACATGAAGCCAATATAGGTAACGGGTAGCGTTACTTACAAACGCCCAGCTACTTAAACATGCTATCCGACTAAAGCTTAACCGAATCGCTTTCTCGTTTTTCTACCTTTGACTAGGAATTTTGCAAAGAGTTTTCCCATTTACTGCATTCCATGCACGTTTCCCTGAAAGAGGCCAGGGATTGGGTTTCTTGTTGCTCTCATTTACACCTCAATTTGATTCTATTTCCCGCATCCTGATGACTTTTCGGTGGCTCGCACACTAACAAGGCTACTTGAGTCAGAAATAGAGTTCCGCCATTCATGGTAATGATCTGCTCGAGGCCGCCAATCGGCTGGGCTGCCCGTCACCCATCCAGATAGTTTTCAAAGCATATCCTTGTATTCAAGGCAAAATTAAATAGCTTACTTGTCCCTCTGGCTTCAGTCGTTATCGTATTGCAAGCTCATTGACTTTGCATTCGTAGTCTTATCTTTTGGAACACAGTTTTCATGCCAAGTAATCAAATCATTAGCACCCATTACAAGCTGCTTAATTAATAAATCATTTCACGTTCTCTTTACTCTCCCAATGCCCCGACTTTGTTTGGATTTCTTTCTGGCGCCGAAAAGGAACTGCTAATGATGCATAAAAACTAAGCGGGAGGATGTCAGCACTTTTCAGAATCCCCAAAAGGGAATTTCTCTGCGGTTTTTAATGGACTTGCGGCAACATGCCATTTCAAAGCTGAAAAAAAAGTCAAAGCTTAATCATAACTCCATTCTCACCTTGTACGAGCCCAGATTTTTAACGGAACAGCCCAGTTTAACATTACGTCCAGCAGGTACAGTTACATTTTCGATGTACTCAGTAAATTCGGGTTCTTCGACAACAGCTGCAAAATAGGAAGTAGTTCAATTAAATCTATTTAAATGAAGTGCATGAAATATTTATACAATTTTATTCATATTTGAGTTAGTTGTTCTATGTCAATATGCCAGTCATGAATTTGCATAATCAAATAAACCATAAAAATCAATTATGCGCACAAAATTAATTGTAAAAATGTTTCGAAATCAGCCATCGGGCATCGAACATCGGGGATGGGCAGCGAGGATCAAAAAATTGATTTCGGGGGTGCAAAATAATTATTTCATTGATTTTTGCATTGACTCATTATTGCTTCTGCTGTTTGGGGATGAATCGCCGGGAGGAAAAACAAACAACAATAAATGTGTACCAATATAATTAAACACATGTTGTTCGCACACAGAAAACAGACTCCTTTCTCTGCCTCCACTCGGTCCTCGGTCCAATATTTGCCTGAAACATCAACAAGTTAAATCCTTTTTTTTGCGGCCTTCGATGGGGGGAATTTTCATTCGTGGCTGCAGCTGCAGAGTCGTTCATTCAAATTTTAATGACCATACAATGAGAAATGGCATTTAAATTTGAGAATAACTTAATAATAACGGCCACTGGGAAGGAAGTCTCCTAACTGCATTTTCCTTAAAATGCACTCAAATATTGACACTTAATTTGGGGTCAATGGAAGGAGAGAAGGATTCAATGCAAGCTGCTAATTTGGTTGAGTCGAGCAAATATTTAATATAGAAATTCAATTTTTGTTTGCTTTGAGCTTGATAGCCTAACGAAAATGCAACGTCAATTCAATTAAACTGTTTGAGTTGCAATTATTTAATCGCATTCCTAAAAAGGCAACAATTATGCATAACAAATAACTTAATTTGAATGAAGCCGCCATGATGCGGCTTATTGGAACAGTTAAAGAATTTGCTTATAATTTGCAATTCGTTTTCGAAACTAGAAACTCGAATATCAAAATTCAACTGATTATGTCATCCAAATTTGATTGAAAATAAATAATGGCTGTTTCATAAATATCAAAGCATATTTGAGCCTATGAAATTTGAAGAAAAGTTTTTGGGAGTAATTTTCATTTCCATTTACATTTTAGAGTTTCGATTTGAAAACGGAGAAGCACAATTTTAATTAAAATTTATGGCACTGCGTCCCTCCAATGTGGGAAATTGGCTCCGAATACGTATACGCGCTTTTGCATTGGCTTAATTAGCTATTTATGATGTCCGAGAGCCTGCCAGCCATGTATGGATGTTTGTAATGTGAAACTCAAACACTCGCCATGGCACACAATATTCGGATTGAAATGTGCACAAGTCAATAGAATTTGGCCGTTTCGACAAGGCCCCGGGCCATGCAAATAAAATTCCACCAACTGGCGTTTTGCTGACATGGCCAGCATTTTGTTTCAAGCTGGACTAATTACGTAACAATAACACAAAGGCAACAGGAGTCGGCTAAAATAACACATCTATTTCTGACTTAATCATTACCTTTTTATCTTGTGTGGAATTCGTTGCACAAAAGTTTTGATTTTCTACTTTTTTTCTGAATTTAAATGTATTAAATGAGAAAAATTCCCACCTAGAACATTGTTATGGAATAATTTGTTGACTTTTTCTTTAGAAAAATTAGCATTCCTAATTTTTTCTCTCGGTGAGTACCGGGTGAGAAAATGTGACAAAAAGTAGAGGCAAACAGTGCTGCCTCTTGTTGCAAGTCAAGCGAGCAACGTTTATGCAGCGGGGGGCAATTCTCTGCATAATCATGGGATTTTATCCAGCTGCAAATTTCGCGCCAGAGCGCACGTCTGCATATCAATTTTGTGCGGGGGCGCGAGGCGTTTGCTTTACGCCCACAGGGCCACGCCCTCAAAGCGACAACAAACAATAAAACCAAGAAATATTATGGATACGATAGATTTTAAATCACATTTATGGGGACAGAAACATTCGATTTTAAATAGAAAGGATAACAACATTTTAGGGATACAATTAATACAATAATAAATATAGTAATAATAAATAAATAATATAATTATTGAAAGAGTAATCATTAAGCAATCATTAACTAATAAATTTTCAATCCTGTAATTATCCTTAGCAAATAGAATCAGTCAGAAATATTCTTATACTGTTGAGCAAAAGAATATCCTTACGAAAATAAAACTACTCTTTTCTTGGTTCAGATTCCCTTATTCTCTTTTAAATATTAATTTCTTAATAAATTTCTCATAAAAACCCAAACCTGCATTCGAATATATATTAATTGTCCCAAACTAAATATTCGACACGTTATTGAGGTTGATATTTAATTTTTAGTGGCGCATTTAAGGACTCAACTCATGAATAAATTCACGGCTTCCCAATGCATAAAGCACGCTTGGCCATGATATTGGCCATCGGCAGTTGTCACCGTGTAGCTGAGGAAGGATATGGAAGGGGCGTGGCTGGGCGGCTCTGAGGATGATGCGGTTGATGTCGCCTGTTGCAGGTTGAAACATGAATTGCGCAGCCTGAATGAATTTTGTGCACAGTTAAGCGACGTTATTGCCGTTGGTTGTTTCTGTGTTCCTACTACTGCTCCTGCTACTGCTCTTGGTCCTGCTCCAGCTCCTGCAACAGCTCCTGCTCCTGCCGCAGCTCGTGCAGCACCTGAGAACAATGACAGCCGGCATTTGCGGGAGTTGAGTGGCGGATTGCAGGTGGCAGGATGGTGGCATGGTGTTAACCCCGAGGCTCTGTCACCATTCTGGATTTTCTGTTTTAACCGCCACTCTGATATATAGATACATTGCGAAAGGATGCAGTTTTTTAGGCAGTGGAAAAAGAGCATAGGCTTTAATGGGAAAATATTTTGAAAGTGTTAAGAAAACTCTTAAAAAATAGTATTTTCAAACCAACTTTAGATATTTTACAGATTACAATTTTCTGTATTTCTTGAAGTGTATAAATATATCCCGCGCAGAGACTGCTTTAGCTGGCTTTCAATTTTTGGCATAAAGCCGTGTACCGCGTATGCCCCGAAGCACAATTTTGGCCATTTCGCCTTGCCCTTCCCCTCTCCCACCTAACCATTGTCTATATGTATATTGTGCCCCGATTCCCCCTGATTGTCTGTGCAAATATGATTGGCTGTTAGGGCGTTGGGCGCCCGAGAGATATCACCGTGTTATTGATGGCATCAGGCAGCGGAAAGTCGGAAGTCGGAAACCAGCCAAAAGGCAAATAGGGATACTGATGAAGTGCGATTGCAGTATTTACACTGGTCTACAAAATTCAGATCAAAGGGATATTATAATATTCATGGTGGAAGTTTTGGTAAATAAAACTCAGATTTACTCCAAAGAACCTCAAAGAGTGGGCAAAGGAAATGGTTATTTATAAGTAAAGAAAAATTTTAAAATAGTCAATACTTTGGCATTTTATTAACAGTGTAGTTATAAGTGAGTGTATTAGATATGCAACCAAGATACTTACTGTTTAAAATCGAGTTGGGCATATTGGGCACGCCCCCGGTAACAATCACGCCATTGCTTCCGACCACCGTGTTTCCGGCGCCAGCTGCGCCACCATTTGCCGCGTGGCTGGGGTTCGGTCCCAGGACCACCGTTTTGGAGATGGACGAATGCTTGCCCAAGGCTATGCCGCCGCTCCCGACGCCGCCATTCAGAATCTGCGGCAAGATGATCTTGTTGGTGGACTCCCCCGCTGTGGCTGTGAGCACGAGGAGGGCCCCAATTAGATGCCAGAACGGGGGCAACATCAACTTGCCGTTGCGGTTGACTCAGCCACAGCCAGGAGCCCTAATGATGGCCTCGTCTCCTGGCCAAAGTACATCCTCACGCCTCTACTCTTCCAGCTTCTACTCTTCTCAGCGCTCTGTCGTTCTAGACTTTCCAACTGCCTGGGGTTTTGTTTGCGTTGCTGGCTTATATTCGAGGATTTTTCACACGGTTCTATTATCGGAGCCTTTGGCCCAAGGCATTTCCAGAATAAAATAAAAAACTGTTAAATGCTTTCGGTTTTTATGTCTTTTTTGTAGCAGAAAATCGCTTCACATTTTCGACGTTCCGAAGTCAAATTTTTCATTCAAGCTGAAAGGAAATAAAAGAAAAGAGCAAGTTTTAAAAATAAATTTAACATATATATTTTATGTAAGTTGAAATCAATGTTCTGCGATTCTACTTAGAATTCATCTAGTTATTTCTAAAATGATAAAAAGCCTCTTTTCCCATACCCATTTCCAAGTTGTATTTACCTTTAGGTAGTGGTTACTTGGATCGAAATAAATTCTTTAAAATTTATTTTACCCTTTACTAGGGGGACAAAAAAGTGCAGTAATTCCGAAGTTTTCCATTTGACTTTGGCGTCCATAAATTTCCTTTCAATACACTGGATTCTGCGATTCTGGATCCTGCCTGGATTCGGCATTTCCCCGACCAATTGTTTGCTGTCTAGTAACTTTCAACGCATGCACCCAGATGGCATGCAGATTTGCTGGGGAATTCAATAAAGTTTGGCAAAATATTATGCCATAGAGCCGCATGCTTGCTGCCTGCTACGCCCCCCTCGTGTAGGCGTTCTGCACGTGTTGCAGCAAAGTTTTGGCCGCAAAAAGAGAACGAAGGGCCAACGAAATACCCGAAAAGTCATAAAGATTTTGCCCAGGAGCCGAAACTTTGGAACCCTTTGGCGACTGGTTGATAAACGCTCTTACTTTATATATCCGTAGACAAAATTAAAAGTCGAAAACGGAAATAACAAAAACACATAAGTCCATGTGGCCTAACCCTATCATCTGCAAATGTTTCTTGGCCTAAAATTAAGAATTTTTCTCTCATATATGTAGACAGCCAATTAATTTGAATATTCCTTCAATTTGTTGTTTATCTTAAGTTTTCCTTTCCTTCGTTGGTTTTCCAAAGAACTTTTCTTTTTTCTTGTAAGTTTTATAACTTATTTTTATCTCAGTAAGTGGTGTGTTTTTTTTTTGTAAAATATGATTGGTATACGTTAGTTCTTGCTGATTTTTTATTAAAAAGTTTTGAAGTAAAATATACACCCAAAATTTGTAAATTAAATTGAAGTTAAAAATCTAAAATATTTGTAAAATAAAAACCTAGAGGCTTTCCCAGAAGAAGACTTTAAAATAATAAATAATTTTCATCCACCATATGTGATAAATATTTTAAGTACACTTTCTATGTCTCTTGGCCAGGACATCTCTAGCCAAACTTCCGCTACAGAAAAAAAAAAATTTATTTTTTATGGCTTTTAAGCATGTCGCCTTAAACTTTTTGTGGGGTCCACACGCAGCTTGGCAAACACTTCTACAGGACCTCCTCTTTATACAAACACTCGTTTGCTCGGAGACAAAACTTTTTCCCTTACGATTCGCTTATGAAATTAAGCAATTTTTGCCACCATCTCCCAGCAACATGCCCCCACTTCCTTCCCCCAAAAAGTGGCACACATGATGAAGCTTTTTTGGCATAGACCAAAACAGATTTACCATCAAACACGAGAACAAGTAGAACAACAAATTTTATGCACTTTTTTATGAGTTTGGCAAAGTGTTTGTAATTAAATTAATAAATTGCTGCTGAAACTTCGTGCCCCATGTTAGTGTTTTTCTTTTGTTTTATGTGGCAAAATTAAATTTTAATGAGGCCATTTAGGGTTTGTTTGGGTTTTGGCTTCTAACGATTTTGGACAATAAGATAACTTTGCCAAAACAATGTAAGCCAAAAATGAGAATAATAGAAAATCGCTCGAAGAAGGATCATACGACTCATTTAAATTATGGCAATTTTAATAAGCCAGCTAAGTGGGAGCAAAAAAAATGTGTTTTTGCTTAGTTAAGCTGAAAATGTGTAAACAATAATAAGCCTTGCTTGTCTAGACTTGTCCTTTGGCAAAGACACAGGCATAAGTAGAAAGTTTTCTGCCCGCAAGCGATTCGTTTTGAGCTGCTTTCACAAAATGGCGACAGCTTTCACATTGTCATTACGCTAAGATAATTGAAACCAACCTAGAATTGACCAAAAACTGGAACATAAATACAATAACTTATCTCACTCTACAAGAAAAAACATTGATTTTTCTTACCAATTTAATAAAAACGATTTAGAAGTTAAAAATGAATTATTCAAAAAATTATGCAAACATTTGCTCAGTTGAATAAATATCAGTAAATTTGAAGTTTATCTAAAAGTTTTATATCAAATATACAGATCTTTGCCATCATCATCAATGACACAATATTTTTGCACTTTATATTTCTTGTTTTTTGCTCTACAAAAATTTGTAAAGTTGGTGCACCAAACGGCAAAACAACAAACCAGAAACAAACAAACTTAAAAAAAACAATCGAGGAATAGAATACCAAAATGGATAGATAGATCAAAAAATAAATAAAGAAACCATAAGAGTTGGCGACAAAAAGTTCCAAAACAGCTGACATCCCGGAGTTTTGGCCAATCCCTTCCAGCTCTGTTTGTCTACGTGTCTCAGTGGTTTCACATGCCAGGGCCATTGATCTGCATTGATGCTTGAATGCAAATCAATCGAATGCCACAGTGAAGCCTAGGAGAAGCTTACCAGTTCTTGAGGTGTTAGGTTTTGTAATGGAATAGAATTTACTTAAGCGTTTTGAGACAATTATCTGGAAATGGCCCATAAAAAGCCATAAATTGTGGGCCATCAAACTTATTATGAATCCTGATTGAATTCTAATCAATTGTGTTGAAAATAAAGGATAGTTTTTAGTAAGAACTGTCCTTAAACCCTTCGTCACAAAGGACTTTTCACTGTAGTCACATGCTCTCAGTTTCGCTCCCACACCCATTACGTATGCAACTTTGAAGCAGTTGCTAGATGGTTGATGGTGGATGCCTCTGCCCCATCCCCAGCCCCGCTCTCCATGGCTTCAGTGGGTTAATGTATTTTTAAGCTAAATTCTTTGTTTATATTTGCCTTGCTGTTTTCGGTTGTGTTTGCCTGCTGTGCGTAGCGTTGCAGTGGCATCAACGGCAGGCTATGTCCCTGCCAGAGATCCTTTTCCCCTATGTCTCTGCTCTGGAGCTTCTTTTTTGCGAGTTGTCCCGAAGTGAACTCTGGTGAATGCATTTATTCGCTTATAAGTTTGTTTCGGCATTTTTCAGTGATTGAAGTGCATTTGTGTGAGGGGCGGCAGGTTTTTGTGGCTTCGAGGACTCTGCAGTTAGTCACAATGTTTGTTTACTTTTTGTTGGCATAAAATGTGCATTAGCAGAGTTAACAGTTAATTGTTTACCCATTTCAAGTGCTTCGCAAGAGAGTTTACTCGAACATTTGTATGTGTCTGGAGAGGTTTTGTGGCTTAAACCGTTTGGCTTTATCCAAGCTGTGATTTATTATTCAATTTATCACAAAATCATTTTTTTACTACACTGCTTAAAAATGCTTGGGGTAGACTTATGAGCTCTTTATGTTATTATTATTATTTCAAAATGCTGCGCTTTTATAGAAACTGGATAAAAAACTATAGATTATATCTCCCCCTCAACTAAAGCCTAGAAACTTTACATTATAGCCAAATATTAATCTAAATAAATTTAAAAAAATGATAAGAAAGCTAAGATCAATTTATATTTAAGTTTAATGTTTTTAATCCCCTTTTTTCTATTCCTATGTTTTCTTCACTGATTCCATTATTACTAAAGACTTATTGGAAAGATAATATTAAAACTTAAGATTTATTTTTTCCTCGAATGATCCTGTTTGAAATTCTAATTTTGTAATTATTTGCTCACCTTTTGGTAGGAAGCTTTTTAAGAACACACTCACAGTTAAGAGTCAAAATATTAAACTCTCTTCACAGATCAATTTGCAAAGAATTGGCATTCGCCTTTAGTCACTCCCACACGGCATTACGCTACTCGAGATCCTTCACTCACGTATTTATTCTGAGGATGACAAAACGCGTCCGCTTCGCACAGAATCCGCAGCGAAACTGATTTGCCGAGGACTCGCATCGCTCGCCAGAAGCCCGGCTCCGGCTCCGGCTGCGACTCCGGCTCCAGTTCCGGCTTTCTGTCCCGGATACAATAACAACACAGACATTGGGGAAAAGAAAAGAAAATTCAACGAATGAAAAATGCTGTTACGTATACGCCACGTTGTACGAGTGATAACGGACCGACGCCTCGGCAGCCGATGGCTGGCGGTGGGAGCCGAAGCTGTCCGTCAGTCGGAGCCAACCAAAGGGCGGGAGATCCTGTCCATTGGCAGTTGGCAGATGGCAGTTGTTGTTGCTGGTCTCCGGCCGTAGTGGGGCTTGTAGTTTGCGTGCAACCACAACCACGACAACAGACCGCAAAACACGCGACAAAAATGTTAACAGAGCCCCCATCCCCATAGCGCCAATATTGTTCGAGTTGCAGAGCCAGTTTGCAGTCAAACCGAATGGTTCGATTGCCAAGTCCTTTGTTTGAGTATACGCCTAGTGGGCCTCACTTTAATTGTAATTGAATTAAATTAAATTAAAAATAAAAATCAAAACACATTTTTGTCTCGGGCTGTGAGTGAAAATTTTGTTTGCTGCATATTGCATATTAGAGGCGAGCTTTTAATTAGAGAAGTTAATTAAATTTATTTGCATTCTATTTGAAGTCTTCATGTGGGAGATTGTTTTGGTTGAAAAAACTCAATTAATTTAAGATATTCAATTTTTGCTGACGAAGCGGCAACTAATTGAGGGTGATAATTAAATTTATAGTTGACTGAGCTTCAACAAAACGCTTGTTCAATGGCTAGGAAGTTTATTTGTTAAGGATTAAATTATAGAAACTATTTATTGTCACTCGTTTGGTTTAAATAATTGTTAAAATAAAAGGAGATGGGATTCGGTAATCAACTCAGTAAATTATACTTAAAAATCTTTAAGAAACTATTGTTGTGGTATCCTGAAAATACGTTTCACTTTTCAATAGCATAAAGGATATAGCAATAGACAAAGGAAACTCCATAAAATTGTGCATTAAAACTTATAATTTGTTTTCATTGGCTTTCCGTGGAAACTGCCTAATTAGCTTTCATCACTGGCTTCGAAACCAAAATCCAAATAACAGCGGACAGCATTCAGCTGCCTAAAAACTTTTCGGCAAACGAAGTAAAAAAACAAAGCCGTCCTTTTCCTCCCTGTTGGCCATCCTAAACAAGCTTAATGAACTCTTTCAAATCACAGGCATCGCTCAATGCCAAAAACATTAAAACTGACAAGGCTAGACGGTAGACAAGATGACTGCCCCCTGATTCTTCGACACACACACACTATACACACCCCCAGGAAATACGTGCAACGTGGTTTGGCAAGTTCATTGTGCGAGATTGGGGCATTCCCAGAGGTCCTGGGCTTGGAGGAGTGGGTGTGGGCGTGGCCGACTGTTGCGCCAGCATGTGACCAAAACAAGGAGACCATTGCTGAGGGGTCTGAGCAGGCGGAAGGCCACAAAGGTCGTTGCAACACATTCGCCTCGTTGGGTCAAAAGTCAAGCGGAGGCTCCCCTGGCCCGCCATTACAACACTTTGTTGGCTGTTTTGTAAAGTTTCTCTGTTTTTTTTACTTTCCAAGCTTTTTTGTATTTTTCACGCCTTGTCCAAAACTTTTCTGGTTTATTTTTTTCGCACTTGTTTCCCTATTTTTCCTATTTTCCGCAACTGCCGTAACAATGAAATTTTTGACTGCTGATTGTTTGCTGGTCAATGTTATTCTTTCAGTTCAATGCGACTTAAAGTAGACAGAGCCCCCCGCCCATTCGGGCAGAGAGAAAAAATGAAAACCAGAAAATGTTTCTCTGGTACTTAGCCAAAGTCTGCAGCAAATTGAAAATGGAAAGTTTCGTTCCTGTTTTCCCGTAAAGATATGTATGTTGTTTTCCTTTTGCACTTTGTCTGCGACTTTGGTTAAGTATCCTTTTTCGGTAGAGTCTACGGGATAAGGAGTGTCCAAATGAGGTAAAATAGTTCGGGGAATACTATTGGCAAAGTTTTCCACCGGCTTGTCTGTAAAGATTTATACTAAAGATATTCAAGTTTAAGAAGACAACGTATATACACAGTCCATTCAGATAGAGTACTAAATTAAGATTTGAAACTGGAATCGAAAGTTGAATAAGCTTCGAATTTTCACGTTAAAGGGGAAGGAAAATTTAATAATATCACGTATTGTTTGGGTTGAGTAAGCCACTGCGGCAAGTAGAAAAATCAAAACTTACTCCCAGTAAGCATGCATTCATTTTTCCAGCAATTTTCACACTCAAGCTGGCATGCACTCTGGCAAGACCCACATCCTTCACCCCTGCCCTTTGACCCCGCCAGCAGCCACGTTATCTGACAGCTGCACTTACGCAATGTTACGCATAAGTGCCATTTAGCACCTAGCAAGTTTTCCACTTTTCCATGTCCTTGATCAGGGTTATATTACTTTTGCTACTATTTAAAAATAATTTTAAACTTCAATATTAAATATTCAATATTTTTATAGGTATTATAATGGAGTATTGTAACCATTACAATCTTTACAATTCTCTACCAATTAACAAGCGTGAAGAGTATTTTATAAAACGAATTACTCTCACATTTGCATTTTATGATCAAATTCATTGAAAGCATCTCGCGGAATGATTCAAGCGAACACCGACAAAAGAATTGCATGCCATTATAAAAAATAAAATGTGTGAAAACTGTTTGGGGAATTCCAGAGGAAGTTAACAGGAAGTCACCCAACCGTTGAATAAAACCATTGAAAAAAATAAAATGGCGTGAAATGTGTTCTGTCATTGCTACCAAATGTAAATTTTCTGTTTTAGCGTAAGATGCTGCCAAAAATGTGTCCGCACTTTATTACCAATCATGACTAAGCGCCCCCGAAGAAACTTTCTTTGGGACTGACAAATTGACTTGCCGCATGGCCTAAAAGCAGCTGCCACGCGGCTCGGCTAATAACTCAATAAAGGAAGTCATGGCCTCCTGCTTAGCGACGGCAGGTTTAAGCCGATTTCCGCTTGTTTGTCACACAATTACAATTTGTCAGCTGGGCTCAGATCGTGGGTTGTGGGTCGTGGGATTTCCTTTGTCCCTTCTTCGTCTTGATTGCTGGGAAATCGTATATATATAGCGGAGTCTAATTAGGGATAATCGCAAGGAAAACAATACAAATGAAAGGACTTGTTTTTGGTTTATCTTGTGGTTATAAAACTCTGTTATGGTAATATTTTGGTTTCTGTTCTGTTTAAAAAGTGTAAATTTACCTTCTCAACTCACATTGCTGAAGCAACATCAATGGCCCATACAAATTGCCATATTTTGGTAAGAGGAGAACGCCTACGGGCCTAATGACCGCACGTAGTACATCTTGTCCTGCGGTCACCATAAATAACACCAAACCGCATTTGTCATACGACCCAGCATTGGCCCCACCACCTCCATCTATTCACCTTTCGGCAAACTGCAGTCCTTGGCTTTAGTCCTGGACGTGTTGGGCTGTAAATCAGCTCATTAGTTAAGTTGGCAGCACCTCAAGCCCGGTTAAGATCCTACTATGGGTAACACGTAGCGCTGAAGCAGTGAGGAAAGCAAGGAAATCAGCAGCTGGAAGTTTTCATAATATTTTTTATGCTAACAAACTGTTTCGAATCTTTTTTTAGAGTGTACTTATTTGTGGCTTGTGCAGGGGCTCGTTAAGCTTCATTTAATCAAAACAAAAGTTGGTCTGGTGAAAAATGAGCCCCAAACACTGGAGGTAAGCGGCAGGCTAAAATGCCTCTTTGAATGCTAATAAATCTCGTTCGGTTCGTGGTCCGTTGGCTATCAACGCTTAACTGTGACCTTTGGCAGCGGGAAATATAATTTAAGCGGCCGAATATCTGCCAAAGTTGTTAGCCAAAAGTTTCTGCCCGAATCCGAATCAGAGTCAATGGGATTTTCTTTTTAGTTGATGATAGCCAATAGCCAGGGAGTTAAGCCATTGAAGGATTGTATTCGATTGATACGGAAGGATGTGTGTGGTAGAGGGTGTGGGTGTGTTGGAGTTAATGAAGCACGCCAAGCCGAGGGTTCAAAGTTCATGAGAGAAATATAGCAAGTCAGCTGTCGATTGAGTTTAGTGCCTGATGATGATTGTTCCTCGGGGGTCGTGACCCCTCGCCAATTGCCAGCGTCCATTTTGAAGCGAGTGTTGTTGTTTGAAACTAATCTTTAAAGATCATTAGCCCTGTTCGACCGAACTTTTCATAACAATAATAATTTGCGAATACCCTGAAGCGGGTTGAGTTAGGGGTCCATAACGAGGGACCAAAGTGTAAAGAGCTCCGGCATTAATATATATAAAGAGCGGCTTGAAGGATGCCCCGGCTGTAATGACGTCAAAGTTGTCAGGAAGCTTTTCATATTGTTACGCTTAACATTAACCTCACCTTTTTGGGGGCTGCCGGCACGCCCCTTTTCACTATGATAATGATAATGGCCACAAAAAGCGGCAAGGCAGGCGGCTGGCGGCTGCCGGCAGGTGGCAAATGGCAGGGTAAGAGACTTCCTGATGACTCGGAGCTACTTCAAGTCCGCTAATCTTAATTACTTTTGTTTAATTACTTTGACGTTCTGCCCGCTACCGCGACCATGACAAGGCAACTTCCTTACCGGTTACCCAGCATTGTTTCCAGTTTGAAAGGCCCGGGGTTATGCAGCGGCTTTGCAGCTTCCTTTAAAATAAATAATGTTTGCTTATTATTTCTGGTTGCCACAGAAAGAAGGTGGCAAAAAGGAGGAAAAAAACGAACATTCCACTGGAGCAAAAACTTTACGCAGTTAACAAAGAAACCCGTCTCCACACTCTAAATAATATAGAGGCCATATGCTTTCAGGCACTTTTGCAACCTGATTGTTCCCGTACCTGACCCAAGGCATTTGTTGAGCGAAAAAATCCCGCAAATATTCTTATACATTTTTTAAACTAATTTAGTGATTAAAATCTTGACCCAACCGGGAAATGCCAAAGGGCATGTCCTTCGCCAAGAGCCCAGCCAATTAACATAATGATGTTGATTTTTATTGCTGCGCCAAAAAGTTTTGTCATTGACTTTGGTCAATGTTTGTTCGAGTCCCATTCCCCCAGGACACGCCCAAAGTTATGATAATTTAAAGTGCCCGACTGCCTCACAAATTGGTTACACTTAAATGTCATAGCTGGATAGTCCTTGTGATTCCCAGGAAATTGTTTGATTGCACATTAAGTGTCTGCCACATGCCACAAATTTTGCACTAAAACTTGTGTTTTTATTTTCGTTTTTGCAGCCCACAAATAATTTATGAGGCCACTGAAAATCACACAAAGTGAAACCAGAAAAGTGCCCAATATAAATTCCAAAGATGCCAAACTGAATGTACAATTTTCTTAATTATTTTGCAACTAGGGGATACTCTTGAAGTTTAAAATTTATCGTCTTTTATAAAGTCTTGGGTTTAATTTATAGGATTATAAAATCAAACAATGTTTTTGGGTTTCTACATTTTTGTTTCACATATACTTTAGTAAGGGTATTAAACTATTTACTTGCCCCAATTGGGAAAGGACGTCTTTCTCCTACGCCACTTCAGGATGTGTTTTACAGGCCATGGCCCTCGAAAGTATGCAATAAATGTTAAGACCATGCTGAGCCGTCCAGGAAGCTGGAAAGCTTATGACGTGTTTAAAAGGCAAGAGAGCTTGACCTGACAGCCCACACAGGCAGTTAAAATATTTCCGGGGAAATCCAAGCCAACGCAGGTGGAAAATATCACCTTGTGGCCAGATAATGGATGTATTTCATCAGAAAAACATAAAAAACTCAAAGCAAGCGTTTCAACTGATTTGATACAACAAAACTTTTGGATTGCAGTAAAAAGAAAACGAAAATAAAATTAATAGTTCAAGGATGGTGAATCAAACCACGATTGGTGTGACTGCCCTGTTGCAGATTTTGGGGATATCATTCTTTGTGTCCCAGCCCAAAGATCAGTGCTCGCCGGCACCTACTCTGGGCGCAAATATCTTCCTCCTGGCCACCCTGTTCTTGTTGTGGGACGGGGACATGCTACCCCGCTGCTACCAGACATCGTATCCCAGGATTTACGCCTGCGTCGAAATCCTGGCCACGGTTTTCATGGCCGAGCTGATCATGCAGGTCGGCTGGTGCGGCTACGAGAGGATGGCCTTCAAGATGACCCAAATGATCTGCCGGCAACCGGGGTGGTGCGAGTACGGATTGCTGCTGGGCACCACTACGGTGGGGGCTCTTATCACCTTGTGCATTGTCGCCGAGGTGGTCTGCCCCGCCCAAATGAAGGATACAATGGGTGGCATCCTGGACGGCATGCCCGTACCGCTGTGTGCCGGCCCACTGATCGATCACATTCAGGACATCAGGAGCTATGCCATGGGTGCGATATTCTTTAGCCAGTTGTCTCGGGATCAGCGACTTCAGGCCGTGCGTGCCTTTGAGATGCAAGTGCGGCTTTCGAAGGTCCCGAAGTCAAAGTGGCAGGAGGATGCAACCGAGCAGGAGAAACAGAAACAACAGGACGAGGAGCTGGCATGTCAGCTGGAGGAAGAGAACGAAGCAGAACAGAATCCCCAGCCGGAGACCGGGCCGGAGCAGGTCCAAGAGTTGTACTCGTAAATTGTTTATTATTTATACAAATTTATGCCAACAGCTGTTGCTATTGCCGGCCTTGTTGTCGTCCTTTCTTTCTTTTTTTGGTTTTTTTTTCCTTAACTTTGGAAGAGGGCTTTCATTTTTCGATTTTCCGGCACTCGTGGATTCGGTCCTTCCTTTTGTTTGCTTTTTATTTTTTGCTTCAACTGTTTTCCTTGCGGTGGCCATTTTAATTTTCGCCTTTTTTTTTTGTGTTTCTTTGTTCCTTTCCACCCGGCCATGGTTGTCCTTGCTGTTGCCATGTTAGCCGCAATTGATTTGCCGTAAATTGTATTTTTAATCTGTCCGACGAACGCTCGACATTCGATTTCATTTCGGAATATGTTGAAAGCGATTCTGTTTGTATTTCCTTCCACACCACGGCACCGGCAATTCGATCCTGGCGGGGGTGTGCTCCTGCTAATGAGTGTGTCAGGAGTGTTATTTATGTGTGACGTATTTGCACTCCAGTTTTTTCGGCATGTGCTGATAGTTTCTCGCCACGTAGATGTATTTTTAAAATAAATATATCAAGGCTTATCTCGAATAATGATCCGAGAGCCGATCCTTCAAATTTATTCCCTAAAAATTTAAAAATAGCCAACCTATTACACTTCAAAGGATTTCCAGCTCACGGACTTACAAAAATATTTACAACACTTTATTTGTAGATTTCTTCCATGATGCAATCGATTAAATTGCAAATTAAGCTCTGATGGCTGGACCATCAAAGAGTCGAATTGGGTGAATGAAAAATAAAGCGTCAGAAAAACAAGAGCCGAATGGTGTTTTTGGGCATTGCCTTGGAAATACAAATATGATTGACAGTTGCCAGAATCGCATTAATGTCACTTGCAAAACACGTTTGCCTCTCTCGCAAATGTTGCTCCACTTGAGTAATTGAATTTGTGCTTGTGTTGATTTGATGTTGATGGTGTCGGGATGCTCAATGGGCTTGGGATCGTAGAACAAGGGGAAAGTATATTAAATATTTCACAATTCACATGTCAGAGCAGAGGACAGGGAAATGGAAGGGAAAAAACACAGCCTGAACCTTTTGTCTAAGGGAATTTGTTGCCGGGACCTTGTTTTCTTGGCGAATTTGATTAGCTGCAACTGCATAAATATATCTTCTTATGGCTTTTACTTGTTTGTTTAGCACTTAATAGTTTTTAGATTCTTGAAATGTTTTAATGGTCTGCCCCAAATAACCCAAAGATGAAATCAAAGTTCTAAAAGATTATCTCCACCTACCGCACTCTCAGCTGCTTAACTCCCTCAGTCCTCGGTTTCACTTCGAAAAGAAACTTCCAGACTCCGGGACCCCAGCTTGCCATTATCCAAAACTTAACTGCCAACTGTCGTTAGAGGCTCCTTCCAACATGCAGGATACAGGAGACAGGATGCTGGATTCTGGATGCTGGATGGGTGCCGGGTGATAAGATGTGAGCTTCAGAGGGTCTGTCAACGAAACAGCCAGGGAAAGAAATATGCGAGCTCCTGCGTACATATGTTAGCACATTTTTAAATGTATTTGTGTCAGGCTGGAGTCGTGACTGCAGTAAATTCCTCACTACCCGAAAATTCCCAGAAAACGGAAAATGGCAAACTCGCTTCATATGAGCATTTCAACATTTTCAACTTAAGGAGCAAAAAGAAAAGAAATAGGGGGGACAAGGAAACTGGCAATGCATGCCTGCAATTTTTTAAGCAAACATTTTATTTGCTCAAATGCTAGGAAAACACAAACAAAAAATAAGTCCGAAGGAGTGGGAGTGGGAATAGAACTTGAGACACAACCCACATCAAAAGAGCAACTTCTGCATTTTTCTTCAGTTGTCGGTGTCCTTGTTGCCTTGTTGGTCCTTCTTTTCAGGGGGTCCTCCCCCAATGCTCCTCCTGTTGACATTTTGATACAAATCTTCAATAAAATAAAAGCAGCTCAAGTGGTCATACCGTAAACAACCCAAAATGGAAGGGGATAACCAAGCGGAGCACTCGGAGTGGGTGAACATCAGGCATAACCATAAGTGGCACTGTAAAACCCACTGCCCTGGCTGGCCTTTCCAAACTTTGACTTGATGAGAGTCAGTTGATTGGTACTGTGTTTCCCAGTTATTTGTGAAAATATTTACCAGATTATGGTGAAATCAGAGACACTGCTTGTATTTCTATTTTAAATAAACATAAAATCAAATTTGAATTGACCAGGAAACCAAAAAGGCAATTCTTTTATTACAAGAAAATATAAAATAATTACAAGAAAAATGCTCAAATTAAATAATTCTCTTTTTATAAATAAAAATAGTTTTAAAACTGATTGACCATGAATATCCGTTTTCTAATTCACACCTTCCTATAAATCATTCTCGTAACACATTCTAACCTTTGGATTGGACATTCCATTTTTATAATAATGTATTCATTTGCAAAATATATACTTAATAAAGTTTACTTTTTCTAGCCTTAACTTCAATAATTCCTTAATTGATGGACCATAAAGAAGCCTTTTTAAATTCACACCTACAGTCCTGCAGTTGGAAAATCCTTGGAGTCATCTGACTCGTAAAACATTTCTGCCAGTCTGTTGAGCTATCCTTTTTTGGCCGTGTCCTTTTTTATGCCTGTGGTCAGGCATATGGCACACAACACAGGACAACACACCGAGTAGACCGCAAAAACACACACAGACACACACATAGAGTCCTTGTCGGGCAATCACATAACAACAACAACAAAGAATACCAAGCCGAACAAAAAGTTGTTAGCCAATTTACTAAATGTCCAGTGTGTGTTGAATTGTTGAAGCTCGTTTGCCGCTTTGTGTACTTTTTCGTGTTTCGTATTGAATAACAAATTATTTGTAGCATATGCTTAGGGGCGCCGACAGCGAAGGACCAAAACAGGACCAAAGACGGAAGGAGAGTATTTGAGTGGGCGTTAAACGGCTTGTTAGCCAGTCAGTCATGGATAGTCCGATGGTCCGACAACTTGTTTGCCGACTGGAGATGGTAATGGAAACGGAAAAGAGTGAATAAGTTAAAAACCAGAATTAGTCCATTTAGTTTTGGGGCTTAGTTTAATGTTCTCCGCATCGAGTTAAAGGCAACTTTTCCGCCTCTTTGACCCCAACAACTATCTTTTGGTCCTTTCAGACGGCCTGTTCCTCTCCTACGTGACTAATTTATCAACGAATATAAAGCCACAAAAGGAAAACAATTTTTGAGTGCTTGGGAAAATAAAATACAATTTGTAGGCACTGGCTCGGGCCCTGGCTCTTCATTAGATTTGCACTTCTTTCAATTTCTTTTTTATGGCTTGCCAAAATCGAAGAATTTATTGCCACAAGTTCAAAGCGCTTCGATGGCTGGCATTTTTCGACCTCGACACGCTTGCTGCATTTTCAATTGCATCTTCAATAAATTGTTTCAGGCCCCAAGTAGTCCCTCCTCAGTATTCTCCTTTGGAATTCGCTAAATTGGCGAAAATAAAAAATTAGAGCGAAAATTCGCGTAGCATTTAATTTTCGCATGGCCTCTGTGAACTGCAAAAGAGAAATGCATTTAAGGTTATAGGTGGGTAGAAGATGGGTGGTAGGTGGGTGGTTGGAAGTAATTAGGCGCTGTTAATTAGGTCGTAATTGGAGTTTGCGAGAAAAGCTAAAAACCGCCCAGATTCATTCAAGGGTTACACCCCCACAAAGACACAAGTTGGGCGTAATAAAGGGTTGTAATAAATGATGGCTCTAAGACAACTTTTTCGTTCTGCAAACCATGAAAACTGTTGCGCTGCTCTCGGCCAAATTATGGATACTATTTTCAGTTAATTGCTAGAAATAAACATTAAAAAATAGTTTGCTTGAATTAAATAGGCTTTCCAATGAATCCAATTAACCCAAAAACAAGATACTTTAGTTGTTTTTGCTTTGTGTCATCCCATAAAATAATTTAAAACACAGAGGGTTATTTAAACTTTATGTTTCCAGTTTTATTCGAATAAGCTTTGAAATCGCCTTTACATGTGATTAATTTTTATATATATTCTTATATATATATTTATAGCTTATTCTAAGCTTATTATATATATATATATATATATAATAAGAAGAATATATATACTTGTATATATAATAAAGAATATATAATATATATATTATATATTATATATTCTTTATATATAATTTCTTTATTCTTTATATATATAATATATATATTATATATTCTTTATTATATATACAAGTATATATATTCTTCTTATTATATTCTTAATAATTTGATTTGAACTTTGGTAATCGTAGGGAATTAAGGGAGAAACAATAAATTGTTGATAGAGAAAATAAACATCTTAAATTTCGTAAACTTCAATTTTTTTTATCTATTTCCCTATTATGTTTAATGAAAAAAAAAAAGAAAATGATATCATTAACCTAATAAACTGCCACAAAATGTGTATATATAATTCTAAACTAAAGAATCGAAATGTATTTTATTATATCAGATTTCTTGTTAAAAAAAGCGAAAAGCATATCAAATTTTTCAGAATAGAATTTGTGTATTTTATAAACAGTTTTAATTAATAACAAATTTAAATTTTGCGCTTTTCTCTGAAAAACATCCCCATTTATGTACTGACATCTAAGTCTGGCTAAGATTTAGACTAAAGATTTTTTTAAAATGAAAAGAGAAATCTATGCTTTGCCTCATAATAAATTTACAATACAATACAATTATAATAAATACGTAGAAAATGCTTCAAAAAGAAGCCTATTATTCCAACAAGAATAAAAAACGTTTGACAAGAGTTAAAAATTTTATTGAAAATATGGTTTTAATTTAAAAAAAGTTTATCTCCTTTAGGAATGAAGAAAGTCCTGATGACTACATTCCGCGAACAGTATCCTTTAGACGGGCCAGAAACTAACTGAGCTTTAATTGGGCGCGTCCTGGTCTTTTATAATCTGCCCACAGCCAATAGGAGCCAAGATGTTCTGTTTCTAAACTTGCAAAACACGAATGGCTCAAATAGGGGTGGCCCAACAAAGATCTAAGCTAAAAATATAAAAGCTTTATGTTCTAATAAATATATGTTTTATATTTTAACTGCATCAATAAAATCATTGAGTATTATTATTATTTTTATGTTATTTTGATTATTTTTATTCCCTAATATCTTTTAAAGTTTGTCATTATTATTGTCATGTAACTAAATATAAGTCTTTTTATAATATTATTATAATACATTTTTTTATTTTCAAAACATAAAAAATTAATTACTTAAAACGAGTTTGTTTTTAAGTCCGTGGACTGACAATTGGGCCATTTTACCTGAACAAGGACGTCATAAAATTCCTTTTTCTGTAATATTGCCTTTTAAAAGCAAAGGGACCTTTTTAACATTGCCTATATTTCCGAAAGAAAACCCCATATAACCGGTTGAAAACCGAAAATTACCGGTTGAAAACCACTATTATCGCCACAACTACGCCATCTGTCGGTAATTTGCAAAATATATATATAAATATAATTCACAATTATGTTCGCAATTTTAATACCATGTCTGTTTTTTCGTAAAATTCTGTCCCAATAATTTTTAAGAAAGTTCCAAATGTTATTATTTATTAACAAGAAGAAAAATTAAATATATTTTTACATTATTATATACCCCTTCTGATATACAACTGAGAAACTCTACGTAATATTACAAAAATTAGTGATCGATCGAAAATTAAAGACATTTTGAGTGCACTGCCTCGTTTTATTTGTTTTAAGATTTATTTAAACTATTGAGAATATATATTTCAATCTAAACCCGATTATTATAAGAAGGTTTTCACTCCCAATAGGATAACAGGAGTTATTAATGTTATTTAAATGTTAATTTTTAACTAACAAATATCCACAGATGGCGCATTTCAATCGGTACTGTTAAAAAATCCCGTTACTACCCCAATTTCGAAAAGTTGCCCCTAAAAAGTGCTTTCCCCCATACTCGAGAAGTTACCCCTAGTAAGCTTTTCTCCCTGAAAGCCATTCAAACTTTACTAAAGTTTATTAAAGCTAGAAACAGAGTCCTTTTTTTGACAGGACAGGACTCAAAGTTCGTAACGAAGCGGAACAGCTGACGTTGACTGTCAAAAGTCAACGGTGGAACAGCCGCTGCCCCCGACTTCCGCCACCATCTCATCCCCATAACGGTACTGTCAGCTGCAGTGCAAAACAGAGACTCCGTCGCTAAGCTTCCTCCCAACAACCAGTGGCCATGGACGCGGTGTGCGTCACCCAGTGACGTCGTCGTAGGGCGCATGCAAAGCAGTTGCTTAGCGGAGTTGTGTTTGAAAATAATTGAAAATCAAAACAAAAAAGTGGAAAGTGGAAAAACTTAGACCTGGTGAGGGGGGATTTGACACAGTGCAGCACGATTAACGATAATGTAAACTCCCACCAGGGTGTACAAGTGGGTGCACCACTGGAGCATGGGTTCATGCCTTGGCAGCTGCGCCACATCCGCCGCCACCGCCTCCTTCACAAGCTCCCAAACTCGTTCGACCTCGGACTCCTCAGCGGCGTCTTCCTCCACCACTTCATCAGCATCTTGCGTGGCCACGAGCTGGTTCTGGTAAGTCTCCCGATTGGAACAAAACCCTAAGGTGGAAAGTAATTAAATTTGTAACCTATAAGCGGGTCTCCCCCGAATCAATACTAAAATGTTCGTGAAAGGATTGGGCGGGAAACCATCGGGCATATGGCAGCTCGAATTGCATAAGCAAACACTGCCTGACCGCATCGACCGCTCGCCACTCGCCGGCGGGGGTCAACAGACTGAAAGCCAGTGAAGAAGCCAACCCTTACTGGAATAAGGGTAATAGCATTGTGGCTGCTAACGAAACAATTAAGGCCAAGAAAGCTTTGTAGGGAGTGGTGTAGTCTCATTGTGCATCAACACATCGACTCTAGAGCCAATTCTATTTAAAATAATTAGCTTAAAGTATGTTTAAGGAGAGGAAAGGACATTTTTATACTTTTTACACATTCCTTAATCCTACCACCTAAAGGCAACATCGCAGGAACCAAGACCGTTTCCCAGAAGACGGACAGGGAGTCGAGACAGAGCTCATATCAAATATCAGTGGACGTCGACGCGAACGTCGCAGTTTTATCTTTCGGATTCTAAGGATCAAGCGCAGCCAACAGTGCCCCCAGTTCTTTGACGAGTACTGCCATCCGCAATCAAACTATGCCAAGCTGCAGAATGAAAGGTGAGTCGAGCCCATAAAGAGAAGTGCCCCATTAACCGTCCCACTCCAGCAGCGCCATGCCCGACATTCAGCTACAAAACCTGGACGCATTCAAGTTGCTTAACGCTCAGATTGCTCCCAGGAGGGAAACGGAAATCGGCCAGGGGACCTACCATCGCACCGTCAGTTCCCGGGCCAGCTCCTCTCTGGATCTGGAGTGGGAGCACGAGTACTCGCAGCTGCGACAGTACCAACACCAGCAGGCACAGACGGAGTCGCAGCCAACGCCTTCCAAGCCGTGCTATGCTTCTCTGGACCAGCTGACCACGACGACCACGGTTGCCACAAGCGGCCGGCATCAGGGGAGGCAGCTGCGAATGGGACAGCGCCTGGGCGGCTCCTTCACGCACACCTCATGCTGCTCCTCCACACAAAACTCGTGGTCACACATCTCGACGCCGGAGTCCCTAGAGTGGGACGTGGACGAGGAGCGCAAGCAGCAGTGCCAGCTGAGGACGGAGGACGACAATCTGGACGAGGAGACTCTGAAGCTGCTGGATCAGATTGAGCAGCTGAAGAACCACGTCCTGCTGGAAACGGGCGAGGCCCTAAGCATGGAAGCCAGTGGCTGTTGAGGAACTTACTTGTACGAAGAGTCCATAAGTATGATTATAGTGCAAGAACTGTAAATATAATTAATCTCGGTGGAGCAATCCCGACAGTCCGATCACATTGTTCCAAATAATTATGTAAATGAAATATTTTTATTTGTTGTAAAATATAGAAAATAAATATTACTTAAACCGTCTGTATGAAGGCCATTATGAGAATAAAAATAATTTAATTTATTTGACTTTTGCCCTAACAAAAAATTATATTCAAAATTAAAACAAAAGGCCAAGTTTTGTAACCACATTTATTTTTATTATCTTACGATTAGATGTTAAAAAACTTTGCAAACTTTATTAGGATTCGTTGTCAGTATTAAATGAAATTTTATTGCATAAGTGCAACTTTGAGTTAGGGCAGTTGATAAATGGCAGTTTATTGGAAAAGCTTATCCAAGTTTTCCCTTGAGTTTCTCCCACAAAGAGGGCTCTTCTTTGGCTTGCACCTCCACATGCTAAAAAAGAATTTAATTAAAATAATTTAAATGTAAAACAAAGAAAGGAAATTTGAACCTACAGGCTGTTGTTGGAGCTGACCGCTTCGGTTGACTTGGCTCTTCGGGTGGCCAAAGTTCTGGTCACTCAAGTCCTCGATCTGGACCTGCTGTTGTCCCAAATCCTCTTGGTTTTGTAATTGCGTCCAATCCAACTCCTCCTGCTGCTGCTGACCAAGGTCTTCCAAATTGCTGTTCCAACCAGTTTCCACCTGCTGCTGCTGCTGCCCAAGATCCTCTACCTGAGGCTCCTCACCAGCCGCCCTGCTCCATTTACTCAATGAAGCACTGGCACTGGCGGACGACCCTGTGGGGCCACCACTAGCCGATGCCGAGGCTGTTCCCACGGGTACATTGAAGGTATAGTCCCGTCGACGGTACTCGTAGCCTCCAACAGGCGATTCGCGGTTGTAGGGCAGTGGGGGTACTGGCGTGGACAAGATAGGAGAAGGACGCGGGACTAGCGGAGACCTGGTTTCGCCCTCCAGCCCCGGCTCCTCGCTTTCGTCAAAGGTCTCTTCGTACGTGTGTGGGGGCTGGTCACCACGGTCCTTCGAGAAGATTGGCTTGTAGACGGCAGTGGCATTGGTGCTGCCAGGATCCACAATATAGCCTCCGTTTCCTCCGCTACCAGCGGGCAGGTCAATCAGTCCCTGGCTCAGTAGGAAAAGGGTACGCCGCCAGATCACCAGCTCCTCGCCGAACTTGCCGTAGCGATTCTGCAGGCGTCCCAAGCTCCACTTGTGTCGATCCTCCCAGTTCTGCTCCTCAACCGTGACGCCCAGCTGGCGGTGATTCACAAAGTCTAAATGGTGCTGTTCGCTCTCGCGGAATTGCTGGAGATCGCTCTGTGTCATTCCGTAGTACCGGGCCACTAGGTTGATGCGTTCCAGCTCCTGCTTCTGCCAGTCCTTCAGCTTTTGCACTGAGATTTCGTACTTTTGAGCAAACTCCTGCAACAATTTGGCGTCCTGGCTCTGCCAGCTCCTTAACTGCTCCTGCGTCATGTTTTGTGTACCAATGAACTTGTAAAGACGATCGCGCTCCTTCTGCTGCCAGGTGGCCAAAAAGTTGAGGCGTCGCTTCTCCAGCTGCACCCCGCGACCCATGTTACTAATGGCGATTCTCTGAACTGGAGCCAGTTGGCCAAGACCAACCTGATAGTGCTCGGCTAGTCGCTTCTGGAAGGCGGAGTCCTGCGAGATGAACTCAAGGAGCTCCTGCTCCGTGATCTTAATACTCGAAGCTACTCCACTCAGCCGCAGTCGCTCTTGCTCGGTCCAATTGTTGCCCTGCTGGGCGTTGTCCACGATGAGGCCCATATTGGAAAAGCGGCGCAATGTTTCTTGGATGAATATCCGCAGCTCTTCAATGGTGATGCCATACTGCGGGGCCAGCACGTAGACGTCTTGGTTTAACTTTCTTTCGAGAGCCACGCGCCCAATGCCGGGATTGTTAACAGCCGCCTGGTAGATGCGCTCCAGTTCCAAGGTCTGCCATGAAATACCAGATCCTCGATCGATCCTGCGTTGGTCCAACAACCGTTGAAGTTCTCCGTCGTACCACGCCTTGAGCTCTTCGATGGTCACGTGATATTGCTGGACCAGGTCCTGAATATGCTTTTGGTCATTGTTTAACCGGATCTTAAGCTCTTCGATGGTCCACTTTTGCTGCTTTCGTTGCAACTGGTTGATGAGGTCATCAATGTGGATTTTTTCCTTAGTCTCCCACTCAGACACAACGAGGCCTTCGCTTTTGGCGGCATTATTAAGCCAGAAATGGATGTCCTCGATGGTGACATGGTACTGCCGGGAAATCTGGTCGAATATGGGCCTGTTGCGAACCAAGTAGCTCTGGAATTCCTGTCGAGTGAAGGGACGCGTCGTGGTAACGGTGCGGAGACGGGTCAACAGATCGCTCTTCCAGGTGGAAGGCTGCTCGTCCCAAATGTTCACAATCTCCTCGTATTTGACATTGTTTTGGGGACGATCAATTACACCAATGAGCGTTAGCCTAGCTGCTTCTTTTTGGACCTACGAAACGGGTTTTATTTTGCTTATTTGGATTTAATAGGGTTATGCAAATCGTAAAAACTCACCCACTTCTCCACCTGCTCCACGGTCACATGGTAGTCGGAGGCAATGCCATCCAGCCTCTGCTTGTCACGTTTCAAGAAGTCCACGAACTCCTGGTAAGTGCTGCCATTGCGCTGCTGTTGGAGCCAGTCGTTGAAGCCGCTGCTGATCTGTTGTTGCCACTGGGTCTGCTTCTCGATTTGGACGAGTCCGGAGCTCTGGAGACGCTGCACTTCCTCGCGCAGCCACTGCTCTACCTGGTCAATGCCGACGTGGTGTGTCTGGGAGAGGCTCTCCAGTCGGGCATGGTCCTTGGTGAGCTCCTGTTCGACCTGCTCGTATGGTAACTCCTGCTGTTTCTTGAGCAGTAGTTCGATGAGGCGCTGCTGCTCCTCCACCTGCCATTTGCTCAAATTCTGGACCTTGGCCTGGCCCGTCGTTCGTAGGTTGATTAGCTGTTGACGCAACCATTCCTCGATCTCGACCACGTTGACTGAGTACTGATTGGCCAGTTTCTGTAGCCTTTCCCGCTCCTGGTTCAATTCCATCTCGAACTCAACGAAGGTCAAGTGATTCTCTTGCTTCACCAAGTTCTGGAGACGATCCAGCTCTGATACCTGCCAGGCGCTCAGGCTCTTGAGAGACTCCTCCGTGCTGCCACGTAAGCGCTTCAGTTCCGCGATCATCCACTCCTTGATTTGTTCCACGTTCAGGCGGTACTGGTCGGCCAGTTGGTGCAGATGGGCCCGGTCTGCCAGCAGCTTCTGCTCGTACTCCTCGGTGGACAGCCCGTTCTTGTACTCGGCGATCAAGCTCTTGATGTAATCCCGTTCCACAAGCTGCCAGGTTTGCAGCTGTTCGATCTCGAACTGTCCCTTTTTGCGCAGGTCCTCTAGAACTGCCTTCACGTAGTTCTCCACTTCGACAAGACTGACATGGTGCTGCTCGGCCAGTTTCACCAAGAAACGGTGGTCATTGTTAACCTGTAGGGATCGAGGATATGAAAATATAATCTTAAGATATAAAAATCATAGAGAGTACGCACCTTAGCTTCAAACTGCTCTAGGGTGATGTTGGAGTGCTGCTGGAGAAGGGAAAGGATGCGTTGCTGTTCGGTGCGCTGCCAGGCGGTCAACTGCTCGATGTTTAGCTTTCCTTGCTGCTTCAGTCTCTCGATTTCCGTTTGGAGCCACTTCTCGATCTCCTCGACCGAGGTGTGGTACTGGAAGGCCATCGTCTGCATGTGCTCGCGGTCCTTTTCAAGCTCGGCCCGCAGCTCCTCGGCGCTCCACTGCTTGTTCTGTTTAATAAGAGCCTCCAGACGCTCGCGTTCGGCTAGTTGCCAGGAGGTAAGGTTGTCGATCTGCAACTGGCCCTCGTCCTTCATGCGGGCCAATTCCTGCTTCATCCAGGTCTCAATCTCCTCCACTTGAACATGGTACTGACGTGCCAGGCGCTCCAAAAGCTCACGATCCTGGCGCAGACGCGCCTCCAGCTGCTCAGTGGACTTGTATTGCTGCTGAGCCAGGTTTTTCAAGTGCAGGCGCTCCACCTCCTGCCAGTTGGTCAGCTTCTCGCTGGGCTTCAACAGACCCATGCCGATAAAGCGCTGCTCTTCTTTCTTGACGAACTGTTCGATCTCCTCGATCTGGACATTGTGCTGCATGGCCAAGCTTTCCAACTGAGCCCGATCCTTGAGCAACCACTTCTGGAACTCCTCGACGGTGAAGTCGCGATCTTGCACCATGTTGGTCAGGTTTCCGCGCCACTCAAGCTGCCAGTTCTTCAGCCTCTGCATTTCGATAAGACCCTGATCTTGCAATTTCTGGATCTGCTGCTTTATCCACTGCTCGATCTCCTCCACGCGGACCTGGTGCTGCTGGGCCAGACTGTATAGGTGGGTGCGGTCCTTGCTAATCTTTGCCTCGATCTCTTCTATCGAGTAGTCGTTCTTGTTCACCAGGTTTAGCAAACGCTGTTGTTCAATCTTCTGCCAGTTTTCAAGCTGGGTTTCCATATTCAGCTGACCCTCCCGCTGGAGGCGATCGCCTTCGGACTTGATCCATTGCTCGATTTCGGTAACCTTTACGTTGTAGGTGCTGGCAAGGTCTTGCAATCGAGCCCGATCCGCCAGCAGCTTGCGCTCGAACTCCTCAAGCGAATACTTGTTGTTCTGCACCAGGAGCGCGATCTGGGCACGCTCAGCCTGCTGCCAGTCCTTCAGGGTCTCCGCCTTGACCAGACCCTGGCTCTGCAGGCGCAGCAGTTCCTTCTTTAGCCACTCTTGGATGTCTTCGACGCGAACCTTGTAGGTGTTAGCCAAGTCGATGAAGTGGGTCTGATCGCCCTTGATCTTTGTCTCCAGTTGCTCCATAGTCAGCGAGTTATGCTGGACAATGGCTTGGAGGCGCTGCCGCTCCTTCTGCTGCCACTGGGCCAGTTCCTGCTCCACCTCCTTGAGCAGACCCTCCGACTGGAACTTCTTCAGCTCGCTCTTGATCCATTGCTCAATCTCCTCGACGCGCACCTTGTAATTGAGTGCCATTTGCTCCAATTGGCTACGATCATTAATGATAGAGTTCTGGAACTCCTCGATGGTAACCTGATTCTTGCCGATAACATTGCGCAGATTGTTGCTCACACTGATCTGCCAGTCCTTGATTTGACTTTCCAGTTGTTGCTGTCCGTGAACTTGCAACCTTTGCAGCTCTTCGCGTTGCCACTTCTCGAGTTCCTCGACACTGACACGATACTTGGAAGCCAAATTCTGAATATAGTTGCGATCTTGGTTCATTTGCTGCTGCAGCTCGCCGACAGAACCGCGATGTTGCCGAAGGATGCTCTCCAGGCGTGAGCGTTCCGAGCTCTGCCAGGCAGTTATCTTAGACATTTGCTCGTTTTGCTCTTTGATGAGGTCACCGATGCGAGAGACTTCCCCGCGAAGCCACTGAGTCTGACTCTGCATGTCACCCTGATACTTCACCGAAAGGTCCTTTAGGCGTTGCTGCTCATTCCAGATCGAGCTCTGGAGGGCAGCCATCGTGGCATTGTGCTGACGGATTAGTTCGTCCAAACGCTCCTGCTCCTTGGTGTTGTCCTCGGTCAGGGAGCTGGAGGAATAGGTGTATGTGTTTTGGGGAATCGAAGGCACCGACGGCAGCAGCGACTCGTTGACCTTGTTGAAATAAACGTGGAGGCGCTGCAGCTCCTCGCGTTGCCAATGCTGCAGCTGATCCTGGCTGACGCCATGTTGCCTCGCTACCTTGGCCAGCCTCTGACCGTTCTCCCTCTGCCAGCGATCAATGTCGTCGGCGCTGAAACCGTTCTGGTGGATCAACCAATCCAATCGACTGCGCTCCTGTCTCTGCCAGGCAGTGGCATCCTGGACAGCATTCTGGTACTGCCTTGCCAGGGCTTGGAATTGAGATAGTTCTCGACGGTGGAATTCCTCAAGAACGGGCACGGTGATTTGGTACTGCCTTGCCACTCCCAAAAGACGCTCCTCCTGCTGGCTTTGCCAATCCTCGAGACGCTGTGGGGTAGTCAGGTACCAGAAGAGCTGCTCCCTCTCCGCGCGCTTCCACTGCTCATCCCGTGACACTGAACCCTGACCAAACGGAGTATGCTGATCAAACACCAACTTACCGTCTTGCCAGCGCTGGTGCGACTCAGAGCCGCCAACGGATGTTCTTCCATCCGGATGCGTTGTAATGGTCTTGTTAAATCGCGTGATAACCATCGAAGAACTAGAGCCTGGCGATGCGGCGGAGATCTGGCCTAGGGAACTGGGAACAGACAACGGCGAATCCACACTTACTACCGAATTGTAGCCCACTACCTTGGGCTCTTCCAGCCAATCCCGAACAGTCTTCTTCCTTGTGATAGTCGTGGTAGAACTAGAAAGTGGAAGCGACACCTGGGACTGGGACTGGCCATAATGGGCCTGATTCAATTGCTGGGAGCCTCCGTAACCGGTGAGCTTGGTGACCTCCGTGCAGTTCCTGTGCACTAAATAGGGTTTCCCGTCGATCACCTTCAACTCGGCGGGATAGGCGTAGTTCTTGACCGTATCAAAGTCACTCAAGTCCAGAGGCTGGAACGGGTTCAGGTCCACAGTCTGCTGGACTTGGCCGCTTTCGGCATCGGCGAATTGCTCAAGGAGTGCCGCCGCCTTGGCCTCGAAAAAGTTTGGCTGAGCTATAGTTTCGTAGCCGATGTAGGATTGTCGCATATCTGAAACCAACTGCTGGCTGGTTTTCGAGCAAATCTCATCCAGTTGGGTAGAGGTCTTTCCCGAAAGTTCCAAAATTGACGCTGAAAAGATTACGAGACGAAATGATTATGAAAGACCAAGTCATGGTTTTAAATACTTTCTAAAAAACCTGGCCTTTTTAAGTTATATTATTTATATCCAGAATATTTTATTCAACGTATTTTTCCTCTGTATTCGATTATAGGAAAGAACATTAGTCGGCTCCATGTTTTTTTGTAAGCTTTGTCTACGCTTTTGAAATCCATTTGAAAAGTAAAAACAGCTTCTGGGTCAATAACTTTGGAATAATAAAAACTCTCTAAATCCACATTTATAGACAGTAGGGGATTCACAGAATATCGTGGGAGTTTCAAGAGTTTCTTGAATTCTCCGAAATGTAAGCTCTTATTGATAAAAGTTATGTGGCCTAAGGCGAAACTATGACAAACTGAAATCGAATAGAAACGAAATCTATCTTTTGAATAAAATATTACTTACCACTCCAAGGCGAGGAGAGTCCGAAAGAACTTGAACTCTGGGAAAGGCTGTTGAATTTCTGTTTCAATTGATTGGCAAACTCCCGAACTTCGTTAAAGTGCGCGTATCCCCAGGAATTGATCTGAGGAACTGCCTGCGACTGGAGGGCCGCAGAGGTCTGTCCATTGCCGTAGGACGAGGATCGGGAACTGTATCTGGAGCTCTGGTAGGTGGAATAGCTTTGGCAACTAGCCACGGCCAGGAGCAAAGCGCAAACACCCAAGGCCCTCATGCCGGAAAAGCTGCAAAGTAACAAACAACAACACATAATTGTGTCATTCATAAATTAATAGTAACAGAAAATGCTGTCGCAGAAAATCGAAATTATTCTAGGGCCCATGATTGGGTTTTTTTTTTGGAGCTGTTTGCTGATAGCAAGTGGAAGTCGAATCTAGTTCAGGCTGTGGTTGGAATTATCGCATCAGCTCGGACTGGGGGTCGGTAAAGGTTAATCGGGCGATAATGGCATCTAGCCTAGGCTAGGCAGGCCCATGAAAAAATGACTCTAAGTTGGGACCAGCTCTTAAATTTTGTTCTTTTTTGTTTTCGACTTTTTTTTAAATATTTTTTTGTTCAAGCATTAAACCTTTGTGGCCTCCAAATTCCCTTTCCATCCGGTGTCTATTGATAAGTCTAATCCCATTCACTTGGTGACGTGTTTCTTCCCTGGCACCCCCTAAAAATCACACATTTCCTTTGGACCGCATAATGCAACACCTTGGAAGGGGGACGTCTGCTCAAATGGGTCACACACATGCATTTTCCCCAATTAAGTTTTATTTATTTCTGGAACTTATTTTTGGGGCCACTTCAGTCTGGCTTCTGGTTATTTTTAAATATATATTTTCTTTGGGTTTTTGGTTTGTTCTTCTAACAACAAGACTCCAGGAGTTAACTCACAGAGGGCTCAATTCCGCAATGCACTTGAATTTATCGGATTTGAGTTTAAACTCTTTTAATTAATATAAAAGAGACACTTTCCAGGACACTTCACTGACACTTTGTTATCCGTTATTACCGTTAGATCGAGAGGAAACCGTTGCGCCTCGTAGCGCTGCCGAAACAAAACTGGCAGATGGCGGCTATGATCGACAATCCTCATGCTTTTATATGATGATCTCTCACAGCGGCGAGATGCTGTTTAGGAGCCATCAATTTTATTGAGAGGAATTCTCTCTAGAGATTCTCTTATCAGTATAAAATAGAAATAAGCGTACTCTGATTTTAGGGGATTTGCCAAATTATCAATGACCGAATATTTACGTATGACACAAAGGGTGAGCGGTGACCGGTTCTCCAAACGACCTTAGATACGTGGAAACCGCAAGTGATTCACAAGCCGGTCTCCGATGCAATAGATCAAAATAATTCTAATGCGTGATCTCATGTATTGTTGCGGAGTTTAGGAGGCTGTTACAATGAATGAATTGCAATGAGTGTGGGTTTAATTTGCATATTCCTTGTTAATGTCAAAATTCAAAACAACAACAATATTTACATAACACTTGTAAATCTGTATGATTACAAATTTAAGTAGCTTTTAAATGCCTAATTAGGTATATTCTACAGTAAACTCTTAAAAAGAAAATGAAACAAAATAAGCATCTAAACTAATTTTGAAATTCTAACAAACCGCTGCTTATTCTCGAGAAATCTTTGGATTCATTCATAAGAAAAATAAAATATACGTATATACGGTTTTGGCTAAAAGCAAATTATAATTTAAAAGGTTCTACTTTTAATTTAGCGTTTGGGACCATTGATTCAGAATGATTCAGAGTACTTTTGTCTTTTTAAAAAATTAAGAGAAACTAATATTTCATTTATAGTACATAATACAATGAATTTGGGGTCTAAACTTTTTTTATGCTGCTTCATTTTCACTTATATTAGCTTTAAAATAAATTTAAAAACTATGTATTAACGTTTTCCTATAAATTCACAAAAATACAATTAGATTTACAGAAGCTTTATCAGGCGAACTAATGTAAAAGGCGGGAATTTCAAACCAGGATCTCAGGGTCAAATTTCAGTAAAGGATAGTAAACATATTACAATAAAAGGATAAATACATTAAACTCTTAACTAGAAATAAAATAAAGGGTATTTAACTTTTATTTACTTTCATTTTCTAAGTTCTGTGAAGCGGATATCATTTCCAAGCTTTAACAGAGGATTTGATTCACAAATGCAATTGACAAAGCGAATAAGGCTGCCCCCATTTTATATTGGACCATAAATTATAAATTAAATTTAAAGAAAGTTCATAGTTCATGTTTTATTTTAAAATCGTAATCTAATGTTTAATCTGAGCTTTTCAAAATTCTTTCGTTTTCAATCGATAACGATTAATAATATCGACTTATGTTATCGACTCAAGACCATCTCTACGACAATACCAATGTGGATATGTGGACTTTTTAGATTATATTTATTTATTATAAAATTATGAAATGTGGATCCAGCTGATCAGATTATTGCTTTGACGAATTTCAAGAAGAATCGACAGGTAAACCTTTGTACCTCTTTGATATGCTTGACATTAATAAATAAAATAAATAGGTTTTTGAGCTCTTCCACTGCGCTTGGATGAGGTTGAGTTCGAATCTTTCAGATTCAGATGTACCATGTACCTGAGAAGCAGAAGTATACAAATTCCAGTGGAGCCTAGACTGATCTAAACAAAGAAACAATAATGGGCGCGACTGTTCAGGCAGTTGAGGCGAAAGGCAACACCATAGAACCGCCCAAATCTCCTCCAGTGCCAGAGCAACGTGTGCGTCAACTCCTTGGTCGTCAGGCCAACCTCTGCCACCTGCTGGTGTTATTGTTTAGCGGAGGACTAGCCGCCATCTCGTTTCACATTCTGACTTCCTCGAATGTCAACTGGCGTCTACGTCAGCTGCACCATCTGCCCACCGCCCATTACCTGCAAACGCGGGATGAGTTCGCCGTCTACTCGGTGGAGGAGCTGAACGCCTTCAAGGAGTTCTATGACCGCAGTATCAGCGACAGTGTCGGATCTAGTTACTCGGAAGCCGAAGAAACTAACATCAAGGAGGCTCTCGGTGCTCTTCGACTGGCCCAAGACATGTACATGTCAGGCAAAGATGATAAGGCAGCCCGACTGTTCCAGCACTCTCTGGCCCTAGCGCCACGTCATCCCACAGTGCTGCTGCGCTACGGCGAGTTTCTTGAGCATAGCCAGCGCAATATCGTACTGGCGGATCAGTACTATTTTCAAGCTCTGTCTATCAGCCCAAGCAACTCCGAGGCGCTGGCTAATCGACAGCGAACGGCCGATGTGGTCCAGTCCCTTGACGAACGTCGTCTTGAGTCACTGGATTCCAAGCGGGATGCTCTCTCCGCCATTCATGAGTCTAGCGCTGCCCTGCGTCGGGCCAAGAAAGAGGCATACTTTCAGCACATTTACCACACCGTGGGTATCGAAGGCAACACCATGACATTGGCCCAGACGCGGTCTATCTTGGAGACCCGTATGGCCGTTGATGGAAAATCCATTGACGAGCATAATGAAATCCTGGGCATGGATCTTGCTATGAAGTATATCAATGCTAGCCTTGTGCAAAAGTAAGTTGTGTGTTTTCAATAATTTGTGGGCGTTCCTTTAATTATTTTTGGTATGCTATTCCGAACAGAATGGAAATCACAATCAAAGATATTCTCGAGCTACACCGCCGTGTTCTGGGCCACGTAGACCCGATTGAGGGCGGCGAGTTTCGACGTAATCAGGTGTATGTGGGAGGCCATGTGCCCCCTGGACCAGGAGATCTAGCAATCTTAATGCAGCGCTTTGAAAGATGGCTCAACTCGGAGCACAGCAGCTCTTTGCATCCTGTGAAGTGAGTAGAAGGAACCTCCTGGCAGAAAAGAAGCACTAATTGTATTCCCTTCTTTCCAGCTATGCTGCCCTAGCACACTACAAATTGGTGCATATTCACCCATTCATTGACGGCAACGGACGCACCTCCCGCCTTTTAATGAATACGCTGCTGATGCGAGCTGGCTATCCGCCCGTGATTATTCCCAAACAGCAGCGCAGTAAATACTACCACTTCCTGAAGCTCGCCAATGAAGGCGACATTCGGCCTTTTGTGCGTTTCATCGCCGATTGCACAGAGAAGACGCTTGACCTGTATCTTTGGGCCACGAGTGACCTACCTCACCAGATCCCCATGCTCATACAGGCCACGAGCGAAACAGGCGACGGAGTGCCTCAATTGCAGTCGCATCAAATGCGTGAAAGTGCATCAATACCAGAGTTTTATGAGTCTGGTTCCGGATCGTTACCCTAACACATGCCCCAACGTTACATACCTAGCAAAATTTTGTATTTATTATCAGTTCTGTTGTACATACGTGTATATTTATCTACAAGTGCGATATTCCCTAGTTAATTACCTCTTTATTTAATACAATTTCCATCAGACTGTGATCGTATATAAGCTTAAAGACGCACCAAAAATCGATCGTAAGAAATTAACGTTTAGTAACAAAATATCATAGGTATCATTGGCTTATAAAACCAAAACTGCGCAAAATATTTATTGAAACATAAAAAGGTAATGACTGTAAAGTTTGTAGTAAGTATTGCAATAAACCTTTGAGAAAAAAAGGCGAAGCTTTTGGCACTATCTCAATCTAGCATTTTTTAAAAGTTCATACCATTTTAAGTGTTATTTTATTGTAAAAAGAGAGACTTCGTCAAGCACCGTTCTCCGTTTTTAAGGCAAACAAATGAGTTACTATAATAGTTCAAAGCTTATGATATATTTAGTACAATTGCACATGTGAATCTTTCGCAGAAGACTTTACAATTTTCCGCGCTTCAGATACGGTTTGTAAGTAACATCACGCCACCACTCGGGACGCTCATAGACTCCCGGAGTAGAGACAAGAGTACGCTGCAGGTGCTGGTAAACCTGCAAAAGACATAAATCAATTGATTCACAAACGACAGACTGGTTACCAAAAAACACTTACATTGCCGTCGCTCATGCCAAGAGGCGAGTTAAGAATGAAATCGGTGGGCGCAATAGCATCCACCAGGGCGATGGCCTCCTCCTTCAGAATTGGCAGCAGCTTCAGAATACCCTGCTCGAACAAACCGAGCTGCGAATTGTTTTGGAAGTAGCCGCCCTGGTAGAAGATCGCTGCATACTTTGTGACCAAATGTGCCCCGTAGAACGAAAGCACCTGCTGCAGAACCTTCTTCTCGGACGAATCGGGCAGCCCAATCACAAATTTGTAGAACTCGTAATAGATGGTGCGCTCTCCGTAGATGATGGAAAGCTTCTGGGCAGCAAAGACCTGGATATTATTGCGCGTTTCCCAGGCATCTTTGCCTTCGCGTTGCAGCACCTCTACTCGCTTCACGGTGGTCTCCAACTGCCATGAGGTAAGCCAATTGAGTGCCTTCAAAAGATCTAAAAATACAAAAAAATTTATATAAAAGAAAAAATAAAGGAAAGTAGAACCTACTCTGCGGATTCAAAGCATCCTCTGGCGTACGCTCCAGTCCCTTTTGTGTAAGTATCGTATCGATATCCTTAAGGAAAGCCACCGTCTCCAAGGGAGAGACTGCCTCGAAGTCGGCGTTGTTGCGACGCAGATTAACGAGCCAGTTGGAAGCTTGCTGGATGAGGGTGTTGTTTTCGCCCTCGTAGGTGCAGTTGGCGTCGTTGTCGTTACGCAAATCGCCCAGACCAGATGCCTTAAGGTATCCATGACCGCCGCAGGCCTCGCGACATTCCTGTATTCCGTCTCGGGCCGCCCACGTGGCTACTGGCTTCAGAGCCGACGAGATGGCGTGAATCTCCATGCCCGCCTGGGAGGTGTCCTCACCAGTGAGGCTCTTCATGGACAGGTCCATGTTTTTCTTGCCAATCCAGAGAGTGGCCACGCGCAGCGCGATCGTGGTTGCTAGATGGGGAATCAGACGGTACTGCTGCGACTGGTACTCGATCACTGGCCACTCAGTTGGGCCGTTGGGTGGACCGAACTGCCGGCGGCTGGCTGCGTACCGGGTGGCAATGGTAACGGCCTTGCTCAGAGCCACGTAAGTAATCGCTGTAATATTAACGCGTCCCACAGAGAGAGCACCTAGAGAGGCGCCCAAGCGTTTGCGTTCGTCCTTGATTTGGCTGGTATAGTTGCCTTGGTCGTCGATATCGCCAGTCTTGGACAGCAGATTCGCCTTGGGAATGCGGTACTGGTTGAACATGACAAAGCTGCAATAAACGAGTGTGATGACATTATTATTTTATGACCGCTTCTGACTATACACCCCGCTCGTACCCGTTGTCGATGCCATTGAGGCCAATCTTCTCGCCCATGTCACCGACAGTGACACCCGGGAAGGGCAGCAATGTGCGCTCATCGCGGATCGGCACCAAGAACGCCTGCAGGCCCTGGTGCTTGGAGTCTGGCACGTACAGCTGGGCGTACACAATAGCATGAGTGCAGGTCTTGCCCAGATTTCCCACCCAGCACTTGGCTGCCTCGAAGTCCGGAGTGTTTAGGATAAACTCCTGCCTCTTTAGGTCGTAGGTGGCACGGGTGCGCATGCCGAGGGCGTTGGTGCCATGGGAGATCTCGGTAAGGGCATAGGCACCCAGGATCCGGTTGTCGGCTATCTTGGCCACGTACTTGCCCAATCGCCCCGATCCGTTCGACACAAGGGTGCTTGGGAACATGCCCGTGGACAAACCGAACTTCACCGACGTGCTGAAGTCGTAGCTGAAGATGGCCTGCCCGAAAGCCAGCAGCAAATAGGGAGTATTTATGTACTAAAAAGGCGGGGATTGATATTATTTTAAATCTTGAATCAACACACATGAGCGTGTCAAACCTCATTGACGCCGTAGAACTTTTGTTCCCACAGTAGGTGCTGTCGTTTATTGGCCAGCTCGCGGACGCGTTCCAGGCTGGGCGCCTCCGGCTCCCGCTGGTAGTCGGGGTGTCGCTCCATCCACTGCCATACTTTGTGCTGCAAGCAAGGGTGCATAAGGGAAGCGATTACTTAAAGCAAAAGCCAGATAAGGAGCGCGGAGCGATTAGGTGACGGCTGGGTGCAGCCCCCGATAGCGATCCGCTCGCAGGGGCGCACAAAGAAGTCTGTACTTTGACCCCTTTTCCGGCAACCTGTTCTCACCCAACTAATAAGCGGTTACCTTTAGGCGAATATGCTCCTCTCCCTCAAGCAGAACGTTCATGCGCTTGTAGCAGAAGCTCGCCCTTTGGCGGTACTCGTCCAAAGGTCCACTTCGGAACTCGGGAAAAATCCGTTTATCTTCCAGGACGTTTTCGGGGGACTTTTCGCTCCCACGTTCGCTGTAATAGGAAGCGAGAGAGGTCAGTAACTGGTTGAGATGGCTCTGGCCACCACCAAGATCTTCGCGCTCCTCTCCACTTGACATCGCAATCGTTCTGTCCGTACCAGGGCTGTAACGGAAGCGGTGGAGGCCGTGGTAAGTACTTACTTGGTGGAACTCAATGCAACCATGGCTAATTAACTTTCCGGTTTACGTTGGAGGGACAGGTGTGTACGTTAAAGCCGTCAGGCGCGAACTACCTAATAACCCAGATGGTCATAACTATTATTAAGAAAACAAGTGGTGACCACCGATAAGCTCCACCGGCTTATCCGCCACGAATTTGACTTGGCTTTTAAAGGTACGCATAGGCCGGATAAGATATGGGCCATTGAAGAGGAAACGAAATTGCACGCCGCCACTCGGCTTTTGGTCGTCGGTTTTCCAACTATTTTGTGTTTATTTTTACCAATCTCATAAATTAAAATTCCTATCAACGGAAACGGAGTACTTTGTAACCACAAAGTATCGAACCTGGTTATCGAACCAGTGATGCAATAAAAGGCGCCAATTTTGAAAAGTAAAATTATTGAAATAAATTGATAGAATACCCTAAATATTCACTTCATCGTTCTTCTTTTTAAAAATAATCTTAATATCGATCCCATTTAATTTTAAATTTCCTGTTTACAACGAAAAAACCAACAATAGAAACAAATTTCATCTTTTACATTAGTTTTGGTAGACTTCTCACTGGAAATGTCCATTTATTTAGTTTTTTATATAGATATAGAACTTAACTCAATTTACACTTTACTACTGTATGTATTAGGAAGCATCGATGTTGTGAGAATTGCACAAATATTTCACATACAAAAAATTAATTAAGATACTTTTTCGATTTTTTTTTTGTCAAATTTAACAACCATACAACGTGTCCTTTAAAAAGGATTTATAAATAATTTGTTTACTTTTTTATCAGTGATTACCGTGGCACAACTATTTCTCTGGTAAATGTGATCAAAAGGGACATCGATGCTCCCATACTTCTACAACTTACATGCATCAAATATCTAACTAAACAAGTTTTGATCGCTATAGTATTAGGATAGTTTTAAAGTCGTTTAAAATGTAATTTCATTTCTTTTCAATAATTAAACTAATTAGGTAACACGTAGTCATTACTAAATATTCGTATATCTGATCGAATTCGTTCAAATTTCTCTTTGCTATTAGAGCAGTTAGCATAATAGCTATAAAAACAGTACGTCAAATGTTTATAAGCTCTGTTGATATACTTGCTAAAATGGACTAATTGACGGCTTGAATATAAATTTAAAAATTGCGTCGTGATTTTGTCTATTAGATACAACCGATTACTGCTCACTTTTGCTTAAGTTTCAATAAATATGTGTAGGGCATACATGTGTATAGTGTATTGCTCGAAAGAGAAATTAAACAATATTGTTGTGCTAATATAATTTAAACCAAACTATTGTTATTCTAAATAAAACTAAATCAACTAAATTAAGCGATATTGCCACTTTCGATCTTAGAAGAATATATCCGGAGTGTCAAACAAGTTGAGACTCTTCTCCATAAGCGTGCCAGTAAGCAGACTCGATTCCATTGCCTCAATTGGCTCCTTCAATTTCCAGGAGTCCTTGTTGGTGCAAGTTGCGCCCTCCTGCTTGGTTTCGTACAATCAACTGTGTATCGAGCTGGCCGCCGATGAGTTTGAGGAGAAGGCCGACTGGAGACTGGTCATCGAACCTCTGTAGTTTACGGAGCTGAGAACCTCGTAGAAGAAGTTCAACTGCGCCCCCGAAGGACTGAACCAATGCATCAAATAGCTGTCATTGTGGTGCATTACGTGAGAGCCCTGCACACTTTCCTTGTGCCGGCAAATAAGTGTTGGCTCCTCTCGGAAGTAATTCACGCCCTCCACGAATTCCGTCAAATCAAAATAGGATACGGCGGAATCTGTGGTTAATAAGGACATTAATAAGCTATTTTTTCACAATTTAGGTGAAAATACTCACCACTTTTCTCTGGTAGGTCCTGGGTGACTCGGTAAAGTGTAAAGTGCAAGTCGTTCCGCAACACGTCAAAGTCCCAAGTAAGAACACTTTTGGGATCATCGTTCCTGATGAGCAGTTCGTGGGCGAAACCTGCCTTCAGCTCTATGGTCTTGTACAGGTTGCGGTGGTCGTGCTGATGTACTGCAGACAGACGCTTGACTGGAATGGATGCCTCATCGGAGGATTTGGCCGGGCCCTCGGCGTTCGTTTCATCTTCGTGGTCCTCGAGGGAGCTCATCTTGTAAAGGGTTTTCGGCACCAGTCCGCCTTCGTGAATCATAGTCTGGTAAAAATTGGTCAAACGATTACAAATATTGCCAAAGATTGGAGTGTAAATTAGGACTAGGCTTGCCTCTGAATAAACACAATTCGAGGACCTGCACAAAAACGCGGCATGGACATGGACGCTGGACGCACAATGGGAAAAGGATTTGTTTTGTTGTGAATGCCGTGGCTAAGCATAACTTAAACTGACACGATTTACCCAAAACAAAAACGCAATAAATCTTTAAGCAACAAAGACAAAAATGCAAAAACAAATGCGGACAAGTATACAAGTAAAAAACATTTGAATTGTTGGATGGATGGTGAGAAACGGGATCGAAGGCAGGCGTAATTGAACATGAATCGAGAGGGAATAGAAAGATATGCTTACACAATTGCATTTAGCTAAATAACAATACTTAAAATATTTCTGACTGACTTGCTCCGCATACGACCCAGGCTGGGTCTCTGTCTGAGCAGTCCCCGTGAACCGGAGCCAAAGGGAAGAGAGAAATTGGGCAAAGTAAATGAAATAACAATAAATGTAGTAAATACGTTAACTAGACTCTAAAATCATGTCACCTTACATTTCAAAATGTATGCTTTCGGATGTGAAAAACATTAATTTAAAGTCTGTGCGATTTTAAAAAAATTAATGGTACATTCTATGGCAAAACAAAATGAACAATGGTATTATCATGGTATTATTTCTTTTGCAGTTCTCAAAAACTCAGAATAATACGAAACTATTCAAAATAAATAGTAATATTTAATACATTAAGATGTTTTTCGCCACTCATTGATTGGATTATTTGGGATCGCTTCTAATAACTGATTTGAATTACTCCAAACAGAGGGATTTCTGCTACCGACTCTTATCGAATCTAATAATGAAAAAGTTGCATATGAATATACTTTTTATCAGCAATGACTTCTTAACCGCGTTGCACACCTCCTCACAAAAATATACAACGCTTTGTAAAATCGGAAAATCAAAGTTACACCTAAGTACACCTATTAAAATAAGGAGAAAACAAGATTATACGAACTTAAAAATTCAATTTATAAATTCGGGATCGGTAAGAAGGTGTACATTACGCCTATAATTAATCAAGGGGCTATTTTTTACTACCGGTTATTTCAGTCAAGAGCGGCTATTAAGTAATACAAAATTAGGTTTTCCTATCCTGCATTTGCTCACCTTGCAGGGTCCACCCAAAAAGTCGGGTATTATTTCTTCATCCAGATACTGGGAAAGACCTTCCTTCATGTGAGCACAATCCGGGCCATAGAAAAGAAACTTGGAGCGCGTATGCTCGTCTGAAAAGAGGAAATCGTTTTTACTATTAGAAGATCTACAAATTGTACATTACAACTAACCAATAAAAGCGCTAACAATTGTCCAGGCAATGGGGAACACTCTGGGCGCTCGCACCACCAGTACACGGCCCATGGTTTCAGGATAATTGCGCTCAACGGTTTCAATGATGTAGAGCAAGGCCTTTATTCCTGGCCGCCATAGGTGACGCATGGAAAGACCTTCCAGATCCACGAGCAAGGACCAATTAAGTATTGGTTTCTCCAGCCGTTCGGCAGACTCGTTAATCTTCTGAATTCCCTCTTCGCAGATGTGGAGAGCCTGATGTTAAAGATTAGAGTCTTTAGTTTCTTAAATGACAGTTATTTTGATTTACATACCAATCTTAGCAGACCCTCCATGCCCAGGGACTTAAGAAGGCCTTTGACATCCATATGACCCAGCCGGAGAATATAGACTGGGCGACCGTCCTTATCCTGGTGATGCCAGCCGCCCGGAAAGTGCTCCACCACCACTGCCGGCTTTGAGTACTCCTGCAGCAGGGAATCGATGCGATGTTCCCGACGCCAGCGCAGCGAGTCACACAGCATCAAAAAGGCCTGGCTGACGTGCCAGTCTCTTGCTGCCAAGAAACGCAGTATGGTCTGATAACTGGGCACACGCTCCAGGTCATCGACACCATCCAGCATTTTTCGCAGCTCCAGCAGCTTGGATTCCTGCATGGGCGATAGCTGGCCCAGACTCCGGGCAATGAAGTCACCGTCCAGCAGGATATCGTGGTGCTGTTCGGCAGCAGGCTCCAGTATCGGCGACTTTGGAGCATCGGGCGGTGGCGTCCAACGGTCCACGTGTGTGATTCCTTCCTCCCGCAGCTGGCTTATGAAGAACTCGATGATCTCCTTGCCCTTGAGCGTTGTCTGGGTGTACTGCTTCATTCCCATCTTCTCCATGGAGTGCTCGAAGCCGAAGAAGTTCTTAATGTCCAGGGTCGCGGTCTGATCAAAACAAGTCCATTCCGCATTGTCCGGATGAGCGTAGTAGCGGCATCGTTCAAAGATCTCGATACGCGAGGAGAAACTCTCGTTTATCGCCTCTATGCACAATGTGCGACTGTTCATGTCCAGATAGTTGTGTTGGACGAAGAACACAAAGTCCACTCCGATTAGCTTCTTAAAAATATAAGGAGCTTCCACTGCCAGCTTGCATCTTCGACTGGTGTTCCTCTTGGCTCCATTCTCTAAAGTCTCATCCTTGATGATCTGGCAGTCGAGCACAATCGGCATTTGTGGACAGGTGGGAAACCGGCGTTCATAAGCCTTTGAATGATATTAATGATTAATATTAGAAGATAGAAAACTCTTTAAAAATATCCCGAAGTATATGAAATACAGTTTCTAGTTCTCTTGTTAATTAAACGAAAATTAGGTTGACTTTTAAACTAGAAAATGCCCTTCAAAATACCAGGGTAGTGTTTATCTATTTTAGAATCGCGCGCTTCATTGCATGACAATTAGTTTCGAATGTTTGAATAATGCAGAAGTTCAAGGCAGGACCTAGAGCAGGCGGGGAAGATTAGGGACAACGTTTACAGCGGTGCCTTTGACATTGGCTCCCACATTTATTAAATTATTGAATTCTTGGATTCGTTGGATTTGTAACGTGAGAATAGGCATATGTATGAGCGGCGGTCACGGCAAAGCATAGAATTTCTAAAGACCCTCAAATATTTATAAGTTACTATTCGATTTAAGACATATTTTTGATATGTATGTGTTATGAAAGCATAAGCTTTTTTAGATAATAATATAATTATAATCAATTCATATCAATTTAAAGATAGTCTCTTGCTAATTCAAACGGAAGCTTTTCAAAAGATAAATTGCTATAGATTTATTTCAGTTTAGTCTAATCAAAGCTATGTGGCCCCTTTCCATGACTTTGTAGTCGTTGTACCTAGTCGTATAGTCCGCGAAGGAGACATCGACGACCCCGTAGAATACGTATTCTTTTTATCAGCATCACAAAGCGAGTTGATAAACCCGTGCCTGCGCTTTTCCGGCGACAGCAGCTACAGCTTTCTTAAGGCGAAAACAAAGATATTATAGGAATAATTAGTATTTAATTTTTATATTTGAAATAGAATGTAAAAACTAGAGACAATTTCCCTTATTTAGACCTTACATAAGCCAGATCTGAGACATTATTTCGCAAACAAGCTAAAATCAGCCATTTCCTGTTTCAATTTTCAGCATTCTCTCATTGATGGAACACCATTCATAAAGGGGCACAGATAGAGAAAAACCTGGGACTCGGAGTTCTCAGAGAGCGCAACAGTGGGCCACCCAGGGAATGGGGCGAAATGGGGCTGCCCAAGGTTAATTTTATTTATCTTCTGTCTGCACAAGTGTAAAAATTGCGGAACTGCTGTTGGACGAGCTGGCGACGACTGGCATTGTAGCAGCTGCAGGCTTTTCGAAGGCTGCTTTTTTTTTTTTAACAGGTATACCACTAATGCACTCACAATTAAGCCAGAACAGATAATTTGGGTGTGGGTGTGGGTGGGGGAAGGCTGTTGTCAGACGCCTACGCCCACGCCTACCGCAAATAAAATACACACCTTCATCACCAACTCGAATGGGTATTTGTAGACCCGAACGGGGGACTGAAACTTTTGCACCATCTCGCTGCTTTCCCGTGATAATTGGTTATTGATCCGTAATCGACACTTTTCGCAATTGTTTTTGTTTTTTTTTTTTTTGTTTGTTTGTTTTTGTTTGGACACGGAGAGAAGAGACGCCTCCGTTTGGTAGTCAGATGTTGAGCAGAATGTTGATTTGAATATTGACAGCGACGGCTTGCTTGGTTTTACTGTATCTGGCGTGCGTTACTCTGGGTTTGTGGGTGTTGAGCACAGCCAGAGCGTGCTAGGCGTCTCAAAACTGTCTTGGAAAGCAGGGAAAGCCTTTCTCCAGCAAGCAAATGGTTTAAGTGTGACTGCTGTTTAGGATGATATATATACCGCTTTATTGGAGGTTGGTATAAAACTGGTCATACTTAAAACGGAAAAAATCGATTTTGAAATTCAAATTCTAAGATTCAGTATTTTTTTTGTCTCCAATGAAACATTTAAATTTATTTATATATTAAATAGTAAATGATAAAAACTCCATATATTGGCGGGGTATATATATATATATATATATGATTTATTATAAAAAATAGAAAGAAATATAACTAAACAAATATATATAACAGTATGAAATCCGAAATAGTAATATAAAGTTGTGGTACTACTGCAGTTTTCCGAAAACCTCAACTCTGTAAATAAAAACGTTGAAATAAAAGAAATAAAAGCTTGCAATTTCCTTACCGATATACACATGTGGAGTTTCCACCATGGTTTGAGTTGAAAACAAAGACTAGTTTGCGGAAATAGCAGTTGGAATCAACATTATAACTTTGGGTGCGTTTCTTGGCATCGTTGTTGTATCTCCAGCGACCCAGAAGTTCCCGCTTCTGGACGTTTATTGGCAGACCCTGGTGGGATAAAGTTTATTTTAAAAAATTTTAAGATTTAAAATCAATTTCTTCTCACATAGACATCAAAGTCCTTTGGGGCACTGTTGCTGCAAAGTCTAGGAGTCATATCTTTTGCCGCATGCGTCAAGGCAATAGCCTCCACTATTATAGGCTTGGCCAACTGAATTGTGACGGTGGCTCGACATCCTTTGAATCCAAAACAGGCGCCTGGCGCAAGGGTTGAACGCAGCATGTTAATCGGCGGATTAGCACTGAACTCCAGCCCCAATAGTGTCTTTACTAAGCTGGACCCTCCTATGGGTATGGCCACCACGTTTATGACCCGAGCTCCCAACTCCTCGGAAGCGTAATTAATGCGAATTTTGACCGGAGCCGCCTCGCTATTGACACCCATCTGACCTCCCTTGGCAACGCAATCAGAGTTCATAACGCGCTTTTTTAAGTTGTAGACATCGTCCATTAGGTGGCCCATCTTACGTTTTACCAGCGTATCCACATAAGCATTCACATCCCGGTTGTCCCCTTTACCTTTGGCTTCGCCTCCTAGGCAGCCGAACTTACTTGAAAAACCCGGCTGGATCTGTTCGTCCTTGCAATCTTCTTGCTTCTGATTGAGCATATGCTGTGGAAAAGGATCTCCTTTATATAAAATTATGATTTGTTAAGGGGATCAGATTTATGCCTTACTGATATATCATCGACATCGTCACGGAGGCGTAGGATATCCCTGGAGTTTCTGGTACTTCCGGTCATTAGGTTGTAAAAGAACCCAGAGAGCAGCAAAAAGGATAAAATATAAGTGAGACAAACACGCTTGTTGGTCCTGCGACACCCGTCCATTTTGATTTAGATTTTATTTAGGTTTTTAAAATATAAATTTCAAAGTTCATATAGTTGTAACCGATTCAGAGGATTGACAAGCTATGAATGTTATTTTAAAAGCTCTGCCATATTTTTCTATAGCTACTAGATTAATGAAAGGTAACTTTGAAAAAACGGTTTTTCTGGATGGGTTTTCTTTTAAAACGGCTTAAAAAAGCTTCAAAAATTTGAATTTCAGTTACACTATACAACAAATTTGCATCATAAAACCCCATATTTGGAATATAATATACCGCAGGCCATAAAAATGGGCAGTACTTCATAGTTGCCGGATTACAATTGCGTTCGGTCACACTGCGAAAGACGATTCCATGGATTTTCGTGAAATAAATAAATTTAACTGGCGTTTGAATCTGAATAACAACAATAATCTCGTGGAACTCAGCTTGGTCAGCAAATACAACAGTCCCGATGCGGCGGACGGCCACCAACCGGATCTCCTTCTCAGACAAATCGATTGTGCGACGGGGGCAGCAACAATGGGCACGAAACAAAAACAGGGAGCAACAACACCCGCACATGCCGAAGGCGTAGGTGACGAGGGAATCGGGAATGGAGCTAGCGGCGGTGGGGACGATCTAGAAGGCGGCGCTGCAGGGGTGCTAGAATGCGAAGACTTCGATAAGGCGAGTATTTATTTTGTTTTCCTCGAGTTGAGAAGCCAGCAGCTGATTTGCGACTTATTTGTTTGGTTTGATCAGGAAAACGGTGCCGCTGCCTTTTGTGACATGGACATGGGCGTGGCTGGGTATAGCCTGGCCGCAGCGGTGCTTCCGTCTGCCGAAGCTGCCAGCGGCGGAGGCCTGAGCTCCAATCGCACATCCATGAATAACTCCACGGAGAACTTGAGCTACGCCAGTGACAACTTCTACGGCGACGACCTCATCCTGCTGGACGATGATGACGTTGACGCCGAGGAAATTTCTCTAAATTCGGACGACTGCGTTTACGCCTACCGCGGCGACGGAACAGACTTCGATCTGGCTTTGGATGCCACGGCCATGGGTCGAGGGGCACGCCACCATCTCGACATCGGACTGGGATCGGGCAGTACTGGTAAGGGGGCCGGTGGCAGTTTAATATGCGGCGACGATGAGACGGAGTTTCTCGAGATGGACTTTGAGCCGGATCCCCCGTCAGAGTTGGAGTTCGCCGGCGGCACCCAGAATCTGGCAGCGGTGCCCCAGGCTAATCTTCTGCTTATGCAGCGGGACTACACCCAGATGAGCGGCAAAGGCGGTACAACGCCAACCCAAGGCAGGCAACTGTACAGTTCGCCGATAGACGACTTTTCCCAGGAGGACGTACTGCAGCAACAGAAACAGCGCCTCAGCAACAAGTTTGCTCGCATCAGTCTCAACCTGGACCAGATCAAGGATGGAGGAAGTGCTGGTAGTGGTACACGCATCGATTTGGATGAACAAATCGGCGTTGGGACGCAGGAAAGCTTCGATTCCAGCGGCATCGGTCAGTCGATGGATTGTGCTCAAGCCCACTCCTTGCCTAGCACTCTGGGCACTGGAGTCAATTTCGGGAGGAGCACCAGCGTGCCGAACGACCACCCAGAGCCAAATCGCACGGGAGCGAAACCCAAGCGACTGTCTCACTCCTCGTCCGTGATGTCTAAGAGTAGCTCAGCCTCGAAGTCACGGCGCTCGCAGCCATCGGAGAGTTTCGACGAGCGCTGTTACAGTTGTACAGATTTCCGAGCAGCCTCCACTTCCTCCTCTTCGGGCCAGCAGCGACATGGTCAGGTGGCTCCTATGCTGGTGGCTGCTGCCGCGGTGGTGGCTCTGGCTTCGTCTTCGTCTTCTATGGCCCACTTTGAACTCGCCAGCAACGAGGAAAACTGCTTGGATTGTCTGGAGAAGGAGTTTCTGGCAAACACAATTGGAAAGGCGTTGGACCTCAGCACCTGTGCCAAGTGCCGCAGGCGTGCCGGGGGTCGGGGTAGCAGCCTTTCGCTCTACGCCCGCGCCGATCAGACGCGATGCAGGAGCGGCTCGCCAAGCTATTTCGAAGAAGCCGGCGGTCTGTTCGCTGGCTGGTACAGCACTTCAGCGGCTGGCAGCGTTCCTGGACCGAGTTTGGGTTCCGCCGGCAACCAAAGGTTTATTTCATGTGATAACAATTTTCGCGGCGTGCAGGTAAACTAAAGATTTTATTATTTAAATAATCATAAATTTTCTTTAAACTCTTTCCTTTTTTTAGCTGCTCAAGCAAAGCTTTCCAACCGAGTCGATATTTGCACGTCTGTCGACCGAAAAAGAGTGCGATGAGGAGCACTTGACGAAGGCACTGGATAAGCTTCATGTGTCCTACGATCAAGCTCTTCTCCATGCCTACTTCGACCAGCTGGTCTCGCGGCCAAGTGCCCATAATCTCAATATCAAACAGCTGCTCTTGAAAGCCTCGAAACAGCAGGGCAATTATCGCAAATTGAAGCGACTAATCGAGCTGGTGACTCAAAATCAAATTACTGTGCAATTCGAAAGGGTATGTTTGAAACGGGGTTTATATTTTGGTTTATTATAATTTTATTATAATATTTATTAAAATCGCAGGCTAAGGAAGCCCAAAATGCTTTGGTTCCTGTTAGAACCGCTGACTTACTGGACGCCTGGGCGCGCCACCGGGATCTCTCAATGCTGAGGCAACTGGATGCAAGATTTCACCGCGCAAATGTGATTGGTATGTGATTGTTTTTAAAAACCTTATCATATTTTTTTACCATTTAATTTCCCTTTCCAGGCAAGGTCGGTTATATTGTGCGTCAGGCCGCAGCATCTTCATCTTCTCAAGTCCAGGCTGCCTCCTCATCCTCCTCCTCTAGACGCACCCTGCCCGAATATCTAATGATCCCACAGTATTACGAGAGTGGGGAGTTAACGCTAATGCGTAAATGTTAGAGCGCCCATCCACAATCCCTGCCCCACTCACTCTCACACCACGAATCATCACGGGCTAATGCTTAGTTGCGTTTTGCGTTGAATTTAATGCGGAGAGGCACGTTCTTTTGGAGATTACACTATCTAAACATAGGCCAGAGCCCACCGAGTGGGTCCTATTAGCATCAATGGCCTCTCTCGTCAAACTACATGTATACATTAAGGGGAAAAAAAATCAACGTTGTGTGTTTAAATGTGTAAAACGTTATTCGATTAGCCGTTAACAATGTTTGCAATATTTATAAAGTATCATAAAATGCATCGAATACAGAGCGTAATTGATCCAAGATTCTGCCAGTTGTCGTCGATATCTAAACGAGGGATGAGTCGGTCCAGTAAGGGTCAAAAGGGAATCGTTTCTATATCTCACGCATTGAGAGACGACTGTCTAGAGGAAGATTCCACTTTTGAACCATCTCTGATTCTGATTCTGATTAAAGTCTGGATTGTCATTATGTATGTATATTCCACTGCATTGAAATATATCACATTATAAAAGTAATATACAATATATACTTACACAACCGAATACATAAGCGCATCTGGTACATATTGTAGCTTAGCTTATATACAAAAAAAAACCTAAAATCTGAATAACTATAAGTAGCCAAGTAACACTTACATGTAGTAAGTCTGCGGTGGTCTCTAGTGCCCGATTACAGCTCGTGGAACTCGGCTGAATCGTCCTCGTCTATGATTTCGATTGATTTAATGAGATGATTTCAATAAGAATGTTGTTTTTAATAAAATTACGCTTTATTATTATTACAAAAGTGCATTTGTTAATGTGTACACAAGAGTGACTTTACTTTCCATCCATTTCGTTTCGTTTTATTGGTATCGCTGTTGCGGCTGGCGACCAGCATTGAAATAGCTTCCGCCAGGTCCAGGTGCCATGTTCGGGGGCATCGGCGGTGGCTGGGCCACCCCAGCTGCGTATTGCGGGCCCGGTGCCGGCTGGACGCCCCAGCCCGGGCCTGGGTACGGCATTGGCACAATGGGCGGAGGCGGTGGCGGAGGAGCATGGTACATGTGATATCCGGCGGGCGGTCCGGTTGGTGCAGAGCCGGGAGGCAGCGGCAGGGAATCGGCAGGGCCTATACTAGGCACTGCACTGGATAGCGACTTGATGGGCTGAATTTTGCTAGAATCTCCAAGGTTGCCATTATTGTTGATGGGTGGCGGAGGAGGCAGTTGCTGGGCAGCCGACGGTAGGAGCACCGCAGGATTTGGGGCTTTGGCTGGCGTTGGGCTGTCCGCGCGACTGGGAGGCTTCTGGGGCGGACTGTTGGGCTGGAGCGCTTCTTTCTGCGTTGACTGGTAGAGATCCAGCACCTGATGGCAGATGTCCTCGAGGATCTCCATGGTTACGTCCGAGACGAACATGTCCCACCACCGCTGATGCTGTGGCTGGCGACCCTCCCAGTCCTGGACTGTGAACTTACTCAGCTTGCTGGCCAGATGGATGAGAGCCACGGCGATGATCTCCGGTTCCCACTGCAAGCAGACCACAGTGCTGAGGGAGTCGTTGACGAAGTTCCACGCCATCTGGACCATCTTCTGCAGCTTCTGTTGGTCGCCCTTGAAGCACTTTGCGTATTTCAGGAGGAAGGTGTACGGGTGCTCCACCTGCAGGTCGAACTTGATCGTCTGCAGCAGGATGCGCTCCAGCGTCATCACCTCCTCCTTGGGGTCCTCGCCGAACGAGTAGAAGTAGTTGTCGGTGAGGATGCCACGTGCCGTCTTGATGATGTCCCTGCACTTTTTCGGCGTCTCCTCCACCTTGCCGGCGAAGAAGAGGCAGCAGCAGGCGGTAACGTAGCGCGGAAAACTGCGGAACGAGTGGAACATGTAGAAGCGATGGAAGTACACTACTCCGGTGGCCATCGTGTTGTGGCCCAGGCCCATTTTCGTGCCGCATTCCATGATGAAGCGGGCACCCTCTTTCCGGTACCGGCGCTCCGTCTCAAAGCTAATACCATCCAGAATCGAGGGTGTTTCCCTCAGCTCTTTTTTGTCGTAGTACCAACACGGCATCTTGTGCTGCTTGGAAACCCCAGTACGAGGTTGCTTCACTCCGGGCTCAGTTTTAACCTATGGCGGCTTTCGCGCTTAACGCATGGCAGGTTTGTGCTGGTGCCTTTGATGGACCCTTTGTCCAGACAATGCTCCGACTTTGGTTTATGTTACGATTGGCTTCTAAATTTTTATAAAGACGAAGATACGTGGGACAGGTATGTTTACTTCGACTTGTGACCAGCGTTGCCAGATAACGGATTTAAAATCCCCCAAAACTCTTCGCGATGTTGCTTTCTAAAAACAGCGAAGATTCCATTTGTGTGTTATTTCTGTTTTCGAGTCCCCAAGGAGATTAAGAATGTTGCCATTTAAGTGTAAAATGGGGAAACAATAAATATTCTCATTTATGTTGGGGTCACTTTTTGTTCAGACGTTCTAGTCATTTTATTTTTAATATCCTATAAAACTATATTTTTCTGTGCTTTATTTTTTGTTAAATAAAACCTTAAAAGGGAATGGTGTATTTTGTATTTAAATAATCTTTATTAAAATTATTTTAATTTAATTCTTTTTCTGGTGTTATACGTGATAGGAGGTTTAAGTGTTTACTCAGTTGGTTCCGACATTGACTGCACCTTTTTTTGGATTAGTACAACTTCCCAACGGCAGAGGTCGTTGTGTCGTTGATTAAGATATAGGGATTATTTAATGTCCTTTATAATTTAAATTTAAGAGAAATAAGGGGAAATTTAGTATCCTTTATAGATTAAATGGATTTTTCAATATGAATTTTTAGTTATTAAGAGCTTTATATTATTATGAAAAACTTTAAACTCGATGTTTGTACTTACAATTTTTTTTAACATATTAGAGATAATATGAAATTCTTTCAGAGACGAATGTATTCTTTTAACTTTAAGTTGACCGTTTTAGTAAATTTTGTGTCTATAACATTAAATCGTTTTCCTTGAAGTACAAATAGTTTCCCTCCAACTCTTATGAAGTGAAGTTACCCTCCCCAAATTTCCGTATTGCCCACACATGAATAAATTTACTTTTAAATTCACAAAAAAGTAACAAAAAAAAAAAAGGAAAAAACAAAGAATATCAGACTTGAAGATATATATTCAGATAAAAGTGCGTAAAGCGGCAGTTGTAGTAAAATTCATGAGGCTGACCGAGTACATTGACTTTTAGCAGCAAGGAGACACGTCTCGGGCAGTGGATTTTGGTTCTGGTACTTTGGATGGATGATCTCTCTGTTTAGTTCGCAGACTGTTTTCTTTTTGCTTTGCTTTTATTGCGGAAGAATTTCAGCAATTTGTAAATTAATTGAGTGTGGGCGATGACACTATTCAAGGATTTTCTAGCCCCATTACGAAAACAAAACATTGAACTCGATCTCGATCGTTTGGATATCGTTTGGTTTCGATTTCAGTTTCGTTTTCATTATGCATCGCATCCCAAATCGAGGTAAACAAGCCGAAACTAAAGGGAGGAAAAACAAGCGACATCGCCTCTTCTTTGTGCCTCTAATTGAGTTGGAAACTCTCCGGATCCGGCTGATGAGTCTCAAAAATTCGAAATGCCATCGCGTTCCCCGGCTAACTCTTGGGACAGATCTGCTGCATCGATATGCAAATTATTGCCAAATTGTCGTTGCCAAAAATCGCTGCCTAGTCAGGCAAAGTCGATCCCAAGTGGGTGCTACTGTCAGGGCTAGGGCCCTTTGAGCCGAAAGCCAAGAAACCGGGTCACGCCAAGCTGCCAGACACCATCGAACACCCAGCATCCAACATTCAGCATCCAGCGATTGGCAATCGAAGTTGGCGGCACCCTAAAAGCAAAATTTTTTAATGATATTTACAAGAATTTTCAATGCTCTAGAGTCTAAATAGTGTTTAAAATAAAAAATATATATTATCTAAATATTGAAAATTGTAGAGACATTCTACGTTTTCTTTTATATATTTCAATTATAGTAATCTTGAGCTGTTTTTGACCATAGCAGTTAATCGTCAAAGAAAGTTTTACATCTATGGAGATAGCTTTTCTTTGTTAAGATTCCCAATTCTGAAAATTATATTGTGGAGATATTAAAAGATTTAAGACTATTCTAAACTAAAACTCTTAACGAACATTATACAACTTTTTCTAAGCCAAGAACTGCTTGTTAAATTTGAAGTACCCTTTCAAAGTGCTGATTATAGCCGAAATTTAACCAATTCCTGTCAAAAATTCTTAATGCTTATCTCCCAGATCAGATGGTGCAAATCGGTGGCTGTTTATACTTTTGAATGCCACAAATCATGTTACTGTCTGCTATATTGGGCTCCTAACTGCCATTGCGATTGCGGTTGCTGCCTCTGTAGGCTGTGTTGCTGGTTGCTAGTTGCAAGTTCCAAGTTGCAAGTTGCTAGTTGGTGTTGCTGCTTGTTTGCGGTTTGCACTTTGGCTGTTAGGTTTATCGAGTGCGGAGTTCAAGTACACCCTAGAAGTTGAGTCGTTTCTGGGTCTTGACAAATATTTGGTAATTGTGCAATCAACTTGGTGGATCAATTTTGATTTGTTGCCCTTTTTTTAAGACAATTTCCAACTCCTATTTCTCTCCCATCTGCAACATGTTGCCATTGCTCTGGTACCGTTTTGCATAATTACGACTTACCGGGCTTAATAAATAAGAAAAAGTTCGCATTTTCCAATGGCAGACACAGGCGTTGCTTTTACAAGCATAAAAAACGTATTTGCATACGTATTCCTGCGTGTGTGGGTGGCTATATCGCTGTTGTTGCCGATGAATCACGCGTGATATGTCGCAGTGGGAGCCTGTTAACTATTGTATCCCCCTGCTGCCGTATTATTCTCTCATTTATTGGTCCCTCCCCCTTTACTTAACTAGAGAAAAATAAAAAAAAAAAAAAACTGTGGACTTTGCACTCCGCCAACGGGTTGACATTTTCATTATGGAAACATATTTATTTTTTTTTCTTTTTAAGTGTGTGGACAAGTTTTCTAGCACTCACTCTTTTTGCCACCGGCGAAGTTGCACAGTAAATATTTTTAAAGATTTCTTTAATTTAAAATGTATTTTAACAATATTTCCAATGATTTATATTCAATTATATTTCTTTAACGGATTTCTTCTCAATCAGCAATTAGTTAATTTGAAACACCCATTTTTCTTACTGTACGAAAAGGGGAGTGCTTTGGGGCGGGTAGGCGTGTCCAGCTCTCACAGTCAGTCAACCGATTTTCAATGCGTTGACAGTTCAGCCTGTCAATCGTTTTGTGTTGGCCAGTGTAGGTGTTACAACTGCTGTTTGACTTGACTGGAGTTTGCTTAGAATTAAGCTGTGAAGTGCAATTGAAGGAATTTCAATTGTTGATTGTCAAGAGCCAAAAAAAATTAGCATATGCACTGCAAATAGCCATGGAAAATGCGTAGAACTGTTGCAAAATAGACTTGTTTGTTTATTTGTTTGTTTTAAATGCATGACAAAATAATGTGAAAGAAATGAATAGATTAAAAGGGTATAAATAAATAATTAAATGTATATCTTTCTAGCGGGATTACCTTCTACGAGTTCCGTAAAAAACCACAAACAAGAAACAGAAACATTACCGCATTCAGCCCCAAAGAAAAGTGTCCAACATCAAACTTCAATTATCGAATTGGAAAAAGGAAGCCAGCGAAGAGCAAAAGGCGAAGACCCCAACAAAAAACCAGAAAAATAAAAAAAAGAAAACAATCTTAACAAGTGTCTCAAACTTTGGGGAAGCAGCTGGAAAAATGCAAATTCAGTTCAGGCAGTTCAGCAAAAGCAGCCGCAAAACCACGGGGCGAGGGCAGCCCCAAAGTGCTTCATGGGGGAGAAGTGATTTTCACATGGGCAATTAATGTTTCAATAAACGATATTCTAGCCACAACAAATTTGTAGCAACAGCAACACTGCTGCAACTGCAGCAACTGCTGATGCAACATGAAACGGCGGCATCCGAAAACCCCGCCAGCCAGGAGTGCAAAATGTTATTGAAATTGGCTTTTTATGTTTATGAAAACGACCGCTGAAGTGTTGTTTGGGTTAGTTTTTTTTTTGGTGTGGAAATCCCTGGCTGCAGCTCGGATTCCCCATTGCCATTTCCACTTCCATTTCCATTACGAATCCGATTTCGACTCTCGTTAATTACTGCCATTTTCCATCGTATTTATGCTCACGCCTTACTCACGTTTTGGCCATCAGCGAATACCGGCCAACAAGGGGAGCGCGTGCAGTGCGTGAAAATGTTTGCTAATTGCTCGGTTTATAGCCAATTTTGCTAAATTTGTGGGCGGCCAGAACACGTGTGGGGGATGTTTGGACTCCAAGGCAAATTATGTTATTGGTTCTCTAAACTCTTGTTATCGCAGCCATTTGGAAGGAGGTTGTTTGAGCCTTTGATTTCTAAGAATTTGTGAATGAGAATTCGATTCTTTGGTAAAGGGAAAACTATTATAAGTCTATAATGATCGTGTTGGTGTCGGATAGAGGATATAGACTTTACTCTTGATATTTACTAAATATATTCAGAATATACTCGGATACCTTAAAGTAAGAAATTTTAGAGGATTTGTAGTTCTTTCATGTCTGCAAGAAATAGAAGCTAAGAAATATTTTAATTGTAAATAAATATTAAAAAGTTTTATACTTTTCATTAACCCAAATAAGTGTACTTATGCACTTTGCTGGAGCCTGTCTTTCAAGCCGGTGGACTAAAAAATGAGTGTCCCAGGGATATGGTGCCAAGGCTGTAAAAAAAAAGTGCAACAATCTATAACTATTTATGTGGCCCCCACAACATTCCAAGATCTCCTCTCTTAGCTTGCCACATGCAAATCTGCATCTGCAAACCCTTTTGCTTTGTGGGCCACAAACCGGCACTTAGCCCGGCTTTGATTTGAAGTTCGTGTCCCTATGCGAACTCTGGCTGACTGACAAACTGACTGGCTAACACCTTGGACCGCTGCGAGTCGTTCCCCATTCCCATTTTCCATTTACAAGAGTCACACAAGGGATAAAAAAATGGTTTATAAATTAATTTAGGGGATAATCATAATTTATTAAGATTAAATTCAAATCATGTCTTAATAAGTTAAAGCCTTTAAGGAGTATTTATTGGGATATCAGAGATACATTTCTTTCAGTGCTGATCCCCCGGTTTGAGTGAGTGATTACAGTTGGTGGACGGACGGATCGGTCGCTCCAACAGGTTACCCATGGGAAATCTTACAAGAGCCGGGGAGAGGAGCCCAATTACCAGCCACAGGTCCAGGTTTCTGCCGCTGCTGCGGCTGCTGCTGATTTTGATTTTGAAATTTGAACTTGGGGCTAAAGGTAAAAATTGTTTGTCGAGTAATTGCCGCATAACGAGCGGCAGTCGAAACGAAGCCAGCTCTGGAGGTTTTTTTTCTTTTTTTTTTAACTTTTTTTTCTGTTTTGCAAATGTCGAGAGACGAGCCTGCGGGCTAAAACGGAGAATCGGGTTGGCGTTGCACTTTGCTCTGGCTCCGGTTGTTGCACTTGCACTGAGAATAATGTTTTACCTCAAGACAGACCTCGTTATCTCAGCCCTAAGCTTTATAAAAGAGAATGATATGTTATCCCAAAAGATAAGCTGGAAAATTCGATGGAAGCTTAGTTTACTTGATTAATGATAATCATAATGATGAAACTAATAAGCATAATTTTCTTCAAGTGCCATTCCTGCTACCCACAACCTGAGTCAAGTCAGTGCGTTAGAATGGACCAAGTGGGCTCACCTTAGCTCATTTCAGTTCATTTCAGTTGAGGTCCGTTGCGGTCGATTCAGCTCCGTTTCAGTTCGGTTTCCATTTGGCTGAAAACCAACGCCCCAACCGAAGTCGTGCAAATACCACAAACTGCGGCACAAACCTCCTGATAGCCAGCGTCAGGTGCATTTCCATCAGCGATAATGCCATGTTGCTGTTGCATCGATTGCGGAAAACTTGCAACAGGCTGGTGGGGCAGCAACAACAGCAGCCTCAACAGCAACAACAGAAACAGATATCGCAGTTGCATGATCGCTGAGAGTTGGCCTGGCTGGGCCAACAATTGTCTGAAATTTTCGTTTTCGACTTCAACTGTGTGAGGCATATTATTTGCACTTTATTATCACGTTAGCCAAATGAGCGAAACGTGCAGATCACCAAGGATTGTCGATGGGGCAGGTGGGGTGGCCCTGGTTGAAGCAGCGGTGGCAGGGGAAGCACTCGCCCCTTTGACCTTTCCAGGTGGGTGATAGATAAACCAGGGCTACTTCTCAGCTTCCAAAATCACTAAAATTCTTGGCAATCCACTTTAATAAAGAGAATGGAGGCGGTTGCCATGGGGGCGGAGGTGTTGCAGTGTGGGCGTGGCCAGTACGAGGGCGTGTGCCACAATATCGAACAGAAATAGGAAAACATTTGGCAACTGAAAAACGGAATCTGGTTATCTAGTCAAATCTCTCCGAGGCATTTCACATTAGTCTCGGCTCTCAGTTTCCACTGGCCACAAGCGTATTTTTTTGGCATTTGGTTTTCGGTTTTTGGTTTTTGGTTTTCATTAATGCCGTTCAGTCATTTATAACAGTTTCGATTTTATTTACGCCATTTGGCACATAAATTACAATTATTTGGGTTACTTTGGGTCATGTGGGGGCCACTAATCGTTTTATGAAGGGGGTCATAAAAATCGCCCCAGGATAGGGATTACCTAATCGAATATTTATTGGTTTATAAGGAAGTTATTTAATTTATATAAAAATCGGAATTTTTTGTTAGAAACTTAGCCATAAAATATTTGCTAGGAAAACCCCGATTTTTGCATCTTTCACATTCCCAAAGGGAGATTCCCCTGGAAAGCCAAAATCAGCTGGGTTTCGTAAATTTTTCCCACCCACCGGCCGGGACATTCCACCCACATCAGCTGTTGCTGCCACAGCTGTTTGTGGCACATACCCGAACGAACACACACACTGGCACTTTCGCTCACGCATTCGAAATATTTGCCATAGCAACCGCTTTCATCAATCATTATATTTGTCCCTGAAATCAAACGCAAAAAGCATCCTAATTAACCGGCGAGCAGAAAAAGGACACAGGCGACGCATCCGGTGCCACATTCCTTAGAGCGAGATGCCATGCGAATTGTGGCAACGAGAGCGAGAGTGAAAACTGGGCAACAAGGTCAGGGTGAAGCGAAACACGAGCCGAGGTCCTTGAGAAGCAACAGAAATGAAACAGGATATTTATGAGTGAGAAAGGCATACCCTCAGAGAGGAAAAGGGATAGCGCGCAGCTGCTGTTGTTATGGCGACAAGGTATGATGGATATTTGTACTCGCGCCATCTCGTTTCGGCCTCAACCGGCAAGCAGTGCAGCTGGGTAAGCGGCACTTCCGGTTGTTGCTGCTCGCCTGGTCGACGAAGGCGCCAAAATTCAACATTTTAACTTGTGTGCGTGACCCGCTCGATTGCTGACTTTTAAGCCAGTGGACGAGAGGGAGAGGGAATTAGTCTGCTGGGTTGGGTTGGTGGGGATGGAGGCGAGGAGGCTGAGTGGTGGATTTGGAGTTGCTCACTTGAGTGCCATCCCAGCCCTCCCCCTACGTCATCTACACCACCCACCCTCCCATTCTGTTTCCCCTTGGAAAGTGACTCCTTCGGATAATCCCATTTTCTACTTGTTTTTATTTTTTTTTTCCTTCGCCTCAAACAAATGTTAGCTGGGATTTAAATTTTACATATTTTTATGCGCCGGAGAGAGAAGATTGGCTCAAGTGCACGACATAGCGTAGATTTTACTTCTCAAATGTAACCGGCGACCAGAAACGACAGCAGCCCTGACCCACTCACCCACTCTGCCGGCTCAATTCACCATCCACCCACCCTTCTCGTCGGGTGGTGTTTCTATCGCCGAACACACAAACGCAAAACACATCACATTATCACAGCGACACGCATTTTAGGCGAACAGGCAACCAAAACAGGCAACAGCATCACGCGTACTAAACTAGCGACTGGGACTCATTTATTCTATGCACGTGCCAGCCTCCTCCCCTGCAGTTTCTTTGCGTGAAAAAATTAAAGCGCCAGAGCCACCCAACCCTCCCCAAAATGGGGGAAAGCCTAAAAAATGCGAATACACATTTTCTCTATACGCTTTCACAACAATATTCACTACTACCCCCCCGCACACACACTGTTTAATATATTTTAAAAAAATTGGGGGTTTGTAAGAGGCTGAGTAGCCTAGAAGGGGCGTGGCACAGGCACACACACGGTAACGCAATAGGGAGAAGACTTGCGGATGGTGTAGAAAGCGAAACAGAGCTCCAGAAACTCCCAGGAGGTGAACGCGATATTCCCCAAATTTGATTGTTTAACGGATAAGAGGTATAATGCGAGAATATACCTCTTAAAAAGTTGAAACAAAAGAAAACATATTTTTATAACCATAAAATTTTTATAATTAAGATTTACTAAGATTTGAAACTACATCTTATAAGAATAATGTAAATAAGATATTTAGAATTAAGCTGTTACCTCGTGGACCTCAAAATCGTTACCAAAAGCTTAGAAGCCCGAGATACCACTCGTAAAAATCATCATCTACGGTATCATTTATGAAATTTTACCTTCAGCTGTCATAATTTCTGCGAGGTGGGTCGCAAGTATGACACCTATTACCAGGGAGAGCGCGACAGACAGAGAAGTTGGGGTGATGGGAGTATCCCGGGGAGTAACAAGGTCGGACAGTGCATCTCCGGCAGCTTCGACTCCGCTTCTCAACTATCAGCTAACGGGGAACCAGGAAGCCACAGACTCCCGTTTAGATTTCCAGCTTCCATTACGTCACTACGCGCTTTTGGCCGTCCGGCATCGATTTTCACACGCCTCTTGGGAAATGATAAGGATGCCAAAAGTTCCAGGCAACCATAAGCGCGAGCAGCTGGATGCTGGTTCTCATACCCCTGCCATCCTTGGCATCCTTGGAATCCCGAACTTGGGGCAGGTCCCGGTTGCTCCTGTTCCCCCCATATCCTGATGAAGCATGTAGGTTACCGAGCACCATCGATCGATGGAATTTTCTTTACCCGCTCGCTGATAAGAGTGCGTGGGAAAGTTTTCCAAGGTCAGCAATGTTTTTGGAATCGGGGGTGTGTAAAAAAGAGGTGGGATATAAAAGGGAAAGAGAACTTGTGCCTGATAGGGAGTTGATTTGTTGAAGTGGCACTTGACGGAGAGATAACATGTCAAGTAGCGTTGGTAATATTATATTAATGTGAGAATATTTATAGAGTTTTTTAAAATAGAAAAGAAATTATTTTCCCTTGACAACCCAAAGAATAACTAACTTGCCATATTTTCTACTGCCATCTCAACAAAAAGAGGCCATTCATCTTCAGAGGCGCACTTTCTAAGCTGATCTGCGAATGCTTGGATGAACCTGATATGCCTGCTTATGACATTATATCCGTTACAAACTCGTGAACTGTCCAACTCCGCAGTCCAGAGTCCGGAGACTTGTAACTGGCAGAAAGATACCTGGCCAGAGTTCGTGACATGGCATCAACAGTTTGTCATTAAACATTAAACATTTCGACAATAATTTGCTTTGCGCTCGCATTTATACATACTTATATACCAGTATTCCTTTTGATTCGACTTCCCGAATTGTAACAGTAGACGACGACCTGGACTCTCGGACTCTGGAAGTCTGGGACTCTGAAATTGTTATGGCAGGTAATTTACATAAAAGATAAGTGGGTCCATGCCAGCACACTGCACAATTCGTATTATGGAGACCTGTGTATCCATTGTGCGGATAGTTGGAAAAATTCAACAGCAGCAACAGCAACAGCAAAAAAAAGCCCAAAACCACGATCTGCCCCTTTTGTTATTGTTAACAAATGTGTGCTGGATTGTTTTTGGGGTCGGGACTGCTATCTTCGACTTCCTAAAGGCATTAAAGGTAATAATAATACTACTTGTTGCCGCTTGTTTTGTAATGCAAATATTGCTCAGGTTGCGTATACGACGTGTGTGCCCATAAGGTGAGCAAATGTGTGAACTCTACAGCCTCCAGACTGTCTTTTTTTTTGTTTTTTTCTGTAAACCAACAATAAGCTCGGAACAACCTGGCAGCCCTGACCCGCTTAGTTAGCGTTATCGACATCGTTGCTCCTTCGCCTCCAATAAAACAAATTAAAGCCAACAATTGACGTTTAGGACCTGAAGCTACTTGCCTTGAAAATCCGCAACCACAATGGATTTGGATTTGGTTTTGGATTTGCTCGCCTGACTGCCAGCTTTAAGTCGCCTTATCAGCCGCCCGAAATCAATTCGGCAATAATATTTTGCGGCTGCACTTAGTACTTAGTAACTGCAATTGGTCGCCTGCAGTTGCACTTTTCCGTTTTTAGCTGCATTTGCATTCAGCATTCTGCGTTCGCCTGCCTGACAGTGAATAATTTGCCATTTGCCTTCGATTCTGCGTTCAGTTTGCGGTTTAATTCGGCCTAATGACTTGGAAAAGCGCAAAGTTGGGCCCTTGGCGGCGGCTTAAAGTAAATAAATAAAGAGGGAAGCGGTGAAAATGCCAAAAAATTTGCTAATGAGATTGCATAACAAAAATAGGGATCTTGTTAAACTTTTGATAAGAAAATTGTTACCTGAAAACGTATTTTGTAAGACAAACAGATAATATCATTCCACTCACTCGCTGTCACCTTGAAGTGGGTCAGTACCCCCGATTTTCGATTCGCCGGGGGCTTCAATCATAACCTACCACATCGCTTTCGCTAAAGGGCTCTTCTGTAAAAATTCCCCGAAATTCTTTGACAATGCACAGACACTTACTCGAATGTCTCATCACCTGAAGCTCTCGATCAGACAGTTTTCAAAACAAATTGAATTTGCATTATTTTATATACTCGTATGCAGTATTAATGACTTCTTTGGAAGACATGTCGGGATTTTCTGGGATAAGGTCAGATCTGATGGAAGACGCTTACAACATCACGTAGCTTCCAGTTGCTTCTAGTCCATCCATCGGGATGCAGTTTTACCCCAGTTTTACCCCAACAAATAGAAGTCCAACTTTCGACCATCTCTATGGGGTGATGATTTCATCAATTTCATCAGCCGAAAAAAAACATGCAAATGGATCCGCATGCATAGTAAGCGGCAGTTTGAAATTGAAAGCGATTATCGATGCGGCTCAAAATAAAGGAATTGAAGTTGTAGAAACCGAAGATCATGCGATACGGAAAGAGTCATTGCGCCGCAAAACTATTGCAGTAGAAAAATTTTTGGAGCTTGTCCCCTTTGGTATGGAGAGTGCAATGATCCAGACCAGGGTCCACTTTGAAAACAAATTTCAGGTACAGTTGCTGCACAGAAACCAAATTTGCTTTTCGGTTTATAATATATATTTTCCAAAAACATGTTCCTTGGAAAAGATGAGATATTCTAAAGAACCATCCTATTGTATACCGCATTTAAAATATTCATTTCTAAGTTATTATTCTTTCGGATTTTCTCTGTGTAGCACCCTTGAACTACCCATGAACCCTGCTGCCACAGTGTTCTGTTTGGGGTTTCATTTTTTTTACTGGGGGTTGGGTGTAATTTATTCACCTAGCAGCAGCTGTTTAGATATTCTAAAATCAAGTCGCTTAATCAAATGCATTCGTCTGCCTGCAGCCTTTTCCCAGTCCCAGTCCGAGTCCCAGCCCCATTCGAAAATGTGTGTCATATATGCATGAGATTTTTGGCGCCTGGGACTTCTGGAATACGAAATCTAGTCGTCCAGCTATGGAAATGCAAATCCTCTAATGCAGAGAGCTTGGAAGGTGCCAGCAAGTCGATGAAATTCCTCAAAATGCGCTTGATTTTGATTTTATTTTCGATCAGAGTTCAATGTTTGACATTGACATGTGCCAAGGTTTGTGTCACATTGAGCGCAAAAATGTTTCTAGTTTTAATAAATTTGGATTTTTGGAAAGGAGTACACATTATTGGTTTCCCTTAAAAATTAAAAGGGTTGTACAGAAAGGACATTATCGGGAAGGAATCAAACCTTAAAAGATTTTTAGATTTATTCTTTAACAATTTTAAAACCTACAAAAAACTTTTTTTTTTTATATTTTGGAAATTTCTAGGTGGATCCTCTAAAAGTTTAAAGACTGAATGGAAGTTTTTGTTCAATATTTTTACTTTTTTTCTGGCACTATGTCTAGAGATATCTTAGGATCTCTCTAGCAAAATCTTTCTAAATCTTTGGCTTATGCCAAATGACTCGTGGTTAGCGCCATGAGGTAACAGCATGCGAAAAAATATTCAGTTTGGCTTGATTTCTCACACTCGAGGTGTTTTGTTGGCCAACGCCAAACATGTGCTGGCCACATGCCCCGTTTAGGCCCAGTTCTTATCTCAAGCCTGTTCCGGCGAAGGTGTGAACTGTTTGAGGAGTTCCAGGGGATGTTTTTACACAGAAAAGAAAAGTTGAATTATAAACACATATTTAACAATATTGTTGTTAAATTAAAAAAAAGACATAAAGAGAAAAAGCACAGGAAAGGTTTTCATAGTTTTGAAAATATATTTTTATGAAATTGTTTTAGCCAAAACTGAGTAAAATATTGCTATTTTCTAATAAATATAGTAATAGTCACGGAACCGCAACGGTATCCTTTCTTTCCTGTCCTTCTCACCTCGACGGTGCTACCTTCGACTTTCACGGGGCTCTCCGTTTTCCCACCAGGGAGTTGAGATTTCTTGGCCCACCCGCACACATGGCGTTTCTCCAACGCCGGTACCCCGGCACTCCGATGGAAAAAAAATCAAAAACACGACGATGGACACATGTGTGCTGCAAGAAGGTGACCGAAGCACGTACCACTACTCCTCGTAGGTGCGAGTCCTTGGATTTCCGCTTGCAGTCCGATTCCCACATCCTTGTTTGTGCCACATGAGGATGTTTCCTTGTGCTTTTCCCGTAGCGCCAGGCGTGTCCAAGCGTTGCGTTGAGGAATTTCTCAAGGCAATACGATTTTCACACACATTACAATTAAAATTCCTACAAAGATGAGCCGGCGCTCGCAAAAAAAACACACGAGCCAAAGTTACATATGTTTGCCGGGCGGGAATCTTTATATTCAAGAAATTTCCATTTGGGCTGACCCGAAAAAAAGGGATTCCCTCGTGGGCGGCTTTTTCCCACGATTTTATAACTGGGCTGGGCTGTCACGATAATGCAGATACATAACTTCCACTTTTCCCGCATATCCCAATCCATATGTGCCCGATGCTGTTGGGAAACTGTCCTCGACCTTTGGTTTTTTGCCTTGAAGAGGGGAAAATTCTGATTTGAGAATATTCGAAGATTTTCCAGCTGGATGGGACATGTGGCCAGTAGCTGGTGCAATCATTGCTGGGTGAGCACACTGCGGTCATTTCGAGTGGACAGGTTGTAAAGGTTGCGAGGGCCACACCCACAGCCATCCGCATGTGCACTCCGACCCCTGGCCCGCCACTTGACTCTATGCGCCGGCGCAGGCTCATTTTACGGCAGGTAAACACGGCGGACAGGTAAACATTTGCCAATATCTCACGCTGGCTGTTGGCCACCGACTCGTGGTTTGGTGATTGTCCTGGATTCGGGCAAGTGCTAATTAGCCGACTACCTGTTGATGATTGGAAAGATAAACAAACCTCAAGAGATCGGAGAATGGCTTTCATCTTTGTTACTAATTGATCAATTAATATGACTAAAATAAATGCTTTACAATAAACCCTCTTAAATGAAAAACCACCGCAAGTAATGACTGAAATTTTGGCTCCTTTTATTTCCGAGTTCAGAATTCAATATTTCCATTACATTTTCGGTTCAATTAATGTTGATTACAAAACATTTTTTGGAAAATAACGGTTGGCACTTCAAAACTATAAACAATGCATTTTTTCCTATTTTAAACATGCAATTAAATGAACTCCTTGTAGTGCATTGGCCGTTTTCGGTCAATAAACAAAATCGTAAATTTAGGTCGAGATATTGGCGTGCTGGGATCCGGGAAAAGCAAATCCCGACGAGTCCAAGTCTCCCAACCCGGCACCGGACAGGGCATCCTGCGAGGTGGTCAGTGGCGGTGGGTTTCGGAACTGTTCCGCCGAGATGCGGGTAAACAAAATGCCAACGCCCTCGATCAGGGAGAGGAGAATGCCTCCGATAATGGCGCTCCCGGCCATGGCGGCCACTCCGTTGCGGGCAGCCAGGACGCCGCCGGTTACTGCACCGCTGATGATCGAGTTCCACGGATCCTCCTTGTTGCGCAGGTGCACCAGACTGCAGTCCACAATGCTGAAGACGCCGCCCCAGGCAGCAAAGTTCCCGGCAATCACCGGCGATCTGGCCTTAACGGCCACCAAGCTCCCGGCGAACCTCCGACCGATGCCCTGTGGGGCATTCCGAAAGCCCTTCAGGCCCTGGAACACCCCGCCGCCTATGCATCCCATGGCGAATGCTCCACCGCAGTCGTCCACTATCCGGTACGGACACGGTTCCCGGGAATACTCCTCCATCTTACTACCCCTATGTTTATGCTTTTTTTCCTGTTGGGGATCTCCGGCCGAAATGGAAACACAAAACTGAAAACGGAATTTACCGAATTTTTAAGACTCCCGTTCGCCTTCGTAACACGTTCCAGTTAAGGCGTTTGAATGGAGTTTCAAATTTGACATTATAGACTTTGGGAAACTCCAAATGATTTTCGCCTCCTGAACGATACGTGAGTGAAGTCACTTGGTTGACTCCGATTTATTTCCGGACTTGGTTAAAGGTAAAGGCAAATGTCAACCTGATAATCCTTTGATCGAGTCCCAATCCACAGGTTATGTATCAAAAGAAAACTTGATTTTATTTGCTTAAACCCGAGAACCCAAGCAAACAGACCCGCACGTGGATAGGCAAAACTGATCTCATCAAGCAAGCTTCGATTGCCCCTAAGAAAAAAGAAGGCTAAACCGTAGTTAACCATAAAATTTACTACCGCAGCTGGACAACTTGGGATGGAAATTGGAACTGGCAACTGGGAATGGGGTTCGAGAAGGGGGCATTTCCAAAGACGCAGTTCGTACAACAGCAAACGGTGGGAAACGGAAACAATGAGACCGATTGTCGTCCAACGATAAAACCAAACAGACAGAAAACCAGACCACGCCAGACCCAAAGACCATGCCGATCCAGAAAGGGAGGCTTACGATTGCATGCATAATTATCACGCGAACATAATCGAAATTTTGAAACTGTCGCAACTGTGTTTGCTCACCTCAGATATAATTTTGTCGTTTTTTTGAGGGGAGACCCTTTTCCGCCCGAGGCTACCTTGATTAGTATCTGGCCATATAACAAGGTGTCAACCAGAAGTGACAAATGAAAGTGAAGCCCCGATCGAAGACGAAGCCGAAATCGATTTGTATAAAATCATGAGAACACCTGGACACACACGAAGCGCCAGTCCATTGTGTCTCAGGACAAATCTTGTCAACTTGACATGTAAATCGTTAGAACGTGTTGCACTCGATTGATTATTCCCACTTTTGGGCATTATCTGCTGGCCAAAGGGTAGCTCTATTGACGATCATTTGTCAGGAAATCGTCTCGCAATAAATCCAGGGAACATTGTTTCCTTTCAGAAGGGGCGGCGTTTTCCTTCGAAATATTTATTTCCCTGGTAATTATTATCGCTTATAAATGATTGAGTTGGAAATTTATTCAATTGGAATGGTGTTAATGTGGGCACATTATACTAGTGCCCTTAAAGGATTGGCAGTTCCTGTGAAGGACGCAACAAGATGAGGGGTTTCCCACGAATTCGGGAGTTTCTTGACGGATATTTTCCTGGGAAATCACAGGCCAAATGGAATCTCCAATACAAATGATGTTTCTGATCTTTAACTTCTCTTATTGCCTTTCAAATATTTAAACATTAATATTTTTTAAAATCTACCAATTTTTGTAAATTAACCAACTTTATGAATTTCAATAACTGCAAATCTTATTCAATTTCAAACTGAAAACACAGATGAGTAATTAGCATATCAAACAAACAAGAGACTGACATGTAACAGTGAACAGAATGCAGAAGTTTAATTATTACAAAGATTTATAATCCGTAAAATGTTCCGCTTCCGATCGTTACAGGACTCAAGAAAACGGAGCCAGTGTTTGGGCAGCTGTGATGCAACTTTCCATATCTTTGGGTTATGTGTGCATCTGCATGACCGATTACAAAAGAAATCAAAAACGGAACTCATTTCGTTATATCCCTGCACATGCCAAAACGCCATCGAGAACAAAGAAGCTAAACAATTGCGGTTGCATTACCCCAGAAGTCCAATTCAAATTCAGACAGCCTCCAGCCAGGCAATGAGATTCACAATTCGGAATCAAAGTGCGGGCCAGGATTCGACAAAGGATGTGGCTCAGGTACGGCAGGACATGCCGCCAAAAAAAAATGAAAAAGAAAATGCAGAAACATCTCAAACGGTGCACTATTGTTGTTGTCCTGATTGTGATTACTCTTATTCTGATGACGATCGTGAATGCGGTCCTATTTTGCACTGGGAGAAATCTTTGATTCCTTAAGGACTTTGAGATGTAAGTGTATTTGATTTAATGAAAGAGACATTTATAAGGTTTACTATAGTTAAATGAATTTGTACTAATGTTTAAGCTCCTTGGCAAAAGTATATCAAATGAAAAGCTTACATTTTATTGAAAAGAGAATGCAAATATATCAAATATTTTGAAAAGATTTTTTAGGACTCATACTTCAAATTTAAAATTAACTCCTTAAGAAATATATCCCACTTATATATTTTTAGTTAATGGATAAATTTTTCTTCAAGTGCCTTGAAATTATCCCCTCCTAAAAATTTGGCATTGTGCGCCCGCAGATGCAAGTCAACGTCCGAATCGAGTCGAGTCTCGGATTTTTATTATTATTTTTTGGCTGAGGGCAAACAGATGCACAGACTTCTTGGCAAAAACCGAAAACCCAAGCCGAAAGCGGTACAAGACGAGGAGACGCGCCAAAGGATCCGAGCCGAGTCCTTTCGGGCATCCAGAATCCTGAACTGCAGCTGTCAATGCCAAGCCACCAACGCGCCACCCTCGAGTTGACAATATTTCCAGCACCGATTTGTGATTCCAGTGCCACGATTCCTGATGTCCCGATTTGTGCTGCCTGTGCCTGGGCCGGGTGATGGCACGCAGATGCCATGTCCTTTGGGTTTCCTTTTTGCTATTGTTGTTGGCCGTTCACCCGCCCGCCCGGTGTAATGATTTTTTTCCTCGTCCCCTGTGTGGGTTTTTTTGGCAGACCATCCTAAGAGCATCCTTCTTGGCTCTAAGAACCTGGTCAAAGGTGTCGGAAATACTGTTAATAGGGGAGTTTCTATCAGCCTGACCTGGCATAACTTTGTGTGTGGCTGAAGCTGAGGGGGAAAATGTGTCAAACATATATCAAGGATTTTAAGATCTCTACTTCCTCAAGGAAGTTACTTTTCTTTATGTTAAATTATTAAATCCTTAGTAGAGGGAATATGAACGAAAAATATCAAAAGTTATCTTTATTAAGAGGACGCCGACTAACTCACTCAATCACTTTCTCCATTGAAACCCCTATCAAATATAACCAAGCCCTAATAACCGCAACATAATTAAATATTATTAACACACTTCATTTAGGAGACACATTTAATAGGCTAAACAGAGTGTTTAGAGCTGCCAACAAGCAGGACACATGCAATGCCCGCTAATAGGCTTAGATTCCGAAGGATAATGGAAAGTTTGGGGTCTGCGAGGACGACAGTGTGCTGACAACACGATCCGTAATGCAGTGACAGGATAACGAAGCATGAATAGGCACGAAACCTGCCCGAATAATGGCGGGATCGGAAGGATCCAGAGGGGAATCCAAGACGGAGTCAAGGCAGCTGCCACAAGTGCAGGACTGTTGACAATACAGCATAACTTCTTTTTTTGGGGGTTCTGTCGGGATCAAAGTCTCCTGGATTGGAGTCGGGGGTCATTCACAATTTGGCGAGGACAATGGGCCACAGGTAGCTATTGGAACCCGCACATAATCGTCGCCAGATACGGCCAGGTGATCCAACTTTTTGATTTCTTCTGGCTAAAGGACATTGATACGCCGGCATAGGCCAGGCGGATTCCTGGAAGCAATTCCTTTCGCTGGCTTTTCAAAACATTTACTCCAGTGTGTTAGCTCATTGTATTCCGTGAATCTATTGATTGTGCAATGCTGCACCCGGTCAACAAAAAGGAGAAGAGCCCGTGGCAGTGATTTTTCCTGCTCCGATCTTCGATTTATGGATCGAGGCTCCCTTTGTTTCGTGCCAAAAAAAGGAAGATATCGGGACTGCAGTTGTCCTGCTCCGGTGGTAGCGTGGTAGTAGTAATCAACATTTCATTGTCAACGAGATCACACATCGTATATCTTGGGCCATGGTTTGTTTTCTTTGGTGGTGTCCTTAATGTTCGTTTCTTTTCTTTTGCTTTCTTCTTGTTCCTTCTTATTTTTTCCTATATTTTCTATTTTTTGCAAAAGATGCACCGGGTCCAGGTGAGGCAACAGTACTGTTAGGTTATGAGTAAAAGATGACAGGAGGTAGTTGGGGAGTCTAGTTTGGTAAATAAAGCCTCAAAAGCTGTGAAAATATTTAGGGTGCTAGAACGTTTCCATTTCTCAAAGCACATATTTTTTAAAAGAATAATTATTAGATTGAACTGTATTTGATTTTAGAAGCTATACCAAAATTTCAATATTTAAAATGCACATTTTAGAATTTTTAGTTTTTGAAATTATTAAGATGGTTTCAAGGAATCTTGTGATGTAACTAAATTGCTTCTCTTTGAGGTATTCAAGATTTCGCTTTAATTTTTGTGCCATCAAATTGTTTCAAATCTCCTACACTATTTCCACATCCTTTTAGGGTTTCATTTCTTTGGCTCCTCTTGGAACAATGCCAGAACTCTGAACATCTTGTGTTCCTCCATTATTTCCAGCTACAACAAATGAGCCAGGACAAGGTGCAAAAATGGGACGGGCCCATTGTCTGCAAAATAACGAACTAAACAACAACAACCAGGGGCAATAGAAAATCAGAGTTCCAATCGAGCACCTGCAGAAATTCCGAGTGATCCGGAAAAAAGTAGAAAACCGAAAGGAAAGGGTTTTTCCAAATCGGAGCATGAATGAAGTGGTTGAGGGAAAAATCGGGGAAATATTCACCGCCAATCTACCTAATTCTAATGAGCGGACTTGAATATTCGCTGGTCAGGTACTCGAGCGACAAGTGGGTGGAAAATCCTGAATAATGAATGAAAGGACCGATGGCGGGTTATCCATCCGCGTCCATATCCTGGCCTGGGTCATTCCGCAAATCGGCGATTTGGGCCCGGTGATCATTAGGTAGATGCCTGGATATGTCATGGCGGTTAATTGCGCGGAATAACACACGTAATAACCAGAGTATTTGGGATGACCCACCAGGTCATCCCAGGATATGTGATGAAATCTCCCGACTGGTCGGCGAGGTTTTCCGCGATCGCTTGTTTTGCTTGAGTTTCGCTGACTGCGTAATTGGATAAGCCGGGAAATTACTTTAAATCCTGCGCCGATCCACATCCGGGGACTGTCGGAGGGAAACCCATCCAGCAGGGAAATACGAAATGGAAATGCGGCTGGGTTATTGGCTCGACATTTCCCACTTTGCCATCACACCCCTCTGCGATTGGTCGTCGGCTGGGAGTTCGGGAATCGAAACGGAATTTCGAGACGGAATTTTTTGTCACCTCTTGGGTTTATCAAAACTTTTGCTGGGCTACATTTCGGTTTTTTTCATCACATTTTCCCACCTCGCACATCCTCCTGGTTTTTTTTTGCCATCGATGTCGGGCTATGCGGGCTCGTCTGTTTTTCCGGGCACAAAGTCTGGGGAGTGGGAGTTGGGAAAGTTTGCAGCGATCCTTGTTTGGGTGGCGGGAAAGTCTGGAGGTGCAAGCTGGGAAAGTCAAAGATCATGGGAGGTGGTAAAAAGAAGCAGGGGAGTTTAATATTTATATAGGAAATGGTATGTTTTGGATGCTGATTCATAGGAGTATAATATGTACTTTTATATATTAAAATTTCTTAACTTTAAACTATATTAGCTTTAACTGGATATAATATTATCTATTGTGTGTTCAAGGTTTCACTAGACAAAAAATGTTTTTATTTCTATTCATAATATAGTTTTGTAATAATGAAATGTGAGTTAAGTTCTAGATTACAGATCTAAAACCTTTAAGGTCTAAAGAAGAGTGGGTTTCTTTTAGCAATGAAGTAAAACGTAATTGATAAATTCATTCAATATTTTGAAAGAAAGTCCTTCCTTTGAAGGATAAGCAAGGAGTTGAGCTACAAGTTATTTAATAAATATGAAAACCTATAGTATTTTTATTTAAAATTAAATAAAAAGATCTAAGAATAATAATAAGGAAAGGATATGTTTGATAGAAAACTCCCAGTCTAAAAGATCTTTCGTGGGAAAGTAGAACTGACCTTTAGCTTAAAGTTCACAGGAGACTTGATACTTGCCTGTCACTTCCTTTTCCAATTTGTGATGAGGCAAAGACAAGACTCCTCGGAATATCGGAAAATGGGCCACTGGAGATGATCCATAAGTCAGTGTAGAGTGCTTGGAATCCGGCTCATTATCCGGGTTATTTTTAGGCCACCTCACTAAGGTGTCAGTTTTTTCAGTCCCCGGACCCGGACCCGGACCCGGACCCGGACCCAGACTGGCCCGCTCAGGTTCAACTCCCCTCGCATTTTAGGGACCCGGCAGATGTACTGGAAGTACCTCTAAGTGCAGAAACCACCCCAAAAGTGATTGCTCTAGGAGTCCAATTTGACTCGTGGAAAATGCCAGTGCTTAAAATAGAAAAATGGAAAATTGTTTGGGGTGGAGATACTATAACTTGCATTTTGATAAACCTGCGGAAGGTGGGGTTTCCATACACTTCTCTTTTTTGAAGAGTTATTACGGGAGGGATGCGAGATGCGATGTCCCGGGAAATTGGAGAGCCGGCGGATCTGTCATAAGTTATCCAGGGGGATCCCTAAGGGTGCGCCTGCGCTTCTCTCCCCTAAAGAGAGAGCCCGGTAGAGGAGGAGAAAGTAAGAGGGCAGGTAACCAGAAGTGAGGGAAACACGCAATAAGGGTATGGGAAAAATGATGTTGTTGTTGCTGCTAGGTAGCTCCGCACACGTGCGACTTTTACGGGTGTACCGGTGTGTGTGTTGGTGTTGTTTTTGTTTTGGGAAGAAGAACCACCACCAAATGGTGGCAGAAGCGCAGGCAGCGGGCAGACGACTGCGACGCCGGCAGAGGGCGAGAGGTCCGGGTATAAAAGAGCCAGCTCGACAGTCGACCTGTCACAGCCACCTCAGCCCTCGTTGAGTACGCAACAAGAAGAAAATATCCAACTCAAGCTTTCTCGCAGTTCTCGCTTTTTGATCTCTCTCGATCATCACCGGAAATTAAAACGAAACTTTAAACTCACCTAACAAAATGGCCGCCAACTACAAGAGCTGCCCGCTCAAGAAGCGCCCCATCGTTTTCGTGGACCAGCAAACCGAGGCCTTGTCTCTGACCAAGGACTCGCAGTTTGCCGTGGACGACGAACCTCAGGATCTGTCCGTGAAACGCATCAAGCTGGACGCTGATCATCACGAGCAACCGGACTACGCTCTCAACCTCTCAAAGACACCGGAACGGATGCCGATCTCCAGTTCCAGCTCGTGCCTCTTGTCGCCGCCAGCTGAAGGCGAGGATTACCAGTCACCCACCAGCAATATCCATCTGCGGGGTTTGACCGCTGGAACCACTGGCTACACCACCACCAGTCCCACGGCCAATCCCTTCCAGTCTGCCTTCGTTATGGCCGCCGGCTGCAATCCCATCTCGGCTCTGTGGAGCAGCTACCAGCCGCATTTGTCCGCCTTCCCGTCGCCCGCCAGCTCCATGGCCTCACCACAGTCGGTGTACAGCGGAGGCTACCACCAGCAGATGATGACACCGCCCTCGAGTCCCGGTTCCGAGGTTGACACCGGCTCGGAACCCGAGGATCTCTCCGTGCGCAACGACATTCCACTGCCGGCTCTGTTCCACCTCTTCGACGAGGCTCGGTCTAGCAGCAACAGCAGTGTGACCAGCAACAGCAGCTTTTCCACCACATCCTCCTACATGTGCAACTCCTCAAACACTTCATCTGGATCGGGATCTGGTGCTTCCAGTGCCGCCAAGAACTACCGCTTCAAGTGCGATCAGTGCCAGAAGATGTACTCCACCTCGATGGGTCTGTCCAAGCACCAGCAGTTCCACTGCCCTGCCGCCGAGTGCAACCAGGAGAAGAAGACCCACTCTTGCGAGGAGTGCGGAAAGCTGTACACCACCATCGGAGCTCTCAAGATGCACATTCGAACCCACACCCTGCCCTGCAAGTGCCCCATCTGCGGCAAGGCCTTCTCGCGTCCGTGGCTCCTGCAAGGACACATCCGCACCCACACCGGCGAGAAACCCTTCGAGTGTCCCGACTGCCCTCGCTCCTTTGCCGACCGCTCCAACCTGAGGGCTCACCAGCAGACCCACGTGGATGTGAAGAAATACGCCTGCCAAGTCTGCCACAAGTCCTTTTCGCGCATGTCCTTGCTGAACAAGCACACCAGCTCCAGCTGCTCCGTAACTGTGGCGTAGGCAGTTCCTTTGAGTCCTTTAGAAACAGTATAAAAACATTCCGCAGGCGAAGACCCAGATCAGACAATAACCTAAAATAGTCTAAACTAAGTCGATTCGGTTTTGGTGCTACTATTATTATTATTATTTAATAGCTACTCTCATTATTATGGCTATTTATTTTAGTTTTAGTTTCTCTTATAAGTTCGTGTATATTTCAACATTGTCACAAGCAGCATTTGACCAAATTTACTCATTTAGTTAATACAATAATTTATGTAAACCATTACACTTTATAAAACTGTTATTAAGCTTATTACTAGTTCTAAGAAGATGAATATTTTTATAAAAATAAAAGAAACAAAATTCAAAAGAAACTTTTAAAGCTCTTTATTATTTGAAAAAACCTTTTAGAAACTTTTAAAATCTCTATAAAATTATTAGGCATTGATTTTCTAACATAATTAACAGGAAACCGGAAACATTTCCTCATCTTGGGGAATTTTCTGTGCTCTTTCATATCTTGTGACAATTTCCTTCAACCCTCTAGGCAAACAAAAACCATCACAAAATATCGAATTATCAAAGAAAACACCTTTGGCATGTGCAAACAGAGAACCGATTTGTCATACACTTTCCATTTCGGCAACTTCCTCTTAACCCGCCCCCGAAAATACATATAATATTCCAACAATATCGATTCATATCGCTCGCCGAGAATTCCACCTTTTGCCAATGCAAATATTTAATTAGCTGCCCCGGATTTCGTGTATGATTTTCGGTTTTCTGCAATCCTTTGCCAGCATATTTGCCGAATGGATCTACGCGCATGCGCTGTCCCTTAAAGGATACGAGACCCGAAAGGACTCCAGGCGATAAACGTAGCGACGGCTGCTTATCGAGTCCTGATTGACATGCCAGACGGTAGACGCTCGTTTTAGAGTCCTGATTGGATTGGATTACCACTCGGGCATGTCCTGGGCAAGGAACCGCTTAGGTTTATCTTCTGGAAGTATTTGATCAGAACGGTGCGGCGATAAGACTTCAAAACAGGTACGAGTTATAGATTATTACTAAAAATTGCAGCACGTAGGAATAGGGAGCACGTTTTCTCAAGTTTAAATATTGGAAATATAAGTTTAAAATGTTATACATCAATAAATTATATTTCATACACGATCTAGAGTCTGTATTTTTATCGTGAAAAATAGAGAATATTGTGGGTGTATTGAAATCTAACGACCATTAACAAGATTTTGCTGCAAACGCAACACCTTTAACCCATAAATAAGACAGCCTACAAGAAATACAAAGAATTCCTAGAAGGAACCCTGCTCCAAACAATGGCCTATCATTCCAGTTTCTGTTCCAGATTTAGTTCTAGTTTCTTGGCAATCAGAGCGCGTTTTCTTGTGCAATTGCGAAAAAAAACTAAAGAAGAAAATAAACTGTGCAGATGTAGACGATCACAAAGAATCAGCTGAGAGGAAACACCTTGCCGGGAGGACAATGCCAGAGCCCGAAGCCAAGGATCGTTGTACCTGTCGCCCGATTGTCTGCCCGGCCAAGAACTCCTCACCCACTGACCTAGTCCGGAGCGCAGAGTCAGCCTGCTGTGATCTTTGCCGCTCCATTGTTGCAGCGGCATCCTTTTCGAGCATTGTCCTGCAGCTAATCAGTTCTTAAGGCAACCAAATACGAGAGAACAAAACGACAGAAACCACAGAAAGTCAGCCGATCGGTGCGCCCGACTAAACCCAAATCCCTTGAATCCAAATGCCACCTGAGAACGGGAATCTACTAACCATTACCCATTAGTCCAGCAACGCGATAACAAATTGCAATTGACAAAAGCAAACGAGATGCGATCGATGGAAGCCACATACGAGTTTCGTCTGGGATTGGAACTGAGACTGAGACTGGGATGCGATTCTGATTTCGATTCCGATTTGCGAGGCCCATTCCATGCCATACAAATCGATGGCGGGCCAAGATACAAGTTGCGGCATTTGTAATTGCCAAGCAAATGGAACGAGGAGGATCTTGAGGAGCACGAGAAGGTGCAGGAGGATCAGGAGGAGCTGGGGGCTCGGGCCAAGCAATCAGCAAGCGGCGCATGTCACAGAGCACAAACAAAAACAAGATAGAAAGGTATCTTCTTGGTTATAAAGATTGCGATGCTCTTAATAAATTATATTCTTTAAAAAACAAAAGTTAATTCGATTTCAATATTATTTGATTTGAATCTAATTTAAAGCAATGTGTCAATTTTATTTTCACATACCCTCCTTATCACCAGAACCTTGCACAACCACTAATACCCAACGAAAGTGTATGCAAAAAAATGCCAGTAAAGTCGAGACAAAAAGCTCATGCAAAACAAACATTAGGAAATCCAATCCGAGCTCTGGCATCCCAGCCAGCATCGAGCATCCAGTATCCAGTATTCAGTTTTCAGTTTTAAGTTTTCAGCAGCCAGCAGCCACTTAAGCAGTCAGTCAGTGGAAATGCCTGTAACATATACAGAGCCTATATACTCGTAGAGTGCAGGAGTCGTGGACCAAGTCGTCGTTTAGGATGTCTGAGATTACGAGCGATTACGTTTTACTCCAAATTTGTATGCTGCCAGAGTTGTAATTGAAAAAGCATCAACATTAATCTTGGTACCAGCACACACATCGCCTAGTAAGTCAGCGATTTTCGATTTCGATTGGGAATCGGATTTCGTAAGCGACCGAAGAGATCCCAGATAAGCGGGTGTAAGTGTGGGTTAATCCAAGCAAAAAATATGTACATGTTTATATATAATAAGAAACCAAACATATTGCTTAATCACAGTGCTGATGTGGAGCAGGAGATATGATCTCCTGCAACCTCCTCATCCTCCTCCTTCGATGGCAAAATCTGACTTCGACAAGTGAGCGATGTGCGGTCGCATGGCATAAATCAAATCCCGGAGAGAAATTGCCCCGCCGGCTGACAGCCAAGCCACGACAACTGTCCATCGCATCCCATCGCATCTCGGGGATCCATCCAGCAGAGCTCAACTTTATGCTTTATGCCAGGCCACATGCAAATGATCGTGCCCAGCATTCGACACCGGCCTGGGGATCCGGATCGCAAATGGAGGTTGCTGGTTGTTGGATGGTGGATGCTAGATGGCAACCTGTCAGCGATCAGCGACCTTAACTGTAAAGTCAGTCGCAGACCGCATAAGTTCTATTTTCAGCACTTTACGGAATAATTAGTAGGAAGTTGAATAATTCCTTAAGCCCTTAAAATTCTAATCTTTATTGAAAGGTAGCTAGGCAAACTTATAATAAATAATTATTTCAATAGCTAATTATTATAAACATAGTCGTTTCGCTAAGTGCATTCTTAAGTTACATGACCGAAGAAACCTGGCGTTAGTAGTCGCTAAGTGCAGTCAAGAAAAGACTGCTCAGACCCGAGACTCCTGTGGCCATCAACTTGACGATGAACCCCTCCTTGACGCCCATCCACCATGAGCCCTGACCCCCCCTTTGTGGGCTTCGTGCCGAACGACTTGGTGTAGATCGGCGAGCGTTGATAAATGTTGTTACTTGTCGTTGGATGGTTGTTGTCTTCTGAGTTGTCGACAAGCTCGATCGATGGGTGGTTATGGTTGACATGTCGCTCTCCGATTCTCTGATTCTGAGATTCCTAGACCCAGGGACACGATCGGATTGGATGGTTGGTTGGATGACATGTTCTCCCGAAACGGTTAATTGTGGTTATGATTTGGTCTTGTTGCCGCTTAATTAGCCTTCTTATATGCCCCACTCAAAATTAATTTTCGAACTTCCTGCTCCCTGCTGCCTGCTGCGGATCTGCCGCATCATCTTCATTTTCATCTTCATCTGCAATTTGGATTTCCACTATGTATGAATATTGCATAAAGTAGGTACAGTCAAAGGGTAGAAAGTAGCGCGCGTATTCCCCTCTCATATCCGATCCATTAATATGCAGGCAGATCGATTCCAAGCCCTACGATTTCGATCCGAGATCGAAGATCCAAAGCTCAGCAAAGCCCAGCGATGTGCATCTACTTGACACACATCGCACGCAAATCAATGCGGTAGCATTTACAATATATATATATTGTATATATAGAAATACTCCTCCCTTTGGATGAAAACTATCTTACAGAGATGCGACTTGGTGTCCAAAAATAGACGACTGGAAGCCCATGATCCGGCCTATGCCGAAAATGATTTATGTATGCGGCTTTCTTCTTGGCTGAATTGGGCCTCCTTTTTTTTGGCGTGTGGGTGTCTTAGATGCATGAAAATTGCCTTAAAGAGTTCAATGAACTTTGTAAAGGTGGTTAGCAACAGTTGTTCTGAGAATCTTCTAAAAGGGCCTAGTCTTACTATATCTATCCCCTTGCATATCATTCAAATTGTATGGAAAATAAATGCTCAAGAATGTTGCAAGACTCGCGTGTCGGAATTGAAGGGAATGACTCGATCTATGCAAATTGGCAATAGGGAACCTATCATCGCTGACGTAGTACATGAAACTGCTCAAATATTTATGAGGAGAAAGACTTTCTTCCGTTTCCGCTGCCAAGAATTGAATTTAACAACCGGAGACAAGAAGTGTTGGCAACACTCCATAAACTAACAGATTGTAAACGCGGGGCAATTAACTTTATCTCGGGACGAGACACACAACTGTCGGCATATCGGCATGTCGGGGAAGGACTTGAAGACCGTCTGCTTATCGGACTCCGCCGTTTACCTGTTCTGATTTGAGCACTGAAAGTGAAACCGTAAATTTCAGTCCCGAGGGTCCAATGCGCGTCTTCTACTTGGCCATCAAATCAGACATCAGGTGGCAGGACTAAGGGCTACTTCCATTCAGTTTATCTTAAGGACGCTTCAGATGGTGTTGTTTTCCATTTGGCTTTATTATAGCCAAAATTTGTAGGTTTTTAGGTTTTAGGTTTTTAGGTTTTTAGGTTTTTATAAGATCAAAAGTTCTGCAATTATTCTAAATTTATATGTTAACCAAATATTTTTTTCCTAAAAATTGATATAAAAAATTGATAATAAGATTAAAGAATGTATATATTATCTTTGAGAAAATGTCTTTAATTACAAAATTACAAAAAATCATACCTAACCAGTAGCCTAATCCAATTTGAACCAAAAAACCGCAATGCCATCACTATTTGGTCGACGTTCCGTTGATCAAATTTTGGTCATCTTGTAATTAATTCCAGGACTGCCCAAAATAGATACATCTTCGGCATAGCCCAGCCATATGGTGCATCCCCGGCTGTCCGCCCAGCAAACAACCTCGATAGGGCTGAACGCCCCCGACCCAACCCGAACCGGCGCGATCCGACCCGGTTTATATGGGGTCTAGGCCCGGATAGTTAGAGGCAATTAACACGACACGCTCATGTCCTTCGTGTGCCGTTCGTGTGTTGGACTCACTCACTTTTCATCATTTTTTCGGGCCACAACAGTTGGCCAAAAGGCCCTTTGTGTTTGTGCGTTGGCCGAAGGCCCGCAGCCGTTTTCCCTAATGAATTCATTCGCTTCACTTTCTGGCCATAATCGGGGGTTCATTATCCTGTGTGCGCTACACTTCTGATGTCCGACTGCACTTTCAACCCCAACTGAGTCGAGTTCTTTCGGAATTGGTAAAAGGATTGAGCATTCTTTGGAATTTATTGGGTGTGTCCGGGTTAATATTCCTTGTTTGCTCCTCCTGCGGCCAAATATTTCAGAACATTCTGATGGTGTTTTGATAAGCGGTTAGACTCCGAATAAAACCGCGATTAATCAAAGGGAACAGTCGTATAAAAAAAAGAAAGAAGTTCATACTTTTCATTTACATATGAAATAAGCAATTCATTAAGGATATGAAAGGGTTTTGTATTTTAATATTTTGAATTATATTATTAAATTAACATTATTCAAAAGAACTTTAATGCTTTTATTTGATTTACCAGCCAACGAGTGCTTATGAATTTAATGTTAATTAAGAAAGTCATAAGCTGTTGGTAATATTGTATATATTTTATGCAAATACACATGTTTTTTATGATCTAAATATAAATACTATAGAACAAAAGTTATACAATAAAAAAACCGTAATTAATTAGAAATCGTTTGTTGGGCTCTGGAAATTTGCATTCGCTGTGAATTAACCTGCAGTCTGGAAACAAAAAAATGATAAATAAACGGAACCAACTGCCGTAAATCAGCTCGAATCGAAATCAAAGTTATAAAGCCACCCACATATGGTATAGTCGGCCGACAACTGGCGCCAGTCTTCTGTTCCGACTCACGGATTCGCGTGCTGTTCTTAGCATTTTCAGACACTCAGCGCATTTTCAATTAAAATTCAAATTGATGCAAACAAGTGGCCAAGCCCACAGACCAGAAATCAGAAAATCAGAAAACCTGAGCCCAGACCCCGAACCCAAAGCCCAAGTCCAAGTCCAAAACCTCCTCTTGCGGGTTTAGGCTGCGCATTAACAAATTGAAATTGAAAATGTTTCAATGCACCAACGCCCCCGATCTCAAAGTCACCACTGATTTCTTTATTTCAGCGGGTTTTTGCATAAAAATTATGAGAATGCATTGCCCGGGTTTGGGTTTTTCACAGAGGGACTCTGTCGAATCTGTCAGAGATGGCGTCGCTGGTGACGCCCGATAGTATCGCCAGTTCCAAACCCCTCCGGGTGATTCCAGTGGGTGTTGTCCCCATCGAGTCCCCGGCCCTCAAATATGATTCAATGCCAGAGTTTTTCTAATCACTGCCGCAGATCTAGCTGTGGATTAATTGCCATGTAACAAGACTGAATGAATGAGAGGCCAAGAACTGTCAGAGTTCCGCAAACCTACTTTTTGACATTTTATTCAAGATTTATGTGGCAATGAAAAGGCATTAAAAGTTAGTTCAATAGTCAGTTTATAACAAAATGTTATATAAAATAACCAGTAGAGTCTATTGACCTTTGACTTTTTGAAGCAAACACCTTGCAGCTCTTCCCCCAGCTAGAGATCCACCCAACGGGCTCATCCACTTTCGATATCCAAATGGACAAACCACACCCAGTTCACTATCCTCTAACCACCTTACCGCATTACGTATGCCATGAACTCCTTCAGTTCGACGGTCTGTTTGTTTCTCTTTGGCCACCCTGCGAAGCTTGGTAGTTGGCATTTCCTAGTCCGGCCTGGTTGGTCGATTGGTCGGTCAAAAGCCTTCCTGGAATTAAGTTACAGCAAGTGCGAGCCACCCCCTCGTAGCCACCATTATAATGGGATGCGGGGGGAGACATGCGACAGGGCGACAGCGACCATGTGGCAACTGGCCGCCGACCATAATGCAACATGACATGCGCCGCATGTGCAACAACAGTGCAGCACCACAGCCGCAGCGTCTCGCGGGCCAAGTTGCAAATATGAGTTCATTATTTAAACGTTGACCAAAAAACAAATTGACAAGTAAATGCGGCACATGGTCGGCTCGTTTTGGCTTTGGCTTTTCCTTTTAGTTTCTTTTCCTTCCTCCTCAGTCTTGGTCCAACTTGGGTTGGGTTCAGTGGAGTTCGAGGCAGTGGGTTCCTAGGTGGGTTTTACTCCTTCTGCTCCAATAGATGTGGATGATGTTGCGCACATGCGACGCTCTTGTTGTTATTGTTGTTGCACTCACATCAGCGTCATCAACGCGTACACATTCTGCTCATAAACGACTTCGGTCGCATCGGACTTCAAAGGAAAAGTTGCAGGAGGCCGCCCGGCGAGCGCCACGCACTGCGCCAACTTTGGTGGTGGTGCTGGCTTGATCTTTGCCCGGACCACGTTGCACCACACCGCACCACATTGGAACGGGACGAAAACCACTTCCCACTTGTTGGAACCAAAAGACACTTGGAAACTATAATGATTGTTTAACATTATGGAATATTTTAAAGCTGCTTTTATAGGTGAATAAATGAATGATTTTAAAAATGATAAAAACAATTAAACTTTACATCTATCATGTTTTTAAAAATCTGTTCTCACTGATTTAATCAGAATATATCATGCAATTAGTTATTGAAAAACAGGAAAAGTATAAAATGTGCAACGGATATTAATAAATTTTCTATTAGAATTTAAACTCAAATCGTTTTAAATCAAAAATGTTATTTCTCTGGTTGATTTTCCCGCTAACATTTTCTATGGTAAATAAATAAATTTAATATTCTGTTTAATGGATTTTAACTAAAACTCTCCGAAGGCTGAAGAAAAATCGAACTTGGACGCCCGACTTGAAAGAATTGAGTTTTTTTCTGGCGAAAAACAAACATTGATATTATTTAATCTTAAAGTCATCGGTAGAGAGCACTTCCTCAATGGAACGATCAAAACGTTGATTGATTTTGACTATAGTATCCGTGTCTATGGAAATGTTTGGTCCTTCAAAAACGGAGAGTGGGCTAAATCGAATTTAAACTTTGAGCTGAGTGGTTGTGGATTCTTGAGAGTATTTTATACGCGTTTTCTCAAGGATGCCTTTAAGGAATCGAACACACCACCACCGCCATGTCCTCTACCAAAGGGGGAGTACCACATTAGGAAGGCCAAGCTTAATGCCGAAACTTGGCCAACATACATGAGTACAGGACTAACCAAAATTAGGTATACCTTTGAAAAGGACGACGAAGTGGTGGGTGGAATACAGTTTACAATAAACGTAAAGGAAGAAACCATTTGAGAAACTTCAAAGAAATTTTAAAAGATTTTTTCAAGTGCACTTTCCTGAAGGCTTCGCCGTCTGCCTGCAACCTCATAGGCCCGACTTGTTAACGCTTTTGGCTTACACAGTGTTAGCTTGCGCCTCAATAGAGGGTCCTGCGAAGGGCGGCGTGGGGCGGGTGGGGCAGTTGTCTCGCCCGCTGTGCGACTTTGTTGTCGTTGTTAATGATGCCTTATAATGCCAGAGCGCCTGATTTGCCACAATTTATTATGAAAAATCGTAATAATCTCGGCGATTTTCTGAACCCACAAGACGCATTTGTCTTTGGCGGCGCTTATCTTTTGCTGGCCCGAACTCTCCTGCTCTTGTCCATCCGTCAGCGTCGTCGATAGCTGGTTAATGCTTCAGAGTCTGGCTCTGGAGGCAACCTGGAGTTTTGCGGTAACATGAGACCCCAGTCAGTCAGTCAAGTTGCTCCTCCTTCGCGGAGCGTGTCATATTGGCGTTTCCTTTTCGCGGTCGACGCCCACGTCTTCTCCGAAATCGTTTTCAAATTGATTTTTGCCGTCAAATTTGCACAGCTTGCTGGGGAGTTCTTTCAATGGCAGGTCCACTAGTTGCAATAGTGATGCCAATTTGGATAGATATAATACAGTTTATGGTTTTGATGTCCAAAAAAATATATGTTATATATCTCGTTCCACGGGGCGTATGCGTTATGGGTAAAAAAATCATTAATTTTATTTTAATTCAACGGTTTTTACCCATTTCTTGGCAGTTAGCTTTATTAAAGCCAAATTTATAGACTTTGCCCAGTAGAGACTGAGGTGAAAATAAACTAGAAAGGGATCTAGAAAATAAAATCCATCTACTGGTTTACCGCCCACGTCCCTAGAGTACTCATGCCGCGCTTGTTGTCATCGCAAAATGTTACTAATAGTCGGAAATTACAAGCCAATAATCGTTTGTTTGAGGAGCTCCATCATTCTCTTCGTCTCTTTCTTCTCAGCGTTTTCCGTCTCTTTCTGAGTAGGTGTAGCTACGTAGATATTTATGCGTCGGGACACTTTTTGATAAATGATCTCGGGCCGAGTCAAAGCCAATTGAAGCCCGTTAACTCTTGGCCAGGGATCATATTTTATGGCTAACTTGGCATATAACTAATCAAATTCAAATGTGAAACCCAAAAGCGGAACTGCAGCACATCTATGAGAAAGTTACTTTGAGTGGTAATAATTTTTTACATCACGCAAAACACAAATAAATTACTCTGATAAAGGTATATCATAAAGTTTTAGATATTATTTCAATGATACATGCTTTTAATCTATATGATTTTTAAAAAGATACAAAATAATTATAGATTGTCACGCAGAATCTTCTGGGTAAATTGGTATAAATAGAAGAACAAAAATTATAAATATAATATATCAAAAATGACTATTTTCTGGCCATTATTCCTGTGGACGATTTGCCTGGTAAATACATGAAAATATTTTGAAATTTGCGTCTGTGCTTTAAACTCTTAGGAATAATTTGTAGGTTTTGGGACATTCTGGATTGGAAATTCGATTGGAAAAAGTTGAATCCATCCAAGGCGAAGAGGAAACATTATATGAATTTAACCTTAAACTTGTCGGTAGACAAAAATATTTGAATGGAACTATAATAGCGTATGCCGTATTCGATAATAGCGTTAGAGCCCGTGGACTTGTGAGGGTTTTTAAAAATGGAGAATGGACGGAAACGAACATAAAACCCGATATGGAAGGTTGTGATTTTATGAAAATAATTATGACTCGGTATTTTCAGGGCGGGCTTAATAAGATCAACTTTCCGGATCCCATGTGTCCACTTCCAATCGGCGAATACTTTTTAAATAACGCCAAAATATCCGATTATTGGCCACCTTATTTACCGGCAGGATTGGTGAAGGCCGAACTCTTTTTAGAAAAAGATGGTAAAGTAGTAGGTGGTATAAGAATTCTTATAAATTTGATCGAAATTAATATATAGTGTAAGCTATCATATTAAATATTTATTCAAAATAAACAAGCCGTTACCGTGTTTCGTATTTGTATCAATATAAGAAAATTCCATTATTTAGAATATTAATAGCTAAATCAGGTCATATGTTTTTTAATAAAATAATTACAGGAGTCTTTAATAAAAACAAGGAAAATTAAAGGCGTAAATAAGGGAAGAGTATGAATCCTGGATAGTAGAAAACGATTTTATAGATGCTTACAATGTGTCCCAATGGACACGGAGCCTCTTAGGGGTCAATCCTTGTAATGACCCATGCCTAACCCAGAATGATACCCAATATAATAGATTGTCGCCTCGCGGCCTACAGGGCGTATGAGTTGTAGTAAGTATCATGCACCCATAAAATTGGTAACATTTATCAATCAGGGGAAAATTTGAAAATTGAAACTTTTCAGTCGATTATCAATTTATTATTATCCATATGATTATAAAAATGATAATATTGTAGATCTGCTTCGATATAAAGCAAAACTACCCAATATAAATGATTCCCCTATAGAGATATAAATTAATTAAAATTTTTCACATGTTCTTGCATGTGAATGGAGTATACATATATAGGAAAACAAAAATGATAAATAATTAATATCAAAAATGCATTGTTCTTGGCTTATATTTCTCTGGATGGTTGCTCTGGTAAATATAATGCTATAATTGTACTTTCTTATATTTATGGCATAAACTTTTAGGTTTTTGGAAACTCCGAATTAGAAGTTAGATTTGAAACAGTTGAAGGCATTGAAGGCGAACTGGAAACATTATTTGAGTTCAATATTAAAGCCGTCGGTAGAGAGAGACGTTTGAATGGAACTATAAAAACAATCGAAATATTCGACGATAGTATACGAGTGGTTGGAATTCTTTCGTTCTACAAACATGGAGATTGGATCAAATCGAACATTAGACCGGATCTCAAGGGCTGTGATTTTATGAATATATTTAGCACTCGTTTTTATAATAGTGCCCTCAAAAGTATTAATTTTCCTGACCCCATATGTCCACTTCCCGCAGGTGAATATATTCTAAATAATGCCGAAGTAACAGCCGAATCTTGGCCGTTTTATTTGGGCGTTGGATTGGCGAAGGCCGAGTTCACGTTCGAAAAAAATGGCAAAGTAGTTGGTGGTCTAAGACTTATAATGAATTTGTCTGAAAAGAATATGTAGAAATATATGTACTTGTATTTAAAATAAATATTGTTTCAGTCTACTATATTTATCACAATAACAGGCTATAAATAGTGTGGGTCGAATAAAAAAAAACGGTAAGGTTGAAGACTTTCCCGAATGAAATATTCAGGTCCAGAGCTTGTTAGCCGAAAATGAATCTCTCGATGCTCTGCAAGGTGTGCCAGGAGGTGCCCCATCCAGATTACGGCTACTGCTTCTGCGGAGGGCCAATTTTGGCGATGACTTCCGGTTCGTTCTGGAAACGAGTCAATCCTTCACAGGTCGGCTGATACTGCTCAAAATTTCCACGCTGCACCTGGAGAGTGACTACGATCCCGGCACCAGATGAGCTTCCAATGTCGCTGGCTAGATTTCGATTGGTCAGCTTCTACGGGAAACCAGAGCACTACGAATCCTCATCAGAAACGTGAAGCTGTTGCTGAAAAACCAAACGGAGCCGATAGGTGCCAAGAATATTTTCTTGGATGACATCTCGCCTTCCTCAGCGTCCGCGGATATTTCCTTGGCGGCGTCATCGGTTGGAGCTGCAGCTACAACCGCTGGCGTCGCCAAAGATTTAATCTTGGTCGGATTTGCATCTGATTCCTGCCAAATTATAGGAATTTCTTGAAGCGAAAGAAGCTCAAAGCCCTGTAGCGTGTTCTGGCCATGGAGAAGGCCATCTTGTGACCAGGATGAGTGTATTTTCTCCAACACTAGATTCGCTGTACATCTGAAATATAAAAAAAAAAAAAATAAAGTTTAACGAAGATTTTCCTCACCAGAATTTTACTTACATTTTTTTGTTATATATAATAAACCTATTTAAAAACCTAATAAATCCTACACATTTTAAACCAAAAAAATTAATGACAAGGCGCGGGTTACATCTGTAAAAATAAAAGAATGTTTATAATATTTATCGACTTACCAACAATCGAATCGGAAATACTTACATTTTATTTTTGCTGAGGAAAAAAAAAAAAATATGCAAAAAAAAAGAGACTTCAAATTTTTACCAAAAACAAAAGAAATTTTAGAAGACTAGTTGTTAACAGCTGAATAGGCAGCTGGAGACTGATTTAATAGGAAGTTATGCAGGGGTATTTATAGGTGCTTTTGACCCGAAAAAAGTCAGAGCCTTCTTAGCTTTTTTTCTAAAAATGACAATATTAGGTAATTTGAAGGAGAATTTTAGAAGCCTCTTTAAATCGATTATCTAATCGATTGTCGACAAATTGAATTGCTTTTACGTCTTTAAAACGAAAACCAAAACTGGTAATGGTAAGATAAAATCCTAGGGCAAATGATAACTGACTGCGTAGTCGCGATTGTGTGAAAATAGAAAAATGTTTATCTGCTAAATGCAACAAAGGTGTTTGCACATGTCCAAGCAAATAAAAGACGGGGCGCCGGTTGTGGCCGATAGTGTGGCAGGCAGCGGAACGTGCAACGTCGGCCAACAGCAGGATAATGCAAATAAATTCACTGGCCAACCGTTGGGCTAACAAATTGCCAAAAAATATAAGACTCAAAGACCCAAAGACCCAGTAACCGGACTGCATCGGGGCACCACCGGGCCTCCAAAAGCAAAATCAAGATAAACGCTTTAATTGAGATTAAATTCATAATTACGATCGCACGGGCGACACTTTTATGGTGTTCTTTAATTAAAGTTTGTGCCGTTCCCGTTGCCTGTATATTTTTTTTCTCTATTTTTTATATTTGGCACTGTCGAGTGGCAAGACAAGAAATTCGAAACGCGCTTAGACGACGACCAGAAACTCAGAAACTCGCCCTGCAGCTACAGATCCGTCCGGCTTAGCTCTGCTCCGGTTCAGCTTAGATCAGGTTACACTTGAAAATTTATTAATTTAAATGGTTAAATGATTAACAATAAATAAAGGCAAAAATTAGTTCCATGATTTTATGAAGACCAATGAGGCAGGAAACAAATGGTTATTAAACTTTGCAGTACGAATCAGTTCTAAAATGGATATTGAATGATGATTACAATAATAATTGAAAAAATGTTCTTTTTCTTTCTAAAAGCTCTATATACGTTTTTTAAGTGCACTTCTCTGGGAAGGTGTTGAGTAATTTTTTGGTTAACTTTTTTTATCCAGCAGCAGCAGCAGCAGCACCAAAGCCGAGCTCGCGCGACTTTTTCGCTGATTGAAATCGCAGTCGCTGATCACATAAATTGCCAGATTTTCGGTTTACATGACAGTGCCCCGTTTCCCCAATCCCACTTTCCAGTATCCCCTTCACGGTAACCACCCCCCCGGGAGGACGCATAATTGCATTGTGCGGTGTGTGTAATTGAAATTAATATGAGTGAATTACCACAGCCGGAATGACGGATTTTTATGTAGGTAAATTGAACGCCCAAGACCCGGTCAATAATTAAGCAATTTAAGCGGATTGAATTTTATACACAGTGATTTATGGTAGCTGTATGTGGGGATGTGGGGATGTCTGGGGTTAAGAGGTGTCACGATATGTTAGGAATATGCCGATTTACCGCCTGGTTGTTGTATGAAATTACCACAAATTCTAGCCGCAATCAAAATAGGCTGCTGTCTGCAGGAATTAGCATAAAAGAGCAGCTGTGTGATCCTCACATTTGATCATTACTCATCACGCTGATAAATCTCAGGGCCCCCGCGGAGGCACAAATGATTTCCCACACACCCAGAAGAAGAAACGGCTTCTAATCAAATGCGTAAATGAATGGCGATCGATTGATAAGAAACCCTGCGGTCTTAGGTAGTCCGAAAGCTTCGATTGCGACAACAATCCATTCGAAACAATTAAATGGCTCTCCTAATGATGATGCCAGGCCCCAGAACCATGGCCAAGCTACATATTCCGAGGGGGGACAGAGAGACATTGAGACCGGATCGATAGATAAGGCATTAAAAAGCAATTATGACGACAAATCTGTAAACATACGGCACAGGCGTCGATCGTTTAATGGCGGACTTAACGCAACATTTAGAAGGTAATAAAAACAAGGCGGGCGCCACACAATGGGGCAACTGGCAACGGGCCACAGGCAACTGGCAACTGGCAACCCAAGTCAAAGTTGCATTAACATAAAAATGTCATAAGGTTTATGGCGTAGATGCGCTTAGCCAGATCGATCGGATAGATATATTCGGAAGCGGGGTGGGCCAGCTGCCGATCATTTTGCAATTAAAAGATCGAAGAGGGGTAAACTTCATGGATATGGTTTAGAAATTTTGGAAATGGTTTGCCTTCAGAATGTGACATAAATTAGAAAGGCCGGTCGTAAATCTTGGGGTGATCGCAAATCATTGATCTTGGCGGTTAAGCCATTTCTTCAACAAGGAGTTTTATAAATACATCTTTTTATGGTTCTTTTCCAGAGGAATTTACACATAAAATATTTAGGTTAAATTTATTGAGGGCCTTATAAAATATTATTAGGATTAAATGGGATTATTGGTTAGGAGAAATAATTAAAATGTAGTCTAGATTTAAGTCTTCAGGTGTCTAACTTATAAACTTTTTTACTTTAAAACTTTCCTATTGATATTTTGATTTTATTATTAAGTAGCCTTTGAATTATTTTTTCCATTTTTAATTGCCTTTGATTTTTGTCTAAAGGCTTGTGCTCTCGTCCCCAAAATTAATTAGGCCAACCTTAGAATTTCAAAATTTTGTTTTGTTCTCGTAAAGAAATTGATTGAGTAACCGGAAACTCGAGAGACATTAATTATGTTCCTAATTACCGGAAATCAAGTTCTACTCTGCCTTTTCAAAGGCCCTAATAAACATCAACGAACATGTCGCATGACACTGACCAGGCACATGCTACAAAAAGACATGTAGAACTTTATTTCGATGCCGATGATTCAGTTAAGACATCGTGGGTAGGGTGGCGAAGGGTGTGCTGCCTCTTGGGAGATGGCAAACATATCGCTCATTGAGCGTAACAAAGGTGCACCTTCAATGAAGCCTAACCAAATAAGGCAAGCCACGCCGCCGGATGACAGCTTTGGGGTGCGCTCCAAATTCGAGAAGGAGCTTCTTCCGCGAGGTGGAGGTGTGGGGATGTGGGGGATCTGGTGGATGAAGGAGCACCCATTTACCTGCGACGCTCTGTTTGGGTGACTAAACACTTGTTTCGCTTCAATAACGCACCGAACGGCAAGAGGCAAGCGGCGATCCAAGTCCAAGTCCTCCTCCAAGTCGCCGCTGTCATCTTCTGGGCAACGCTTTCGAAATGAACAAAAAGCATACAGAGAGCTATAAACAACAAACAAACAAAAATGTGTGTAGGCACTGAAACAAAATAAAAGGTAGTTGGGTTACCAACAGTAAATCCGCTTTACGTTTTTATTTGAAAAAGTATAAAAGTTTTAGTCATAGTTTATTAACATCTAACGAAATATAAAATGGAGAGTTGGTCTGAAAGTAATTAAAAGTTAAGGGTATCATGGAGCATTAGACTGATTACAGTTGAAGTCAAAGGTTATTTTATCAAAGGTTATTTTGTATGTTTCTCTCAGTGCTGATCGTGTGCGATCATCGAAAACATATTTTAACAAGTACGCAATACTGGAACGTTGACAGCACTGCCACCAAATCCAAATACAATTTTAAGGCGCTGTCCGTTCGATTCGTTGACTCAAGGTGTATTATATAGTGTGTTATGCATATGGGAGGATCGCCCCGATCAGGTCGAAGGAGGGATTGGAAGCCAAGTCAAGGGAGTGGGGTGGGGATGGCATTGAGGCATAACGGTGACCCGTGTTTGCCGTTCGTCGCGGAAGTTCTTTTGGGTTGGCCTCAAGACATTGTCGCAGGTTAGTCGAGCTTGGCTTATACAGAGAGAACAATTATCCAAATATTTAAGAAGATGTCATTGACAATATAGAAAAGAATTAAGAACAAGATAAAAGCCTGTTTTTTACCTCACGAAGGTCTACTAAGGAACTGCAAACCCTTTTTTCTCAGTGCTGAAAAGGTTTCGAATTCCATATGAACTTCAGGTTATGTCGGAGATCTGGGGTTTCATCTTCGATCGTTCTATATATCGTTCGAATGGACACACACTCCCCGGCACGAGAAATTCGCGCTGAGCGCTGCGGGTCGAAAATTATGGGAAATTAAAAAATGTTTTATTTATGAGTAAGAATTCTTGGCACACACACTGGCTCGCGTATTTATTTCGTGTGGCAAGTCAAGTAAATCTGAGGTGTGGTTTTTGGGTGCACAAGCGCAACAGATATGGAAATTATAATTGTGGTTTATGACTCTTTAATGGCCAATCAGGGGGAGTCGAATGTCAGGGGAACGAGCTTTGCTTTATGAACCCGAACATTGCGATTGCCTCAAAGTCAATCAAATGTGACACAGGTTCAGTTTTTAGATAAAGTAGTCTGGCTCTATGGTATAGTATATTCTAAGTCTATCCACTCCATCAAAATCATGGCTAACCACCCCACTCCCAATCGTCTCCGTCTTGGAGCTGGGCAAAGCACTATCTTCCGCTCGGCGATTGCGAAAACAACTTTCCAACATTAATGACAATTTGTATCGTAATTGAAATCGAAAAGCCGTGAATAAATGCCGCTTTGCACTAAAGCCACGAGACGCAGACAGAGACGCACCATCAAGGAACACCTTTTTTGCAATCCATATATACATACTGTAGTATATTGATATTTTGCTAAACCAGTCCACCAAACAGTCCACTTGGTAGTTGCCACTGCAACTCCGGAGTCCGGAATCAAAACGAAATGAAAACACAGGTGCCAAATGGGGAGTGGGCCATATATCTGGCGGATACCTGGGCGAAAGCTCAGCTTTGCTCAGCTCGCTCCGATCCGATTCGATTCGATGCAGTTGAGTTTTGGTTTAGTTCAGTTCAGGCAGCCGCTTTCGGTATGTAATCCATTTTAATGCCAACACCATTACGAACAGTAGCCTCAGTGTCACATTTAGCAAAAGCCATGCAAAAGGTAACCAAAAATGCAAGATGCTTTCCACTCGAGTGGATCTGCCAGGATTCGGGGTAGAGTATTGACTGCTTAGTGTTTTATTGAAACATCATTTTTAAATTAATAATTAATAATTAAAGGAGAGATATTCAAAGAGCTTGGAGAACACAATCCACTCGTTTTAAGAAGTGCGTAGAAAGTCTTCGTTTCACCCTATGTGGCAGTGTATTCTTCAGTCGTTTAAGCCTCATTTTTAACCAATTCTCCTCGCACTTTGTTTTATGATTTAAATGAAGCGCCAAAATGACTTGGCAGCGCTGATAGCATGGAAAAAAGCCAAAGGAGTGCGACCTTAATACGGCGACAATTGATTAGCGAGCGACAGAGCAAGGCGCGCAAGGCTAATGAGGATCGGTCCGGTCCGGATCGAATTGAATCGTATGGGGATGGGATCTCGTGTCCAGGCGACAGAACTGGGTGTGTGCCGAGAAGTAAAAATACAGCAGGACAAGTCTGCCACACAGAGAAAAATATTCCAAAACCTTCTATAGAATATATCATCCCAACAGCTTTTAATCATTGATGATTCTTTGCTGTGCAACAGGCGCCAAGTGCAAAGGAACAGGTTTCCTCTTTCTCGGTTCTTGGGACTCTGTATTAATCACTGCGATTCCACCGGCAATCTCCGTCGATATGCTGCCTGCACTTCGCTTCTTCGATAGCCCTCGATAGCAGGCACACAATTTATCAAATACCAGAAGGCTGGACGGCTTGAAGGCAGGAGGAAAAGGCGGGAAGGTGATTCAGTGGCCCGGCATGCCATAACGAACCTTAGCCTACTTAGCAAGTCCAGCTCTGATGGCCAATAAAAAAATGCAAACCCGCTGGTTGTTTCCCACAATTATGCAAAACAAAGAGGGAGCCAAATTTCGTGGGGAGAGGAAAAAATGAGGGGGCGGAGAAACAAACATGCCCATACCACAAGGTGCATCTCCATCTCCATCCATCCAGCCAATTGACTGGCAAATTATAATGCATTATTTCATAACTCCCGCCAGCAACTTGTTTGAACTGAGTCAGCCGAGACCCCAAGCCCCTTCCACCTGGAGTTCCTAACCGAATCCGAGGTCCAGTCCCAGTCCCAATCTGAATCTGATCCGCAACCCGTCCCTGGGCAATGGCCGGGCAATCAAATCACTTGCCGCCCCAAGCTGAGCGCTAAAACGAGTCAATTGGTAGAAAATGTGAGCTCGAATAGGTTCTTATGATTTTGGAGGAGAAGTCATATTAAATACCATATTTCAAAAATTACATTTATAAAGATTCCATACCCACAAGTACCTTTTGAAGATTTTTCTGAAAAAAGGATTCAAGATTAGAACCTTCAATTTTCTTGCTTATCATACCCTCGAAATACCCATTAGATTGCTAGACAACAATTGTGGCCTACATTGGCAACATTGTCCTGACTTGGACTTCTCTTCTGGCAGTTAATTTGATTATGTATTTTCCGCTGGGCAGCATTGATTAACTGCCGTCTGACATGACAGCTCAATTCGACGGGCGATTGTGCTCCTCCCCCCGTCGATATCATGATTATCGATTGCACAACAGCATTTTCCCTCCAGTGTCCTATCCTCGGCATCTTCGGCTGGGCTTTATGGTCTTCAGCAAACAACGGCCCTTTAGCCAATATTTTGTTGGTCTACGAGTATTCCAACCTGGCCACTACTGACAACGATCGCGTAATCGCCCTTAATCCATCAATAAAACGGGGCCATCACGATATTTGGCAGTCGGTTTTTGGCCACTGTTGCCAAAAAACAAGAAGAAAATAGAAATACAGACAAATTTTTTGCCAATTGCCAGGGAACGATCCACAAACACCATCAGTCAACACAATCAATCTTTTGGTTTTGGGTTTTCGGGGTCTGGAGTTTTGTTGTGAAAATATTTGACTTGTTTTCGATCGGTAAATGCATTTATTGGAGCTTAACGAGCTGGGCGATCGATCAAGTGCCCTAAAACCTTTCACTAATGATTTGATCATGCGGTGGGTGGCTGCATCTGTATCTGTATTTGTATCTGTACCCCCCGTATCTGTATCTAAAAGATTCATGTGCAGCTAAGGCAGCTTTTAGGCTGCCAAATTGATTGTGACAGTCCAATTAGTATTAATAGGCGGTTACAGTTTGTTTTAGCTTGGCTAGAGTTTTGCAATTTGATTTTTGTTATATTCGGTTTCATGTCATGGTCTTTCGGTGCAAGTGGGGTAGAGACCATAACTCATTGCCATCTTTCAATCAGGCTCTGTGAACTTTTTACCTTCACTTCTTTAGCCAATCCGATCGGATCGGATAAGAAGTGTCCCACTGCCGAAAACAAACGACTCGCATTCACTTTTAGCCATACGGGCTATAAAGAAACAAATTAACTGATGATCTGTGTCAATGGAATGCAACCATGTAAATTACAGGCCAGGCTCCGCCACATCCACATCCTCGATCGATCCCATATCCAGTCACCTGGCGAAATCAGAGCCAAAAAGCCACCACAACGAAACTTGGTCATAACTTTGCCGGAGACGCTTTTTCCCCCAGCTATCCCAGCCTGAATCGTGTCGTGATTACAGGTTGTTTGGAGGATTGGCCCGAACTATGCGATGTGTTGTCGTTTTGAAGCGATGAATTAAGCGATATTTGCAATTAATAACTGTCATGCTTCGGAAATCTGTTCAATAATAAAATTTGTTTAACGAATCAAAGACTGGGGCTGGGTCTGCGTCTGGGGTCTGGGGTCTGGTATTCCTTTCCCCTCTCTGTGGTCTTTGGGGGATTCTCTGGAGAAACCCCATCTCCGCTTTCCTCCGCTCGCCTTCCGATGGCCTCCAGCGATTTCGCAATCGAGGCGACTTTCGTGTTAATGGCATGCAGGCAATGCCATTGATTTCACTTCGATTGCCCATAAAATACGGCCAAGTGGAAATCCAAGTTCGAGCCAGTGTCGGAGGACTCACACTTTTCAAAAAAATTAGATTAAGAATTTGGCAAAGAATTTCTTTGACAGTAAAGATTTCCTTGCGATCTTTAAATACATAGAGCTTTGACAATCTTTTTCCAATCTATTTAAACAATTTAATCGCCATATTATATTCTAGATCCTTTTGAATTTTGAATGATAAATAAAAATATATTATAAATAGATTATCCTTTAGATTTTTATCATTTAAATATATGTATATCCATTGCCATCAACTTTAAGCCTTAAAACCCTCCCAAAAAGGCAGAATAAATTAAATAAATTTTTTTTAAAAGTGCAGAGACAGCCACGTGCGAGAAGGCGGCAAAAGTTATTGACTGATTATGAGATTTGGCACGCCATGAGGAGAAGGCGGAATGTCGGCAGATTATGTTTTGAAAGTGCAGTCACTGATTTCTTTATGAATTCATTAAACTTTAAATTGGTTTTAAATTGGCCCCGGCCGGCTTCAACTCCATCTCCATCTCCTCAACTCCGGTCTTGTCTTCCGTCGTGTGGAATTTGGCACGACCTGCCTCGCCACAATTATCTGGCAGCACACATCTCTGGGCCAAGTTTACCGCCAAGTGGTGGCCAACAGGCTGCCTGTCTCCCCCTTCGGAAGAGAGCGCCCTGTGTGGCAACTGGCCATTGTGGCCAAGCGATATAGCCAGGAGCAGCCCGGCCTGTGGGCCAATAATATTAATAACACGCACTTTGTAAGCCTGCCAGCCAAGGAAGCAACCTCCTGCCGGCAAACCAGCTGCCAGTGGCCTCACCATCACCATCACCATCTCAGCATCAGCATCAGTGTCTCATTGTTTGTTTTCATTAAAAGAAATATTGCAGCGTCAACATGAAATCAATACCGGACCCAAGGCGAAACACCCGCACCTTTCAAGGAGCACATTTTCTTAGGGATGGGTTTTACTTTGGGAGTGATGAAGGTCCTTTTAAATATCGTGAATATATCCTTATTTAAGGACTATGTATAGTTATTTTAATATATGTTATATATGTAATATATTTAATCTTTTTTTTAATTAAAGTTTATACCTAACAAAGATTTATAGTCTCTTTTAAAACACAGCATTATAGTTTAAACATTCTATTCCAAGAACACAGAATTCTTTGCTATAAGCTTTGCTATATGTATAGTATCTTAAAAACTTGCTTAAAGCTATTTAAAACTCTTATATGTTTCCAAATATAAAGATAAAACTGATCTATTGAAACATTTATTTTTCAATTATATTATAATTGAATCATAGATTGTTTTTGTGCTTCTTTAAACACAAACTATAACTAACTTAAATCATTTTAAAGATTTTTTCTTTCTGTGGAATCCTTATAAAATTTTGAATAAAATATATATATTTATCCTGTCTAATTAATGTCACGCTACCATCTCTAGCCCGCACGCAGGCTGGTCTTTTGTTTCGCAGGCTGCCTTTCTGATGGGGGTGACTGATTGTGATTGTTGCTCTGTAGGCCCCGACCCTTTTGCTTTCATCTCGCAAGTTCCATCCAGGACATGGACACGGACATGGTCATGGGCATGGACATGGACATGTGCAATGTGCCGTTTGTCAGTGGCGCATAAAAGAAAGGAGTTTTTCTGCTGGTGCGCCTTCGGCTTCTCCCGAAATCTGATACTTTGGCCCCGTCTCGTAATTGTGCAGATGCCCCGATGCAAAAGGTGTCACTCGAGTGGTTTCTGTTCTTGTTTTTGTTGGTATAGCCAGACATATAGAGCTACATCCGACCCGACTAACGACCGATTCCAGTACGAAAAGGCACAAGTCGGACACGCGTTTGTGATTTGAGCCACCTCCCTCACACCTGTTTTTCTCCAATTTGGGGGAAAGGGCATTCCACTCTAACAAAATATCGGAAGTAATGATTTGGGAAGGGTTGTTTTACAGGAACTAGAAAATAGAGGAGAAACCACAGCTGAAATCGATTTATTAATAGAATCTTATTCCATACTTTTGAGGAAACAGGGGTTTTCTTTGGCCTTATTCGAGGACTAGAATTCAAACACAGTAATTGCAGATGCTTTAACACAATACTTATCCAATAAGCTCCACCCACTGAAATATAGCCCCAGGATCGTTTTAACCTTGGGCTTCCATCTCATCGATCGATCGAATCGCCTCGCTGGACTACTTTTTAATTTCGGAACCTTGAACTTTTTGTTTCTGCCCGCAAATTGCATACTCAATAAATGTAATAAAAATAAAGCCTGGCTGCAGATCTCAGTAATCAGCGGGGGAAATCGCAGCTGGCTGGCCAAAACCGAAACCCAAACCAAAACGAAAAACTTGAAAAGCCAAACAACTTTATCACAACAATGGTTAATGAGTCAGTGAAGTTTTTTGTTTGCAGTTCTGTCGGCGGCAATCCGCTAATAAAACCATCAAAGCCATTAAACGTTGTGGGTGCCATTCATTTGATTGAACTTTGACACCCAACCCCACAGCCATTCGGCCAGCAGATGCCGATTCCGAGATGCAGATGCAAATGCAATAAAGTCTCGTTTCTGGTCTCTAAGCTTTTGACCACTTTGGCCATCGTTGGCTGAGACGAAACAATATAAAGGCGCAAAGGAGACCCCATCAAAATAATAATACTAATAATAATAATAATAATAATAAGCTCAATAATAATGCAAGAGATGCTGCAAACAAGTTTTCAGATAGAAAAAAACGTTCGCAAAATTACCAAAAAAACGGAGGCTTTTTTTGCTTTTGGTCTCAGAAGTTTTACTCTTTCTGGAATTTTATAAAAAAATATAGTTTTTGAAATTAAAAGAAATTCATTTGAAGGTTTAAATATAAAAGGGACATTTAAATCCCTGTTTATTTTTTACAATAACCATTGCCTACTTAATTGATAGATTGAATGTTTTTAAGATATTTGTTTGAAATTAATAGTGGAGGGTAGACAAATGGAATTGATTCAGAAAGGAGTCCACTGTATTTTCAGTTAATGAAGAAATAAATTTCTAAGTAGGGAATATTTTGGATATACCTACTCAAAATTCAATAATAATTGTTTAAGAGCATTGATTATTCGACGAAATAATACGTAATGCCTTTAATCTTTCCACTCTCGTTGGCGGACTTCAACATTAGTAGATTTGTAAATTATGGCAAGGTCTGCACGTGCTCGGTGGCTATTGTTTTGGGAGCTGCTTTGTTGCATCACCAGCATCGGCGGCATCGGCGGCATCGGCGGCATCGGCGGCATCATAATCCCCTCAATGGGCGACAAATCATATTGGCGCAGTTTTGGGTTAAGGAAGTTCGGTCGAGGAACTGCATCCAAATTGCACTTCCTATCGGCGCAATCTCACAATCAGCTGGCGAATGCATTAGTGCTGTAAGCATTCTAGAAAATCGAGTAGAAAAACGTTTCCAAAAAATATAATTGTGTGGCCATTTCATTTTCATTTAACTCTGAGTCGCCCTCGGGTTATGTTTCGACTGTCGCGAATTTTCGATCGAGCTGGCATTGTTTCTGTCTGATTGTTTGGTTGTATGATTTCTTGACTCTTTTCGGTTTTTTCTTTAAAAACTGGGGACTGAGAGATCGTTATAATCTGGCCCCTGGCGCCGCAGTTGCAACTGCCACGTCCTTCGATTCGAGTGGGTGGCTTAAATTGTTAGACGGCGGCGGGCTGTTTTCATTCTTTTTTTTTCGGCTGGTCTCTGCTATTCGTTATTTGATTTAAAATATAATTTTATATAATCTGCTACCACAGCAGCCTCAATTAAATGCACGTTTCGGCTGGGTTAGGTCTCCTAAATGCAATCGATTATTGGTTTATTTTAATTGCTTTGCCTTGGCCAAATCGAGCAACGTGAGAACTAGCGATTCTGGTTCTTTTCGATCCAATCTAGATAATAAAATACAAATGCAACTTGCCAGGCGATTGCTAATGAAGTCGAAAAGTCAATAGAAATCATCTTGCTTAGGAAAATTGTCCTTGCTGGATGGTTTAACAACATTTATGGACACACTACAAATGATGTAAACATCTGTTGTTAACTCATTTATGAACCCCCTTCATTCAATGTGTTAAACGTCAATAAAGTTGCTAAAATCAACAAAAACACGAAGCATCAGCCCGCTGGCAGCCAAATGGAAACCATAAAGCGGCATCTGAACCCTTTTTTTAGGACATGGGGGTGTACGAGTGGTGTATGTGGTTCATATCGCCTAGACGGGTCCGTCTGCCAATTAACTGTGTGAAGTGCCTCGGTCATTATGTTGCCGTTTAGGGCAAAACTGTGCCACCAGACTCTGGAATAGGGGGTGGGTGTTGGGCGGTTGGTTGCCTAACAGGGCGCCGGAAAATACAAACAGAATTAACTAGTCAACCCATTGGCTGGGGGGTTGGAAAAGGCTTAACAAAACTTTATACAGTGTTTGTTTGGTAAGTGTATGGAAAAACAATGGATCAAACCAAGTAGAACCAATTCCATAATTTTATTATTATTGGTAAGGCAAAGTTTGAGTCAGTGGAGTAATTATTATGCAAATTATATAGAAATTCGACTTATGCATGGGTTGTTACATTTCCAACCTATTTGCTTATTTTATTTGTCATTAAAGATTTATAAATAGAGGCTAAGCTCTTGGTACATAAAATTGCAATTTAAATAAGGACAAGCTGTCCAGAAATGTATTTGCGATTCAGCCTATAAAATTAGGATATTGTTATGGAAATTATTTAAAGAAATATTGTTTACATAGCATTGGGAGCTCTTTAGTTTTAAATTGCTCGATGATCTTAATTCTAATAAAAAATCAAACTGATTCTTCTTTTTCCAGCACACACTGTACTAAATAAACAAGGTAACGTTGGTATTAAAGCCACTCAATTAATGTCGACTTGGGGGCACCCAATGGAAAAAATACGAGTATCCCCTGAACGCCGCAAAGTGAGTTATTGAATTATGGAAAACCCCAAAAAATTACCCCGGGGCTAAGCATTATGCTTCCTTTTTTTGTGTTTTTGTTATTTTTGGGGTGGGCCGAACGCCTCATATCGAAATTTCTCACGTGGAATGGGTGATGGCGGCGTGTGAAAAATCAGCTTGAAAGGATGCCGCACACCGTTGCATGCCCCTGCGCCATGCCCCTCGCCGGCGAACACGTGTCGCAGTTTGGGCGGTACTAAATCATCGCCAAATGCTTATGATTAGAGAAAAGAAAAGGCAACTCCTCCCGCATCGGTCACATTACACTTCACGGCGAGTTAAGCGCCCGTAGCTCGAGTTCTCCAGCAGCTGGATATACTTTATACACTGGATGGACTCTATTTTTGGAGGCAAATGCAATCCAAGCAGGCGATCTTGTACCTTGGCATTGTGTCTCTGCTTTGGTTTTTTAATTAGAAACATTTGAAAGCTATTGTCATCGGGGGCAGGAGGGATCCCGGGTCCCGGACAACACTTGTTGGCAGCTATCACTGCCTGGGTTGGCTAATGAGGCCCGGATTTTGGATTTGGGATACCATCCGGGAGTATTTTGGGGGGACAAGGCTCACCAGCAACAAATGAGCCTGTCAGTGGAGCCCCTGCCAGATGGAAATTTTCGAGGGAAAATCATGAAAAACAAACAGCAACGGGTGAATGATTAAAATATGGAAAAACTCTAAAAAGTTCTTAAAGGGAAGCCGTTTTTTGAAACTGAGATGTCAGATTAAGGGGAAAGGATTCTACCGTTCAGGGAGACCTACCAATCGCAAACCCTTTCATATTTTTATAGATCTGCAGTTTCAACTTTGTATATCAGAACTAAAAATTATATATTAAACAAAAACACATCTCTAAATCTATTTATTGAACAAATTAAGTCCCTTTAAGCCATCATCAGTTCGAATTCTCAGTGTTTTATAGTCAAAGTCAAAGTCAAAGGCTTTTCTTGTAACAGAATTAAAATCCCTTTTTCAAAGCAGAGTTCCGTGCATAAAAGCTGACATAGAATAGAGTCCGAAACACTAGTATTTACAAAATCATCTCCAGCTTCCCTGGGCCTTTTCGAACTCAAAGAAAATGAACATAAACGTCATGTTTTCATCGGGGCTTAGCAGGGCCAAGTGTTATGTTTTGTTAGCTGCAAACACACCGATGATGGCCCATAATCGCTGAAATTGGCTTAGTGGAGCTCGCGAGGTAGGGCTCGCCCACTATCGATCTCATTTGCAGTCGGTGCAGGGATAATAAAACAATAAAAACAACTTTTACGACGGCCACAGATTCACACTCAAAGTGCAGTAAAAGTTGCACCAAACAATCCGTCAAATGGGGATGGAGATCCGGGAAAAGATACGGGCAGGAACCTGAAGATTTGAGGGGAAAGGTGACAAAGCCCCCGACGATTGCAAGCGAAGATATAAAATCAAAGTCAAACGCGGCGATTTGATGGCATTTGCTGGGAAATCAATTTAATCGCATTTAAGGCCCGGCCAGACATCGAAATAGACGACGCAAAGCCGACTGGCGATATAAAAATTTCAATAATTTTTCCAGAGGCAGCGCCAAAAATACCACCCCATCAGGTATCATAGGAGTATCTTCTGGAAAAAGGGGGAAATCTCCGGCTAAGTGCGAGGTGGCCTGGGGGAATTGATTTAACATTATTGTTCCACCCTCGACGATCCGCTTGAGAGATCGAGTTGAAATGAGACGTCGGGATGGCGGAATGGCAGGCGACACCTTGCCGAAGACAAACACCCACTAATTAGTTGTATCTCGAAGATATTTATGCCTCGTAAAACTCTCCGCTACGTCGCTGCGGGGCAGAGGCAGCTGTGTGCGATAAAAACGCTCCCAAAATTAGGCAAAGTGCAGTCGAGTGAGAAACGATTAACTGCCTGCATTAGCCTTCTCCGATTCTCTGATTGATGCCAAAAATTAGCAGGGCCCCCCAATAACACTTCTAATATCTGTGTGCTCTGCTTATACATAAATTTAGCTCTGACTGCACCAGTTTTCCTCAAGATTTCCTCGCTTTCTGCCTCTCAACCAACTTTTCCCCCCAGTAAAGTCCATGCGAAAGCCAACTGGCTCGCCTGATCGCCCCAATGTATCACGATGGATTTATAGTTTAGTATGCACGATCAATCAAAAATCGTGAAGTGCGCGGTGAAAAAAAGAGAGAACTTCAATTTGAACTCTTCTGCGTCTAACCGTAAACGGTATGGATCAGGGGAGCTGATCTCGTGACTATCGTATCCAAAGTTCTACGATTACTTTTTGGGGGATTAGTGGGTGTGAGAGTAATAAGTTGCTAAATAAAAATGTTTGTCTTATTCCTTTAGTCGTCTGTTGAAATTATTTTAGCAGAAAAGTTTTATGAATTTGAGATGTAATAGGAGCTCATTATTATTCTTAATCCGGACGTTATACATTCCCTTTCAAAATTCGATTTTATTTTTTTTAGAAACAAAGATGTTACTAAGACCACAATTATTTTGCTTAAAATAGGCAATGGTATATAAAAACCAACAATTTAATTGCCAGAAAGAATTCGATAATCCATATATGGTACTACCAAGCGTATACGTTTTATCTATATTTTTATTTATTACGGATTTAATCCGTAATATCATATTTAATATATATTTATTCACGTAGCCATCGCCAGCCAGCTGGTATTCAAGTCTTCCCTCGTCGGGGCATATTAAAAGAAAGTCTTCCAGACGAAGCGTTGCCAATAAGAATTATTACACCTGATTGGAATCTGCTGCCGCAGCAGCTCAGCAGCAGCAACTTGAACTTGACCAGGCTCTGTGGAGGCTTGTGGGTGGCTGGGTTGGTCGTCTCGGAATCAGAATCCAAATCCGCCTTACAGTTAACCGAACCCCATCCCAGCCCAAGCTGCAGACTGCATTTATTAACATTTTGACTTTGTGACCAATATAGCTGGCAAACGTAAGGCTTCCCAAATCCGGGGAAGCTGAGCTCTCTGGTAGGCGTACTTAATCGATCGCTTGTTGATAGGCAAATTGGCAACAACAAAATCCGGCTAAAACAAAAACTTGGCCATAACCTGTTTCAGTTCCTCTTCGACTGGTGGAAAATTCGTGATGAGCACGAAAATAAGAAAAACAAAAAACCAAAACAGAGTCTGCCTTAGTTCTTTTTGGCCAAGTTAGTCCGTCCGTCCACTGTGTGATCTTTATCTTGGCCGTTAGAAATTTTTTTTGCTAGGGCCCCATCGTTCGTCTCGAAGTCATTTACATTTGGCGAAATGGGATTTTTGGATTCGGGGTTTTCGGGGATTTGGGACTTGCGACTTGGAACTTGGAACTTGGAACCTGGATCTTGGCAATAGGAACTTGGGACGTCTGCGGTCGGCCTGACAGTTTGGAGCATTGCAAAGTGATCGTTAAATCACGAATATTTAATTGTCTTCATCACCTGAGGGTGCTTGAAATTAGTTTGGACTTGGCTTTAACATTTCTTCGCTGTCTACGTCGTCGTCGTCTTTGTTCGAACTCCTTTTTGTAATGGTCTATAATGGTTCGGCTTTCGGATGGGCCATTTAAGCTGCCCAACTAACTTGGCTGTCTGGCTCTCTGGCTAGCTGGATAGCTGGCCATGGCCCTCCCATGTTTGAGGTTTAAGGTTTAAGACATTAACCGAAAATGGCATGCATAGATTTGGCCTTTAATGAGCCCCAACAACTAGCGATATTTAGTGCTAATTTTATGGATTCAGGCTGGCTAAGAAATATATGTATCTTAGGGGTCAAGAAATGGTCAAGCAAGTTGAAAAATTCAATTGATTGATCACAAGTAATAGTTAAAAGGTTTCGTGGAAATTATAATACATTCCCATTAGAAAGTCAATGGGGTTCTTAGATCCAACATTAATTTTTAATATTTTCCCATGTCGACTGTCACACATTCCCGGTCATGATCACACCCATAAATCCATATAAAGTTCCACATCACAGCAAGTTCAATGATTTTCCACTTCCCACGCTGTCTGAGATCCTCTACGATTTTCCCTGTGAACTGCGACCCATCCTGCGTAAATATGTGCTCTTACTTGACCCAAAACAATTAACAGTTAACGCCATTCGACCTTTTTTCCAACCCCCTGGATCAGATCAGAAATCAAACAGTGACTAAACAGTTATCAATTATTGCAACCATCGATGATGTGTGTCAACAGTGAGTTTTCAAATGGTTTTCCCACATCAAGGAGCTATGCATCATTGCACAGGTTTTCCAGCTTGGCTGGTGGAACTTCTAATTTTGTTGGGAATACCAGGGGGAAGATGCCACCATTTGGGGTGGGACGACAGTTTCCATATTGTCGCAACAATCATTCCCACAATTGTCAAATCACAAAACGCTGCCGGTTTGGCAAACTTGATGCTGCAATTTTCGGCTGCTACCAGAAAAATTAAATTAAGCAAAATTAAATGGCAAGTTGCAAGGAGTCTAGGGTGGATTTTCGCCCTATACTCAGTTCAATTCATTAATGAGCGACAAACACTGATGCTATTGTTTGCTTGACGTCATAAGTACACGGAAAAAAATATGAAACGGAAGCTGTACTCAAATGAGAGCTACAAGAAGTACCGTGTATTGTATAATCAAAGAACTTGAGTAAAGTTGTAGCCACTTTTCTGCATTAATTAACCTTTTAGGAGTATTATTTATAATTAAATTCTTTGCTCATAGTATTTTTCCCAGTGCAAGGCGACTTGCTAGCGTAATTGTTCGCTGGCCACACAGTTGAAAGTCAATGAGGGCTGGGGTGGGGCGGCTGCTTTTCCGGGTGAATAAGGTGAGGGTTGCAAGTGGGCGTCACGGCTGCCTGAACACCCTCGCCCTTGTTGGCTTAACCCTCTTTTTGGGAAAGCCGTCGGCGATGGCCGGGACATTTGACATACGTTTTGAGCAGCGTTCGGCGCTTAATATGCGACACGTGACCCACACTTTGCACGTTCCATGCTATTCGACTCCGACCTTCTGCAGTTCCACCTTCCTTATCCAAATGCATGCAGGTCCTTCGTGCTGTGTTCTATGTTTTTTTTCCGGGGATCGTCTGCTTTCCGGTTTGACTTGTTGTTGCATGACACGCGTCCTGCTATCGCCTTCGTCATCGTTCGTCTAAATTTCGGAACTCCATTGTGGGCTGACCAGCGACACGCGTCTTCTTTGGACTGTGGACTTGGTGGTCCTGCATTTGGATGTGGGTGTGTCATCTGGCGGAGAGGGTTGACATGTGGCCAGCTAAGGGTGGAACCTTGTAAGCTTTCCGATTCACGGACACCGATGAGGCTGCAACTGCGATTCGCCATTGTGTTTTTGTTCAAGATATCATTACCATGCAGTTTGGTAGCCTGTGGTTTCTATTGAGGATCTCGTTAGGTCAAGCTGGGCTGACAAATTAAAACCAGCTTGATAGTATAATTAGTTGGCATATATGAAAGGCAATTAATTGAAGGTCTTTGAAGTTGACCTCACAAAATCTTTTGATCAAAAGTACCAATTTGTTCACCATATTTACAATATTAGCTTTTGATATTTTGTTTTATGAATGGGGATATGGGAAACATGTTAGAGTTGTATTAAATAAAGGACTCTCTGTCGTAGTGGCTAGTTTATTCTTTAAACTCCCACTTGCTTCACCTCAATGACCCTGTCCCGAGTTCATGGAGAGACCCTGCCTTCGGGGCACTTTAACTGTTGAACGACAAACGATCAGAGTTTAGAAAACCTAAGAAAAAATAGAAAAGAAAAGCAACAGCACTCAGGATAATACAGCATAATGTTTGTACATTATTTGATCGAATTTGCGCCATCGTGAGCTCAGGCCACAATTTCCACCGGCACGTTTTCTTCTTTCACCAGAGCTCTGCAATGGCGAAAATTGCCATACAAATTAAGTGATTTGCTATTGACATTTCCGCCAAAGCCAAAGCCAAAATCAAATCCCAAGCCAAAGCCAAAGCCATGGTAGTAAAGTCAGGGTCCAGATTTGAGATTCCAGCTGGAGCCGCGAGCCTTGAACGAAGCACGCGCGTGAATAATGAAGTGCCAAGATCGCTTACACTCGGAGACTCTCAGGCTCTGTGGTCATTTTCACACAATTCACATTGACCCCTCGCACACTGGCCTGACCCTGGATCGAAGAATCGGATGTCTATAGTATGGACTCAGGTTCACTGGAGAGCCTTGCTGGCCTGCTGGCTTGTTGCCCGGCCGACCGACAATCGATTTTAATTTGTTTAACTTGTGCATCAATTTCTGTGCTTGTTTGTGCAGCATCTTCTGCCCCATTGTGCATAAATTACTGACACTTGTCTCCATTAAAAATGAAGGTGATTCAACTGTCAGTCCCTGACTCTGAATTCGAACAGCAACTCCCTGGCAGTCACGGCATGTTTTTTCCTCGGACATCGATTGGAAGTTGGTATGACGTCTACCCGTTGGAGTTCCATGGACATCAATCGCTGGCAATTTTCTTGTAATTGTTTGGACAATTGACAAGCAATCTGTTCGAAACTGAATAGAGAAAGAGCTGAACCTAAAATCGGATACCTCTTCTAAAAGATCCCCTTACAAATCAAGTGCTTAACCAATTGGTGGTCCAATCTACATCGCCTGCCGTTATAAAAATGATCTATAAATTAGGTTTGACGGATTTTGAAATATTTTAGCACTTTTGCGTTATCGCAGCGACAAAATCTATTACTTAATTTTTTATTTGCCCCACTCTCGGCCATGTTTTGCAAATATCACTCGAGATGAAATATGAAATGCAACTGGCCCGAGAGGTCTGGCCGGCATTTAACTGGCCATTTATGTGCGTGATTATTACGTGATATGGCCAGCACTAGGCTCATAAATAATATTAAGCCAGTTTCCAGTCGAATGTTCAGAGACCGTACCAAGACCGAGTCCCATTTCGAAGTCCCCCAAAAGTCCCAGGCTACACCCTCTCTCTTTCGATGCCAATTGATTTCTGTTTTGGGCCGAAAACTGCAAGCACTGCCAAACTGTTAAATCATTTAATATACCAATTATAACAAGTCGAGTAGTTAACATAAATCCTGCTATCCGCATTCAATGCAAAAGTTAAGTGATTTTTCGCACTGAACCCTATTTTTATTTTTATATTTTTTGATATTTTTTTGATATTTTTTGTTGGCATATACCCGGCGGCAACGTCGCCAAGAAATCAAAACTCATGTATTATGAATGCCAAACTTTTCTGACGTAGTCAATTTCAATTTTATTTATTTTATTGCCTCTAATGCATCGGCGCTCTGACTGGCAAATAAATAAATATTGGAAATAGCAACAAATGCATGACATTTGCAAAAAAGGAACCCACTCAGCATAAGGAGAGAGCCAAAAATTTAAATCGAGACGTGAACGTGACACGGATTTTTTTTTAAATATATTAATGTTCAATCCTGTTGTTTTCCTTTAAGTTCGAATCAAGTATCCAACAGATTTCCTACAGTTTTTCAATTCATTTGAATAACTTTAATGTTGGTCCCTTCAAAGTAGGACTAAAAAGTCCCTTAAAAAATATATAAAAAATTCAGATATATCAAGGCTCTTATTTCTTGAAAACGCCTAACAAATGACACCATTTATTTTAGCTTTAATTCATTCATTTAATTTAACACTTCACATCTCTAATCGGAATTTAAAATCTTGGGCTGACAGGTTGGTTTCTCCACTCGTCCGCTAGGTGGCGTCTGTTGGCCAGGCTATAATATACGAATGTCTCTGCCTGCTTTTCTACTGAATCATTGCTGGCCAAGAAAAAAAACTGGAAAAAAATAGCCAAAACAGTTGACTGTCTGCCCCACTGTCTCATATTTTATCACAGCAGCCGCCGCCGTCTCGAGTGGCCAAGTGTCTTTGGTTAGTTTCATTTTTTTTGGCTTGGTTAGTGATTTTTTGGCTTTTCCTTTGGCTTCGGCACATGCTCGAAGCTCGTTCCTTTATTTTTTTTTTTGGCACAGATTTACTACTTTTTATGCTATTTTGATTTGTTTTTGCATAAGGGTGTTCACGTGGCCAGACTTTTGCTGATTTTTTTGGCCAAGTCCGGACCAGAGCGGCAACTGTTTGGCCGTTTGTCTTGTCAGTGGCGTTGTAATTGGGTTTCAGAATATGACGGAAAGAGTGTTGCTAATCAGCAAATCACACTATGGCGTTGAGTAGACGAATTACAGCGCACTACGGCCACTTGAATTTGTAGTTTTTTCTATTTTTTAATTTTATTTGTATTGTGGGCTGTGGGTTTTTCGTATAATTGTGAATTGTGAATGCCCAAAAACGGGCGATTGGCAACCTGTTTTGGCCATTGAAAATGGAAAGGCGTTTCCTTCGGACCATCAATCTTGAGTCAGAAATGTCGCCCAACATTAACTAGAGGTTTCCTAGATTTCAATACAAAATTTTACACCTGAGAGGTGTGGTTATTTTCGATTGCTAGTTTATATTGCTTATAAACCTAAATTTTTGTGCTCTCTTAACTTTATTGTCGTGATGTTATTTCCCTCATGAACCCATATTTTTATATCTTCAGATCTTTAGACCAATAAACATTAATTCTGAATTGAATTCTTATGGGAAAATTGCACACATTGCACTTGGACTAATCAAAAGCTGCCATAACTGAATTAATAAATTCGAGATCATAAACCAACAAATGCATTCTGGGCTATTTGCATTTAAATGGATAAGGAGCTAAAAAAAATCAATTGATTTTCTACACTTCGGGCTACTCCTTTATGGTTTTTCTTCAGGAGGAATGCAATCAGATGGGAATATTTTCCAACTTAAACAGAAGCATCAGGCTAAGTTTTACTCCTTAAGAAGAAATAAAAATACAAAATGTAAAAGCTAGAAAGTTAATACTAATTCTTCAGACGAAATTGGAATAAATAAAATAATATTTGTAATTTGTTTGGCCAGTCAGGTGCTGAAGCTTTAGGCTTTATCTTTATCCATAGAAAACTTTTTTCTCCCCTTAGTTCTTTCAGCACCCAACATGTTGTAAAACATTTAAAAGCCAATAAATGGGATCTAGCTTGACTAGCCGCCCTGGGCAGGTTATCCTGATCAGGAGCGATGGGTTAGGGGAAGTCGAGGAACGGGCTATGGGGTAGGGCTGGGCTGGATAGAAACGTCTGGCAGCTGGGCAGTTGCACTCGCCGCAAGTCGTAAGTTGGGCAGTTGGCCAGGTGCGGGTGCCCCACACACTCTCCATACCACGCCACACCCCTGCCCCGGTCGCCTTCCCCATAAACTGGTTGCTGGACATGAGGCTAGGCAAAAGGCCAAAAACTGGCGAAGTCAGAGCCAGATGTGGCAGGATGGACTCGTTTTAGATGGTATTTTAGGGTAGCTTAAATAATATTTTATTCTAAATAATGTTATCTCCTGATGATGCATAAATTATTATTATATTTTCCCCTGTTTTGTAAGTTTTTATTAGGCTAAAAAAAAGATCATTTGGTAGAAAGTTTATAAGATAATTGTTTAATTGAATATTGTTTTCTAATTTTTGTTGAATCCCTCTAGTTGGCATCACTGAAAAGAGTTGCAACTTTATGTGGCATGGAACACACCCGCATCGCGGCAGCAGACAGGACAGAGACTCGCGTTGAAACTTAGTTTAAAACCAGATTAGCGCCCAAGTCTGTGGCTAATTTTTGTCGGTGGGCCTAAGCAAATTTGAATTTGAATGTTAGCGGGTGATAGTCGCTGGTTTTTTCTATTTTTGGTTTTTTCTCTCATTTTTTTTGTGTAAACGAAAGACCACTTGGTCAGTTGGCGAATGCTGTACCACAATCTTGCAACGCGGCAACGCCACAACGCGGCAACGCTGGCGGGTTGACAGTCCGGAGCCCCCACCCGTGCGGTGCCTGTGAAATATATAGGATGACATGGGCATGGTTATGGTTACGTGCATACAAAAGCCACTAAGCAGATTACGAAATGTTGACCTTTTTGCCGCACAGCCTGGCCACTTGTCAGCGCCTTTGGCGGCATTTTGGCCGAAAACACTTTTTGGCTTTTTCGAGGAGCTGCTCCCGCTGAGCCTGCTTCTGGCGAAAGGTTTATGTCAACTGTTTTAGGCCGCCTCTTTCTCCCACCCCGCCAAGATAATTGCAGCACATGAATTGAGTTCAATTTAATTCGCCCATAATTCAGGTGGCTCCTGCTAATGGGTGAACGGGTGGTTTTGTTGTCGGCAACTTCGAGCATTTCCTGCTTATCACCCGCCCCATAAACTAGACCGCAAAATGAACGCCATTGAGTGACCCGTAAATCGACCCTCCGACCCACCACTTCCACTTTGGCAAACATTTGCTCCATAGTTCGAGTATTACTTAATAGTTGTCTGACTCACTCGATTACAGCACTTCTTGGGCAAATACTAAAAGCAAGTGCCATTGGGGGGTAATGATTGATAAGCCAAATAATAAGTTGGCTATTTTACAAATATTGGTTGCTACGCACAGGGAGGATTTTTGTAAAAATATAAGAAGTTCCAGTGAAATGGTGTTTGGTAATATTCAGGGGTTTTTACTTTAGTTGGAATATTATATTGGCTATTTGATATTATTTAAGAGAAAGACATAAACAATTTTGCAAACTGTACGAAAAAACCAAATATTGTACCGCGAATCGCAATCGACTGTAGATTACGGCATTTAATTGAGTGCGGCAGAAGCTTTCCAGGCGGATCCTTCCACATGCCCACAGGCAGCTGGTCTGGTGACGCATACCTGCGCACTATCCATCTGCTCACCCTGGTGCTGGACGGGGTGGAAATCACAGCCCGGCAGATTATAGTCTGCCGGAAAAATGGTGGGAAAGTTTTACAACCCCCGATGCCGAAAGCCAAGTGAGACAAAAGCACCGGCTCTGGAGAGGCGTAGCCAGCAACCTGGTGTCGGTTCGGGTACCGAGTCAATGGGCACCAAACCAAACACCAAGCACCGAGCACCGGGTACAGGGTATCGGTACCTTCAAGGACAAAGCCTGCATAATAATCCACCCCGTCACCTCGCCCTGCCACCCAGCGGCAGGCTGTTGCTCCCTTCGGAAGCCGAAGTCGTGTCCTGCAGCTGCGCAATAAATCCTGTCCGCATTCAGGGTGGCTTTTATTTATTTTTGGTGGGAAAATAAATCAGTTGAGTTCTCAAACATTGCTATGCTATGCTGATTAATTGCCGGCGAATTTTCGGAAACTGTACCTGATCGGACACAATATGTATTGGAATTTTCAGCGGCCTCATGTTGCTCTTTTCAAGAACTTTGCCTTCTCTTTGAAATCTTTGAGAATATTTAATTTTAATTGAAATATTTCTATATCACTGCATTTGGTGGATTTGTTCATTTTGAGGGTCTTTCGTTAATGGCCAATCAAGTAAAATGATTTAATAAGACTGAACAACTACCAAAGTACCCTAACATCCAATAGTTACTTCGTGTATGAAAGAGCACTGCGTGGTATCAGATGAAAGTTAACATTATTGATAAAGTTTTTATTGAAAATCAATGAGGTGCAGAAATTATGAAAATGATCCTGGGAAAATTAGGTTTAATAAACTGAAATATTTGATTTCAAAGAGGTCTTTATAAGTAAAGAAATCTTGAAAAGTTATCAAAAGTTACTGCAAAGATTTTCCTTTATTCACTGCATTAGATTAGATTCTTCCATTTACCATTAGATTCTTGTCAATAAATATTTATTTACTTTTTGTTATTATTCATTTCTTCTTTTTGATTCAAAATGTTGAATCTTTTCAATAAATCCTATAAATCCTATACAGAGAAACCATCAATTTAATCAGCACTCATTGTATGTTAACAATCTTTCCTGTCCACACCACTTGCTTCTGGGCAAAGCATTTTTAATATTTTTTCACCATTTGCCGACTTTCCATTTTCAATTGGGAATCATTGTCCTGACAAATCGTTGCGCCTGCGCGACCCATCCATAGACCAAGCAAGTCAGATCCTCGGGTATTTTTGTGGCCAAGGTAGGTGGCTGCACTGGCTAACTGAAATCCAAGGTGGGATTAACGAGGCCGATGGTCGGTTTATTTTCGCCACGAAAAATTCGCACCGATTTGTTTTGGCAAGGCGTTTTCTACGCCGCCGGCTCAATGGATTGAGACTTCCAATTGGGTCCACCAGCTGCGGTGGACGAGCCTTAACCATGCTCCCTACTCACGCTGGATGTGTAACTGCCGCAGCCCATGCGAGACAGTGTTCCTTTCTTGGAGATGTCGCAGGGAGCTCCGGACATCAGACCACAGGCACACTTCAGGGAGTCGGTGTACTGGATGAGACCGTAGTTGCTGGATATCATCCACATGGGATCCGTCTTCAGGAGGCTATCGGACATGCCCTCGGGAAGGCCACAGACCACCTCACACTTTACAGTGCGAATGGCGCAAATATTAGTGGGTCGAAAGCCCCGCAGGCAGGTGATGAACTCCTCGGCCGTGTCCCAAATGAAGTCGCCAAGCAGCTTCCGGTAATTCAGGTCCCCCTTAAAGATGAGCAGACTAGCGCCGGTGAGAAGTTTATACAAGTCCAAGTCTAACTGCACCATCACAAAATAGGGCTGTGGTCCTGTCCAGAAATGCGACTGGGGTGCCACGATGATTTTTTGGGAATTCATAAGTTGCAACCATTTGCGGCCAACCGTAGAAAGAAGATCGTCTTTCTGCGCAATTAAGTAGTCGATGGTCCAGCGAACATCCTTGTGCATGAGATCGGATATATACCAGGGAATAGCCTTGACGTGCAACCGCACTTGGGTGGCCAGATTGTTGTCCACAAGATATTCCAAGAACAGCATGTCAGTAAAAAACTCAAAGCCGCCGTTGTCACACACAAAGTCTATAATGACGGACTCCATCTTACTCGCCTTCTTACTCACCAGGCAATTCCATATGGGAGTCGAGTCGTCCACCAGGAGATTACGATCCAAAAGGGCCACCTCGGCCAGGACATTGATGTCTGTAACACTGTCCTCCTCCCCAAACTCATAGGCCCCCAGTTGCATCTCGAAGTGATTGCTCCAAAGTACAATGCGGAGGAGTTTACTGAAATTCTCGAAGTTCTTGCCCAGGCCCCTGGTGGCTCTGGCCAAGGACTTCATGGCATTCGTACTGATCGTTAGATCATCCATCTTTAGGTGATTGAACATGTCATAGCCATTCAGAAAGCGACTGTTCTCGAAGAAGGAGTAGAGTCGCCGGTACAGGTAGCACTCGGCGTGCAGCCAGCAGGCCCGGAAGTAGGTCTTCTTGTGGCGCGGCAGCTCCGTGAGAAAAGCATTCCACTCGGCCTTGTCGGGCTCGTTTCCGTGGAAGAGCAGGAACTGCCGATCGCGATTTAGTTCATTCTTCAGTCGATCGACGGCTTCCACAACGTGCCGGACATCGGCGCGCACCTCCTCGCCGAACTGTTCCACCAAACTAGGTGTTACGGACAGAAGTCTCACGATGATTTGTTGCATTATGCCCGGCATCCGGTTTCTCAGACTTAGATATGCGAAGCTCTGCTTGTATCTGCCGGAGAGAAGCGAGTGACGAGGAGTAGGTCCTTCCGTCATATCAGTGGCCGCGGACTTATCCGACACCGTTGATAACCGCAGGACCATTTTGGGTTGTGCGTTTTCCGTCTCCTCTAAATCCACAAAGAATTTTTTGCTTAAAAAATTTTGAGATTAATTTTTTTTTATCTCAGGATCCGAAGATTTTTTTAAGAAAAAAGTAAAGTTAGCAAAGAATTTTTAGTATTTAAGGTTTAAAGAAAACGTGCTTGAAAAGCAAAGGTTACTAAGAAAGAAGCGATCCAATAAACTAAAGTTAATATCTGAAGTAATTTGAAGAAGAAATACTTGGTCCCCCTTTAAAACCTTTTAAGTACTGTGGGAAATATCCAGCCATTAATGAGACATCCGCTTCCCTTTTTAATTCCATTTAGAAAAGATCTTCTTCCTTCCGTTGCCCAGGTGGTATCCGCATCGTGGCATGTCCAAGTGTAATTTACACGGTCGGTGGCAAAACCAAATTTGCATATTCTTAGCACTCCTTGCCGGTTGCTGGTAGACGGTTGCCGGTTGCCAGTTGCCAGTTGCCCTTGATCCTTGATTGCATTCACAGAAAGACCGCATCCGGTTCGAGATCAAAATCGGAAAAGTGAAAATCATAACAAGGGTAGGGTTAATGGTTAAGGGTAGGGTTAATGGTAATCAAGATAGCCGCTGGCTTGCATTTAGCATAATTGTCACACATGTTAATAAACAAGTCCCCATCACTGTGGGAAACTCATGCTCCGGAGTCGTCATCAAGGTTAATTTTATGCTAATGGAGCAAGGTGTGCACTTCCTCTATTAACCCTTTCTGAAGTATCTGGAGACCCTTTCACCTTCCGATCCAAACCGATCCGATCGGATTCAATCCAATTCAGTGTTTACGCACGGAGGATGACGCAAGTGTTCTTCCCGATCGATTCTATTCCGGGTTATTTGCATAGGCATTTGCCAAAGAAGGCCGAGCCAGATAAAAATTCGTTTGTTTGTCCATGACACATGAGCAAACTACACAAGGAAAAAATATGTATGAATAGGGCTAATACCCTTTGAATAAAGCCCTTGATAAACCACACAACAGATATATTTTTTTTTGTCTGTGTAGCACTTACCCCTTTTGGGATTTGATTTTCTGTGGCAGACACCGGTGCGTCAAAACAGTGAAAACTTGCACCTTAGACCCCGCCGTTTCGCATCCAGGTGTCCTCTTCCACGGAAACCGAAAACTTCCCCTCCTGTTATTCCGGTTCTAAGTTCTAAGTTCGGTGGTGATTGAAGTGTTTTTCTCCTTGGCTGTCTCTGATTGCGACTCAAGGTGTTACTATTTCAATACGACGTTTCAGAACCTTCAGTGCGTATTCAGAATTTGTAGTTGCCAACCAAAGACTTTTTTATACCCTTTGGAAAGTTAGGTATATTGACACTCTGATACAAATAAAATTCTTCGTCGAATAACTTGGTAAACAAAATTTGCAAGAGCATTTCCAAGTTCGGATATCAGTGCTGGTCCTTTATTCATTTTTTCCATTGAATTACAAGAGGGTTGGGACCGACAGGATTTCGATGCCATGTGAAATCGCTAAACCAAAAATCGCGAAGCAGCTGCGCAGTTTTATGGGGCAAGTTCTGTGGCATGTGCTCATCGCTACGCAATAAACAGAGTCTATTATTTAGTTTATTTTTTGGGGTGGGGACCTATGACTGGCCATTGTTTGGTTTGTGTAATGGGGATCCCAGATCCCAAGCCCAGGCAGGTATGAAAGCATGATACCCACTCTCATGAAATACCACTATGGCAAAGCCTTCACAATCTCAGAGTCTCAAATTATGTTCTGCCATAAAAATGCCTCAACTTTCACCCAAAAGTCCGCAGCCCAAGTCCCAAGCCCCCGAAAAAAGTGACAAAATATGGCTCACCCGGTAATTGCTCCCAGCAGATCAGTGAATATATTTATGTTATTGCTGCCCCCGATCGTTGCAAGTAAAAAATTGCATTATCAGAGTCATAAACAAATTGGGGGCACCCAACAAAAAATAAGTTTATACGAAATATATATAAAAAAAACCGAGAAGAAAAGCAGCGCAAAGATCGGCAGCTGCATATGTGAACGAGGGATAATCAAGGCTCAAGTGGCGGGTGCCATTAGCTGACACCGCAGCGCCAAGAAGTGCATACAATATTTTAGAAACAATAGATAAGAATACACAGAGAAAAATAGGTTTCAAAATATAGTATCTCAGTTAAAATTTAGGGAAATAACCGGGAAATTCAAATAGAATAACCTGACTTAAACCTCCAAATTACATCCTTTGGTCCTCAGTTTGTATTATCTCAATGACATTTTTCTCAGTGTCTCCTTGTCCTGCCTAAGCTCGAAAAGATTAATAACTCGCTGGCGCACGTTCAATTAATCTTTCGCTGCTCCTGCTCTGGAACTGCAACTGCAACTGGAGATGGAGATGGAGATGGCGATGGAGACTATAGAAGACATGGCGATCGAAGTGTCCCACCCACTGACAACTTAACGGCACGTCTCCGGAATAGATAGCCCTGGGGCTCCTCACACGGGGGACTGGGTGTCCGGATCCCAGCGACTCCAGATGAAATGAGATGGGATCGTGTACCTGCCGCATTGTCAGTGTCAATTGTGACAGTGGCTGCGACAGAGGCTTCACTCCCTCGGAAAAACAAACAAACGGACACGTTCTCAGGGGGGAACATTGCCACCGCTGCCAGTCCCATTTCCCCAACGATCATGCAAAACATTTGCCCATGAACGTGACAAAACTGAAGAACACGCTGCCGAATCCTCCTAAATTAGTTGTTTTAGCCGTGTCTAAATTTAGTGGCTACCACGACGACCCCTCAACTCAACTCAAAACAGAAAGATTTTTGGGCGTGCGGCAATCCATTGGCCATAAATCAATTATATGGTGTGTCCCCTGCCTCCGAACACTCTACCGAAACTATTCCGTATTTATAGACTGATTTTTTGGGCAGTGTGAGAGGTGCGGTTCAGGTGCATGGGGAGATCAGAATCTATCTCCAGTGGAGATGCAATAATTTCAAAAATTTTCATAGCTCAAATTTATGTAAATACAATGCTGACAGCTTGAATATGCTGCTGTACAAAATTAGCATAAAAATATAAATCGGAATTCATTTGTAATAATTAGCTTGACATTTGCTGCTGTTTTTTGTTTTGTTTTTTTTTTTTTGGCCGAGGAAAAACGGAGTAGTCCAATCCTCAGAGAACTTAATTTATTTAATCAAAAATCCCTTGGGCCACTATAGTGAACAAGTTGGCTTTGGTTTTTAATGTCAACACGAGGTACACCCCTTCCAAGTAGAATTCATTCAGTGGAAAAAAGTGAGAGAGAGGGAGCTAAGCTAAATTTGTAGTCACGAAAAATAACAAAATTTAATAGTATAAAAATATATGGATAAAAAAAACTTTGGAATAAAAAATGCAAAAAAAAAATATAAAACAAAAATCTAAAAAAAATATAAAACAAAAAAGTAAAAACCAATATAATGAAAAAAAACAGTGAAATAATAAATACGAAACAAAAAAAAGATAATAACCTTAAGCCACAAGTCCAGAAGTTGTTCCTCCAGTGTATTCCAGTTCACCGCGAAAGGAGTTACCAATCCTAGTGGACAGGACATTCGTCGGGGTGAGTACAGCTTCTGTAGTGGCTTTTATTTGAATTAGCAGTGCACAATCAAAAACATTCAAACACGCATAAATTGAATCCCGTGGGATGATTTCAGTTTCGGGTTCCCACTACCCAAAGGCAACCCTCTTTGCCATGGTGTCCTGCAACTTGTCACGTGGATCCAATAACAAATAATACCAGCCAAAAAAGGATCATCCCTTAGAGCAGGCTTTGCCAAAGTTTGAAATCCAATAGGAACCCGTATACCAGCGAGCGTGGGTAAGTTATTTATTGATTCGACTCCTGCCGGGATACCGGATGCAGGATTCGGCTGGTGGACCTGACCATCACCACCCTGCAGGATTCCTCCCTCTAGTTTCCCTGTTCTCACGTCCCTGCAAGTGTAAATTGCTTCGGTCATGGGAACATTTGCACTCCTTAATTGAATACTTATTTCTAGTAATCGGCACTCAATATATCCTAATTGATTAGTCAAAAAAGAGGGTTTTTTTTAAGGAGTGGTCATGAAAACACACATAAGAAATTTAATGGAGTTCTTAAATTTTGTTATGCTTTTCAGGCTCAAAAGAAGGAATACTAACTATTGGAAACGAGAGGAACATCAATTCTTAGGATCCAATCGGGCTAAGCCATATAAAGACATTTATAATAAATAATAAAATTTAATCCAAAGTTTTTTATTCACTTAAGGGGGCATTACACCCAATACTTCAACCAACGAACTTGAACTTCAGGTTGCCCTTCAAAGGATGTTTGCCTTTGATAAGCTAAATTATCAGAAGATGTGAGAATATGCAAATATATTTGCAAGTGATTCAGCGCCGGTTTTGGAAACTAATAAAGCGGCAAATATTTCATTTTTATGATGTCTCAACATTGCATTAACATAAACGCTGATGTTAATCTCTTTTTCCCATGAAGCTCCCATGATTCGAGTCGCCGCGAATGGAAAGAAACATAAACAATTTATTATCGTGATTCATTTATGAAAATAAAATCACAAGCTAACAAAGAAAAATAAACTTATGATTATTTGTAAAGATGAGAGCGCCAAAGCTTCCGATCAATGAATCGATCTATCTTTTTTGTCCCCCCAATGCCAGGCGGGTGGTCTCCCTAAGAAGAAACTAAGCTTCCCAGCAGATTAATATCTCAAGAGTGGTCAGAGCGCATTTTAATTAGTAGTCGAAACTTAATTTATTGTCACTTCGCCTAATGAAACACGCCTTAGAGTTGCGGTTGAATATTAGACCCTCCATAATTGACCAATTTGTGTGTGCGTGGTGGGTCTCAGGGTTTTTTTTCTATCTCTATGAAGAACCGAAAGCGCACACGCTGTCAATAAAACAAATTAGTTTGAATTATAGACGTAGCTTCTAGTCTACCGATTAATTTATGCGGCGTCGGAAGCTTCAACTTAAGATACATTTACAGATGCAGATACAGATACTGGCTGTTTGTCTGCTTTTATTCGATTATAATTACCGTTACCGGTCCGACGCAGGCCAGATAATAATATCGGATTTCAAAAGCAGCGCTTGTGCTCACTGACCTGGAGCTGGAGCTGAAGATGGAGCTGGAGCTGGAGCTGCGGCTCTGGAGATGGAACTTGGTCGGTATCAGGCGCCAATAGTTCTAAGATCTTGTTTTGATTGCAGCTCGGTCTGGTCGACATGGCGCATTTTTCCCTCTTGTATTTCTCTCGCTCGGTTTAAGTAAAACCCATCCCAACTATATCCATTATCCATTGTCTGCTCAGTGGCTTGAAAAACCTTCAACTCGTGACAATGTGAGACAAAAGTCGGCGGCGTGTGGCTTGGACAGCGGATCGGCCTGGATCGGATTCGTTTTGGATTTCTGCATACTTTTTCCTAACGCCGCCGCCCGACTTTCTTTTGTCCGGACTCCCCAGTACCCGAGTGCAGCTGCATCTCCAGCTATCCAGCAGATACTTGGAAACTCCGATACCCTTGCAGCAGTGCCACCTTGACGGCGGCAAATTAATGACATTTTGCACTTCATTATGCGACTCTGTGCGGCCGTTTGACACTTTGAAGTGAGGCACTCAGCTGTGGAGCACTGGAAACAGTGTGGGACAGTTAGCGTTTGCGGTTTACCTGCCAGGTGATGTGCAGTTAGCTTTTCCCAACCGAGGGTCTGATGACACCACACTTTGTTACCAACTCAAAGAAGTCTTATTAGGCCTGGCAAAGTGGAATGGAACTCATAGGTTGAAAGGAAATTGATTGATATGCAGAAAGTTAAGGTTTAACTTTACAAATTGGGGTACAAGATGGGAGATAACTTGTTACTTTTCTAGAATCTAAGTCCTTTACGTCCTAAAATATTAGTTTTCTCAATTACTGACCAGTTACTTATTGTTTTAGTTTCATAAAATTGTCTCAAAAGTATCTGTAATGTTGGTTCACGCATGGAATCATCGTACCTTCTCCTAACAACATTTCTATTACCAAAAATATTTCATTAATCAACCTAAACAACTAATAACGTTCAGATGCATCCAATCCCTTTAAATATTCAACCATTCAAGGCTTCATCTATTCCTTGGCAGTTCATTAAGAGTTCAAATTCACTTTTGCATTCATAATAAACTATCATTTCTTATTGTTAACGCCACCAAGATCACGTATACAAGAATAGGTTTCACCCAGGTTAGCACACCGGTTGTTACAGGATTTTTTGGCGCCAAACAAGGACCATGGAGTAACAACCAAATCAGTTCCGTGTTGGTACGTGTCACAGTCGGCAGATGTGGGAATACAAGAGGCAGGGGGCTTGTTCTTAAAGATTTCTTCTAGACATCCGAGGGGTTGGCCCTGAAAGTAACGTTCAAAACTGCAGTTCTGCCACCACCATCACCACCACCATCACTTTTGTGTTGTGATCCTGGCGAAGGTTGTCTGGTGAGGCTGTGGATTCCTTTTTGGGGTGGGTCCTGCTCCGCCAGGTAGATTTGCACGTACCACTCTCCTCTCCTCTATTTTGGCGCATTCCAAGGCACTCGGCTAGGGGAAAAATAATAATAACCACTCGTAGAAGAATGCAGAAAGCCAGGTAACTACCGGGGCACATGCCCGTTTTGGGGTGGAAGTGGATCTCGATTACCGATCTTGCCAGATGGCGATATCCGTCAATTTCACGGCCGTTAGGGGTTTATTTTTGCCGAGTGCACCTAAGTATATATATAAATATATAGGAAAGTATATACCCGGTGGGTTGCGAGGGACGTAAACCGGAACAATGGTCCGGGGAAAGGTTGATTTACCTCAGATTTTAGCGTTGTTTGTCCCGCTGATTAATATTTTTTTGGACATCTGAGTGGGAAGCATTGTGTGTTGTAGGCAGGCGGTATTTCTCGATTTAATGGAAAGGCATGTCACGTGCTGATGTTTTACCAGCTGCTTTTGGAGGATCCTTAACCGAAATAAATCAATAAAAGAGCTTACAGCTTAGTTTTTAACAATGAAAATTCTTGGATTTTAAGAATTATTGAAAAAAGCAAAGCTCTGGAAAAGCTGAAGATCGGTTCTGGAAAACTGAAGCTCTGCAATCATTTTTAATCTTATTGTCAACTGAAGATCAATAAAATAACTCATTTGTTCTTGGAATAATAGATTTAACTTCGCGGGAACCATAGGACATTAAAAGTTGATTGTTATTCCGGAATACTAAAAGGTTCTAGTTATATTTTTGTATTATTTAGGTACCCAATTTTTTGAAAACCAAATAATATTTTTCATTTGGGAAACAAACAATTTCAAAAATCGATGTATCTTCGGGATCGTCTTATCTTATACCTTCTTCATTACAAAATGCTTTTTGATTATTATTGTTTTTGAAAGTCTAAGAAACTCTTCAAGAAATTCAACTAACTGGAAAATCCTGACATGAAAACAACAGATTGATCTAGTGGAAAAGCCGATCTTAAAAGCCAAGTTTAGGATTATTTGAGCCATAAGCTGTTTAAGCAAAACGATCTCCAAGCGATCCTCTTAAGACTACTCCGAACAAACTCTTAAGGCTCCCCAAATGGAGCGAAACGACTGAAAGCTGAAACAGAGAGCCCCCAAAAAAGAGATATGGGGTCGCTGGAGTAAAGCACCTCTCTTACCAGAGCTCCAAAGAGCGCCAATCAAGCTCACCTGCTCCCCAAGAGAAAAAGAGGCTTATAAATAAACTTGCTATGCCAGTTATATACCTTTTCTATATAGTAAGCTTGCCACCAGCTGCCGCTCTCACCGATACCATGAAAAATCAGGGGAAATACGAAATATATATAGACCGGAGAGGCAGCTGGTGGCGATCGCTCACTGAATAAGAGAGGCCTATGGCACGTGCTGGCTTTTTACACACAGATTTGTTGACGGTGCCGCTACATCCCTTCTCTTTCTGATTGGTAATACCGTCTCTCTCACACCGATCTGCAGCTGTATCTGCAGCTGTGGATCTTTCTGTGGCTCGTGTGGCATCGGGGTTGAATCTACAGAATCCCCGGTGGCAATATCGGAAGTAGGTAAATGTCAAGATCCTTTTGCCAAAGGGGGTTGCAGATCCTGATCCTGATCCTGCCACAACCAGGGGGTTGATCGGGAGTCTATAAAATCGTAGAGATCCTAGCCGGGTTGCATCATTCGTGCGAGGAACTCCAGACGATCGAGACGCCAATGAACAGTGATTTACTTTTAGAGAACGGTATTAAATACATAAAACACAAAAATAGTGATCAGTGATCAGTGATCGGTGAAGGGTGTCCAGTGATCTAAAGGATATTTTCAAGGCATAATGGATAAGCTCAAGTACAGCCGTTGTCCGCTCAAGAAGCGTCCGATAATGTTGAACGAGGAGTCCTATCAAGAGGATCGTCTCAGTCATGGTGGGTTTCCAAATAGATACTTTTCCAAAAGACAAAAAACTAATTTAAATTGTCTTTTAACAGATGAAGGACCTGTGGACTTAAGCGTGGCTTCGGCAGCGGTTCCCTTTGAGCCCCATTGGTCTGTGAAGCCGGAACCGGAGTCTCATTGGTCTGCGAAGCAAAACCCGGAGGCCCAGCACGTGCCAGCTGCTCTCCGGAAGCGCTTCGATGACGCCATGAACCAAACCAAGGAGCAACTGGCCCGTCGCATTTGGGAGGAGACTCGGGAAATAGCACGAGCTTTTCCGGATGTTTTCACGCGCGAGGAAATCGCCAAAAGTTTGGCGCGCTTGGGTTACGGAGAATTCGAGTTGCCACCCGAAGAGGAGGTGATGGAAGCGGAAGCCGTGCCAGAACCGGAGCCAGAGCAGGATCAGGAGAACTATCCGCCACGTAACTACAACAATAATCTCCTAAAAAGCATAGCCGAGTATGAGGATTGCATTAAAATGCCTTCGATTAAGGAGGAGGCGCCTCCAGTGCCACAACAAATGTACTACTCGCCACCCCCTTCTGCCGGTGAACCTGAGGATCTCTCCGTGAGCCAAAGGCGAGTCCTGAGTGAGAATTTAAACATACAGAATGTGGCCAGGGCTCTCCTGAGCATGCAAAATATTCCACCCCAAATGCCATTGAGTGCTCAGGATATGGAGCATGAGGATCAGGAGAACCAGGACCTCAACCAGCTGAAAATCAAGAGCAGCAACGACTTGTACTACCAATGCCAGCAGTGCAACAAATGCTATGCAACCTACGCCGGCCTGGTAAAGCACCAGCAGAGTCATGCCTACGAGAGTACAGAGTACAAGATCATCAGGAGTCAGCCGGGAGGATCGGGACCCATTGTGGACCAAACGGAGTTCTGCACAGACCAGGCCTCTGCTCTAATTCAAGCTGCCAATGTGGCCTCCGCCCAGAGCATGCAGAAACCCGTGGGAGTGCCGCGGTACCATTGCCAGGATTGTGGTAAGAGCTATTCCACTTATTCGGGACTCTCGAAGCACCAGCAGTTCCACTGTCCTGCCGCCGAGGGCAACCAGGTGAAGAAGGTGTTCAGTTGCAAGAACTGCGACAAGACGTACGTGTCTCTGGGAGCCCTCAAGATGCACATTCGTACCCACACCCTGCCCTGCAAGTGCCCCATCTGCGGCAAGGCCTTCTCCAGGCCGTGGCTCCTGCAAGGACACATCCGCACCCACACCGGGGAGAAGCCCTTCAGCTGCCAGCACTGCAATCGAGCCTTCGCCGATCGCTCCAATCTGCGCGCCCATATGCAGACCCATTCGGATGTCAAAAAGTACTCCTGCCCCACCTGCACCAAGTCCTTTTCACGCATGTCCTTGCTGGCCAAGCACTTGCAGAGCGGTTGCCAAAACGATGCAAACGGCAATCCCACCCCGAATGGCTTCGACCAGCAGCAGTTGCAGCAGCATCTGCAAGGATACGAGGAGGGCGCCGGTGGCAACAGCCATCAAATGTACTACACCGGGAGTGTGGGCAGCAGCAACGGAGAGGAGGAGGACGGAGCCGTGGACTACCCCCACCACAGCCCACCCGCCATTTACAAACTGGAATCATAAAAGCCAAAAGTTTAGCCAAAGTTAGAATCAGGGAATCAGTCAGTGCCAAAAATTAGTCAGGGCAATTATATTGCCTCTTAGGGTCTCTAGTTTATCGCATTAAATTATTAAATTAAACTCTATATTAATCATTTAATCATATAGAGTTTAAAAGTTAGTCTTAGGGTCCATTGTTAGAGATTGTTTTCGTTGACCAAAGCTTGTATTATAATATATTTAGACTGTTGTTGAAACTGATGAGTGTAAAAATCGAAATGGTGCAGGAAATTAAAACCAATTATAAAGTACTATATATTATTTAAATAACTTAATTTATTTTTAGTTTAATAATTTGATTTAAGCATGTAAATATGGTGAAGGTAGCCACTTAATTACTTGCATTTATTTATAATTTTTTTAATTAAATAAAAAAACATACAAACAAGATTCCGAATTTTATTTTAAGATGTATTGGGAGTGTATTGGTTTCTCGCCAATTTGTATATGAATATAAAAGTTGATTAATATTTCTGTTTACGGTAACAATCAGAAAATCATCTGCAATCCAATCAAATTGCAATCTCGAAGATGCAATCTCAAAAAACATTGTAGGTGTCGTTTGTTTATAGTTGAATAAAAATATAAAAATCGATAGATCGAGACATTCAAAGCCATCACTTGGCGGGGGGTGGCAAGTTGCAACCACATAAACAACAGCAACAACCTAGGAAATTCAAATATATATATATATATATAAAGCTGTTTATATGTATAAAAACGTATTGAAAATCGCTGCTTAAATCAAAATTAATTGCCAGAATAATAATTGTTTTGAACGTAAAACGCCGAAATGCAAACGGCAAACTGGAGGAGAATTGGCGCAGCTGCAACTGCAACTGCGTCACCAGCCACCAGCAAGCAGCCACCAGCAACCAGCAACTTGCAACTAGCAACTAGCAACATCAACAACGGCAACAACAATAGCAGCAACAGCAGGCGGCAAGCGCCGCATAGATACGACAAACGTCTAGTATTTTTGTGGGGCTTTTGCAGTTGGCGAAATCCACTCAAAACAACAAACCCGGCGATGAATCATCGATTTTTGTTTTCGGGTCTGCCACAGAAAATCAAGTTGCAGAAAAAGCAACAACAACAAGTTGCAGCCGGCTCTTAATGCAGCCGCACGCAGCTAGATGGCGCTAGTGGGCAGCCAAAAGCACACAAGAAAACGAAATATAATTATATATTTATAAAATTAAATATATTTTAAAGCGAATAGTATAGTTGGAGAGTTGTTTTTGGTTGAAAATATATCATAGTTTTATAGAAATGAAATATTATTTATTTTTTTATGGGTAACTTTACTTTTCTGTGCATTAACCAGCGAGTTCAATTAAACGCGTTTTCCAGTCGACGCTGCGACTTTGCCGTTTTTCCGCACTGCAGCCCAGCCGCACCTTACTTTGTATAAGTCTGAGGCTTAAGCCAACTGGAGCTGCGGACCCCATTTACCCCTTAGAAATCCCCCTACCCAGAGCTCAACTCAACTCACTCGCATTATTTGAAATGCCGTCCACGCAGTTTCTAACGCTCTACAACTTCCAGTTTACTTTTTGTTTATAAGATTTTTACTCTAACTCTGTGGCTTACAAGGCTTTCATCTGCTGATTATTAAAAATTCGCATAAAATATATAAGTATAGTCATAATTAGTTACTATTACTAACCTACATCTATTAGGATCTCCAAAGAAAAACATATACCAATATAAATGACCCGTAAGTTAAATATTATATATTCCATAAATATCAGTTTGGTTTTTAATTGATTTTTTCCTGTAATGTATTTTTTAGGGCATTTTGTAGTAGGTTTACCTGAACTCCGCTTCCGATTCCGACCTGGCCAAGCGGTAGCCTTTCGTCTATTAGGAAACCACGCCACAGAACAGCCACTTGAAAGTCATATTGCATTTGCCAGACAGGCAACTAACTGGAAAGAACCCGGGGACAGTCTGATTCAACGCCCCACCCCTGGGGTCCACCCCCCGCCACCTTTTTAGCCGCCTCCTGCAACTTTGACTTTGATTTGGTGTGCGCGTGCTGCTGCCGCCGTTACTGTTGTTGCAGCTTTTTAAGCGGCACAAACGGGCCACGCCCCCTTGGGGAACGCACATGGTAGCGGCATTTGGTCAAAGGTTAAATTAGACGGGGGCCTGGTGACAAGTGCCAGGCAATCGTTTAGAGCGCTAATTTATGGGCCGCCGAAATACAGCAGAATGGAAAAATCAAAGGCCGAAAATAAGGCGGAAAAACACAACCGAAAATGGTTATTCAGCTTGCTCGAATTTCATTTATTGCGGCTACGTGGAGTGCAGGCTTAATTGGCATTTGGTTGAAGCCAGGTTTTTGGTGTTGGCCAATGCCGGGCATTGGCAGCACGCCCTGTTCTTTTTCTAAATACATTTCTGGGCCCGGCCATAATCTGAAAACTTCCTCAGCTTGGCAGTTTAATTAATCTTCGATCGCTCAGAATGCATTTTTAAATGCATTTTTCCTATCAAATTGATTTTCAGAAAATATTATTTATATTTAAATTCACGAATTCAAGGCACGTTTCGGCGCCCCCCACTTGTTGAAAATTAATATTTAATAATTTCAATCGGCACATGAAACAAATTATGGAATATTATTATCAGGCGCCGCGCCAAACAGCCCAGCTGGTACATACGAAAAAAAATCCATCGTTTTTTTTGTATAATATTTTATCGGCCATAAGTATAGTTATTTTTGTTATTGTAATTTAGTGTTGTGTTTTTTACGGTCGCTAAGCTGTACGTGTTGTTTGCTTAACGCGCCGAGTGTAAATTAATATTTAATTATGATTGTTCCCAGCTTGGGCCGCCGCCGATCGTGTGTTGAGTAAACGCCATTTTCTGTATTAAGATCTAATCGTCGTGTTTTTGAAATGCTGCCAACAAAACGTTTAAGCCAAGTCACTGGGGCTCTGGGCAATCGATTATGGCTCTGGTTTAGATTAGCCTGGTTGGGCAATAGTTTGGCAGATAAAAAAAGTTCAATCAAAAAGCTAAAAAGAAGCATAAGTAAAGTTTAAATAAAGTTTTTATGGACCTATTTAAAATTCGATTAGTTAGTTTTTATAGTAAATAAAAATAAGCATTGAGTTTGAGACCTGTTTCCCTGTTATAGAACTCGCATAGATAGAGGAGAGACAACCATGATTAGCCAAAAGCAAGACAATATGTCCGAGTTCATAACTCATGCCACACACACGCGCAGCACTCCAACAGAACTGACCGAAAATGAGTCTTGGCCAAGTCATAAATCCGATGCCGTGCACTCGTCGACGTCAAATTAATCAAAAGGAAACCAAAATGCAGCGCAGGCAAATTAGCCGTAACACAAAAACCCGAAACAGAACCGAGGAAAAAATCATCAAGTGGCAAAAGCCAAATGAGAACTTTTTTTCCCACACTCCCAAGCGATCAAAGCGAACCGAATTCGACAAAATCACAAAAAAAAAAACATAATAATAATATCAAAGAGAACCTTTTTGAACAAATCACATGCAGACAACGCCCCTGAAATGGAATCGATATAATTATTTGCATTATTAATAATTACCATTGTCTCGCTTGGATTTTGATTCGGATTCAGAAATCGGACTCGGAATCGGTTTCTGCTTCGGTCGGAGATATGAAATTCAAATTTGAGTGCGTTGGCGTTACCGATTCGACCGCACACAGAACCATAAACTTAAAGCTTTGCTTGAAGTAATAAATACAAATAACAAAATGCAAAAGAACTGGCAACGAGACTTTGTTTCGCGGCGGCTAATTAATTCAAACCGCAAAGCAAACTTAAACTTCAATAAGGAAATAAGCTTAATCTAACCACCGCAGCGAGAAAAAAGCAATTTAAAAATTTAATACGCAAACCCAGAGCAGTGGACTCCGGTTCGAATTTGAACTCGGATATGGAACTGAGGCGCCGGCGGCCAAACAATTGCACCAAGCTCTGGTTTTCGCCATATGTGTGGGCCACCCACACCGGGTGATTCTGAAAAAATGAAAAGAAAAAAGCCACTCTGAAAAGAAATCCGTCATCAGGCGACAGACAGCACATATCAAAACCCAAATGTGTCTGCAAACCCCATGAGGCACCTCGCCAAGATCCGAACTCAACCTGACCAGCGCTCCACACTCCACGCAAAGCTTCAACTTGTCAGCGCGCTAAGTGCTTGGAAAAAAAATATAATATATATTTATACATATATTCATACAGATTCAGATATGTGCTGCATAAACAAAGTTCTTTTAAATACCACGAATATGGCTATGACACATTGTTCTTTTAGCGCCTCGACTTTAGATTTCTCGGTTGGGCGTTCAACCCGCACATTCGATTGCAGAGCAACCTGTTGTGCTGCTCACTTGCCGTAGACAACTGAAATCGGATTTATCTTATTACAACACACCAAAGGCGATAGGCAAAAGATTTAATTGTACCCGTGCCGCATATTAGTTTCCGCTGACTGGTGAGCAATTTAACTGGTAGCAGTAGGCCATGCAAATGCTCTTTACTTTGAATAACATCGAAAGTTTATATAAAATCAAAATACAACTTGTAGAATAAAATAATATTATTTTTAGATATTTGTATTATGGTTTTGTTGAAATTATTTAGAATATTAAAAGACATGATCCGTAAAGTAAAAGCTTTACGACAACCTTAAACCTTTCTTAAAGAATTATTTGAAAGGGTATATAGTTTTTGGCAAAGAAGGGCACTTGGCAGGCATGGCTTGTTTTCTGTGAAGTACCATTAAAAAGGAGGTGAGGGCGTGGGTGTTCGACCCGCCGCCGTCGTCGCCATTGAGAGGGCGTCAAAAAAGACAAAAGCCATCCAGTCAGAAAATTGACATTTTGCTTTCAGCAGCAGTAGTTGCGAACAAAACCTAGAGTAAAAAAATAAAAAGTACAAAAAATAAGATACCTAGCTGGCATAATAAATAAAAAACTTCCTCGAGAAAAAATCATATTTTGCACGTTTTTTGTGTCGAGTGACGAGGAGCGAAACAAAAGACTTAGGCAACGAACTTGCCGCAAAGGGCCCGGGAACAGCCCGTTCGCTCATTTCGCCCTCTTTGCAAAGTGTCAAGTTGCGCAACTTGTCAGCCAAGTGCCGTGGCTCAATGCCTGTTCCTTTTTTTTGTTTTTATGCATAAAGCCGTTTTTAATTAAGCCGACGACAGCCACTAAACATGCCCCATTATCATGTCATATCTATGTGTACTATCTGCATGCGCCTATCTAGTGGCCGGGAGGGATTGGGGAGGTGCAGACTTTTCGCCAGGATCGGCACGGATCGGTTCAGATCGGTTCGGCTATATGGCGCAGCGCTGACATAAACGCTGACATTAATTGAGTAATTTATAACGATGCCGGGCAACAGACAACCAGACAACCAGACAGAAAAGACCGAAAGACAGTCCGGGCGGATAGACGGAAAGACATCGAGAGCCGACATCAAAAGCTCGGCAAGCGCTTGTCTTGGGGCGCTCGAGCCACAGAGTCAAGAGGGATCCGAGCACAACATGATATTGTTATTATTATTATGATTACCAGCGACATGAATTCAATTAACACTTGTCAGATGTAGTCAGCTCCAAGCTGCGAACTGCGAACTGCAAACCGGGAACTGCGAACCTCGAGCCCCAAAAACATTAAAACCCCACAAGAAAAAAACAAGCTCACGATTCGCTAGCGTAGATAAGTTTTCAAATTTATGTTTTGAATTTGGCCAACTTTAAGTTAAGTTATAGTACGGTCTGCTAAATAACCTAAATAGATGTTCTGGGCTTGATATTCAAAGGCCTTAACCTGGGTTTGCATTTTAATAGTGTTTAAATTATATGATTATATTTTAATTGGATTAAGACCTAGTTGTGTTTCCTGAAAAAAATATCTTTAAAATCTTGGGTTATTATTTATTTTATTCAATTTCTTAAGTAAGCTATTCAGCTAGGACCTTAGGAAAACTTCTCTCTAAAAACTTCATGGTCAGTTGACTAAATCAGCAAACGACTCACGATAATTGCCAATGCTGAAACCTTTTTGGCCAGCTGCTAATGAGGCGAACATCGCCGCAACGCTTCTGCATTTAGGCCTAATAACTGTCGGCGAAGGAAAGTCAGCGGCAATGGCAAGAAGTCAGCAAATCGCCGCGAGGCCTCCCGAAAAAGGCGCACAAGTCAAAGCAAATTAAAATAAGAATCACGACAGGTTACCATGCAATCCCCCAATCGAAAGACCACTGTCCGAAGTCCAGGCTCCATTTTGCGGAACAAACACGAAACGCCGCCAGAAAAGTTCAACTCGTCCGGCGAAAGAAATTTACAAGTGTTAAATGTCGAACGCTTTTTGGCAATGAGAGAGGGGAAATGCGTGCCGGCCAGCATTCGACACGAATCCAATGCGGAAACGGTGGACAAATGAACCCCAGGTTAGATTATACACAGGAATAAATATTTCCGAGACGAGTCGTGAAGTGAGAAACAAAAGACTTAGGCAACGAACTTGCATGAATTTTTGGGTTTTATTTGAGAAGTTTTTAGTTGACTGACTTACTTTATAAAATATTATCTCCCACATTTTAATTATATGAAATCCATTTTTTTACCAGTTTACTCCCACCCCTCTCCTGCATCCTCTCTTCCACGTCCGACAAATGGCGTACGTGTTAATGGCATTTGAATTTGACCAAATATGGAATTGTCTCCGTCTTCGCCACTGTCACTTTGCATGTTCCGCCTGCCCGTGTGGAAGCCCCTTGGGTTGGCAAGTGAAGACCCCCGATTTAGCTCCAGCTTTGGGTATTTTTTCAAAAGGCCTCAATGGTGGACAAATAAATGCTTGGCCAGAGTCGTGTCTCATTCGCTTTCCGAATTAAATCAGTGGCAATGGCACGCATCCGTCGATCGATTGCGAGTTTTATTTTCGGGTTTGCTTCTTATTTTTTCGAAAGGGGGTGCCCGCATTAAGATCAGCTTTCTAATGGATCGTGACTTTCAAACGATTTTGGGGATGACACCAAAAAGTCCGTTGACACATTTACAACTTACAATCGAAACTGTTGCCAACTGTGATGGAATTTGGGGGTAAACCATAATATAGACTAGTTAGCTTGGTTACCCAACCCAATATTTACTTAGATCTGCTTTCCTCATTTCCAATTTTGCCCATTTGCAAACTCATTCACTAAACACACTACACACAGTATATGGCCGGGCTAATCAACTCACAGCATCTGACAGGCCCTAAAGCAATTTCCTGATTATTTATAGAGGTAACATCACTTGCCAACGGCCCCATAACCCACACAATCCACCGGCACTCTTTTTTAGCCTGGTTAATGGCTGATGGCTGATGTGGTTCAATTGCGGTTCAATAAACCAGACTCTCCATCTCCGACTCCGACTTCGACTCGGCAATCCAAAACCAAATGACAGGCAACAACAAACAAGTTTAATTATAGCTCATGTAAATAATTTCTCAATTGTAAGCTGTTATCAAAGAAAACTTCAATCAATCATAGAATACACAAGTATCAACCTGAGAGCCAGTCACCACACAATGGATAGATTTCAGGCTCCGGGCGTGGGCCGTGCAGTTTGAACTAGCCAAATCTTGGCTAATTAATCAAAATAATAATCAAGCAATCAGTGGATCATATGGCCAGGCACTGCCACAAAGCACAAGTTCGTAGATACTCTGTTTTTTGTTTCATATTTGTGTATATCTATATATTTCTTTTTTGTCGTCTTTTGAGCTTGAGCTTTGGGTGAGCCACGACGCACGCCAAAATGGAACCCAGAGGGCTTAAAGATGGTTGCGTGACACGAGGCGGTTTTTTGGATTGTAATACAGAAGATTTCCTTTTAACTAACAAAATTATGATGCATATTATATATATTCTTTTGATTGGTATTTTAAATGCCTTGTTTTAAATGATTTCTTAGGCTAAGAATTCCTCCTAGTTTCCTCACCTAGAACTCACCTCCTCATCGTTGAAAAAAATACCATCAAAAAAATGACTTCAACTGGTGTCATTGCTCACGAGTTACGAGCATTTGGCTTTTTGTTTTGTTTCGAATTTCAGGTGCTTGGGTGATTCAAACTATTCGGCTATTCATTCATTGAGACATGCAACTTGTTTTGTTCTCGCACTCGCCCCGACACTTGGCCGCAAAATACACACATATAGCCATTTATATAGCCATATATGGGTAGCTCACAATCGGAGGAGATTTTGACATTACGGACTGGAGTTGAGGTTGAACCTGTAGCCCGAAACTCACCGACTGAATGACTGACTGACGGAACGTTAAGTAACGTCTACGCGTTTGAAACAATTAATCACCTGTCGTCGTCGTTTGTGCGATTGGTTGTGTTTTTTTCGGTTTTCGGTCTTGGTTTTTGGTTTGGTTTTCTCAGATTTTGTTTCAAACAGCAGACAGTTATGCGGTTTAGTGGCCTTTTCTGGTATTTTTGGATTTGTTTCTTTCTGCTGGTGCATGATCTGTTATGGTTTTGTATGTTGATTGCTCTGAGCCGGTGATAAATCATTGCGGGCTGCTGTTTGGGAATCGTGTTGATCTTCAGCAACAGCAGCGAAATGTCAAAAGCGTTGTTCGAGTTTTGTTTTATTACTCATTTTTTTTCTTTGGTCTCTTTATTTTTTTGTAGTTGGGAAATGTCCGGCGATAAGATCTAATTGGCATAGTTTTCACTGCACCCAGTTTGATATGTTCAATTGTTGACAAATAACAAAAACTCATTTGTCTTGGCTGCCAATGAGTTAGATAATTTCTTGAGTATTGTATTTCATTGAAAATTACAATCTTTTTCATGGTCGGGTAACGAATTGGGAGGTAATTTAGATAAAGAATGTATATACTTTATGGTATCAGAGTTAAATTAAAATTTGCCTTGCCAATTCCTTTACAATTTATCGCCTGAACTTATCCATTTTCCCAGGCCCACTGTGTTGCCCCATATATATTCTTTGACTTCTATTTCCCAGCAATTTTTCTTTCATGATATTGATCTAACTGTTGCCAGATTTTGAACTTTTCTTAAAGTCTGAACTCCGCCTCCTGAGCCCAAAAATCTCGCCAACGCGGGACAAGTGAAAAGCGCATAAATCGACGCCCAACACCTTGATTTTCAAAGAGATGCTGGAGCAAGGGGGATCAAATGGTGGTGGTGGGTTGGGGGAAAAGCCCGGGCAGACATGCAAGTGAAATTTAACAAGCCACTCCTAAAGATCAGAGCAGGCAACAATAGCAAAACGATCATCACACACAATGTGAGTCGAAAGCGGTGATTTTTCAGCCAAGCACCGAACCCAAAATACGTCACATTTTGGAAGGTGGAAATATTGTGGCAGCCCCACATCCAAAAAATACAAAAAAAATTAAGAAAAAAGTGGGCACAGCCGAAGAAATGTTGCACGCCCCCAAAAATAAAACTGGGCATATAATTAAATCAAATTAAAGGAACTAACAAAATAAAGTCAGACATTAAGCTGATCAAGACAAGTGACTTGAAAGGAGGAGGTTTTAGAGGAGCTGGAAAAAAAGTTAAAGCTAAAACTTTTAAGACATATTTAAATAGGAATCAAGTTTTAAATGAATAACTTATATGGGTAAAATAAAGTTTGCTGTAAATAAATATTTTAAGGAAGGTATTACAATTTTTTCCTGTGCCCAAAAGTTGCGTGAAGAGAAGTTCGAGCCGCACCCGAGCCTTTATTTTATTTTCTTGCTGTTTTTGTTTTGGCTCGCCCTCAGCGCCAACGCAAATTCAATGATTTCTCCCCATTCTCCTGCTATTTGCGGATCACCCCTTGGCACCACCCCCTGTCTCTTAATCTTCGCTCATCCAACTGGAGGCGCAAAAACCAAGTCACTGTCTCTAATTGAATTCGTCGGTTTAAATAAAATAATTCAGCTGCAGGGGCAGTGCAAATAAATTTTTTCCTGCCTAGTCTCAGGACTATTGCCAATGGCTTGGCTTGGATAGGCTGGATATGGCCTTATTCGCCCCACCTCCTTTGATTGCTCACTAAATGCTTCTCCGCAAATGCATACACACAGGTACACAATTGATTTCTGCGTTTTCTCTCCTCGGTTTGGTCGGGTTGGTCTGGCAAGTGTCTCGGTTCCCTCGAAGGCGCAGCAAATCAATCTGCAAACATGCCGCCATGCCAAGTGTAAGATCCAGAGACCCCAGGGCCAGAAATTCAGTGACACTGAGGGAAAATATAAAGTACAAGCTGTATTTGAAGAAATAAACTAAAATAGAGAGTATATTTCAAACAACTTATACTTTGAGTGGAAGTTTCTTCATCTTTTATAAGCTTTATTTTTATTTCAGTGCATTTAGTCAGTCCTCTGTCCTTTATGTGGGCATCACTTTCTGGTTTGTTGCGGTGGTTTTGGTGCCGTAATAAATACATTTGGTGAATTTTAATGTCCTCCTCCCTTTTTTCAGGCAATTTGAGTGCAGAGCGTCTTCGGGACTTCCTTTTCGCATTGAACAGACGGACAAATGGACGGACAGAAAACCCAGGCACACCAAACACTTTGGTGCCCTTTTTGGGGCAGCAACTCCTCTGGATTTGTGCGGGGTTTGGCAATAAATATTTTGAATCAGAAAACATATAAATTTAGTGATTTGCCAGAGTCGAAGAAGTCGGAGAGTCAACGAGTGTGTAAGCTTCTTCTGAAGACTGAAAGGCTGGAGACTGTGGAAGATCCAGGAAGGTAGACTGGGTAGACTTGTGCCGAGTCTTTGGAGAAACGTTGCGATACGAAACGGATCGGATCAGATCGCCTCGGCGCAGTTCAACATAAATTGGTAAATTGTTTTTGGCGGCTTCTTCCCGGCACATATTTTCGTATATTGCATTTTTAGTTGCCTCCGTCCGTCGACTGTCGAAATGGCTGGGTAAGTGGGTCAAACCTGAAGCACCAGTCCTCCAATCGGAGGGAATCTGAATCTGACTTCGACTCCGACTCCGAGTTGGCTGAAATCCGCGTCTGCGGTAGCCAGCATTCAAAGTAGGTGATGAAGTTCCAATGCTTCTTGATTTGTGATAAGCTTCATATTTTTAGGGTTTAATTCAATGAAAGTTGCGTCGACAATGGGCAGGCACACTCGGCCAATTCCAGCGGCAGTCAGTCGGTGAAATTATGCAGTCAGTAGATGGTTTTTATTTCTGATTTTTTTTTGGGTTTTGCGTGAAAATTTGCTTTATGCCAGGCCAGAGTTCAGCAGGCCGTTTCCGAAAGAGGGAGAACACTTTTTGGTCAAGTCATAAAATTGATTTCAAGCTTTGCTTCTTCGAAGGGAGAAAGCGACCGCCGATTTAATTTTTTACTTTTTGGCCAGCAGCTGCTTATTCCGCCCAGGGTCCTCCTGATTGGGAGAAAAGTGCGGTTGGTGCTCGTAATTCGGTTAATTGGAGATAGAATGTGGCCAAGTGTGGTGCCAACTTGATGATAACAAATCAGAAAAAATACCCACCAAATATAATCCGCAATGATTGTGCTTAATAATTGTAAAAAATTAAGTTTAAAAGATAACATTTCTTATTCTTAGCTATGTGGGCGTGTTTGTCTTCTGGGAAAGTTCTTGGGAAAAACTACCATTTACTGCACCTCCTGGCTGGCCATGACCAATTATGCCATTTGCCAAAATCTAAGTATCAACTTTGACACTCATTAGCGTCAAATTATAGCGCGTGCAAAAGGCATCGAGTGGCAAACGGCAGAAGCTCCTTCAAGTACAAAAACCTCGTAAATCCATAAAAGCAATCGTAAATTTTTATTGTCATGCCACTTGCCAGGCTTTTCTCCATTTTCTTACCCCAACCCAGAAGCAGAAGCTGGAAAATGCCCCAGCAGCTCCGGTGTTCGGTGCTGAGAACTTTTCTCCAGGGAAAACCGAAACGAACCGAACACCAATGACTTGGACCAACATCGTTCCACTTGGTTAGTTGGCGTTGGTTGGTGGCTGGCATATTAAACCAAGGCGCACATATTTCATAACAAAATTTATGAAGGGCCATTAACTTTAAGAATCTTTGGTGCAATTTAACAGTAGTGGGAAAAGGGGCGGAATTAGTTAGACTGCACTGGCAAAACAGAAGGGGGATTATTGGGAAAATTTTGTGAATTTTATTAGAGATTTTGGAGGAGATTTATAGGTAATCGATTTGCAATTAATTAAAGCTAATTTTTTACGAACTGATCGAAATTTTGCAAAAATAACATCATGGTTAGGAGAATTTTATGAATATTTAGGATCCTGCAATAAGTTTCATGTTAAAATATCGTTTAAAAATTTGGTTTCCATTAAGGTCATGTATTCGCAAATCTAATACTCATTTTTTTAAAGTGCCTTAGCGCCAAAGTAGCGCCAATTTTTCGTCTAACAATTGGCGACGACCTAATGCCCCGTTTGGCAATCGATGTGGTTGCCGGCCAGGTTGCCTGTCGTCGTTTAATTCAATAAGAAGATGTGGTGGGAGGTGGCGAACGGTGGCGATCAGTGGCTCTTGAGGTGGTGCAACGGTGGCTCATAAGGTTCACATGAATGCCATGAAACAATAAATTACGCTATTAATAAATAATAAATGTAATGGAAGAACTGCAATTGCCGACTTGGCGATAGCTACCTGTTTTGTTCGGCCCTCAGCTTAAAGCCAGGTCCATTATTATTATGCCCAGTTAACTACAGTGTCAAAAAGCGACTTGGCAAATAAACTATCTGGTCAGGGGCTTATGTGGTAAGCAAATTTTTCCAATCATCGTTAATATGATGATAAATACACTTTAAGAGTTAACATTTGTAAAAGAAATGAATGCATCCTATTTTTTAATATGCTAAAATATTGTTTTGTTAAAAAGTATCAATTTTTTCTAAGGGTATTTAAATGCTTTGTATAAAGTATCTCAAAGAAGGGAGAAACAATTGAAAATTTGAGTTTGGCAGCTGTTGAGTGGATGGAGTAAAGTGCCCTAGGATTGGTGGTGCCTCTTGGCAGCAGCATCACGCGATCCACCAGGAAGAGGAGACTACCATCCACCAGCCACCAAAATGGTTAATCATCCCAGGAAACGACAGCAACAACACAACTGCTGATTGCGCGTGATCTTCAAGTAATTGAAATTTCAAATTTCTGTACACGAAAATTGCCTTTGCGAAAAAATTGAAAATGCCACAATTGCCAATTGCAATTAAAGATCTTGAGTCATAATTTTCCGGACACACTTGTCGCCGCTTAGTCAACTATTTTCCATTTTCACCTTGGGCCTTGGTCGTCTACGGGGAATTGACAATGCACAGGGTGCATTGCTATTGAATTTGAGCCACTTTTTCATAGTTGAAAATTGGGTATTGAAAAAAAAAACAGTAGCTAGGCTGGATAGACAACGGAGGCAACTCATCGCCACTCGCTCCACCCAATAATCGAGGGCCCCAAAACCCAGAAAGAAACCCTGGGCAGGAATAAAGAAAAGAGGAGCAGCTGCCCGCACGCGCATATATTTAAATAAAACGTGACTGCTGAAATGGTCTCCATATCTTCAAGTCTCGTTTGCCTGGACACTTGTGTGCTACCGCTACCTGATATTTTCATACTCCACATCCTCATAGAGGGTATCCGCTGGGTATATTTCAGATTATTAGAGACTACGTATGAAGGGTTATTTAGAACGAACTTCGAAACTACGGCTGAATAATGTATTTGTTGGGCCTAACTTATGGAGAATCTTAAGTCTCTTATCCTGAACTTACACTGACTGACTGCCCCATTTTGAAAGGGTATCTAACCATCGTCTAGACAACTTCCATGTGTGCCGTTTGGAGGAATCCAAAGATATTGGCATCCTGCTGCGAGGAGTGAACTTTTGCCTGACTGCCGGGATAACCGGCCAGGCGACGTAGGCTCAATTCATATAGACAATATAAATATTTCATCTAATACTGGCAATCTGCACTTGTGCCATCGCCAAGAGGTAGCCGTAGGATGGAGCCTAGTTGAAGCCGAAGCCGAAGCTGGAACTGGGAACTGGGAGCTGCGAACTGCAAACTGGGATCTGGGATCTGGGCACCTTCATCTTCATCTCGGCATGATCATCATCATCATCATCTTTGGCATGGAATGGTGGCCTCTGTGGGCCACGTTGGCGTATCGCGCTTTTGATTTAATTTCTAGTCGCTGCCTTCTTTGCTATTTTTTTTGGGTGCAACAAAGATGTCGATGAGGATGTGGAGCGATGCGATCTTTCTTCTCATGTAAATTAGCACACGTTTCCCGGCTTAAACAGAAAGAGGTTGCCAGGTTGGTGGTAGGAGGCTAGTTCTTAAAACTGCTAAATGAACTCATATGCAAATGTTGTCTGTACTAAGTGGGCTGCCCGTGGAGCCCAAGTGGGCAGACTGAGCCACCGGGATGGATGTTTGTAAAAACAATGAAGCATCTAGTATGGAGTGACTAATATCCAATCGCCATTCGTAGAAAATCAAGCCACTCCGATTGAATTCCTCAAAAATCACTCATACGCCACATGTGACGCATCATCTCCTTGATTTCTAATCCGCTCAAGTCGCATCAAAAACGATCCACACAAAATGTGTCTGAATATAAATCCCTGGCACACAGCTGGTTGACCTGACCCATCATGAATGGGATCTTTTAATAGCTTTCCGGCGATTCGAGCGGAGATTTAAAAACAATGCCAGCCCGTCCTCGTAAAGTATCGCTCAATCAAGTGAGCCGGACTGATCCGGAGCTGAGCGGAGAATTTTCCATGCCTTTATGAATGCCCCAACCCTGGGCGGCTTTATCTGAAAGCCACCGAAGGCAATTAAAATAAATTAAATAAATTAATATTGTCACTCCCTCAAAGAGATATAATACTCTTATTCATTGGATACATTCGTTTCTAGATTTATTAATTATATATTTCAGAAACAAGAAGAGTGTCCAGGGCTAAAATTTTTATTTTGACTCGTCTTTTCGTTCAAGTTTTTTTTTGTATCTCTCTCGCCACTCATTGTGCTGTTTTAATATTTTGTTTCGTCGATCTTAATCAATAATTTAAATTTTTTATTTGAATTTTTATAGCATCTTGTTTTTTAATGATGGCTGACGGTTGATTTTCGCTTTTATTATCGGGTGTTGAGGTTTTCTTTGTGTCATTTTGTTGATATGCTACTTTGTTTGCTTGCCGCATTTTGTTATTATAATTTTTATGACTTTTTTGTTACAGAGATTTGGTCTCATTGGTGGGTACTTTGTTTTGGCCCTTTATTGGCCACCATATTTTATGAGATATAATATGTATATGTGTTAATTTATTTAGACCCTTTAGACCCAATGATTAAAAAAAAATTCACCAGAAGGCATTATGAATCAAAACAGACAAAGTGTGAGAACGGATTAGATTGATGGAAGATTCAGCCTCCTTTATTCGGCACAGATCCAATTATTTTCAGTGCCCCTGTGATTTGCATTTCCCACGCTGGTGCATTCCACACCTGACTTTCTCCCAGCCAGGTGTTGTTGTAGGTGTTGCAAACACTTGTTTAGCAAAGTCCTCCTCACTCGATCGCTTTCGTTTCGAACAAATTTTATACATAATGTGCCTACGAGTGGGAAAACAAGTGGCCAATGTGGCAGATGCTTATTAACATATCACAAAGGCGACTCTCCGACTCCCCGATGCAGGCTGATGCACATTAACTTGTTGGACTAACGAGCCGCTCCATTTGAGTTTGTAACAATTCGTTATGGCCAAGAAACAGAAATCTCATCCTCTTCCCATCCACTTCAGAGGCAGACGCGGCATCATCATGATGACGTGCCCACAGTTATCGCTTATCACAATCAGTGATAATTTTAACAGTAATCAACCTGTCCCTCGGCCCGATGACTGACAGCCCAAGACAGGTTGTCGGTCCCTCCGATTTTCGGACTCTCGGCATGTCTCTCTGTATAATTTTCAGTGAAATTGTTTAAATTTCGTTTTAATTTAATGATGCCGCCGAACCCAGAGATCCTCCACCATGGACAGAGCGCCAGTTGTGCCAAAAACAAAAAACACAAGAGTAACTAAAACAACTGCAACACAAAGTAAACAGAAGAACAAAAAAAAAAAGAAACACACAGTGTATGAGAAATGTGGGGACTTGGAAAAAATTATCAAAAGCTGCCGCTAACATGTCTTGCGTTTGATCTTTTTGGCAGTCAAGAAGTTGGATACCCGATAGGGGGTATATTAAGGGTTTTCAGGGGGGAAAAAGGCGGACCATCTATTGGAGCCAGGAGCGAATTTTTTCTGCCTTACCTGCTGCTGCTGTTGGTGAACTTGTTAACAGCGCTGTTTTCTTATATATTTGTTTTTGTTGGTTTTTTTCGGGACCCTCCCTCGACGGAGCTGCTTATTTATGGTCTTAGATTTGGGTCCGCATCGCCGTTTTCGTTGTATATTAATTTTATTGTGTCATTCGAGATTTAGCATTGACATAACTACAACAAAAATCGCAGCAAGTTGGTGGGAACTTTTTTGACCCAATCGAGTTCGCTGCCTAAGTCATTTGATTTGTGACCCACAAACCAGCCTCGAACTGGATTCAGGCTAATCTCTTTCAACTAATGGCTACCGTAGTGCCACGCCCCTGGCATAGGTACCTGCTCTGCCCTTTTAATTACCACATGCCGCGTTTTCGAGTCAAGTTAAATTATATTTCCTGTTCTCAGGCAGAGCGCATCTCCCACACCGGCGCCTTTTTCGTTACCTTTTGCCCGAAATCGAATCAACCGAAAAGCATTGAGAAGTTCCCTGTACACACATCGCATCCATTTGATTTAAGCCGCCCGGGCAACAGAATCTGGGCTACGGCCCAGCTGCCACGCCCTGGGCAAGCAGGGGGCGTAGTGGGGGTGCCAGCGTAAAATGTAGCAACTTTATTGGCACAACGGGCGTGCATATTAAATTAATAAAAGATCCGACCGGGGCGGCTGATAGGGCAAGTTTTTCGAGCTTCTTGCGGTGGATTTTTTAAGGGGATAAAGAAAATAAATGGAGAATTATGGAACCGTAACATACCCTGTCATTACGCACATCGTAATAACTCAAATTGGTGACGAAATTTTATTCGAAAATTTCGTAATTCCATATTTCCAGACAATGTAATTCCATAAATTTTAATAGAAATTATTACCAACAAGTAATACCATTAACAAATCCCAATCAGTGTTCGATTATACCCCATTTCACCCTCAATAAAACCTATCTATAACAAAGACCATACGATCAATTTCTGGGAAACAGGCAGCCAAAATTAGCTTGTATGTAGATTTTGTGGGCTCGTTTGGTGGCCTTTATATTTTTGTTTTTTTTCTTCTTTCGGTTTAGAACTTTGGAGGCTCGTTGGAAAAATTTGTGCAGAGCCCAGGTATAGGCATGGGGAATATTGTTTTGTCAGCTTTTTATTGGCCAACATGGGCCATAAAGCTACTCAAGTAGTATTTTTGCGATAAAATACAACAGAAAACAGAAAACAGCACACGGTCCGGGGAGGAGAACAGAACCAAGAACAAGAACAACAGATAATGCAGACGCATAGGATAAAAGTCTTGGGACAAGCTGTTGGCCAGGCCAAGATAGCAGGACCAGCAGTGGCAGCAGGAATGGGTTAAAAAAAAACAAAGGCAGGCGACAAAAGCAACAAAGCACAACAGGCCAGGAGGCACTTTCCAGAGCCAAGATCTTGGACATTCGGCCAAGTTAAAGTAACTTGTAAAGTCGCCGGGATGTTGGCTTAGTGGGATGTCGGGGGTGTGGAAAACAGCTCGCAACTGCGGCTTGTACGGATAATTGGCGAACGAGGTTCGAGGAACGCCAGCCAAGAGTAGCTGTAGCCGGTGTGTCTGGTGCCATGCCATGCCATTTGACCATAAACGAGCTAAAAATTTGTTCGGTCTCGTCAAGTGCAGCATTTTGGATAATGCCCCCACGCCCCCACTGCCACACTACCTCTCTCTGTTCTTGGACAAAAAATTTCAAAAAGCTTTTCCAGCATTTCACTATCATTATTTACTGGACAATCTCATCCCAAAAGAACCAGGAGCAAGTGCTATCACATAGAAGCCACCAACGGAGAGGCTGCAACATTTTACAACGAAAAGCGATAAAGTTACGATTTATTAGCCCAGAGTCGCTTTAAAATCAATTATGCCGGAATGTGGAACGCTATAGTTGGCAAAGAGGACACCCAAGCAGCAGCAGGCCCAGAACCAAAGATTATGCAATGCAAACACTTGGTGGATCCCAAATAGACAAGGTACTATTTCAAGAGGATATTCGACTAGGGAATACCCATGAATATTTTTGAGGTCTAGCAAATATTCTGAACCGTATATAAGCTAATGTTAAATCCTTCAAACAATCAGTGAAACGCATTAATTTAATTATTTGATAACGAATGGAATTATTTAAGGAAGTTTCTTTAGAATTTAATATTTATTTCTGCTTTGATCACCACCTGGCATACCTCTGCCACCTCGTGAAGATATATCCCCACCAAGTCGAAGCTTAAATATAAGAAAAAAGTAGCCTAACCCGAGCGTAACCTCTACTTAGCCCCCAACCGTAGTAGAGCCGGCGGCTGCAGACAACTCTCGCCTTGTCTATGGATGATAAATTAAAAGCCTAACTTGACAATCACTTAAGCATAGTTTGTAAGGCGTCCTCATAGATTTTAAAGCTGCCGTTGGCTTCCAGTTCGTTGTGTTGTGCTGTGCTGTGTGTCTGGGGGCCCGAAGGAGCAGGCCACTTCTGGAACGGACTAAGCCAAAAGGCAGCAGCCTCTAAAGCCGGCAAAACCGACGACAACGACGACGACGTGAACACGTTCCTATTAGTGGCGAAAGATCAGCGAAAAATAGAACGGCGGTTCATTAAAATGAGAATCCAGTGGAGGTCGGGCCAAGGGATTGGGGATGAGGGTTTCCCGAAGGGGGTGCCAGATGGCAGAGGTTAAAACCAGTGCAGAGAAAATAATTTAAATAAACTCAAGCTGATATATCAGCTTATTGGTCAGTCCTGAAGTATTTATAGTGAGCTTAGGACTTGCTACTAAATTGAAAATGAGTTAATGATAAATTCTTTAAATAAACTAATTTTTCCAGTGCTTCTTTAAGACAAGCCATAAGGAGTTGGGCCAGCGGCTTGGCGGCTTTAAGAATAATGATAGCGGTATTCTTGAGCTATTGTAAAGGCAAAGGAGCAAGTCGGCCCAAAGGAGCCGAGCCTGCCTGGATGCAGTTGCTCCACCATCCTCTCCTCCTTGTTACCAAGCCCCCCTCTCCCACGCCCTCTCCGTCTTGGCCAAACCGTGTTCACTTTCGCGCCCGCTCTTTAGAACTGTGAACATACAAATTCACTCAGCGTTGATAGTAGCATCCAAATAAGAACTTTAGTTGGATCGGGAAAGTGAGAAAATAATGCAAATGGAATTGGAAATGCTCTATAAAAATTATATGTTTTAATTATATTTTATATTGCATTAAACTGCATCTAAATATTAAAGTAATGAAGATGTTAAAGTTTTGACAAGTTACAACTCACTTTTTATAAAGATATATCTTTTCTTTGTAAAAAATTATTTTATGTAATGTAGCTACATTTAAATTTATTTCTTGCTTTAACATTACCCTGATACCTTGATAGAGTAAAAAACATCCAGATGCCGCACTCGCCGAACTGCCGAGTTGGGGGCGTTGCCGACTTGGGCCTCGGGCGTGCTTTGGAAACAAGTTGGCCGCATATTTTGTACGGGTTCAGAGTTCATCCTGGCGATCAGTGGCTGCCAACTAGCCGACAGATAGACAGGCTGATCCAGCTTAGCTAGGAGCATGAAAATTCGCAACTTGCAATTCGCAATCCCCAAACCCCAATCCTCCGTTAGCAACTTGCAGCTTGCAACTTGCGGCTAGGAGTTGAGCTTGTCCACTTGTCGTCGCCAGTTAGGCCGATGTCCATCGCTAACCCCCTGCCTCTTTTGATCCCCTCCCCTATTATTCGCCCCCCTAAGTCCAAGCCTCTCCAAAAACATTCACTTGTCATTGTCGCCGCCTGCGACGAGGTTGTTGGCTGACATTTGGCTATAAAACAGCAGACATTGGCGATTGCAATTCGAAATGCGAATTCGAATGCGAATACGAAAATTTCCAGTTCCTCCTCGCGTATTGTTGCCACATATTTCAAGTGTCAAACGAGCAAATTGCATACCGTGTCCCAGCCTCGATACTGAAACTCTATTTACATGTTCTTGTAGGCGTACTTAAGATACCTGAAATGCCAGAAAGCCGGGCTAACAAGTCCATGCCAATTTGCTTACCGTTTTCGGAGCTCTCCAAATTGTCGCCATGATTTAAAATTCCAGGGGGATGCACGACCTGCTGCCTTCTTGGCAATCAGTGGCAAGATTTTTAATTTCATCCAAAGTGCATGAATGAAATTCTTTCCACTTTCCAGTCAGCCATAATTTAAGGAATACAAATTGGTGAGGTACTTGAATTTCATTCCTTAAACACAAGGCCTGATGTTACCTGTTTTATTTTTTTTTTGGCTTGGTATTTGAGAGCAGCTAGAGCATAACGAAATCAGAAGAAATGTTTTATGGCTTTACGCCAATTAGCGGGGGAAATGGAGAAATTGTAAACAAGAACAGATGAACCCGATTAATCATAGTGTTGCCTCTCAGGACCTGACAGCAGAGGTTCAAAGGATGTGGCACTAGCGCCCGCCCTGGACGCTTGCTTTTGTAACCAGATGACAGCCAAAGGTTGATTTTTAATTTCCGACTTGTTTTTGCCTAATTTTATGCAGCCTCAAGGATTGCATGACCCGTAGACTCTGGGCCATATGCTGCTAGAATATTCCATGAGCTGCACAAATTAAAAACGGAGTTCCACCCGCACTAAACTCTCCTCCAGCCACTTGATTAATTTAGCGTGCAGAATGATTAAGTACTTTTATTTCATGGGGAAGGACCGTCAGGCGAAAGGTCCTGTCGGCTGGCGGTGGCCCTTTCACCCTGGGCCCCACCACGCAACGCAACGAAAAACTTGAACCGAGAGAGTCATCTGGTTGCCTCAAAGTGCATCGCATTCGATTTAAACTGCAGTACCAATAAACTCAATGGGATATTACGTTTTCCTGTCGGCTCAGCTTTTTATGGTTGTCACAAATTTACATAAAACCCCGGGAAACACACCCCGTCTGCTGAGCAACCCTATCTTCGACTACACCTGGGCAACAGGATAATAGAAGGATTATTCTTTTGTTGAAAATAATTACGAAGTACTTACCCCACAGCAAATATTTCCTATAGATTTAATATTGAAAATATAAAAGCCCACAATAACTACTTCATTTGTTTGGCAAAATAAGTTTAAAATGCAAAATGGTTTGGTTTTCAATTCTTATCCTTTTATCGAAGCTCTTTTTACTATTTTCTTTAGATATTTTTTCCAGTGCACTACCTGTTAGCAACCCACTCAATATCGGAGTTATAATTAATGAGCCACGAGCGTGTCAGAAGGTGAGCAGCAACATGAAATGGATAAAAAACAGCACAAAACAAAGTTTCCTCGCCATTTCAATTAGGCACAAAAGTTCCATTCGTTGCAGGGGAGGATTGTAGGATTCGACGCGTGCCCACCTTGGGCTTTGAAACCCCTGAATGAGACTCTGTTACCTGGACAGGAGCTGCACCCACTCGGGCACGTCCTTTGCAAAACAACAGAGTCAGTAAAGGGATGCACTTGAAAATAAAATTGGGCTCTTTGGAAGATTTTGCATGCCATTTTTTAAACACACACATTTTGGATAAGAATACATGGAATATCCCTTAATGTAAATATTAGTTAGTCTCCAAATAATTCATATATTATTGATCCTTGATCGTGAAAAATTTATATTTTTTTCAAGTGCTTCAATAAAAAAGGAATTAAAAAACACAACCAGGAAGCAAAGGACGACTCCTGTCTGGGACTTTGTCTTTTTCCAAGCTGGATGAGTCACGTGACGCATTCGCAGCAGATTTTCGGCTTATTTTTGGATGCAGACGAACCGCCAAGTCCAACGTACCGCCATGGGGAGCGCGTCACGCAACTGTCTGTCGTCCCGACCATACATTAAAATTAATAATAAACGATTTCGGTGTAATAACAATAATTTTAACCGAAATTTAGTGCCCGCCTGCATTTGTACAACGTGGTACGTACATGCAGATATTGTTTTCGGCCATCCAGGAGTCGGGAGTTAGGAGTTTACCCAAAGTGGGCGTGGGTGCAAATGGCAAACATTTGAACACGCAATGGGGGCCCAGACAGTTCGACCAACTGCCTCCAAGTTTATGACGTGGGCGTTTCAATTAAATTGATGAAGAGGTCGGGGAGTCGGGAGGGAGAGCTGCTGCAGGAGAGCAGGAAGCTCTGACAAGTTGGACACATTTTTCCCAAAAGGGGGAGGCCAACATTTGTTTTGAGCTCGCCTGTCATTTGGGATTTAGTGATCAGGCTGGGTAAAGTGAATTGGACATGGACATCGAGTGAAGGGAGGGTGGATCAGGATTTGTGGGTTTTGAAGAAAAGAAAGTCTTGCCCGGGGTTGGAATAAAAAAAAAATGCTTTTAAAACTCTATTCAAATTATTTACATACTACCTGTTGCTGAACAATTTCCTATCAAACTTCATTCACTTTTCTTAAGAAAATCTCTATCTTTCATTCAACTTTTCTACACTTTGATGCTCCAATTTTAATCAACTACAAACGAGAGATACGAGCTATCTGTTAGTCATAAAAACCCCAGAGTTGGATAAATATTCGAAGATATTCGATAATTATCGCATCTAAATGCTGTAACCAATTAAACCCATCCACAAATTTCGTTACACATTCCCCCAGGTGGGAGCTTCATTAAAAAACAATCAAGTCAATGAGGTAAAATGATTTGGGGAAAATTGAAAAACGCATTGAAAAACAAAAAAGCACAAAAATTATAATACAAATGTGAGCGAGCAAATCAAGGAGACAAGCGACCTTATCAAGTAGATGCCCAACTAAAAACCGATGACTGTCACTTTATAGGACCGTAAAAATTATACAAATTTTATGATGGCTCGATGACAAAACTGATTGAGATTGTATTCGAGGCGGAAAACAAGTTGAATCAGCCGGTGGCTGCCATGAATAATTTAGTCAAATTAGACGCCATTAGCGACAAAAAACTACAATAACTGGCATTGAGAAAAGAGACACCGACTCCATAGCGTTTTTTAAGTGATTTCAAATCAAACGGTCGCTTTTTCCCCGCAGCGACACCTGATTCGTTGGTATTTTTAACCAAAAACACAACAAAAAAACTCAAACTGGATTGAATTTTGAAGACATTTAAAAAGGGGGTGATGTTCACTAATTATAAACGCTTTGGTCCCGGCTCCAATATTTACGACTATTTTTATGGGGGAGACGTCACGAGCAAAGCTTTACTTCGGGTGCAACTTTGTTGTCTTTGAAAATTATTTTGTCAAATGGTTTTAATGACTCCAGGATTCCGCTCTCCTCCACGTTTGTTTAACGCAAATATTGACCCGTTCGAACTTATGAAAATAAACTCTTAGAATTTATGGCGCCTCGATGCTCCGGCGACTTATTTATTTTTATGCGAGCTCAACAAAAACACACAAATTTGCATGGCTCGGCATTTTTGTTGAGCCGAAAAATGAAACACGAAATTCTCATTAGGTGATCTCAAAAATAATATTATTGCGGTCCACAAAAAAGTCGTTGATATTTCGGTTTGCACCATTTGGGGTTTTCATTTTGGAATCAAAATTATAACCCGACAGGTTTGCCAACCTCATATACATTTAACTCGTTTAGAATTCATGTATAAAATGTGAATCGACTAATTTGTGTACGAATACGGCGACAAATTTACAAGTCGAATCAGTTCACAAAATGGCCGATGCTCTGGGCCGGGTTTATTACGAGGCCGACACATGGCAATCGACATCTCAAAGTGGCTTCGAGTCTCTGTCAGAGATTCGTTTTTTAATTTCCTTGCTCCAACCCGAGGGCATTGCACACGCAATGCTAAAAAGTGGAGGATCTGCCACTAGCAGTGGGTGCAATGGCTTTTAATGAGCTGGTAAAGGAGATGTTTCTGGGTTCTTTTCTACACAATCTTACACCTGATGTGGGATTAACACTAGGGGTTAAGAAAATTATATTTATTTTTCTTTTTTAAGTGTTTTTCTTTTTCTTTTTTTAAGTTGACTTCGTAAAGTACTTCTAACCAGTTAATGGCCTGTTTCATGCCCTCGAGGCTTAGATTGTTTCTAAAACTTTATGCTTTATTAAAGCAAGTTTTGGATCAAGCTAAAGCTTATATTCTTGCTTCTTGGAAGTTCCTGGAACATAGTTAATTTTTCATGGCCTTTAGTGGGTTAATATGTCTTGCACTTGGCTTCCAGTGGAGTAACCAGAGCACTGTCTTGGACATGCAAAGTCATCTTCCTTGCCTTGGATTTAGTTGACTTGAGAACCACAGAGAAAAAAATAGAACAAGAATATTTTGCAACTTTTAATAGTACAATATTAGATACAATTCAATGGTAACCATCTTTTAAAAGTATTCTCTTTCCTTTTCAATATCTTTTTGAATCTTTTCAGTATTGTTTTTTTCAGTGATATTTTAGTTGTCTCGTGCCAGAGCAGCTTCTTCGGCTGAAGCTGATAAAGTTATTGTCGCGCTGTGGAGACATTTAATAAATGGCGTAGGCATTAGACCAGACCCCTCAGTCTGAGCTGCAAAGTTTGGATGGCAGCTAGTTGCAGTTGCATGTTGCATGAGCCGGCGATATGATACGTGGCCCGGAGCTTGGCCCGAGGCCACTGCCAAACTGAGCCAAGTCCTGTCGCTGTGGCATAATGAGTGAGTAGCAGACGGAGCAATGAGACGCTACAGACAGTTGTCAACATAATTTAGGCGCATGCAAAATGCCAGCAGAAGCAAGTTAAATCTCTGGTCCACCCAATTCAGCATCCAGTTGACTAGAAGTTAACCCACTAATGCCGGAGTTGGAGGGGGTGGAGATACCATAGTTTGCATTCTTATTATTTCTTACAGAAGGCCATTACTTTAAGATTTCTAGTTACTAAAAGTATATATCAAATTATCCATTAAAATTTGTATTTTCCCCCCATTAAGACCTAATTGAACTTCAACAATTTTCGGCAGAAAAGGGTTAAAAGTCCAAGACCAACTTTCGGCCTCAACCTGAGCCCCACTTCATTGGCAGTGGAGTCGTATGTTGGTGTAACATAAGTGCGAAGCACACTTTATTGTATCACAAATGCCATATTTTCTCATTACGATTGGACATGATGCATGTGGAATGCCCACAGGCGGCACGCAACTCCTTCGGGGCCAAGTGCAGAGTATCCAGCAATCTGGCGAATGGAGTGCTTGGATCGGTGAGTGGGGAACCGAAATAATTAAATCCGTCAAGTGTTGGCAACCGAAGCGATCGCCAGCCGGGCTAACAAATACAAAAAGAAGGCAACAAAATTTGCAAAATGCTGTGAAAGAGGCACTCGAGCGACCCGCACAACCAAATGGCAACCTGTCACCCTGAGAGCTTTGGAGATGAGCCCGTGACACGATAAGTCTAGAAGGGTTAAGGATTTTGATAAGAATCTAGGTATATACATTCTTGACAATATTAAAAAACAGATTATATCATAAGCCAAGATAAGTATTCCACATTCAGAAGTTTTTTTCTGGAAGTATAGCCTTTAGTATCAAACATTTTTTGAACTTACTTTGTTTCTTTTCTATTAATATTGTATTAATTGTAATTGTATTAATATTGTAAACTTAATTTTTAATTAAAAATATAAATTTAATGAAAAATGTATGTTCTAAATGATGTAATGAGTTCTACTTTAAGCTTTGATCTTGGCTCCAAAAAGTGCCTTAATAAGAAGACATGACTAAATAGAATCATCATAAAATTCACATTATTATTTGTAATAAATTCTTTAAATAACTATTAATAGTACCACCTCTATGGGGGAATCATGAAGTTATTCCTTGCTTTATGTCTGGGGAATATCGCACCACATTGAGTCCAACCAGCAGCGGATTGATCTTGTTTATGGGAGCATGTTGCACATAAAGCAGACGCCAGCAACATGCAAAGCAAGTCAACAAAAAAAATATTTTAAAAAAAGTATTAAAAAAAGGAGTAGATGGAGTAGAAGGAAAAGGAGAAGAAACAACAAGCTAAGAAAAACCGATACGGAGAGGACACTCAACACGTTGAGAAGTTTATTTGGCACCTGAAGATGATAATCGGTTACAAATTAATTGCAACTATGTTGACATTGTCCAGCCAACTTTCAGGATCCATAGAGGGGTACAAAAAACACAAGAGATAAAAAACTGAAAGGAGAAGGAACGGTCAACGGTCTCAATTTATATAGACAGTTGGCAACTGTAAATAAATAAAATTGTCAACGGTCGCCTGCACTTGCGAACTCTTCCAGATTGCGCCTCCTTGATTGCCTTGCTCTTAAATTGTGCTGCCAACTTTTCAAAAGGAAAGGAAAACCCGAACAAAATCTGCAAATTTACACAGAAATCTTCGAATCCAGACTCTGGGGATTGGCAAAGTGTTTTACATATCTTTATATATATATATATATATTTTTTTTTTTCTGCAGCTAGTTGCTTTTATGGAACGCATTCCTTCTGACAGCTTCAGCGGGGGCCGTCATCAGGCGAGTTACTTGTTGTCTACATTCTGGAGCAAGTGGTCCCAGACCAACACCAATTTTACACTGAGACTATAGGCTAGTCAAAATTATAAAACTCTAGGAATTTAGTCCTAGTTTAAGCCACAAAAGAAAGCCTCTTAATGCCAGATATCCAAGGTATTTATATATATTTCTTTCGGTTTTTAGCAGGTATTTTTTCCAAGTGGCTTTCCAAGACCGAGAGCCTGGGCCTGCGTCTGGGGGCATGCGTAAATTGGATTAATGCATTTGATTCGCCCCGAAAGACGCCAGCGCCAAAAGCCTCAAAGTCTCTGCAAGTCTGAAAGGTGCAGTCCGAATCCAAATCAGAATCCGATTCAGAATCTGAATGTGAGTTCGAGTCTGAAGTGTGACAATTGTCTGAGGGCCCCCTGATCGAGTATTGTTCCAATTTGGTGTGTTCCCGGCCAGTTGCTGCTGGTCGAGTACAGGTGATATATCAGACAAGTGACGACGGGCGGTACTTGGCGGTGCACCGACCGCCTCCTTTACCCCTTTGAGATGACGTGCCACGATAATGGAGTTGCAACAGGAATGTTGACGTCTGGCCGAGGCAGCTTTGGTGGGTGTAAGAACCGTAGGTGTCAGGATTTCTGACTAAGAAGGCTCCTCTGATTCGTGTTCGATGCCTGATAGCCAGTCCAGGAGGTCAAGGATGTGTGGAAAATTATCAACCAGTATAAAAAGTTCAACTTTCCCTTCACTCTGACCCATAAATGTATGAGGTTTTTACGCAACTCATTAGTCATCGGTGCTCATTAGGGAGAATCGAAGGAAATTAAAAATTCACATCATATTTGACATAATTTTAGCGCAACTCAGGTTACCAAATATGAAAGCGCGTGAAATCCCTTGGCGGAAGACAGTGTGGAAGATTTATACAACAGCGGGTAAGTAAATAGCATTGAAAATGTGGAATATTGTTAAATGGGATTTAAGAACAAATTTAGGGAAAGAGACTATATTAAAAGTTGTAATATAAACTTCTTATCAATTTATTTTCTCTGTCCCAGTATAATAGTTCATTACGAATTAAATTTTTACAAAAAAGGTATATATGGATTTCTATAATTTTTATTCTATTATTGAGTTTTTAACCTATGTTTCAAACCGTTTGTTTCTATTTGATTTACACCACCTGTATGCAACTCCTGCATCGCAAAAAGCAGAAGATGCCGCCGCCGGTGTCGACAGGGACCCATCATATTTTGCGGAGTTATGTGCGCCTTATTAGCACATCATTTAAGCGAGTTACTCGACACTTCTCCGCAGACACAGAAGCTCCAGCCACAACCACAATCACGATCCAGCATCCAGTATCCACCAGCCAAGTCAATGTCCAGCTGGAGATGCGTGTGGGGATGGGGCATGACCAGGTCCATCATCCAAAAACCTCGCCACTTCCTTATGGCCAGTCAGTCAGATAGTCGGTCGATCGGTTGGCCAGCTCATTAAATTTGAAAATATAGCCAGCGTTGTCATATAAATCTTGTTTCCATCAATATTGACCTGTCAATGTCGGTCGCTGTGGCTATGGCTCAGAGCTTCTTAAGCTCTTGGCTGGCCCTTTGCTGGTCCACGTATCAAAAACCCAATATAATCACACCAAACACATCTCCCGGCCATGGCTTGTGGCTTGTCCGGGTGCTGGCAATTATTTTTGATTTTTTCTGCGATTTTTGCAGACGACAACGCACTTGGCCATTGTACACTTGCCAATGGCACTTGTGGCCACACTCTTGTGCGTAAGAAGCTGTCAATAAGCAAACAAACGAGCTGCCTCTCCAGCTCCAGCTCCAGCTTTAGCTCCTCCTTGTCCTGGTCCTGGTTTTCGCTCCTTCGGTTACGCCATGTGCCTATTAGTCGCCTCCAACTCAATGCCATTGATGTGTCAGGGCATATGTTCTTTTATGTCATCATTTCACAGCTAAGTGGCAGTCCGGCCAGCGTTTTGTTTGTTCCACCTCCAAGCTCCGCTGGCAAGTGTAAATTCAAATGGGGGTTTACTTTTACACAACAAATAATATTCTATCACTTGGTAAAAGGATTTTGGGAGGGTTTCCCCATTTTCATTCATTGAAGTTCTTAAAAGTTTTTGGCACAATTTTGAGCCAAAAAATTTTAATTAGAGAACAAAAAATACCATATAAGCCATAACATGAAATCTGCTTTATTTTATAATTCATTTTTTCGGGTGCACTGAAAACAAATCAATTCACTGTGCCTTCCGCGAAAACAAATACCCAGCAAGCCAATTAGATTTTTCACGCTCTCCCCTGGCCAGAAAAAAAGGCTAAAAAACAAAATTTCAGCGCAAAAAGAGAGAAAATCAACGGCCTAATTGACATTTCCAGTGCAAGAATTTATTGTGCCCAGAGCGTACATAAGTTATTCCCTTTGGAAATGAATACATACGACTCGTTGACAGGAGCAGGAGCCAAAGCCATAGCCACAGCCGGAGTTGGTGCTGAAGCTGATGCTGGGGATTCGGGTATTGGTATTGGGGAGCTCCAGGCCGGGTACAAACTCTCTTTGGCCAGCTGAAGCTGCGTGGCCATAAAGTACCCACAAAAGTTGGCACGGCACACTCACGGGCACACACAATCCAAAAAAAAGAAGGTAAAAGAAAGAAAAACACTCACCCCCACGCAGCGCCATGGTTGCAAAGTCACAAGTGCTCCATTGTTTTTTTTTGTAGGTGGTTGTTAGCCATCCATAGAGGTGAACCTATGCTGCGAGGAGATATATTTTAAGTTTATATTTTTAAATTAATAATATAGAAAAATGTATATTTCAAGGACTTGCCAATTATCAGAACTTGCATGCTTAAATATTTATTTAAAACGACAAATTTTTCTCTTTATATATTCCAATTTTCTAGTCACGCTGTCCTCCCAATTTTGTTATGCCCAAAGCCAAATGGCAATAACAACAAAAACAGTATGTCAACAGTAGTTTATTGTTGTTTTAAGTGTCATTTGACTTGGAGGCTGCCTTTTGGGCCATTTTAGACAGTTGGCAGTGTGCTAATTTGTAAGCCTTCGCTGCATTTGGAGGCTGATAAGACTTGAAGATTTCAAAAGAAAGAGTCAACTGAGAAAAAAAAGCTATAACTTAATATGGATTTAAAGGAATTTATAAACTTTTAAGAATATATTTAATATGAGTCTTTTGGCTTAAGAAATTGTTATAGATTTTCTTTTTCTTTCAGTGCAGGAGATAGAAAGAGAGAGCTGCCTTTTGGCCATATTCGTAGTGAAACTTTTTGTTGTTGGGCGTTTGACGATCCACGTTTGATGTTTGGCGGCGACGACGCGCATCACGAAGCCATCAAATGTCAGGCGGTGGGCAGCACCCCATTGCGGACACATGGTGTGCCCATAAGGCACAAGGGGAGAGACTGCTCCTCCTCCTCCTCAATGGCTTAGTGGCCATTAGCTAATGTCATGTTGGGCTTAGGCGATGCAGCGATTAGGAAGTTTGTTTACTTTGATGGCTCCAAGGAAAATTGCACTTCCTACAAAGTGGTCCATAAAGTGGTAGGACTTTATTCTTATTTATAAATTGTATGTATACATTCAATTATCAATAATAAGCCAATTACAAATCGATAAATACCTGACTGACCGGGTAATTAATTGCTCAACTCTCCCACAGCAATTCAAGACATTTTGATGGCTTTTCAACTGTCCACATCCGCCTTGGTTGGAGCTGCACTTGCTTGTCCGAGTATGATTGCCCATAAAAATACCAAAAGATGCCGTGCATAAATTAACAACTTTACCTGCACCAACTAAAGCTACCAAGGCATACCATATGGTATATGGACAGACTCACACATTGACAACGACTTAATTACGCCAAAATCAACGAGCAATTGCCATCAATAACATGGGCTATTAATATTCTTCTACCGGAGCCGAAGCTTGTTTATTACCACTTTAAGCCACAATTAAACAGTGAGCCGAGAAAATCAGGCGACAGATGACGCGGCGGCCAAGTGAAAAAAAAAACAACAACACGGCCAACTTCGTCTTGTGCTTGGCAAACAAAAATTTGTAGTAATAGCAAAACTATGTAAATAATCAACAACAACAGGAGTAGAAACAACAACGACTCTGCCACAGAGGCAGAGGCCGAAATGCGTGTGTGATTCATGTTCGGTACCAGGCAGCCAGGTGGAGATTGCCTTATTGCTTTACACTCAAAGAAAATAAAGGGATAATATTATAAATAAAATACTACAATTTACCTAATATTTGAATTATTCGATTTAGAAATCTCCCGAAAATACCAAGGTAAAAATTACTCATACGACATGTGGTCAAGCTCACATTACAATTCCAAATCTTTAAATATTTTCTGGATTTTATCATAATAGAGGCATTAAATATCAAATTAAATAAAAATTAAGATTTCATCTTGTGTTATTCATAAAAATAATATAAAAAACATTACAATATACTAGAATACCTTTTCCAGTGCTTCCAGCCCAGAGAGTGGGCCATGGCACGAGCCGTCGCCAAAAGTGGGCAATTCTGGAAAATCTCGCACTAGTTTTTCCAGCCAGCCACACGCTTGTAATGCGAAACCAGCGTCGAGCGGAAATGCAAATGAAATTAATGTGCTGACAACACGGGCGCGCATGCGCGTTGACACCTTCGAAATGGTGAGAGATACCAAAGGAAGGCTGGCGGGGATGTGGTCAGGCTGCGATCCGTAATCCATGGAGTGAGGTCCGTGGTCCGGGAGAAATTACAATTACACATGGCGGCATGTGCCATATTTTTCTGCTCCTTCAGGTCGGAATGCTTTTTGTTTCTTCTTTTTCTGTTTAGTTTTCTACAGTTGCATCTGACTGTGGGTCGTCTTGTCGTCAGTCTTGTTGTCGCATGTTGCTCTTGCCGTTGCAGTTGCAGTTGATGTTGCTGTTAATGTTGCTGTTGCCAATGCTGTTTTTGTCTGGTTAAACAGGTACTATGGACTACCAACTACACTTGTTAACAACAAGCCAGCAGAGCATTGCCCTTAAAGATGAGAAGCTTAACTCTAGATTAATTAATCACTATAAGTAATCACTTTTATGTATCACTAAATATCCTTTAATTCGCTTAAACAAAAAAACATAAAATGGAATTTTAGAAAGAGTTCTGTCAAAGATTTTAGTACGAACCTGCTGGGATTTTGTGCCACCTCATAAATATACATTATCTCAAAGGAACACAGAGCCGACAGCTACTAATCAACACTTGGCATGTCCTGCTGCTATGGGCTGTACTCGTACATGTTCGCCCTCTTAGCCCTCTTTGATTTCCCCTGCCATGACATAAATCAAACTTCAAACGGCGCGACTGAAGAACCAGCCAAACATCGGCAAACACCTTTCACCCATAAATGGCCCGGCCAGTTGACCATAAACTCCCTGGGCCCGATCGAGTGTGTTAACGCACTTGCCTCCTAATGATAACATTAAAATTGTGTTAAGAAATTAGCTAAGGGGCAGAAGCTAAGGGGGTCCAAGAGGGGCACTATTTTTACTGCACTATACTGGAGACCACAAGTCGTAAATCATGCCTGGAGACAGCGCACTTTCGTAGGAGATTCCTAGAGCCGGCAGCATATTCGCATTATGCGATAGCGAAATGTGCACGTCAATTAAGATACGCTGAGGAATGCCATGCGAAAAACAACGAGGACGAGGACAGGTGGAATTACTAGTGGTGCAGGGGTGGCGGTGCAGGGGAAGCTGCTCCTGCAAACCAGAAGCTTGTCTCTGGCACTTTTGTCAACTTACTTAACAGTTTTTACGCCTGTCAGCTCGTAAATCTTCAGCCGGCGAGGCCATTGTAGGAGATCTCTGAATCCTAGCCACCGGACCGGAATCCTCACTTTGGCTAATTTAAATGAAGCGGCACCGGGAGAAACGCTTTCGGGTATTCCTGATTATCAGAAACAAAAGTAAACATATATTTTCATACATTTTAACAAAAAGTAGAATAACTATCCTGTTTCTATGTGGCTAAAAAATACACATTTTCTTTTGCTTAAAAACGGCAAAGACCTCTAAAGGTAGAAGTGCATTTCCATTACCCAAAATATACTTTCCAAAACTATTAAATTGTCTCAGTGTTCAATAAGCAGCAACTGAAACTGGTAGCCCTTTATTAAAAGTCAATAAATTAATAAATTATCGCATTAAAATAAATTGCATCTAAATGTTCTAAGTTGCACATTAATTAAGCAGATTGCTTGATTTATTGCCGTATCAAGTGTCGTCCGCATCTTCATCGCGGTCCGCTGAGGAGCTAGTCTTCTGCACTTTTGCTGATTTTTATCATCGTCGTCATCCCAGTTGCAGGAATGGGGGAAGACTACTGAGTGCAACAGCCGCTTCCGAAGGGCCCTGCCCATCGTTTGGAACCCCAACCACCGCAACCGCATTCTATGTGTCCATTTACGTGGCTCAAATTGTGAGCATTCTAGGCACCAGATGAGGGAAACTGGACGCCGGCTATGGCTCTCAGTCGGTTGTCTTTTGGATGGGTCTCGAGATCCCTCCTCGATGTCGTCGCTTCACATGGCTTCTTGTGCGTGCCAATTTCCCGCTTATTAATAAAGATAAATAACTTAATGATTATTACGTTTAAAGTGTTTAATTTTGCAGACACTCAGGCGGCACTCAATGCTATTCCATGCCATTTCCTTTATCCATAATGATTGTTGACGGTTTGTTTTCGTAATTAAGAGATTATCTTAAGGTGAATGGAAGTTAGCAAGCCTAGGCAATATTTATTAGATGGTAGAGTTTTTTAAATAAAAATTGATAGAAGAGACTCTATTTGTAACTTACAGTGTTTAGCAATTAAGACACCGCATTTGGTTTTATCACATTTCTTATTATTTCTTTTATTGATTTTTTTTATCCCCCATTGTGCTTACCTATCTCAAAAATATAAAAGTCTTGTTATATCCTTGAGATTCTACAACTGTTTACTTTTCGCCTCTCTCAGCCAACTTCCTTGCCAGTTTGAGCCCTTGTCTTGGCTGTCTGTCTGTCAATACTGGCACTAAAAACGATTATTTAACAACTGTTTAAACAGAAATTTATGTTTATTAATAATATCAACAGCATTTTGCCAGTGGTGCCCCACCGGAGAACGTTTAATCAACGCGCTGGCAACTTTTGGGCAGAGCCTATGAATCAGCCAGACGGATCAAGATCAAGTGCCAAAGGAGTACGGGTCTCAGACAGAGTCGAGGGCGTCGAGGGCGTTTTGTGGACGCGTTTTCGTTTATTTAGCAGCACACACTTGTGGCTCTATATATTTCTGTATATATAATTTTGCGGTGTAACAAGTTTTTGTGCCGCCTGACAGCAAAAGCAGCAGCCGCAGCAGTCGCGTCAGCGGAGGAGTCGCAACTAAAGCTGAAATACAAAAAAAGAGTTAAAATAAAAAAAAAAAAATATAAACGAACAAAAACCAAAAAAAACACCAGCAGAATTCTTGTTTCCACTCGAGATGCTGGAGATCTCTGGAAACATAAATTCAAGGTTAGCGGCTGCGAGAAGCCAAGTACTGAGAAGCGGCGGCACCCAAACCCAGACATTAACCCCTGGGTGACTTCATTTTAGGCATTACTTTTTAAAAAGTAGAATAATAATTAAGAGTTAAAAACAACGAAGAAAACATTGGAATTTTTAAGGTTCCATTATCATAATATTATATATTGACTTTCCCATTTAATGATATGAAACTACGATTTAGTTTTATATTATTAAAAGACAACATAACATAGGGTTTCTAATGTAGTCTAAAGGTGCTAAAACAACATGTTTTCTATTGTTTTCTATTTTCCATTTTTAAGTCCAGAGGGCTTAAAAATTTCCCTCATAGTATCCATATACCATACCATCCATACTCCTAAAATTCTCTCAAAGGCCTTAAAAAAACTTTTAATCATATTTGCTTATGCATTGATAAAAAGTATATATTAATAGTACAAATATATTAATTATTTACTTTCAATGTCAATTATGGGTTAAATTGAGAGGGTAGCTCTTGTGAAGGGATGGGCCGAGCAGACGGACATCCAACAAATGAATTTCATTATATTGAACGCATTCGTGCATTCTACCGCACACGTCGCCGGTAGGTCCTCGGACGGAAAAAAAGTGCAGCCGAGGGACTTGTAATCAGTTGGCAGGCGAACGCATAAAGTAATTGCTAACCATTTGCGTTGGCACCGCCGACAACGAACTTTAGTGGAGTACTCCTGCCCCTGGCCCACCTCTGATCCCTCCGGCTGCCGGCTAGTCCACTCCTTCCTACCCTCTTCGACCCCACTATCCTCACATTTTAGCCGTCTTCTGCGCGGGCGTTCATTAACAGCAACCTGTTGAGTGTTGCAAGTCGGGGCGACAAACGTTGCCTTTTGTGGCAGTCGAGTCGGGGCTTGAAAAGAATTAAAAGAATCAAGGGCGGACTCGCCAAAGTCGAATTAATTGTACTCAGTGGCAGTTTAAAAACATTTTTAGAATTCGTTTTTTAAATCTTTCTATCAAATATTAATGGTAATATGTTTGTTTTTAAAATTCTTGTATTATAAATTTTTCATTAAAGGTCTCATATACCCCATTAAATCATTTTTTAGCCAGAAAATATCGGGTGTTCCGCAGAGACACCCAACAAAAGGAGAACCTTTAGAATTAATAACCAGTCGAGCTTTTGAGTTTCCTTCTGAGCACGAGCTCTTGCCGCATTAATCAAGGCAGCAACAAGTGGCAAGAAGTAGACGGCCAAGAAATCGAAAGTCCAGCAGCCAATGCACTTGTTGTGGTAACTTGGCTCACACCTAAACTCTCACACACACAAACATACACACGTATGAGTGGGCAAAATTCTGGTCTTAACGTAATTGGCCAAATTGACGTTTATATGCGAGGACGAGGAGTTGGTCCGGACTCCAGAGTTTATGATCAGGATTATAGCATTGACAGTCTGCGGCAAAAGTTTATGCACAACAGGAAACACGACGGCCCTAAAGCCAAGAAAATTTACGTGCCTAAAACTTGTATTTTGAAACGGCCGCGAAACGATTTTTGCCTCTTTGGGCCGGGCTCTTTGGGCAGTTTTAATTAAAATGCCATAAATTCGTGAAGAGGAAATTATCATTAAAATTCCCTTACCCGAGTGGAGGCAGAAAAAAACCTTAATTTCTTCCTTATGCATCTGTGAGCAGGTTCGCAAGGTTGCTGGAGAGCTCTGAGATCTGAAATTCGGTAAAAAAATATAACACACTGTGCAAGAGTGGGAATAAAATATATGAGATGCCTTCTACAAATATTGTCTTAATGGAAAAGGAAGTAAAAAAAACGCAAAAGGAATCTTAAAATAAGAAAGTTTAATTTGAAATCTAAAAGGTTTTTTTATTAAAGTAAAGTAAATCATTCAAGAAATCATGCTCCCGTAGGACTTACAACTTAATTTCTGTTTAAGATTCTATGCTGGTACACAATCGTTAAAAGAGTTTAACTAATGCTTTAAATAGCTGAGTTTCTCAGCAATCCAAGGCATTCCAAGGAGGTAGCCCAACAGGTTGCATTTCTACCCATCTCCGACGACGATCACCTTTCCGATGAACCCATAAAGATTGCCGCATTGCTTTATGAAATATTCGATGCCAGAGACTTATCCGCAGGTAGCTGCGATGCGGGCGCAACACGAATTACATACATCAAGCACTAACTACCGACTTAGAGGAGCTCAGTGGCTGGGAAGCCGGAGCCGTACGTAATCTGCAGCCAAAGGCCCCATCCACGTACGCATATAGCTCCTCTTGACCGATAAGGTGGAGGAGGTGGTGGCATATCTCCCATTCACAGTGAACTTTTCGATCAAACAACTTTATTTTAAAAACAAATTAAATAATAGAAATTAATAGTTTTAGAATCATTGAAGAAAATAAACTCTTTAATTAAGTATCATACATTTTTAGTAAAAGCAAATTATAATTCTTAAAGTGTAAGCCAAATCGGCTTCAATAATGTTGCCACTTTTGTTTTGTAACCTGTCGAAGGTGTTGAAGATGATCATCTCGCTCCCTCGGTCTTGGAACAATGAGTTGCATAAATGTACGGGCAAAAGCAACAAGAACGGAATGGAAAAGAAAACCCAGTGTGGCACAAAGAAAAAAGGGCAGAAGACCAGCAACAATTGAGCCGCCTTACGCTGATGATCATCGCTGGCCAAGTACAATTGCCACCATAAGGCCTCCTCCACCCCAAAAACCTCATCCGTCGATGGCATCGGGGCACATCTTCTCACCGTCTCCGGCACTTCTCACTTAGCCTTCACTTGGCCTGGCCGATTGCCGCGATCAATGATCTGGACTCTTGGTACCTTCTTCAGTACCAGACCCTCCAGTTCCTCCACTCCCTCCAGACCCTTCGATCTCCCTTCCAGGGCTATGCCACTTGTACACTTGTTGCTGCGGGTCTGCGGTCGCTCGCATTTCGGTTAATTTTGTTTGATACCCTTTCGTCATGGTATCACTGGCTTTGATCTTATTTAAATAATAGCTTTTTTGTTTGGCTATCATAATTAATATTCTAGCATTTGGAAAGGGTTAGAAGAACAGGTAGAATAATCTTTTCTGATTTAAGACTGTAAACAAAATCATGCTTTTATTTCTTATTAAAGTGGCGAGATTCATTTAATACTTTTTACATATTTTTTTAATAATTAATAGTAGCAGTAATTAGAGAGTATTTTCGTATCATTTGCAATCCATTTTTTAACTCTCCAGTAACTCGCTTTATAGAGACTCTTCAACTTGAGTCTACGCATTCATTTGCGGGCTCATTGTGGCCAGAATTCTCCACAGCTGAGCTGGGTCTGTTTCTTTCAGGGCTCTGGGCCCTGGATCTGGCCACAAGTGACCGCCGTCGACATCACCCTCGCCCTCATCCCATCACAGCCCTTTTGTTCTTTTTCAGCTTTTATTTATTTTAAATTCATTTCTTTCGGGGGCTCTCCTACACACAACACCACACACCATACACACCGACTGTCCGGTTGATTCTTCTCCAACTCGTTAAAACGCGCCTGGAACCGAGAATCATTGGAGAAGACCAAAGAGCAGGGAAGACCTCGACCCGGCCGGGGAGGCATTCTTTTATAATTCCATTTCGCGAGAATTGGCCGATGCGCCCTTGGAGTCTGTGTACTGGAAAAAATTAGTGGTAAAATTTTCATAAAAACTCAACAGTAAAATGCTTGGAAATATCAAAAGTCTGTATTCACGAAATGTTGGAGGGGCTGGCTATTTTCTTACAGTGTAAAATTGGAGCACGAATTCGCCAGCGATTCTCAGCCCAGACCTTTCAACGTTCCACAGAATCTCCTTCACCGTCCCAGCTCGACCGCATCGCATTGTGTATGGTGCGTGGATTATTGGTTCGCATCTCGGATGGGTCGTGGATGGCCCAAAGGCGAGTGGAAAGTACCTGTTGCCGTGGCTCTTTGTTGTGGTTTTAGGATCAGGTCCCAGACTTTGGACCGCGTCCCCAGAATCAGACGCTCGAACGTGCACCGATCTCGTTGATTCGCCTCGCCCTTCGCCTGCACTCGGCCTTTATTTTTTTTTATTATTTTTTAGCTGTTCCTCCTACTTTGTTTAGGAGCGTTTTCGTTTGCCTTTAATGTTGGGTAATAATATTATGCCATGACCCTGCCATGCCCTGCTGCTGCTGCTGCAGGTTCATGATCGCTTTTGTTTTTATTTTTATGCTGGTACAGGTGGAACGCACCCGGCACCGGCCCAGGGCACGTTTGTCCAAGAAATTCTATGAAACCGAAATTGAAATTTCAATTTGTTCGAGTGGAGAATGGGACTCCAGCTCGTATTTTACTTAACCACAGAGGGGAAGCCCTCAAGACCCTACTCTTCACATTTTTTTCGCTTCACCGTTCCAATTACGAAACGCAAACACTTGGCATAATAAAAACAAAGACAATATATATTATAAACAATTGCTGGGCGTTGTAGTACTTAGAAGTTCGGCCCACACATGCGACTTCTTGTCAGCTCAATTAAAAAATCAAACGTCCAAAAGCCAAACTGTTGACACATCCCCCTTAAAATGGGACGAATAAACAAATTTCGAGTGCGATTCGGAGTGCGAGTGCGAGTGCGAAGACATAAGAATAAGTCAGAATCGGAACTCAAAACAAACAAATATGAATCTCGGATGGAGGGCCTGATCGACAAGCGACCGTGACATGATTTCCGTATGGAAACTGCGCCGAATTCAGAATCTCTTCAAGCTTGGTGGTCCGACTTATCCAAAACTGATAACTACCAACCAGATTGAATTGTTTCGGTCGAGTGTGAAAGACAAATTGATGGCGGGTAGTCTTAGATGTCGGGTCCGAGCCCATAAATCACAATGTAAAAGAGCATAAACTTTGACTAATGAAAGGGTTAATGGATCAATCTGTAAGAACTGAGGCTGTAAACAGGCCACCAACAATGAAGATGGCAAGATAAACTTAAAACAGAAAGCTTCTACCCAAAAACTAACTCTTGAAACTAGTAACTTTTCATTACCAAAAACAAAGATCTTATAAACAAAAAAACTAAGACTTTGTCCAATAGGCAGACATCAGCCACTCGGTTGTTACTATTATTAGGCCTCGCCTTCGCCATCAGAAGCAGTTAAAGCTAATAAAGCCATTTCACACCTGCCTGCGAAAATGAGTGCAGTTTGCCCCCATTAACTCGTTACAGATTGCTTATAATTAAATTATAATCAACCCCGTGGCGGCCCCAACTCCGGTTAACCAGAGACGGGTCTAACCAGGACCAAGACCGGATCTCACTGCATCTGACATGCATCTAACAAGCTTGCCAGCTACGAGTATCTAATCAACGTACAACGTCAAAACATCAACACCTCAAGTAATCAAAATCACTTTAGAATTTCAAATCAGACGATGGCCCGGGGAGTTGTGGATGCTGGATCGCTCCATCAGTCCGTCAGTCAGTCAGGCGAGAGATTTTTCAGCCCGCCCAGTGGCCAAGTGGCGTTTACTGGAGCACTCGCCCCGCTCCGTTCGGTCCTCAGCCGAAGCTTCATCATCTGCCCGGTCTCATCCTTGGCACGCAAGCGACGACAGTTCCAGCCCAGCAAAAAAAAGCTAAGATTATTCAAATTTAATGGCCGACGAAGGCAACGCGTGAAGAGCCTTCCCGGGCAAGCTAGCCAATTCTACACTGGCAATAATCTAAGCGAAAAGTTATGAAAAGTTTAAATATTTGGAAATATTAAAAAAAACTAGAAAACTAAACACATTAGCGTTTTTAGTTGCTTGGAAATTTTCTTTTGATTTTGAATATCAGTGCAGTTTGGCTAAGCAGTTCCGCTAGACTCGGGCTTGTCATCATGATTGATACGTTTGATGGATTGATTTGAGTAGATGCAGTGCGCCAATCCAGTCCAGACCAGTCCACGGCAGTGTGTGTGTCCAGAGTGTCCAGTTGGAGCTGCAACCGAAGCCGCAGCTTTGGCTGATTGATCGCGGCGCGTTGATTACAATCACAATCGCAATCCACCGAAGTCGGAGCTGCAATCCGATTTGGAGTCGGAACAACGCACATGCTGCTGGGAATTCAATCAAAAGTGTCAGCGCCAGTAACTGAAAAACATCTAACTGGGTAACTGGGAGCTGCACTAACTAGCCCAGAGGCTGCCACAGAGATCCCCGATGCGAAACAGGTACTTTTCGCTATGATGATGACGATGACGATGACGAGATGATGATTACGACTACGACTACGACTACAACTACAACGGCTACGATGGCGGCAAGTGTCTGTTTTGTCTTTTAGTGCCATGTTATATGCCACCTTAATGATCTTGTCTCGGCCAGCCGAGGCGACTCTGCAACATTTTGACCACCAACGGCGCCTTTATTGACTCCAAACTCCACACTCCAAAGTCCTCAGTCTCTGTGGCTCTCGGCTTTTTCCACTCTCAACTGGGGTGGCCCGAAGTGGAGCCTATTAAGTCATAGCCTCGACTTATTTTAAATCATTTCACAGCTGCCTTGGAGTAGAGCTGAGCACTTACACATTACAAATAGGTGGCCAAGAGAAGGTTATTAATATAATTAATAATAATTTTATACACTAATTTCACGCTCTTAAAATGGATCCAAAAATCATGCAATAAAAACTTAGAATTCATTAATTTTTCAAGACCTTAAACTGTTTCTTTTGTGGTTTTAAAAACCTTAAAATATCAAACTATTTTGTAATATTTTCTAACTATTTTAAAGCCTAAGAAATTTTCAAAAACCGCCAAACTATCACCACCATCGAAGACCTGCCCTGCCCATGAATAATGGGCCGTTGGTGCCTCATTTGGATTATGTTGTACGATTTCCACAATGAAAAATTGCCAATCGCCAGGGGACAATAGTAATGTTATGGAGAATCAACTTTTATGTTAATTTTTGGGCTCGTAACTTTTAAATGGATTTTAATTAGCTTTTTTTTGTTACCCTTGTGCTGAACGAATTTCAGCAATGATTTCATTTCCATTTCCATGTTAGTACACATGCAGCACTTGTCGGCCTTTCCAAAAAACTTTTGAACTAAGCCGCTCCGAAGAATATTGAAATTGGTTCAGACCATTTCTTGTAATTTTGGAAGACGAAACCTACAAAAAAATGTAGTAAGTTCGACCTGATTGATGGTATTTTAATAGAGCGTGAGAAAAAATGAGTATTCTGTCGGTGGTTTTTTTTTTTGACAATTGAATGTACGGCACCTTGCATTCATTGTGGCTCACTTGGCGTGTGATTGATAAACGCTTAGCTAATTAGCTTAGCCCCACTTTTAATGATCTCTGGGAGAATTTTTGCTGAGAATCTGAGCAAAGTGGAGCACCGCACAGCTGGGTTTTTGGATGTAAATGAGGGAATTATTTCAAATAGCGGCGAGAGGGGAGAAAAAAATTGAGATATGGTCGGGTACCGCTAAAATGTATACCGAATATCTACCCGCAAATGAACACAACAACAGATTCTTTAATTTCAATGTACAACCTGTTGCAACTGCAGTGGAGAACAAGCGCCAAACGAAAGACTCAGGACACGAACTTGTCTTACACAGAACAACAAAAAGCAGCCAGCAACAAGGAAACAACAACAGCAAGAACAACAATAGCAGTTGGCAGTCTCAACTCTTTGCCAGTCTTTCCAACAGTCTTACCAACGGCAACGGCCCCGAAAAACTTTACGTAATTAAGCAAAGAACGTCGCGCTAATGTCGCACATAAGTCACACGGAGCACTCCCGCAACAACAACAGAACAGAAACCGCCAGCCGAACAAAACGGTTAATGTTTTCCCCCCATCACGCCTCTGCCGACTGATTTCCCAAATTTGCCTGCCAACTAAATACCAGCAGCCAAACCAGGACACTGGAAAATAAATATAGGAGAATATGTGCCATAAAAATTAATATTAAGTAATGTTCCTTATATTTATCTAATAAACATTAACATTGAAAGGACAACCTGAACATCCTTTGCTGAGATATGAAGCTTAAAGTTTGACAACTTTTTCTCTAACTACCCAAAATCGCAGTTGTTGTTTTGCCATGTTTTGTTAGCCCCGACTCATTCACGCGAATTTGTTTGGCAATTGAACTTGGCTTTGGAAACATTTCGTCGTTTGAATTCGATTTTTTCGGGACCAGCCGTCGGCGTCTGAGGGCAACGCGTTTTTGATTAGCTTTCCGCATTTTAGCGGCATTTGGCACTCAGCACCGGCCGGAAAAGAAGTGGGAGAAAAAAAAGAGTTAAGAAAGAAGGAATTAGGAGTCAAAGCCACAGCAGCAGCCGCAGCAGCCGCAGCAGCCAAAGAAGACGACGACGATGGCCAAATGTGATGCTTATCAGGAATCACGAATATTTGTTTGCTGCTGCAGCCAAACAAACCGAAGAAGTTGTGTTCGAATGGTTTTTTGGTTTCTTTTATTTATTTATTTTCTTATTTTGTGGCAGCTTTTCCCGGAGTCGGGGTATGCCACTGATTGTGAGACTGCGACTACGACTGCGAATCATTCCTGCAGGAGTCGGAAATCCCAAACTTGACTCACGACGCATTTTTCTTTCAGATATTTTGCTGGACTATCTATAAGTTTAATTTCAGCAAATGGCGTCAAGTGTATCAAATGGCTATGAAAAGACCTTATGAAAGTTTAAATACTCTACAATCCTTGCAATTTCTTGTTTGTTTCGAACACTCCAAAGCTTTCCAGAGTGACAACGAAATCATTAAACCCTTAAGGGGCAAACCGAAAACTAAAGATTATTCAAAACAGTTGCATAAACAGTTGGCAGAGCTTTATTGGCGCCCAAGAGTCACCAAGCCCCCACCAAGCTGCCACCCACACAAGTTGGTGGTGCAAAAGTGCCATGGCGTTGCCACATCGCTGCCGAGAGCGGGTAGCGTGGGCGAATCCAGTGGGGGCCTCTTACAAATGATTTTGCCAAAATATTCAACGTATGCATATTTTTTATAATTTTCACAAATTGATAAACAAAATTGCAAGTGATTTTTCATTGTTGCGCCGACACTGCCGACTGTGATCGTGAGTCACACCAGCGGGATAATTATGATGCCAGATAATGCATACTCGTAGATATGGGGATACGGAATACGTTTTCCTGCTCATTTTCAACTCCACTCGACTTCGACTGGGCTAGAGCGGAGTAGACTTCACTCGAGATTTCATTTTCATTTCGGCACACGATACGGTGGCAGTAGTTTTGTTTGTGACAGCTGCATTGGACTTGGACACTTGGAAATCGAGGAAACTGCTTGGCGCCCTCCTTTTGTCGGGCCTGTGGACTGTTTGTCGCTGTGATTTGCCCAACTCCCCCTTTCAGCCCCTAAGATGCACTGGAAATAAAAATAAGACTCATGATTACTCAAAAACGTCGTCATTTCAAGAGGATTTTTATCCTTTAGTGCCTAAACGTAGCAATTACTTTAACAAAGGTTTACCAAAAAGCCTCCTACCGCTTCCTTATATTAAAAATCATTTTGAGAACAGTTTCCCCAAGTGCATTTATGGACATGTGGGTTCCTTCCACTCTACTCCACTCATAATGCAGACCATTGTCTGCGACCAGGTTGCATTTTACGAGCGGCTTTGTTTGCGCTTTGAGAATTATTATGTCATAAATTAATAGGCGCAATTTTTACTACCTATGGGGGACACTTTACATACCCCGATACCATAAGGGACACTTGGCTAGGTGAAAAATGCTATGCAGGCTCTGCATTAGCCTAATGTTTGGCCATTTTCCATGTGTTACATGGCCCACGATATAATCAAATACAAGACAAAGACTGCTCTTGATGAAAGGAAATGATATTTAAAATAGTTTTCGTAAATAAATGTTTCCTTTGATCTTATAAGATTTAGGATAAAAAAGATTGGTTTACCTTGATTTCCGACAATTTAATTTAACCAAGTCTGTGAACTGCTAAACTAGAATAGTTTTAAGGCAGTTTTAACCTTTTATCCACTTTGCGTGTTGTTTCATTTTTATACTGAAAGCTGTATCTCTTGTTTTGGCTAAGAGCTCAGCATGTTTGTTAACAGAAAAAGAAAAAGAAAAAAAAAAAGATATAGAAATAACGTTAACAACACGCCCCGTAGCACCAGACAAACTCCGCAGCCATCCGCACACTCTTGGCCAACAAATTTTGGGCCAAAGTCTGCACAGCTGTCTGGGGCACAAAGTTCGCTTTTTGTGAGTATGACTCATTGGGGTCTGCAGCTTGTCTGCCGCTATTTGTTGCATATATGATTTTATTAGTTATCCACGGACTGCAGTTTTGTTCTCCCCGGTGTTGCAAGCATTTATTTTATTTTTTATTTTTATTTGGACTACACCAAAACGCCGCTGGTCGTTGGTCAGCCTCGCAGTCGCATGTCTTGCAGTGTGTTTTGTCAATTAAGCCGCAAATTTGCCAAACATATTCAAAAATCGCGTTTTACAAATTTCCAAGCAAATTAAAACCTGACTTGTTTCTATGATTTTTTTCCTCACTTTTTGTGTCTTTTTAGTTTTGGTACTCATATGAGTTGGTTTTTTGCCACTTTGGAAGCTTGGCTCGTCTTATCAGAGCCACGACATCGTCGAAATATCAACTCAAATGACCATTATTAGCGGTAAATAAACTCAACTTCCAGGCAAACCGCAAGACCTCGACCCAGAGCAAAGCCAACCCAGAGAAACACTGCCGAGCAGTAGAAGTAATAAAAGATCATGTTAACACAGTGCAAAACAACGGCAATAAACGAGGCAGTGGGGCAGGGTAGAAGCCAGGGGATTGCCATCATAAGTCTTGGACAAAATCGAATTTAAATACTCTTAAAAATATAATTATATGAAAGCCAAATATCAAGTTATAAAGAGTTTCAAGCTTGGTTAAGCTTAAAAATCTCTATGATATTTTGTTTTCAGAATTTTCTTGCCACTTTATCAGAAAACCAATACTACCCTTTTGTACAACTACTTAGTGGAAAAATCCAATGGTAATGCCAAAGTCAATGGAAGGAAAACTTACATCTGATAAATGATATAGAAGAGCTTTTTGCGGCTGCAACGCAGCATTCGAAGCAACTGAAGCTGCACCAGTGGCAAAAATATTGTCACAAAACTCGCCAGAAATCGCCGGAGAAGCGTCTGCGAGGCTTAACCTGTTGCTGCCGTTGGGTGCAATCCTGGCCATTGTTCTGCCAGGCGAGCGCTTATCGGCTCTTGGCCATGGAAGCCAATTAGGCGACATTTTTTGCACCATCTGCCGTCGCCGTCGCCGCCGTCGGTGGCAATTATGAAAATTGCAATTTTTATTGCACCCAAGTGGCAGTGGCAGTGGCAGAGAGAAAGAGATTGAGAATTCCAGCAATTCCTTCCGCCTCCTCCGCTTATAGAATCTTTAATAATTACGCTAATTGGCAGCCAGGTGCCTGGAAATGACTTTCGGGCTAACCAAATGGTAAATGTCCCAAGGATTCCCAAACTGAAATTAATTTCGCATGCCGCTGCACGTTCCACAAAAAATAAGAAACCAAGAGCAATCTCTCTTAATGGTCATGCTGCCGGGAGCGTGATTCACTTTGACCTCCTCCACCAGAGCTAAATACTCCATTCCGCGCATCATGCTCCAAATCTACATAAATCTGTAACCGAATTTCGACTGCAGGCCACATACAAATGTGGGATGCTTAGTAGCCAAGTTAACCGCAAAACGGGGGAGAAAAAAATAACATTCAGGCCATGTGTGAGCGTTTTTGGTCTTTGTTAAAATTGTTTTCCATTTGTCGATTTGCTATGCGGAAGAATCGATTTTGGAGCTGAGCTACCTCGCACACGATTTCAGCGATTTACGATTTATTAAAATGAATTAATTTGAGCATTTCAGCCTTGTTGGTTAGTTAACTAAATGCCCGGCATTTTAATGATGCCAATGAGAATACTGGAAGCCATGCCATAGATCATGTTTGGTCACAAATCGTATTAGCATTCACTTAACCTTTCTGGAACTTTATTTGCGGGCTTTGAATGGCTAATGAAACTGCAAATGGAAGAATTCTAATTATGAAAATTCTAAGCTTTTAAGTCCTTTTAGGAACTAAGTGAAACCTTTAAAAAAAAACCAATAAAATGTACGAGTGCCTCTGTAAAAAGTTTATTTTCCTTTTTTTTCAGCTCCTGTCTACTTTATATGATTGATGTCCGGAATAACTTTCTCTGGCCGGAGCAGGAATCAAACACAAGGCATAAACGCGTAAACAATATCCTATAACCCTTGGCTTCGCGGCCAAATGGCAAAAGCCAAAACAGCAAAACAACAAAAAACAGGCACTTAAAATGCCAAAGTCAATTCGAGCCAATCGACGGGGCGAATGAGCAAACGCCTGTCAATGCACCGAGCCGAATGAAATTAGGTAATAAGCAGGCCATATAGAAACACATTTATGCGACCGCGAGCGGGTCCAATTTATAGTCCGAATCCAAGTCCGAGTCACTTTTCATTTCCAAATGGCAACGGCAAGTGCGCCACAGAGGCTTCAAATCGATATTGGCTTATAGTGTTGGGCATATTGATTGGCAAAAATATAGTATAGCCAAATAAAAAAGGCTAAGCTTGGGTAAGATGGGCGAAACGGTTGAACGTTTTGATTTACTTAAAAATTTTAATTTTAAAGATAAAAGATAAAGATTTAAGATAGTCATTTTTCAGACCAAACCTATATATACTTTCTTATGTAACAAATTGGAGAAAACCTTTCATATGGTATTAAAATTATTATAAATTCTATAAGGTGATTTAAAAGTACCTATTAATATTAGGTTTTACTATTTGATCTAATGATGTTCTTCAGAAAAGTATTCTAGGTACTAAAACGACTAAGAAGCTTTACTAAACCTTAATTATTCTGGCTGAAAAATAGCCAATCTGGCCGCACCTATTGAAGAAAGGCAGAGATAATTTATAAGGCCCCAAATGCCTCGGCCAGACGACCATAAAAGTCCTGGACCCGACTCTCGGACTCTCAGACTCTCCGAATCCCCGACTCCCGGTCCAAATCCAAGTCCAGCTCCAGCTCCAGGCGGCTCTGTCAGTCGGACTGTCAATTGACTGGCAACACTTCGCAAATGCGGCGCCCGTCGCGACCAAACAAAGCCACAGAAATCGGACAGTCGGACATTCGGACAATTGGACACTCGGACCGGGACACTAAAATGAATTGAAACTAATATGCCAAAGTGAGTGGAGTGGAGTCGTCTGACAATGGTTCCCCATGATTCTGAGCTTGTGGCCGCAGGCGAAGTAGTCCCAAAAAAAAACATAGCGAAAGGATATAAAGTGACCAAAACAACAAAAATAAAAGCCACTATGCATGATTACCTAATGCAGTGATTGAAATTGGCCTAGTGATGTGGTCGTGATTTAAACCCGGGTTCTTTTTGATGGAAGACCATAAATATTGCGGGAGCAGTTTCGCATTAATTAAAAGAGATTTATACGAAACCCAGTTTATAAAAGACTTTTAGGTTTAAATTAGATACGCTTAAGAGTCATTACCAAAGATTTATGAAGAAAGCAGTTATAGAATCACATGAATTCTAAAGAAACTGACTAGCCACTGTTTTTAATGGCTTTAAAATATAATATACACTTTATTTTCTTGAGGTTTTTTTTTATAGATTAGCTTTCAAATTCACGTCGCCATCTGCGTTGCACTTTTGAGCCCAAAAAGTGTGACTATTGTGATTAATTTTTATAGGCGCTTTTTGAGCGGTGATTTATTGTCGCACTGATATAAATCATTTAAAAATGCAAGCAATGCAATTTTTGTCAGGCACATTTAATTATGCACTAAATAAGAGGTGTCGCACGAAAATGTTTACAATAAATTAATTGAAAATCAATTAGCGGGCCCCAGCGAACCGCGCCAAAGCCGATCAATAAAAACCGCGACTTCGATTGCGGCTGCCACTGAATTATTGTCAACTCTCTGAAATGGGCAAGGTAAATGGTAAGAAATTATTATTGAGTGAACTGAATTATGAGGCACAGTGCGGCGGCAGCAACAGGATCCATAAAAATCGCCCCAACAACTGCTGGTTTTTGTCGATTTTTGCCTGGAACTTTTTTTTTGGCTGCAGGTGAAATAGAAATATTTGCCAGAGCCAATCTATGAGTGCGGCAACAAATTAAAGTGCATTGCCGTGTATGGGGCCATAAAATTTTATATTATTTGCATGCGCTGCCCAGCAACTCACTTCGTATTTATTAATTAGAAGAAAAAACACTTGGCTCCACTCTTAAGACCAATTCAGACTCGCCGGCCACTCATAAAGCCGTGTATATAATTTTAGTCAGCCGCTGAGGTGTTAATTGCACAGTGGTAGTGCCTGCTCTACTCCGGTGGGTATTTTGGGTAATGCTCTGGATCCGAATTCGAATCCGAACTCGCAGTCATATGCCCGCCGGTTGCTATCGATTGAAAGTGTGAAATTGCAAAGCAATTGTGATTTCCAGTCCAGTCTAGGCCGAATCTATGGTAGTTTTTCCAAAAATAAAGCTCAAAGGGGCTGCTTGCAGTTGGCAAATTACATCAGGTGTTCGACGAAGGGGGCTTGGATGCAGTTTATGATTTGTTTTTGTGCTGATTAGCCAGTGGGTGTGGCCCCACCGATTGGCCCAGTTAACGGCCCGAGAGTGTGGATACTAAATTGGGAATAAGGTCTCGAAAATTATTCAATTTGTAGAGAATTGAACAGAATTCACAACCCATCAGTTCCTTTTGTTTAATTGCATCCTTCGAAAAACAATCTTTGATTCCCGAAACAATGCAATTGCTTTCCACCTTTCCTTGAAAAGGATCAAAAGGTTATGGGATTGCCATGACTGAGAGAAAGTTATCAACAACATGCATATGAGCTCCATCAATCACACAATCACTAGCCAGAAAGAAATCCAAAAAGGAAGGAATAGTATTGCTTGCAGAAAGTGTTTTTCTCAATCCCCAGCAGAGGTTTTCCCTCCGCCCCAATAACGACAAGTACAACCAAAAAAAAAACTATGAAAAACCTAAAAAAGACAGCGAATGCTGTGCAATAAATTTACTTTAATTTCTCATAAATTTAAGCTTTGCATATTTTTTGCATACTGGAAAGACAATAGCTTTGTGCTGGGCCAACACCCGCGCACATTTCCATGCAAATGAGATGGGAGATGGGGAGTCGAAGGAGTCTCAGCTTTTTACTTTGGTCCAGAGGTCTCCAAGAGTGGGTGACGGCTAAACACCATTTGACGCCGCTGTTGGCTCTTTTTGGACTCTTTTGGACCTGGCCGAAATGCCGGCGACACTTTTCTGGCCGGCCAGTCTGCAAAAGTCCAAGATGTCCATCAACGCCTGCGTGTCTAACGAAGGAACGAGAGTCGCCGCACATCAAAGCCTTTGGCGCCACCTTGGCCAACAGTGTTGCCAAAATGGCACCAGTTTTAGCTTAAAGGGAGAATTTTTTAAAAGTCGAAAACAGCTAGAAACTTTGCTAGGAGTATTCACTATTTATTTTTTAATGAAAATGAATAGATAAAATTATTTGTGTTACAGAAGCCAATATAAATCCAAACATTCTAACAATTCCTTGACAAAAACTGAAGTTTTGATTATTTTAAAGATATTAGAGACAAATTTGGCATCACTTCTTGTCCCAACCAAGATGCGGAACAGGATGCGGAAAGACGCAGGTCTAACTTTATGGCTGACACCAATCAACTTTAGCTTGCCGGTTCCAACAACGATGTCTAACGCCTTGGATTTTAACCTCGACAATACAGCGCCCCCATCTGATCTATAACTCAGTTGGCAGAATGGACTTGCAACTAAAGGTGTCACTCAGAGAAAGAAAAATGATTATACAACGAGTAATATATTGAAACCATATATGTATCTATAAAAGATTTCTAAGATTTCAAAGTAATAAAAACAATTTTATTTTTAGAGCACAAACGAATAAACTAATTTATTTCCAAACAATCACCTTTTAGAATCACAACCTGGAAATAAATTAATTACAGCTTCCACTTAGGAAATTGTAAGTCTTAATATTTTCCCTCGTGAAATTTCAACGAAACAAGCCTAAGTCACTTTTCCGAAGGTTAAGGATTTTGGTTCCACTCCATGCCCGTATCAAGTGGCCATTATTTCGTTCCTCTGGCGTTGACACCCACAGACAATTTACAATAATGCGGCTCATCAACTCGCTTTTGAAAGAGAAGCCCGAGAAACCCAGCCCCGTCTGGATTTAGTTCTTGGGCAGAAAGTGCCACCTTAAATTGGCCTTTTATCTGTCCGCACCCTTCGACGTCTGTCTTGCGATTATTTGTGCTTTTTGTGCTTCATCGAAATCCTTGACAAATCCGCACTTTTATTAGTTGGCAATTTTTCGACAAGGCAGACGACTGCGACACGTGCCCTGAAGACGTTAAAATGAAAGCGGAAATGAATGCTATTTGTTTTTATCATCGATTGGCCAAGAGGGAAGATGCCATTCGCCAAAATTCTTGAGAACTACCACTGCAAAAAATATCGAAAAAACTAGCCAAGAAAATGTATATAATTTGTTCCAATTAATGTCAAGAAAATGAATGCAATTTCAATTACAGTTTACCTTTTCAAGGACACTCAAATTACATTCTAAAACTCACTCCCTGAGGCATTTTCACCAAGCATCAATCGTTGCTTCAATTATATGACACAATTACTATGATTTCCTTTTACAATTCAGCGTAATTTGTCGAGGACTTTTGTCTCACCCCATTCAACTTTCAGTGTATGTTTCCGTATCCTTGTCCAGAAATCCGCCCCTATTTCTGACGATCAACTTTTGGCACAATCCCATCAGCAAATCTAAATCTGGTAAACAGACGAAACCTCAAATAATATGCAGAGTAGAGTCCGAAAACTAAGGGTGACACGCTTCGATGGAAGAAAATATTAATTTATATTATTTGCAAGGCTGCAGCATGCCGCAAAGTGTGATTGTGACAGGTACTGAGCCCTGGCGACAAAGGACTCGAATCTGTGGCACGTGACCGGCGCAATGCAAATATGCATAAAAACTGAAGATGCTATTGGCCGACCGAATTGATAGTGTTCGCACACGACCATTAAAAGCTAAAACTGCCCTCTGGGGAGGGGTGATGCTGGTGTTTAGGGGTTTGCCGAAATCTTGCTGGAAAATTAGAAAGAAAATAGCTTTGATTTCATGAAAAAATGTTAGGGAAATATGCAAGAGAAGAGGAATAGAAATTATAGTCAAAGAAAAAGATTATATTACTCAAGAATATATCCTTAAAGAATTATACAAAATTCCCTCACTCTTTATTCTTGAATTAAATGTTCAACAAGCAGGACTTTTTATATTTTTGAAGATAGGAAGGTTCTCTGAAGATATCTTCCTTTTTAGAAAATCAAGAACTTTAGAATATCATTAAAAATATACCTAGCTTGAAACTAGCCAAGTCTGCAGCATTTTCCCACAGGGATGCTGCTCAATTTTTGGCCCAAGGGAGGAAAAAGCATATGCTGAGCTTCACATGGACACGGCAGCGATTCCCACACCGCAGGCTATTGACAACACACAACAACATTCGATTGTAAAACTCAAGTGCCGGGACCAGGAGGACACGAGGATGTGGATATCGGATGAGGATGATAAGTACCATAAAGGACCGGGTCGGGCATTGAGAAATTAAAGCCATGCACGCACCCGTCACCCTCTTTCTCGGACCAAATTGATGGCCAACAGACGCTCGCTGTCTGCCGCAGATACAAATGTATCTCCTTGCCTCCGTCAAACCGCCGAGTATTGTATCTTTGTATCTGCACCTTCGCCCCGCTCTGCCAGGACTTTCCCACGTTCTGCAAAGTGTTGCCGGTCCTGGGGGGTGGGTTCTGGTACTGCGCCCCGTTTTAATTGCCGCCTCCCTTCGGCTTAGCAGCCGGATCATCCCCCGGATTGTATCTGCCACCGTGTATCTGCCACTAGCTGGTGCTACGGCTGTCAGCTTCATTATTTGCTATTTTAGCAATTTGATGGCAAACTTTGACCACGGCTCATTGAGTGACTGACAGGCGGGCTGCACTGGGAAAAATATAATCGGAAAACAGAGTCAAATAAAATTCATGAATAAATATTGCATTGGGATTTGCAAATTTTCCATAAATTTATGAAGCGGATATTATTCTGAAACTTAAAAAGGATAAGGGAAGGTTTCAAAGGATTTTCAGCCAAGAAACTATACTTTTAAATTTTGCGAGTTATGAAGAAATACAATGTTTTTAATACAATATTCGTTTTTCTGTGCACGTCTGCCATGTCATGGTTTCCTCTCTCAACGGCTGCTGCTTTCCACGGTAGCAGCAGATCCCGAAATTGAACACAATGAACATTTTGCCACTTCTTAGGCCATTGTGCCGGACCAGGCCATAGCAGGAATCCATTGTTAATTGATTATGAACCGAGGCATATCTACACTCATAACCATGTGAACCTTGACCTCCCACTCAGCAAAGAGGCTGGCACACCAGATGACGTGGAAACATAAACATCCCTTCTTTTATACCACGAAACAAGGTTGATGATTTAATAGATGCATTTGCTAATCGATGATTTAAAAAATAATTATTTATAATTGGTCAATCAAAAGGACCTTAATAGTATTCAATTCAAAGATATTTTGGAATATAGAGAACATATATCACTCCAGGCACCACGTTTTTTTTTTCTAAGCCTTAATCCTTGGAAACTAAAAATTAAAACCCCCGTCCATTTTTCGACCCACACTCCCCACCCAACTCCGCCCTCTAACTATCCTTCCCAATCGCGATCAGTTTGGCTCTAATTTAATTTGCATTTTAACAACTTTTTGCGTGTGGCTCGGGGTTTCAGTTTGCGAGTGGCATTGCGAGTGGTCAACAAAAGGCGTGACTGCAACATGCGCCAAGTGCGTGAAACGCCAAAATAACACAGCAACCTGCCAAGATTTTACCTGCGGCCGCCGGGCACTCAAGCCGCGCACAAATTAAATTAGTTTGAATAAACAGCGAGCTACAAAAAACGAAACTAAAATGAAATAAAAGCCAAGTGCATAATAAATGAACAGCGGAACGAAGGAGGTTCGCAGCCAGAACTGGGCGCAGCCCCAATATCGGGTAAGCCGAAGTAATAAGAAGGAAACCGAATCGAAACCAAAAACCAAACCGAACTTAAATCAAGTCAGAAACCAAAACGGAGGAGAGATGACCATGAAGGCCCATCCCAATTTAACCCGAAGCTGTGACTTCGGCCTGCGTGGGCGCAAAAGCTTGCGCAGGTGATTTTAATCGCATGCCAGGAATCTGGCATAAACAGGTGAACCACCGAAGACTCCACCGACTTCGAATCAGACTCAGACTCCAACTCCGACTCAAAACTCCAACTCCAAAATGGACCGCAAGGCAAAAGGCAAGCAAAAAAAAATAACAAAATTAAATCAGACACAGAAAAAAAGGTCCCAACGTGGCAGTTAACGATGTGACCGTGAGTTGGTTCAAAGGATATAGAAATTGTAAACCAAATATTTCTCAAAAACTTCAACAAATTCTGCAAATAATAAAATAAGTAGATTTATTATCTCTGAATAAAATTTTAGTCAGTTTTATGCTCTTGAGTTTCGTTTTCAACTAAGAAATTGTAAAGGCTTTTATTTAACACAACTTATTTATCAAATAAATGAAAAAAACTACGATTTTTAATTCTTATTTAATAAATTAATAAAAGAAACCCTCCAACCCTACAGTGCGTTTCGTGTCACGTAATCATCATCCATATTCAATGTCGGAACACCGCAAATGAGCCCGAAAGGATGCGACTCTTGTGGGGGATTGCGGAGCAGGAAAACGAAACGAAAATTGTAAATCACGAATTTTGCTGGAAGATATGCAAAAAAAAGGCGCACATTTTGTAGCAAATTGAATTTTCAGCAGAAAATCCCCAAGAAGGCGGTAGAGAACTTTTGTAGCGAGGCCTTGTTAAAGGCGAAAAAATAAGAATCAGCCGCGCGCGCTTGCGCATAAATTTTCAGGCCTTCCGAGAGGCAATCCAAAGGCTGAAAAAAGGCAAATATAAATAAAAATAAGAGCTGCAACAGGTTGCAAGAGCCAGAGCCAGAGCCAGAGCAACATCAACGGCAGCAGTTGAAGCATGCCCCAATCTGCATATACAAGCCATAAAGCAATTTCCATTTGCTCCCCAAAAAAGGCGACAAGGGCGAGGCAGTAATGGCAAGAGGCAACCTTGATCCTTGTCAAGTGCAGAAAATCGGGGGAGGCCATTACCGGGGTGCAGGCAGCAGACTGAGGAGGAGGACATCCCTGGCAGGCAAAGAAGAACCAAACCAGACCAAAACCGAAGGCTCCCTTCTTTAATAAGTTCGCAGCTTTTGCGGATTTCTCGTATTCTGTTCTGATTTCCGAGACTCTACGCATTCGGTATTTTATTTACTCGATTTTTTTATGCAAATTCCGATTTTTATTTTTATTTACATTTGCCCAAAGGAAAAACAAAGCCAGCAAAGCCAACCAAGCTAGCAAGAGATGACGACGGCGACGAATTCATTTCGTTTTGTTTGTCGTATGCAAAAATTGTTATGGCCTGGCCATAAGGATAGGCTTTTGGATAGAGTCTCCTCCGTAGCTCTGAGAGTCTGTCTGTCGCTGTTGTTACCATTTATAGCCGTTGGCTGTTTTCCGTTGCCAAATTAGTGAATTTACATGTTGAACAATGATCAATGTTTTGTTAGCACATGTTCGCCAGTTTGCAGCTTGGCTACATGCGATTCGCCAGATATTCGCGGTTATAGCCAAGTTAACTCCAACTACGAGAGGAATCCACTGCATATGCAAAAACAAAAACAATGAGAAAAATTTGTTTAAAAACCAACCGAAGCCTCTTTCGGCCGGTCAACTGAGGTAATAACAAGTGCAAGCGTGGGTGGAAAGTTGGAAGTTTTCTCAAATAAGATGTTGAGGATTGAGTTCTAGTGGAATAGAGTATTTTTTGTTACTAAATGTTACAAAATAACTATATTATGTATTTTAAAACCTCCCGTAGAACCGCAAATCATTTGGTTCACACTCTCCTTTCACATTCCACCTTCTATTTGATTTCCGTTAAAACGAAAGCAGTTCAGCTAGAACCTGAACCAATAGTGGTCTTTATGGGTTTATGCAACACCTTTAAGCCAAAAGCGAAGCAAAATTGCCGCCAAATGTTGCACAATGTAACTGAAAAACAAAGGCACAAAAAAGCTGCAATGAAACAAAGATGCTACCCAAAAATGGTTAAAGAAAAACTACGGTTTCTGTTGCAGCCACCTCTTGAAGAAGGAGTGGAGGCAATCAGTGCACCCACCAGCAGCAAAACGTTAACACTTGTTGGCCCGGCTAATCGCATTTTGTGGCGATATGAAAGGCACCATCAGAAGACACAGCTTTAAGTAGAATTAAGCATCCAAATTCATGAGTCAACTTGCCGCACGAGAACGCTTCCTTTGGTTTTCCTCTTTTTTTAGCAAATATTTTCGGATCGGATCGGTTCGGTTTGGTCTTTTTTTGATTTGTGTGGCTTAATAAAATACCAAGAAGTCGTCGCCATCGCTTTGGCTTTTTTTTTTATATTTCGTTGGTGGATCGAGAGATTGGGAAACAATGAATGCTTCCGCCGCGCTGTCAATGATTCTACCCCGAAAAGCGCCGAAAAAAATAAATAAAGATTCGTGTGTGCGCTGTGATTTATGTGCCTCGTTTTTGGCCAATTTTCGTTTTTAGTCCAGAGTTAAATAATGCTCTTCCAAGAATATAAACCAACAAAAAGCCAAATAAAAAAAGGCGAAAAAACATGCAAGAAATCAGCGATCTGCTGCACATTCCCCCATCTATTCGGGGGGCGTAGAGTAGGGTATGGGACCTTGAATGTGCACGTCGGGCTATTCATATGAATAGTACCTAACTCATATCTATTCATAATTCGTTATTTGTCATTGTTACCGAATCTGTTGATTCGGCCGAAACCAACATGTTGATTTTCTAAGCAATTAATTTGATTAACTGCCAAAATTGTTGCGGGCTGCGGTTTTCGTGCATGGAGGCTCTTTTGATCTAGCTGATCAGCCCGAATGCGGGGCGAATGAGTTATAAATCTGTCGGGCATCTATCATGAGCATTAAGTATTATTAATTAAAAGTTCTTACCAAATAATTGTGGCTATGATATAAGCGAATCAAGGCAAGCATTAAACGGCGATGATTGCGGGGTCTTTTGCATGGAAACGGAAATTCCGTAAAGGAAATTAAAAAGGGAAATCGATAATAATAAACCTACTTTTCAGTAGCTTTACATTACATTCCCCTTGCATTACTTTGAAATTCAGTATAATTATACTTATTTAAATAAATATCTAGCATATCTAGCATAATCAAGGCGAATCAAAAGGCAAATGAACATAAAACTCCATTCCAAGCAACATAACTAAAGCAACTAATCCAAGCCAAGTTCGTTGTCTAAGTCTTTTGATTGCGACTGTGAGAGGCAGCATAGAAAAAGGTTGCCCCGATTTCGGTGTTCGATTTTTAGCGGATTGTGTAGTCATTTTTTGGACAATAAACACATTGCAACGATGTTATCAAATAGCCAACAACATGGCCACCTGCCAGCCACACCCCTTTTTTCTGCCCGTTTCCCTGGGCCCCCTCAAAACAGAAACCGTTTGTGCTTTTGGATTCATGGGGCGTATGCCTCACTGATTAGCTGTTGCCAATTTTAACCGGCAATAAAAATTAGTCGCAGTGCACGAATATGAATTGCCTTTGTGTTTGATTTTTTTTTCACTTTTCAGTTTTTAGTTTTCCGCTTGGGTTTTGTTTGTGCTTGGTCGGTGGTTCCTTTTCAAATTTGAATTTGGATTTTGGTCAGAGTCTGTCGTTTCGAATGCAAAAATTGAAAACTCTTTTAGCCTGCCAATCGAACGTTAATTAATTACGATTTATTGACTAAATTTGTTGATTAGACAATTGACGTCTTTCGATGTTTTGCCTATTGCTTTGCGTTGCACTAGTTGTTGCTATAATTACTGTTTTGACTGGCGTTGTTGCTGCTTTTGGTGGTTGCCACACATTTCGCTCGCTCGCCACAATTGTCGTCAATTAATTTTGTTTTGATTTTGCTGATTTGATATGCCGACGCCGCCTTGCAGGTGGCATTGGGATTTAACAGTCCATGTTTTTATAGTTTGGCTTCTCATTCGAAAATTGCTTGCAAATCAAAAGCGAATCAATCATGAATTACGGACATAAATCGTTTTAGAGCTATGGTTAACGGAACTCTAAAACGAATAGAAAGAAAAAGTTGAACAAATTTTTTATTTAAAGACTTTTTTAAGGGTTTGCTAATTTCATTGAAAACGGTAATAATAGGGAGGCTTTAATTTATTTTAAATCGGAGAACATTTTCGATGGGATCAAGTGGTTTCTGGCAAGACTTTATTTATTTTTTTTTATTTCCCACTCGAAAACCTAATTCGTCTCAGCACCTAACGGAGAGAAATGACTGACAAGTGTACGGCAGAAAATTTCCATAGATCTTCTCGCGTCCGAGGTGATCTGATGGTGTGAAATTCCTAACTCGCCACTCTTGTGGCCACTTCTTGCCGCATCAATCAACGGCGGCAGCTTAAATGCTGCATCATGACAAAACCATTACACTTGACCAGGCTCAAACTCAAATGCTGCAGACTCTGGACTGTAGATGGCCAGTCGGCAGATGCTCAGATGACTAGGCTTCTTGGCCGTGATTGATTGATTGGCAGCGTGAGGTGAACTTGGGCAACCCGGCTGGCTGATGCTTTTGTCTAAAAGCCGTTTAGAATAACACCAAAACGCGCCGGGACCCACAGCCACTCGTTGAAAGAGTTGGGAACTCCAGTCTAAGGCCAGCAGCGAGAAATTATGCATTGTATTGCTGGATAAGTCCAAAAACGAAGAAAACAGAAATAATGTTTAATCTGTGCAATGCACCCTCACCTGGTCTCTGGTTAAACATTCTCATTTACACTTAAAAAAAGAATGGGGGAAAAACGTTTACATATCTTAAAAGGTAAAAATGTTCAAAGAAATAGGACTCCACTTTTTACTGACATAAGCTTTCCAAGTTCGTTGGCTAAGTCGGATGTAAATACGGATGTATTTTTAGTTAATACTAATTTAATTTTACTTAAACACAACTTAGAAAATGGTTTTGCACTTTAATATAATATTTTGTACACCAAGTTTGTCACCTAAGTCTTTTTAAATCAAGTTCGTTGCCTAAGTCTTTTGAAAGCAAATTTGTCGCCTCAAACTTTTTTCACTTGTTTTCGGCGATAAATTTATATAAAATGTTATCCTATTAATTTTACAAAATATCTAAAAATAACTAGCGTATTTTCCGTCACATTTCGCATCGTGTAGGAGGTATTTTTGAGCTTATTTCGGAGGATCATCAGCAACACTACCAACTACCGCCCCTGGCCAGCCGTTCAGTTGATTGCGCCTTCATTATTATGCCAAACTGTGCGCCGGCATTTGTTGAATTCGGCTTTTGCAATTTGCTCTCGATGCCGGCCGGCCGGCCAGCCGGCAGGCCATTCGATCGCCTCCTTGCCAGCTTTCCAGCTCCATCTCAAACCCAATCCTGCCGGCTCCATCGTTTTGGGGGCATTAAAAATGAGCTCGACGTAACAGGTGGATGCCGATGCCGACGATGCTCGACGTGATTTTCGCCAAATCGTTTAGATTATTTCGAGATTGCTTGCGCCAGTCGCTGCGGCACTCCTTCACTTCACTTCGCTTCAGTTCAGTTCACTTTAGCTCACTTCGTTTAGTCCGCACCTTGCATTTGAACTTGAAACATTTCATTTTTTCTGCTTTTTTTTCCTCTTTTAGCTTTTCTGCTTGGTAGCTCCAGGGGCATCCAGTCGGTGGTATATCCAACATCCAGCATCCAACATCCAGTTCTTCGAGACCGATCGATTAGTGGCATTCTATTGCGTTCAATTTTCCATGTGCAACATTGAAGCGATCGTCGAACGCTGCCATCGCCGCTGGCACAATAAACACGCGATTTATTTCATGCCAGGCATTCAAGTGCCGCCTCGGCCACAGTCGGTCAAAAAGCCAAGGAGGAGCCGCAATCGGAGTCAGAGTTGGAGCAGGAGCATGAGCAGGAGTAACCCATACTATACTCGTACCTATAGGAGACGAATCCAATCCGAGAGCCTCCGCCGGTGGACTCACCTTGGCTGGGGTTGTGGTATGTGATAATGGGATGATGGTATGATGATGCATGCCCAGCATACACAACAACAGCAAGCTGCACGATTGAGGGAGTTTTGGGGGGAATAAGCCTCGATATTGTTTGGGAATAGCAAGAAATGTATACTCTTTATTGATCCAGGGAAAGACATCACGGAAATACAGCTAAAGGTTAGACAATGAAATCAAAAACAAAAGAATTTTGGATACATTTCCTCAGAAAAACACATTGTAATTAATGAAAATACAATTTATGACAACCCCCTTTCATAATAAGAATAGAAACTTGTAGCCATGACCTTGCTTTTTAGCTGAAATACCCTCCCACCTGCAGAGTATTCACAACAGTAATAATAGCTGCCCACTATTCGATTTTTTTGTGTTCAGGCTTTAACTAGCGACCAAGGTTAGTCGCAGGCAGGCTGGCTTTCTGGCTGGCAAGTTGGTGCAACTAAAGCTAAAGTTAAAGCTAAAGCTATCGGTCGTAGGGGGCTTACACTGGCGCATTTTAGCCGGTAATTGCTTGTGATGTATGATTTTGAGTTCTAGTTTTCCTGGCCTGGGAATATTTCTGAGGCCGGCCCGGGCTTTTGTTGTTCGCCTGATTGCTGGCGATGCCTATATATGCGGGTGATGTATGTTATATAGCCGGATAGCCACAGGTATAAGCTATAGCCGTAGATATTGATTTGACAGGCTCTGAGCGACGACTTTTGTTTTTGACTTCTTTGCCATAACGACGATTATGACGATGATGATGGTGATGATGATGGGGGAGCCGCAACTGTCACACTTTCTAAGCCAAGTCAGAGCACTTTCACCCAATTAGAGTCCAAGATATGACCAAATAGCCTGGAAATATGCAAAGTGTTCCAATATTTTTTTCACGTCCCTTTCCCGCCGATGACAATCTTTTGTTTTCACTTCTGCAGAAACAAAAGCCATAAAGGATAAATTGTGAGCTGGTAGCCGCGCATTGAACTCTTGGCTTCGACAAGTGCACAGCAGGGTTCCAAAAGAGATCGCCTTGATATCCTACGCCCAAGGAAATAAAATTCTCAAAACAAACAAAAAAAGAAAAAAGAAAAAAAATTCACAAAATATACGATCCCCCAGCCAAGTGGCTGCAATTTTGTTTTCATTGTGAACAAAATGGATTCGACCAAGGCGATCGTATCGACTTTATTGTTTGCCTTAACAATTGGGCCAAGTTTTTCAAGCTTCTATCGTACACATGATTGATTGAGGGTTCCAGGAGCGCCAAGAGGGAAGAGACGTGGCTGGCGGGAGAACGTGGCTCGAAAGCCACAAATATTCTTTACATGAAAACAATTTCTCCCCCACCTCGTGCTGTTTTCATAGTGCTTTTCATGCCATTTCGATACGGGCCTCATTTTTCTTGCCACAATTAAGAAGAAAGTTGGCAGCAATTAGAAAACGCACATCGATCAAAATCGCCTTCCCGACAACGAACGTCATGTCTGAGTGCCGTGTTTTGTATTGTATTTTTTTTTTGTTTGGTTTAAAACAACATTTTCAACCTGTAGCCAAGCCGGATAACATTGGCTTAAGGCCAAGTTAAGGTGTACATTTTTCCAATTGCTTTTTAAACAGTCAGATATTGACAACCTATTTAAAAGAAATTATCCAATTTGAAGAGTACTTTTCTATCAATTTTGTAAACATAAAATCACTAAAGCCGAGAGATTTCCGTCAAACAGTATCATCTCAACATCATTTCAAAATTTCCTGAACTACTAATATATACACCTCTCTCATACTCACCATCATCATGCCGCGTTTGACGTCCAGGGATGAGGTGCCGCGGGACATGAACCTGGCCGACGAGCTGCGCCGGGAGATTACACGTCATTCGCAGGAGATTAGCTTTAATTTCTGGCAGGAGTTTGAGCACATACGCTCCACCCAGCAACAACGCATGGCACAGGAGCGTTTGCAGCGCGAAAGGATCGGCACGTTAATGCGGGATGGAGAACAGCAGGCCAACCAGGAGGCCGAGGCATTGAGTAGGTCGATCAGCACTCAGGGCATGACCGTAGAATCGACGGTGTTGCCGTCGCCCAACATCGCGTCGGAGCCCACGCCCACGACAATGATCACCAACTCCCTGGTCCAGGCGGTCAGAAATGTGTCGCCGCGAATGAATTCTACGACTAATCGTCGCATCCAGCAAAAGCAAAAGGTTGCAGCTGCAAAGGGCTCCAAATCGAAGCCAAAACACAAATCAGAGAGTGAGCCCCAGAGGATCTCCCCGGCTCCCTCCAATATTCCGAGGGCCCCTCCCACCTCCAGGGCCACCATGGTCTCTCCTAACATTTCGAACCGTACCACCCCGGATATATCCAAGATCCGCTTGGCCAATAAGCCCAAGAAGTAAACATATTAAGTCTTAGTCCTACAAAATTACTATTAAATACACGAAACACTCTCAAAAGGTTTAGATTAGTTATAGTTTAAACTTTAAAGATTGATGTGAAAATATAAAAAAAGAGCGCAATGAAAAATGTCTGTTTTGGAAATCATTTAAATCTACTTTCAAAAAGCTGTATTTTCAATATTTTAAAGTCGCAAGAAGTATATGAATTTTGGAAAGAAACCAAGCTTAAGCACGGAGATTGCGTGACGAATGCCACCCGGTGTGCACTTTGCGCTACAAATTCCAGGTAAATTACAAAAAAAATATCCACAACAACAATGACGACTTGCAAATTAATTAACGGTACAAGGGTCTTCGGAAGAGGCAAAGAAGAAGGAGGAGGTGGTGCCCAAGACACGCATCCCAGACACCTGAGTAATCAGCATTATGTGGGCTGGGCCAGCCATCGATGGTGATCGGTGGTGATCTGCTGGTACCTCGCACTTCTCAATAAATCACGGATAAAAAACAATCAGCGCAAATGTAACGTTATTCATCACAGGTGGTAAATATTTCAAACCGAAACTGACAACAAACGTGCGCCGTGTTTTTGTTTCTGGTTTCAGTTTCTGTTCTCAAATTTCTGGGTCAGAATAATTAATGAAAGCGGCTCAGTTTTTTTGGCGCATGACTTGGCCAAAATAAGGGTATTACACAGAGTTATTTTTGAGCTTACAGATCAATTTTAACTTCCTATAGATGGTAAATTTTAATTATTTAACCCAGTACAAATATCGCAGGTTGTGTCGCAGTTTTGTTGTCACTTTGGCGCATGCGCATGCGCACCAATAATCAATCAAAACGTCTTAAACAAATCACTCCAGCCGCATGTGCAACTACCAAAAAACATAAAATCAACAGTGCAAAGGCAAAAAATTACAGAGCCGACGACTGACTGACAAACTGACTGACTGGCAAGTTTGGTAACTCCAAAAAAAAACAACCGAAAAAACGATACTCTGGAGAACTGTGATGGACAACAGTCACGATTTGCATGTGCGACAACTGTTGCCAGACCAGCAGCAACAATCGTCAACAACGAGGCACATTGAACTGTCATTGACACGGGGGAGAATCGAGGAGAATGCCAAAGCGAGAGTCCCCAGCCGGAGACCGGAGATCGGAGACCAAAGACCGGAGACTGGAGCTGAAGCTGGAGACACCTGTAGCAACAGCCCACAAAAGTTGAAAGGCAAAAGGCGAACTCCCCAGGCACAGTGGGTTTAAAGCCAATACCTCCTTAAGAGCTACTATATTTAGACTTAACAAATGTAAATTATTTAAAATTTCAATTAAAAAGTAATTAACAAAAGTTCTGTAACTTTCAAATAAAAACAGAAGTAGAACCGCCACCCCCATGTCACTGTCCTAAGGTTCGATTTAACCATTGGGTCTGGTTTTTTTTAGTGGGTGCGCCGCTTCCAGTAGCCACCGGCAGCTGGACCCCCGATCTATCAGCCCGCCCAGCCACCCATCACCCCCCTTTTCGAGCCTCTGGAAATGGCGAACTCAGAGGCCAATTACCGCAAACAAATTCGAATGCGAATGCGCATTGAAATTGTGGCAAGGTTGGTAATTTAAGACTCACGCCGTCTGACAAAATAGCAAAAAATAAATAGCAGAGATAGAGAAATAGAAAGAGAGAGATTCCCGCGAGAAAACCAAAGCGAGAACTATTTCTTTGTCACAACACTTGGCGAGACACTTGAAATAAGAAATCTCTACAAATTATAATTTATTCCTTAATAATTTCTAATGCAGAATGTAGTTTAATATATTCGTAAAAACATATGAAAAGTTTCATATTATATTCTGATTCTTCAAAATAGATTGACTAATTCTTAAGGTGTAGAAATCGGCTTTTGAACGGGTGATTGAATTGCTGATTTAACGGTTTCTGTTGTCAAATTAATGACATTCATTCATTCCATGTGGTCGAGTCAGAGTCAGAGTCTGAGTCTTAGCCCGGCTCAGAGCTCATAGTAAACGTGGCCAAAAACGGTAGTTTTTTTATTGCAACTCTGGCAAATTGCAGCGCGTGTTATTATTATTATTGTTGTCAGAGTTGTTCGGCAGCCGTTGTCATTGCTGTTATTAATGTAGTTATTAAATATTTACAACTGCTGCTGCATAAAGCGTGCTTTAAGCCACAGAACAAAATAGGCAACAAGAACAGAGATATAAAGCAAATACATAAGGTGTGGGTCCAGAGGTTTTAAGGTTCACAGTTGGGTGTCAAAGTGCAAAAGTTTAGCGCAAAGTTCTTGTCATTATTTGTTCGGCGCTTGTCGGATCGGATTCTGTTTCCTTGTAAAGTGAAAGGAAATCTATTCTCGGCCGCCTTGGTCGGTTTTAAGGCTTAATTAATGGCTCTTTTATATAATTTAATTGGTTTTTAATGATTTGCTGATTGGAGTGTTGGCGCGGGTGGCGGACCCCCATGAATCAAATGCTAAACTAGACTGACTTGGCCCAGGGGCTTGGCAGATGTCAGGGTTGCCCCAAGAAGTGGCTGCTAATGGACTAACCAGTCATGACTGCGATAGTTAATGGAGAGATTGCCAAAATCGGGGCTAAATCAAGAACACTTAACCAAATAGTTAATACTTTTGAAATATATGAAAATGTTTAAGACTATGACATACACCTTTATCAATTGCCATTGACCGAAACCCCCGAAACTCCCACTCTAAGTCCACTTCCCTCCATAAATAACTTGCCCCAAAAACACAAACCAGAGGCCAAATCGAACATGGCAAGCTAGACAAAATGCTTGTTGTCGATTTTCGCGTTCGATTTTTGGACAAATCCGGCAAACTAAATAAACAGCAACTGCCTGCGTGAATTGGGAATTCAACATGCGTAGACCACGCGATAAATAATATTGGAAAATGTTTTTAAATTTGTCACAATTTCAGCGATTGCGTGGCCAACCAATTGACCAAAAAAAACGCCATTTGAAGGCTTTTATAATATTTATCGGAAAAGCGATTTCCTTGCCAATTAGTCAAGGCTTATGGGGGCGTTAAGTTACCGCTTAACTCAGTCACCGAAATTGCCGCCAGATGCGCATCGATAGATAGGCGACACATGGGGCTCTACTAAAGATAAGGTGGAAAAAATACCAAACGGCTTAAACGGCAGCGACCTGTCAATATGCCATTTGATTGATTTCGATACGATTTCAGAAAATCAAATGCAAAACGCAATCGTAACTCAAGTGCTCTACATTAGGCATCCAAATCCGTGTCTGGCTATCGTTTTCTGCGCATTTTATTGCCACACCATGGCCATAATCTAAAGGCTCATATCAAAAACGCATGTCGGGAGAAAAAAACCAAACCCAAATCGAAGTTTAATCCCAACAAAAAAAAAAGAATAAAAAGAAATATAAGCCAATATGCCACGATGGCAGTGGCACACGCAACAGGCCAAAAGGAAACTCTCCTCTTTTTGGCTTTGATTTTTATTTATTTTGTCTTATTTTGCTCTTCCGAAGGGGTATTACCAATTTAAAAGTGGCTTAAAATGGGTTTAAAGAAATAAGATTTTAAGAAAAAAATGAGTAACTTCAACTACAACTTATGTTTCATTTATGAAACACAATCTTTAAGAAGAAGTTCCTTTTAGTGCCATTATTATATTCTTTTTATTAATATGATTATCCGTATATGAATTTATAGATGACTAAAAAATCATCAGTTTAGAAGAGTATTTCCGTCCTGATTTTTCTCCATATTTATTCCATTTCATGGTCTCTTGATTTTTTGTTTGGTTTTTGCGGGTTGACGTTGTCGCGGTAAATGCAGTAACTCAATATTAACCACTTACACGTTAATTTAGGCACAAATTGAATTAATAAACCATGTTGGACATTGTGTGCGGTCCAGAGAAAACCCAGGCGATCCAGCTCCTTTTCATATTTCATTAATTTATGCACGGAACACGGCTCAATGAACCATGAAAACAAGCGAACGAACCACCAAACCACCAAGACTGAGCCACTGAGCCACCAAAAACCACCGCACCACAACGCAGCCAAATTTGAATTTACAAGCACGTAACCTGCGCAAACCCCTCCTTCTCGAACCGCCCCTCCATTTTGGCCACTTTGGGTCCGGCTTCCTTCTCTTTGGCAAACGGTGACGTGATTGGCTTCGAATTTGGTTCCTTTCGGTTCCCCTCGCTTGTAAATTAGAACACGCTCGAAAATGTTACCCACAAAATTTGCATGTCGCTGCTCCCCATAAAAATGAGGGACCCCCCGACGATATTTTGCCTCCCCAACCCAACATTTTTTTTACCCCAAAAGCAAGTGTCCAGCACAAGGTCTGGAGGCCAATTGCGTAAATCTGACTTTCATTTACACCTTGGTATTATTTTGGGGAAAGGGGAGTACAGCAAAAAATGCTGCAACAAGTGCTGCAAGGGATGCTTTTGATGTTGCCGATGTGGCAAGGGGTTGGAATGTATCGAAAATGTTGCAAGAAAAGAAGGTTGGGGAAAATTTGGTGTTTAAAAATGTGCCACCTAAATGTAAAAATACTTCATAAAAAACTTTAAAAATCGTGAAAAAATCACATGTAGTTTCCAAAATATTTAAACTTTAAAGCCAAGAAGGAGACATATCCTTGAAACCACAAAACAATGCACTGACTCGTGCCGCAATGTTTCAAGTGTCTCACAAATAAAGAAATATTAAATAAAAGTCCTCCAGCTGTCCTCCTTATATAAAAGAGCTTTTCTTTCCGCAAAATGAAAACTGCAAAAACCCCAAAACAAAAATGTTTATGATTTATTGTCATTTTGAGACCAAGAATTTGCAAAAAAAAACAGAAAAAAAATATGAAAAAGGGTAAAGGTAATAAATTTTATTATTGTTGTTGATATACAAATCCATACCCGAATCCTCCCCTTTGTTCGCCACTTGACTCACTGTTTTATTTTCGTTTAAATGCTCGGGCGGCAAAGAAAGCCACCAAAAATCAAGCCAACTGAGCTTCGTCCTCGCCCCTCTCTTTCTGCCCATCCTGTTTCCGTCTCTTTCCGGCTTTTGGCTTGTGGCTTGTGGCAGTGGCTTGAACTGCGGGGCCCCAAAAAAAAACACCAAAAAAAAAAAAAAAAAAGTTAACTTCATTCGCTCGTGGCCGGGGTTAAGGGTTAAAATGTGGGAGTCACGATTCTTGGCTAAACGATTTTTTTTGTCTTACCACTACGCGCTCTCTTCATGAAATGAAGTTACCAAAAAAATCAAATCAAGTCCCGTTGTCCACACACATATATACATACATATATCTAGCTATCTATATATCTATCGGGGCTTAAGTATCTGGTTGGATAGAATTAAGGTGACCTGCCTACAATTTCAAACGGCGACTTCAACTCTCGGAGTTTATCAATAAATTATTGAGCCATTATTGTTATTACAATTTCTTTATAATGTTGGCAGCGTGCGCCGGCAAGTTCGTTGCAGTTAGCATACTTGTTGCATTTTAACAGGGTATGTGGGAAGGATATTCTCTATCGGGGTTTCGATCGGAAAACTTTTAGATAGGACTCAGACGATTTTGTTCATGGAAAGTTTATTCTAAAGGAAGTGTTTAACAAATATGTTATATGTTATATATATGTTAATATATTAACATATAATCTTTTTTTTAATCATTTTAAGGAGTAACTAAGCTCTTACCAATTTCCCTTCTAATGAAAATAGTTATCATTAAATATGGTCATTGTTGAAGTCTCCAAATGTTTAGGACCGAAAGCATCCCTCCAAGACCAACTTTTAACATAAAATATTTAGTTTTTTTTTTGTAAATTTCTAGAAAACTCATATAATTTATGGATATCTCTAAGATATCTCCTATTCGAACCCAATCCGTGGCAGACCTATGCCTGATTACTATGGTAGTTGTTGACCATTAGCGTGTACTTGCAGCAAACGGCCGCCAACGGGGTTGAGGTCTCTGGAATCTCTCTGCTGCAGTTGAAAATCGCCGGATTCGGATTCGAATTTGGGTTTGGGTTTTGGGTTTGAGGTCCCAAGTCGCAAGTACCAAGTTCCAGGTCCCAGCCCCATCATGTGCACAATGGAGAGCAGGTCGAATATCTCGGATCGTCGGTCGTTTGTGTTTGAAGCTGCCACAGAGGGTCAGCCAGGCGAAGGCAGGTTCATGACAAATGCATTAGAGTCTTATTTCTCTTTTTTCTCATTTTTTTTTTGGGCATGCAACATTTTCTAGAGACCGGCCATCATGCAACTGGGCGGCGTGGCGCTTTTTTCGCCTTATTGTTATTTTATGAATATGGTAAATGGTTTAATGAGTTTTAATTGAGTCGGTTGCTGCAATGGAGCGATGTAATGAGTTTAATTGATAGGAAAAATCCGAATCCGTGGCTTTTGGCGGCCCTTTCAATAGACCCAAATCCGGGGGAGTGAAAAAGAGGTGAAAGCGAAGTGCCTGGAAATGGGCAGTAACCGGAGCTGCCTCCGGAATGCCTTCTGTTGGGCAATAAACCTGAGAAAAGTTACACAAATACCCAAAGATAAAGCCCTTTGGGATTTCTCTTTTTTACCCTTTTAATATTGATTTTGTATTAATCCAAAGTGTTCTAATTTCCAACAATATGAGAGGTTGCTTTTAATGAAAGTGGGTCTCACATATTTTCCCAGTGCGTAAAGCCCATGGGGACTCTGGGGACTCTTCCTTTTCGGGAGCTGTCAGTAACCGTTGTGCGAAATAACTCTTAAGCTTTTTCGTTTTATGTGTTTTTTTGTATTTCAACTGATAACAGGCACGCGCCTTTAAAGCCAGAAATCAAAGGCAAAATGTCAAAGAATTGGCACAGCCTCGTAACTCAGGCCAATGAATCATGCAACAGGTTGGGAGTTGGAGGGTGACCCCCCAGGGCAGGAACTCTGTTAAAGGGGGAGAGGTATGGTGGTCGACAGACGCAATCAAAACACTGGCAAGTTGACCATTGATCTTTCACACAAGAAGAACAGGCTTCGGGACAGGGACAGGGACAGGAACAACGACGTGTGGGCTCGTAATCAAAAAATACGAGTAAAGAAAGAAACTGGCTGGCTTTTGACATTTTTTCGTTGTTGCTGGCTTTTTAGCGCGAATGTTTTGCATGTTAACATTTTATTAGTCATAACAATCCACCAGCAAACTTGGCCAACTCGTTGTCTGAAAAGAGCGGAAATGGGGGAAGGCAACCTGCCGCAGGTCAAAATGATTTAATGCCTTTAATGGATCATAAATGGCAAGGAGAATATCAAAAAGTGGTATTTTCAGCTTTAAAGACTGTAGATCTCTTACAAATATTTACCCGAGGCATTTTTACTAGAAGTTTATCAATACATTACCGTTTTAATTTCTACTTGGAAATTGGAAAACTTTCTTTTTGGTCCAACAATTATTCATCAATTATAATCCGTCAGTGTCTGTGAAGAATTTCCCATCACTTGTTTGGCTTGACGAAATCTGGCCAAGACAAGACATCATCAAGGCTGTTTTTGGGTCCAAAAGCGGATCACCTAACGGACCCAAAAAATTATTCAATATCCCGACTTCGAAACCCATTTGAAGTTGGGCCGCCAAAAAAATAAATCCCCCGGCTAGAGATACTTCCTCAAATCACAAATGAAACACTTCAGTGACCACAACGGCAAGAGAATTATAGCCACAGCATCTACAAACACATGTCGCCGCCAATTAACAGAAATCCAAAACAACATTTAAAAAAATATTTACCAACAAAACATCCAGGCCAAGTTGGTAAAACATCAGATGAAAAAAATGAACCGAAAATAAAACCAAATAAGGATTATAATCAAAAAATAGAGAAAATGCTTTCAGGCTAATCCCAGCAACATGCCCAACTTGTGCGTCTCGAATTCCCCCCAAAACTCCAATCCTCCAGATATATATACGTATATATCGTATATTGTTATTTTATATCTCGAAAGGCTGCTGGACAACACACACTTGTCGGTTTGACTCAAAGCGACATTTCCCACATCAAAAAGATTTCGTCACGGTTAATTTTGTTTTTCTCCTTTTTCGTTTGAAAAATTTGTATCAGAAGAATTGAAATTATTAAGTCATGCAGAAGACAATTGGATCATTTGTTTATAAGGTGTGTTTCAAGAGCCTTACCTATATGCAACAGGTTAAAATTGAGTGACGTGCGTGTCTTGTGTATTTGTCAACGACATGGGTTCATTTTTTTTTCTTTATTTTTAGTTTGGTATTTTCTCATTTTTATTATTTATTATTATTATTTTTTGTTGCTGCTTTGATGACTGAAATCAGCTTAAATATAATTAATGGCGGCATTGACCAGTGACAAGTCCATTAAAGTGAGTATCAGGCTTTTGAGTTCTTAAGACTGCAGAAAATATTGGCAATGAATAATAGATTTGGGGTTAATGGGTATCATTGGAAAATGATTAAAATATAAAAAATTTAATTTCCATTTTCCATTCAGCCAAATGACAAACGATTATGGGAAGACCTTTCCCATATTATATAAATCATTTCATTTGAAGAAAATAGCCTCCCCCTTTGGCATATTAACCCCAGTTCAAAGCTATTCCAATCAAAGCCCAATTTGAACCTGTTCCTCGGCTCGACAATAAAATTAAACAGCCATAAAGCAAATTTACTGCAACGTGCAACAAATTAAAACATCATAAAAATCAAAGCCAGTCCCGAAAGAGATCTTTGGCCAGAAAGTAAAGGAAAATGCCGCCATCCGTGGTAAAACGCGAACAGAAGTTGAGCGGCGGCCACAAATTAGACGCCGCCTCCTCCACAAAACAAAGAGGCACCTTGGAGGAGCTCTGAGGGATCTGGAGGAACCAAACTAACCCAAAGCCTGGCCGCCATGCCATGGCTAATGATGACCTTTTCACTGCGGCACGACAACTTAAGGTCATAAACAATCAAAAGCGGCTCCAAACTGGCAAACTGGTGGCAATTGGCGCGAACGAAGGCGCTTCGCCTTTTCGACTGCCTCTTCATTTTGCCCCTCAGCTTTTCCCTTTTATTTTCTGTGAGTCTTTTTGTTTTTAGTGGCTACCTAGCAACGCTAATAGTTAATAATAATTATTATTTCATTTCTGGCAAGCGCAACTCCCACTGCCTGACACCAACTGAAAGCAGTCGGGCCAAAAACAATAAAGCTTCCAACGCCAGGAAGGAGTTTACAATGGGATTCGAAGGGGATAAAAATAATAAGTATTCAGGGATTATGAAAACTTATTAGATTTCAGTATTATAAATAATAAAGTAACTTACCTATAAGAGTAACTCATATCACCAAAGTAAAAGGCCTAAAACTTTATTATTGATACTTGATTATATTGTTCAACAAATTCTCTGTACTTTGTTATTATTTAAAATATTCTATTAATATTTACATTATTTAATTTATGGGAATTTCCCTTAACATATCTACAAGAACGTCTAGGTTCTAGACTAATAATCTTTGGTAAATATTTGGTAATTTCTTCTTAGCATTCTACGAATCACGAATGGAGTTATTAACATTTTGTGTAATAAGGCTTTCCTTTTTTGGAAAACTCACACTCTTTAGTTGAAATCTTATTAATTGTGAATACAATTCATAACTTTTCATATTAACAGATATAATATTTTACAAGAAATGAAACCTTTTCCTTCCACTGTTGAGACAACGGTATCATGGCGTGTTTGTTTATTGCGCATGCGCGCCGGCAATCGCTCCGAGTGCGGATCTGGCTGTGGTTGTGGATGTGGACGTAGATGTGGATGTGGCACTAACTCTGCCTGAGATTTGGTGCTTTTGGTACGGTTACCCCATTACTTTAGCCCACTTAGCTGCGCATCGGCGAGTCAGGATCTGGGCCCTGCAACCCACACCCGCCTGGTTCTCTCTCACGCGATAGTTATCCTAATGGGTTGACTTTCGTTTGGGGGACTTGGCCTAGCTTTGGCTCTGGCTTTGGCCACATCTATCAGTTGAGGTCTGTTTTTTTTTTTGTGCAGCCTTTGTTTAAGTGAGATGTTGGTAATAAAGCAGCAATTTGTTAACTTTCCAGCAGCACTCATTTAGCTACCTCATTGGCGGCTCTTGTTCGCTCGTTGGTCGGATCGTGATTTTTTGCTACGCGGTTTTTTCTTTTTATTTTTGGGTGGGAAAGATTGTCGGTTGGACCAAACCATACATACTCGTACAGCTCATTATGCAAGTCCTGTGGAAATGGTGGAAATTGAACATGCAAACTATCCCATTGTTCTGGCCAAGAACAGACTCTGGCAACAAGTGCCGAACAACAACCGGTAGCCATCGCAAACAAATGCCCATAAATATGGTCAATAGCGGGGCCAGCAACAAGCTGGAAAATGTGGGAAAATCCGAATCCACATTGCACATTAACACCACAGACACAGCTCAAATCGGGATCTCTCCTCGCCGGGTTCCCTTCTTTTTGTCCGAGATTATGACATAAGCTGCACGTTCTGGCTTTGATATATCTCCGGGGCATTTGCGCATCTACGAAATTGACACTTTACAACGTCCAGCCCATATAAACGTGACCCAGACAGAAGGGACCATTATTTGCATAAGTTAACTGGTAAGTGGGAGATGCCATCCCGATAAGGCGAAGATCTAAATACTCTTGGGGAAGATTTCTGAAAAACAGAACGATAAAGTTGGTCAGTTGGCTGTCCATAGTAGTTAGATTCTTACAAAGTTTTGATAATTTCTAAGGACATATAAGAGGAAAGTAGATTTTATGCTGTTTTATGAGGTAGACAGGACAAATCTTTAAAGTCCTGCAAGCTAGTTACCAAAAAAAGCCATTGTTAGGATTCATTAAATTAACTTTTATCTTATCCTTAACAGTTTTCTATAAGTTCTATAGTTCTAGCTATTTGAACTAAACTTTCCTAGTTTTAACAGGATGAAATATACAATATTATAATTTTTTTAAATGTCCTATATGTCAGAAGTAAGGATCCTTCCCTTTCGATGTCACATACTAGAATAAAAAATCCGCATACCCCGTTTGGATATTATTGGCCTTAAAATGCGTTTTGACAGAAGCCACCTTAAATAAAAAAATAAAAATAAAACTGAGACCAAAAACCCCGGTAAAGGGGAACCAGGAGCTGGAAGGGGACTTTAAGGACACAGACACGATCCCAAAATGCAAAAATTCTTTATGCGCGATGCGCAAACAACAATAAAAATATGAAGCTACCAATGCCAGATCGCCGCCAAGTCGTGTAAAGTCAATGTTAATGTTAATGCCGATGTTTGGCGACCGCTGGGATCCAAAGTTGGTAAAAGCACTACCAGAAAAAGCTATAAAACATTTAGGAAATCTTTAAGAATTCTAAAAATAAAGAAAGACAATAAAGAAGATTAAAATATATATTCAGTTATTGGAAAACTTTACTAAATTAATGTAAAACTTTGATAAGCAACCTTCGTTGACCCCACAAATATCTTCCAGTGCATTTAGTAGTTGCTATGGCCTATTGTTCCAGCATCGCGGATCGGATCGTATTGGATCGACGGCGGCCAAGGAGTAGGAGTCGTCGCTATGTCTGAGGCTAAAAAGTGGAGTGGAGCAAGCGATTCGGAAATTATTGGCTCTGCGTGCGGAGAAAGTGCACGTTTTGCTTGTTAAAAAGCACGAATTGTAATGAAAACAACCTGTTAATCTAAATATCTCACTCGATTGTTGTTGTGGCAACTATTATTATATATAGTCCGCTCTCGGATCGTGTAACTTAACTAACTGTGCTGTGTGCTCTGTGCTGTGTGCTGTGCGCCGTGGTGCTTTTTCTTTGCCAGTGTTGCTGCATATTTTCGCGGACTAAACTGCCAATCGGCGAACAAATGGCCTTACGTCCGATCTTATTAAAATATCATAAACAGGCCACGAACCCGGGTCGCGATTTCCACTGGGGAGTCGTTTGTACCTGTCAATTTGTTGCACAAACAGACTCCCTCAATCGTGGAGCACTTTTAAGCCAAATAATAATTTAATTAATTTAAATTTGAATTGGTGGAAAAAGTTTGGTTGTTAGGAGGGAATTGACAAAAGTTATTATATTTAAAAAAATATATTTCTAAAATATAATGGTAAAAAAACATAAAATAAATCATTTAATTTTTGAAATATATGTAACGACTAGATCTAGTATTAAACTTATCGATAAGAAAAGAAATATCCTTGTTAACCAACACTAATATTTACTTTCGATCTAACCCACCACACTGCATCTCTATTTCACCTCGTGCCAAAATGCGACGCCATTAAGGTCAAAAGCTCAAAAATCAGAACAAAAAATTAAAAGAATTAGCACCTTTGGAGTGGGATTATAATGCAAATGAGCGATAACAAAGCTGCGGCTAATTGCGTATCGAGAGCAGGCCACTGTATCACACTCTGCCACTCGAAACAAGTGACTCACACTTGCTCCACATTTCGACTTGGATTGGAGACCCGAATGCTACTGTGTAACCAAAATAAAAACTCGGCCAACAGCCCACCCCAGACCACAGTCCCCAGTCCTCTGGAGCACAATTATTATTGCCGTGTCATAGTGGGAAAGTGAAGTGATCTGTGGAGTCCAATTATCCAGCTCGCGGCGGTGCCATTCAAACAATATCCAAATCTCTCTAATGAAGTTGAAGATCGCCCCGGCTACTGTCCGGCGTAATTCACCATCGCCATCTTCTCATGGCGGCGGTTAATTTCAAATTCCCAACCTGTCTGCCCGGAATTTGATACACTCAACCTGTTTGTGAATATAATATAAAGTATCGCTCAGAAATCTGTTCAATTTCTATAATTAATCAACATTTTTCAGTCTATTTGAAGCGGTAAAAGGAAATATCATTGGAAGTTATTGAAATTGCTTTATAAAAACGTTTTTAAAACCCAAAAGAAGATTCAAATTCCATTATTTACAAAGATTTCTGGTAAGTTTTTCCATAAATCCTCAAAATACTATAACTAAGTTTCATAAATATCAAAGTTCCTAAGCAAAAAAAGAATCTAGAACAACGGTCAATGCAGTTAATCAATAAAATGTCTCTCTAGGCGCAAAAGGTAATTGCAAATTATATGGGAATACTGCCAAAGTTTTACTTTCAAAAATATGTCAAAAGAATATCAAACTTTGGCCAACTGAATGGTCAAATTTATGGCTTGATTATTTGCTTATGATTGAGCCAAAAACGGGCTGAGAAACTACAAAAAAAACTCCCATTTTTCTGGCAACTTTAATTGGACTTATCAAGGCGATTGGAACTGAGACGGAAAGACGTAGACGGAGACGAAGACGGTTTCCTTCAATTTCCTGCATTTTCCTGCCCAATTGCCTCCAACAACGTCAAGCACTCGGGAAAGCTTTCTTTTATGGCCGCTTCGTATAATGACTCTGCGACCGACTCTTTGAATTTATCACCCACTCGAAAAGCATTTTTCCATACCTCAGACTCAGACTCAGACTCAGTACGGAACAGCCGAACAGACCAGAAGACCAGACCCCAATCCCAATCCCCAAATCGATGTGGAGTGCGGCAAAGTGGACTGGAGTAGTGGAGTAGTGTGCTGTGGAGTGGAGTGGAGTCTGGAGTCCATGTACCTGCCACGGCCAAAGCAATAATTCAATAAATCTATTGCATTGCGTTATTGGCAATATGATGATGAGGCCTGCCTTGATCTCGACTTGCATTATGCAGAAGAAGAACGACGGCTCCAGGTCTCTTTGGCAATGGCTTTACCAACGACTTTGACTCTCTGGTCTCGGTCCAGAACTTGAACTCCAACTTGACTTTGACTTAAAGTCCATCAATCGGAGTCGCGGACTCCTTCGTCTGTGGTTTGTTTTTATTATATTTAGCAGAAAGCATAATAATTCTTGCGATGCCAACTTCAGCGTTGATAACGTTTCTCCATAATGCACTAAAAGAAAAAGGCTTAAATATTCTTGATCTTATACAAGATGCGAGACTCCTCTCTTGTCTAGTTCTTATTAGTTTTCCTTTGTTTTTTTCCGAGTGCCTTACAAAGTGGGTGGATGGCAAGGGGCAATGATGCAAATTTGCTGCAACATATTGGCATTGGCATTGGCGTCGCTGAGTTGCCTTGAAGTGCATCAAACAAAGCGTTGCCCACTCGACTACCCTTTTGGTGGAAAATGGCAGGCGTAGGCCAGGCCAGAAGACAGAAGGATCTCGGCTGCCCCTGCGCCTATGCCCATACCCATGCCCATGCCCATGATGATGAAATATTATTCATGGCTACGAGTTTAGCTGGCAACTTGTTTTTGGGGAGTACCGCAAAAATCTGCATATGAAAAATTATTATTGTAATCCATTTGAGAGGTAAGGCGGGCGGCCTGCCACGAAATTATGCAGCATTTTGTTTTTACTGCCTGCCCCGTCCAGAAGAAAGGCGTCAAGAGATTTATGCTTCAAGTTTTTGAGGATTTACCAGCCCACCGATTCTTGGGCCACAAAAATTTGTAGAACATTGCGCTTGGTGTTTCCCATAACTCAGCATTGTCCGGGCACTTCCTCCGGCGGCCTTTCGGTGTTGAAATCATTTGTAGTGCAAATTTCCTACCTTGATATATGTGGCAAGTGTGAAAATATATTTGATCAAATAGCTCACAGAGTGAAAGAGCAAAAATGGCAGATAAGTAGAGAGATGGAAGGGGTGAGATTTATGGTTTTGAAAGGCACAGGAGTGGGTGGCTGCATTTTGCACAGTAAACAGATAAAAAAGAAGGTATTTATGGAAATGAGGAAACGGCTTTAATTGAAACGATCAGGCAGCTGCCATTCGCTCACCCACTTTCGTTCGCAAAAGCAAACACACTTAGCCCCGAAAATCAAACTCTTTTAACCTACTGTCATAACGCAATAAATCACGGAGCCATCAGCAGGCTAACACCTACCCAACCCAAAAAATCGCGGGTTATATAACACACATCAACAGACCTCAGGTGAAATTTTCGAATGGACCGCAGACAGCGTCGTACCCGCATCCTCCTCGATGCGGCTAATCCGGCGCCTCAGACCGCAGAAATAAAGGAGAAAAACAACTACAAGAAATAAATAAACTAAATATGTTGTAGCAAAGGAGGCAGAAAGGGGAGTGGTCGGTGTTGGGTCGGAGGAGAGGACAACAACTCACTTGAGGGTCTTCATCAGAGACACAACCGTAGAAACTCCACAACTTGGAGCTTGTGGCTAATGATGCGACACATTTGCTAATTTCTATTGAAGCCCACTTGCTGGCTTTGGGCCAGGTCAACCGCGAAAACAGGTCTCAAGTGTGCACTTGAAAAAATAGTTAGTAACTATGGTTATAATTTAGAGGTTAGAGTTTCCTTTGAATGTTAATCTCCTTGTTGAGATATCAAGACACTGATTACCTCCTTCCTAAGCTAACCCTTGAAGGATCTTGTTAAAGTTGAGATACTATTTTTTCCTCTGTATGGAGAGTGTAGTAAGATCTATGGGTTGGATTAAGAGGGCAAGTAAGGGGCAAATGGCGAGGCGGTGTGGTTTCTGTAATAGGCACCACCACCGCCACCCGAAGCTTTCTATTGTATGAAATGAAATTAAACCGTGTTGGCATTAGCTCTCTACGAATTGTTAATTATTTCTGGACTTCTCGGCTCTTCGCTTGGGAAAGTGTGCAAAATTATTTCAAACCCAATCTGTCCATCAGACAGTCAGTCATTCGGGCAGTCAATCAGTCAAATGCCTCGTCATTGCTTCCCAATCAATTTGTGGTTCATTCCCGAGTGCGATTGCGATTGCTTGGCGTTTCTGTTTCTGGTCTATGGTCTCTCAAGTCTGGTGTCTGTTGGTGTCTCCATCCATGGCCTTTATTTATGATTTGCATAAAAAATCGCTTGCCAATTCTTTTCCCTACTTTTACCTTTTGTTGTCAGCCCGTTTTCTTTTTCTTCTCCCGCCCGGCTCTTTTGTCTCCATTGTTTGTCTGACATTTGAACTTTTCACTTCTCACAATTCTCCATGCGCACTGCTAAGTCAATGGCGAACAAAATCGTTTAAGGAAATATCTCGGAAACGAACGTTAAAAAAAACACACACACCAAAATGGACATTTTTGCCAACAATTTCCATTTTCATTTCCTTAAAAGTTGAAAAAAGTGAAAATCAAAATCACGCGTACCGCACAGCCTTTGTCTTGGATAATTTCTACCAATTTTCTTTGAGGTATTAGGAAAAGATTCCATCATTTTTTATAAACTGTGTATGATAAAAACAAGTAGTAATAAAAAAGGGCTATTGGTATTTGCTATTTTTCCTAGCTTCCTAGGAGGTAACCCGAAACCAAAGCCCCATCGCTCGGTGGCTTTCTGGTTCGATCTGCAGGTAATCGGATAGGCGAAAGTCGCTCACCGTATGCTACCATCCAACCCATCCAGAGTACAACACACCTCATTTCACTATTAGTTTGTTATTGTTATAATTTCTTTATTGTCATTATGGCGGGGAAGCCAATGCCAGAGCCACATTCGTTCGTAATTACCAATGTGTTGATGCGGCCAAAGGCAACCGCAAATCCACTTGGAGTCGGTTCGGTTGGCCACTTGGTGGCACGGCGAAGACTCTTCCCCGGCCACTTGAAATTTATGCGGCTGTTAGCTACCAGATAACGCTTTTGATTATGACAACTGGCATGGAAATTATGGAAGCTGCCTGCCTCCCAAGCCGCCGTCTCCGACTCGACTACGTTTCATCTTTGGCTGCAGTTTGGCTTTCGAAAGCCAGAGCAGCTGTCAGCCTAGCGGGGGTGCTGCCTCTGCCCGCTCCCATTCCTCTGCCCCTTCCCTTTCCCCTTGTTAGCCTTCAGCTTCTTGCCCCCCACAGGTCTCCCCTTACCGCTACAGTTTAGGCCAAGTAGAGCCAAAGCTCTAGGCGTCCAATGCACTGAAAGAAGTCTTAAACAAGATGCGTCTTTTAACCAAGTTTCTCCTAATTATTGGATCTCAGGAATATACTCAGGAATACTATATTTCTAATCTATTGATTTCTTGTTTTCCTCAGTGTACCCATCCAAGCATCACACTCGTCGGCAGCTGCTTCTGCTGCATCTTTCGAAATCAGTTTTGTTTTTATTTCTGATGTGCCACTGTGGCCCACTCAGCGGAATATCTTGAATTTGGCTCGAGCTCACATCTCATGCTGATGGAGTGGAAGGCTTTTGGCTTTTAGAATTCTCCTACTGCTCCCCCTTACCCCTTTCCACCTTCAACTGGCTCAATTATGATGGAGCGGGGGGTCGCGCTACAAAATGCATAAACAATCGAAACCAATTTCAAGCCCGGCTTTTTGGAGAAATGAGAAAAGAAATATATATGAATTGTTGGAAATCTCTTGCCCCCGGTTTTTGTTTATTGTTCTGAATTCAAATGAACTCAAAGTTAATGTAAATATGGAAGCTCTATTTGACAAAAACAACTGTGGTTCAAGGTCTTTATAATCTTTGAAAAATAAAAAATTTAAAATCGCTTTAAATAATTGAAATGGCAAAAAAAAACCTTTAAATATTTTGATAAGTGACAGGAAAATGTAAATATTGCTTTCAAAAGTTTATTCTTTTTATTAGCTTTTATATTTATTTTGTCAACAAAATAAGATAAGTATATTTTAATGAATTCTAATTAAATAATAGAATCATTAATTATTTTTTATTTCTGGTCAACTTTCATCACACTGTTGCCTAGAAATGCCAAACATATTTTCATAGCATTTGAATACCTGTGGGCCAAAAGCAGTTCAACCTCGAACCCGGCCGGCAAATGAGTAAAAAATTGAAGAAAAGACAAAACACAAGAAAAAAAATATGAGACAATTAAGCTTAAGGAGCATTTCATTTCATTCGATTTCGATGCGAAGAAAGTTCCAGCATTTAGCCGCCAAAGAGAAACCTCTGGCCCAGGGCTGATCTACAACCGACGGATGGATGTTTGAGGATGGGATGCTGCCAGGTGAGTGAGTGGGTTTCTGTGGGGATCCAGACTTGATCTTGCGGTTTTCGTAGGCACTTAGACCAATGGACCTTGAAGACCACAAAAAAAAAAAAATATATTGTAGTACCACAAGCAGCGATCATGAATCATAGGAAAGCATTTGAATTGCAAAAGACTCACAAGAGTTGGACATACGAAAATAGTCTGCAATTGTTTATACATATATTTAGAGATAAGTGCACTAAAAGAAATAATAATTATTAACATAACATTTAAGAAGAATTGATGGATTGCGAATTCCTTTTGTAAGACTTTCTTAGACATGAAATCAAACAGTTTTCTTTCTTTTTCTGAAAGACTTTTCAGGACTTTTTTCTTTCTTTTTCTGAAAATCTTTTAAAACTTTTTTCGGTGCACATTCTCGGTATCTTTTTGACATTTACGGATCATAACAATTTGAATTTAACATACGCAAAATGAGACCATTTTTGGTAGCCAATACCCCAGGGCATCAATTTGGACATGTGCCGAGTCGATTGTTAGGAAATATATTTTAAGTGGCCGCCAGCGGGTAAGAATCGAATGTGTCAAGAGGGGCAGCATCTATGGACCAAAAACCGAAACCCGAAAGATACACACATTTATCATAAATCGATGGAAGATTCGGGCAGCTGAAATTCACACAGTTCCCCTATTTCAAGGTGTGTTCTATTAATCAAAAAGAAGAGTCCTGTTATAAGTGAATTAACATAAATTATAAATAAACATGACAGGGCGAGAATTTTGGGACGTCTCCCCCGCAAAATACAAATATCCTGTCGTGACTTTCCAACGGTTTCCACTTCCGATTTCGGTTCCGAATTTCCCATGACCCCGGCGCAGAGTTCGATATTCCCGATGATGCCCGCTTGTCAGCATTCATTCCCAGCACATGTAATCTCGATCTTTATGCATGCCCACGTCCAGATATCCAGATATATCCAAGGAACAGGTTCTTTTTCCTGCTTTGATTTCGATTCTCGTTCTGTCTCCTTCCCCTGTCGATCCATTTTTTTGGGTAATTTGATCCGCAGGGCCTGCAAGGAAATAGAGCATTGGGATCTTTTTTTGGGAGTTCACTGCACCTTGGCTGCAGATCCGTCTGGGAGCGGTCTTAGTTTTTTATTTCACTTTTTGTAGTTTTGACGAGCCACTGACATGGGGGTCAGGATGATTGTCGGCGGAATAGCGGAAGGTCGCCAGGTGGAGGAGTCTGTGGAGAGGAAGTCGGAGATATGGGAGATATGGAAATGAGACAAATGAAACAGCATTCCCACAGGATTTCGGGCATATCCTGGGGGGATTTAGTAATATTTTGTTAGAAGTAATATAATTTGGAGTGGTGGGAACAATGTAATTGATATGGGATGCGGGGAATGAAATTATTATTATCTAAAATACCATTTTATTAGGTTAATACTGAGTTCGGAAAAAATGTGACCCTGAGAAAATAGTTTCAGTTAATTCCCCAAAAAACTTGAAGAAAGTTGCTTTTCCGTTTTAATTGCCAGCTGCAAACTTTAACGAAGATTCATTTATTCTAAGCCAAATGGCAGTGGCAATGGCAAAGGCAACGGCAGGCAAACAGTTAAACCCGTGACTATAATCTATTCATGTTGATCGAGCAAACGCATTCGCATTGACCGAGGGGGAGTGCGACAGAGAAAGGTGTGGTGAGAGGGCGAGCAGGCGCATTTCACACAAAACGTGCAAATAATAACACCATCTACGCTAATGATCAACGCCAAGATGTTGGCCCTCTCCTCTAACTAACGTTGGAAGCAGCTCACGCATACACAAACTCAAATAAGCTAAGCAGGTGGGTGTGAAAGAGAGGGGCCAAGGTGGGGGCTTTTGTGCTGCTGGGTTAGCTTTTTCTGCTATTGCAGTAAAATATTTATGGTCAAATTTTTATATATTTTTTTAATTAAATTTCATTGAGATTTTTAGAGAATGTATTTCAGTAATCGCCAAATGCTGGGGATAGAAAACTTTGGCCTTAAAATATAGCATCTCTAACAAAGAAAATGGGACCCCAAAGAGGGGGACAACGAAACAAAGAGATCCCCACAGTGGCCACTTGCAAACAGACAATAAAACGCGTTAACTTCTGTTTTGCCTGCCACAATTGTCTAGTGCTGCTCTCTCTTTCTGGCACCTCCCCACCGTCCCAGTCCCAACTCCAGCCCTCCTCCCACTTTCGGAGCACGCCACGCAGTGAGCAAAGCGGCTAACTAATTGGCTAGACCAACAACAACTTTAGGCCACGTTAGTCTCTCTCTCGTTTTCGCATTTGAAGATGATATCGTTGGCTTGCAACTCACGCACTCACCATTACACCTTCGGACAGACACACACGCTTGCTCCATCATCTGCCTACCTCTATCTCGCTTATTCACACGCAAGTGTGGAGTCGGCCCCCACAAAACATAACAGAAAACACTTGCGCTGTTGTTGTTCGCTCACACAAATTAGCAGAAATTGTCAAAGAAATGCAACAGGCGAGACAGAGATGGGGAGCAGGCCCCATTTTGCATTTCGTGCATCTCTGTCTCTTATCTGTGAAACAATGAGATTTTCTTTATGACAGTTTTCGGGGTTTTTTATGGTTTTTAAAGCTAATAGTTTGGATTATTTCCAAACGCGATTTTGGTTGAGATTATGGTACTAAATCCCTAGTATTAGGAAGGCCTTTTTTAAGTTTCGAAATTAAAGGCTATGAAACTCTATTTATTCCTTGATTCCTCCTCCTGATCCAGTATTCCTCCTGGATTTAGTAACCCCAAGATTACTTGGACCTTCCTTCTATGCCGACATCCAAATCCTAGCCCGGCGATCGCGCAAAAAAGCACACTTCGTCTCGTCGTGACAAACAAAACGCTCACGTTTATCGCGGACAAAAGATCTCCATTTTTACGCTAAATTTCATTTCAGTTTGCGCTTTTTTGTCGCTTTTTTGTCTCTTACCCCCTTTGGGTAACCTCCTCCCTCGATCGTCACCCCTTCCATTATGCTCTGGATCGATCATTTATAAATATATATATCTACGTATGTATATAGTTTTACCTTTTGGTTTACCTTTGGAAAGTTTTTCATTTTGGCTCGTTAAAAAATTTGAAATTCAAAAAAAAGCGTATTTTTTTTGCTTAGACAAAAGGATGAGGGTGGCAAAATAGGGGGTGGGGTAGGGTGCGAGGTGCTTCTCAGCTTTGTTTATCTTTGCATATTCATAAAGCTTCGATCTGTTTACCTTTTTGCGTTGTCGTTTGACTTTTAGCTGCTTTATTATGGTGCAGCTTAACGGTTGGCCAAAATCGTCGGGTTTTATCAGTGACACCGAATAGGAGAAGAGGCGGGGGCAGGTGGCTGGGGTTACCCCAAAAGGTGCAAAAACCAGACAGACGGCTGCAATTGCGAAAAACGTCAGGAAAGTGATATTTGTTTATTGTTAACGAATTGAAATTGATGCGGAAAAGGAAGGTTTTTGGGGTATATTAGCTAACAAATAAAGGAAAACATTTACATATTTAAATTTAAAATATTTATTATACTATTTTATAAATTTAAGTATACTATTTCCAAGAAATGTCACAAAAAAGGTTATTTTTTCATTAAAAAACTACTTCGTTTCTTCAAACCCTTTTCGCCAAGTTCATTGAACTCTAAAAAATTCAATCTAATGTGTTTTTTCATCGCTGACACTTTTTGGCCATAAACAAGTCATTCCCAACCCAAAGTCCCTAAAATCTCCAGACCTAACCCAAAAGATCTTCATCATAGTAACCCCAAATGGACCCGCTACCCACAAAAAAATATAAAAAATAGAAACCGATCACCGATCAAGCGCGAAATTTGGCACAAATAAAATAAAATAAAATAGTCAAAAGTAAGGATAGGGTCAGGCCAGGCAGTTACCCTCCCGTTTTATTACTGTCCATTTTTCCACTATTTTTTATTTCATTTTTATTTTTTTATTTACTATTTTTTATACCCTCGATGAAGCAAGAAACCCCAAGCAAAAGGCACACAAAAGGCCCTAAATGCGCGTCTATTTTGTTACAATTTAAGACGCTTATTAGAAATCGTTTGTAAATTGTTTAGCCAGAAAGCTGGCACGAAACGATCGTCGTTCAGCGATCAACGTGCTGGGTTTTTGGAGTCTTTTTCCATGGAGGGAGCAACCTGGGAGGGACGTCTTGGACGTGGACTATGTGGATCCGCAGGCTGGGCCTCTGCCACCGCCTTGGTAACCCGAGACTGGAGCAAACGACTGCGAAGCCAGTGGAGCCACGAAATGCGTGCATATTAATTTTCGTATATTTACATTGGCCCGATCTATAGGCTTGTACCTGAAGGATTGTACCTGAAAAGTGCACTTTGCGAAATGTTTTTTTTGAAGATTTTTAAAGGGTTTTAAAAGAAATAGTTAGAAATTGGCTCAAAATAAGCTTAAGCTTGTTTTTAAACAACTCTTAATCAACTCTCCATTAAAGGCTTTTTAGAGGTTAATGGATTTCAATAATCTTTAAATGTTTAATTGAAAACTCCTTAATTAAAGTCCTACAAGATATAGAATTCTAAAAGAGAGGTGAAATTTAAATCTTATCATCATTTTTTCAGAAATTTCCAATTAGTTTCTGATTTTGAAACAATTTTTTTGTTTTTTCGACAACTATTTTGCTCACTTTTAATAAATAATTATATTAACTCTTATCTATATTTAAAACTTAAATGTATATAAAAACCAGAGATATTTTTAAAAAGGATTTTCCGAAAATACTTTCCAGGTTTTTGAATTTAAAAATGTTTAGAGGCTGAAACTCATTCAAGCCTGAAACTGTGTCTATAGCTCATAAGGACTATAGCCACAAGCGCGATTTTGATATATTATATTATAGTAAGAAAAAATGTATTAATTTCTTATAACCTTATATTATCTTGGTAGTTTTTCTCCAAGTGCACACACGTGAAACTAACAGAGAGAGACTTGTGACTTGTTGCTGCCGCTGTTTGGTTTTGGCTTTTACCAATTTTTAACCCATTGGATGTTGCTGGGCTGATGATCTAATTTGGCAACAATTGTCGTGGTCGTCGATCGCTGATGCCGCGATGATCGCGAATAGGCTCTAGTGTACCTATGTCCCCTAACCCAGAAGGAGAAAAAAACAGCCCACATGAGCTCTGGAGTTCGGAGCGGAGCAGGCCCTCCGAGCAGGCGAGCTGGCGATCGATTGATCTCGATAATGAGTTTCGTTTCGTTTCGTTTGGCTTCTCAGAGGACGCACCCATAATTTCGTATGCTCTGTCACACGAAAGTTACCTCTATGAGTTACCTCTCCCCACAACCCCAATCCCATTCGATCCCATCCCATCCGATTCGAGCTTTTCCGCTTGGCTGGATGCATCGATCACACTTGGTGATCGTCTAGCCGGGGTCTCTATTTTCGGAGCTCCCTCATTAAGATCGGGTTTGGCTTTTGATTTAGTGACTGCCATTTTCTACTTTGCAGACACACAAACGAGAACGTGTGCAGAAATTTAAATATAATTTATGATCAGCAAAGCATATAAAAAAGCTTCTTTTTTTCCATTTGCCGGGGAGGCTATAAAATGTCGCGATTGGCTGATTGGGTGGCGTTTTTTTTTTTCATTTCCCAATCGACTCGGATCGATTTTTTTATTGAGAAAGATGAGGATGACCTAAAAATCATGGTAGGGATATTATTTTCTACTTTTTTCAATTATTTTTTAACTTTCTGGGGGATTTTATAGGAAACTTAGGGAATGTATGCACTTTTATAGGAAATTTAGGGAATTTGTGCAATTTTATAGGAAACTTAGGGAATTTAGGGAATTTATGCAATTTTTATAGAAACTTTAATTCAAGGAAGAAGGGATTTAACGAATATAATTCTGATTTTCAAAAAAAAGTGTAGAATCTGGTTTCCAAATTTTTGTGTTATTTTTTAAGGTTTTAAATGGAAACTTTTGATAACGATGAAAGATTTTTGGAAGCTAAAATATACCCAAAAAGGACTACAATTTTACACCCAAAATTAATGCAATTTTTCAAATATTTTTTTAGTTTGTAAATAAATGTATTTTTCTTCATTCTCCGCTTGATGTAATAAATTACTTAAAATTACAAAACATTCCGTATCAAAATATGTGTGTTGTTTGTTTGTTTCGCTTAACCTAAGCTTAAGATTAAAAGTAGAACATTTTCAATGTATACGCAAAAAGTTGTTGTTTCATATCAAAAATATTTTACGATTTACGAGCTACGAGCTACGAGCTAAAAAATACTACAGTATACAAAATATATATAGATTTACATTTATAGTTTCCTTAAGATTGTCTTGGATTTGTTTTCTCTTCCTCAGCTTAGAGTCTAAAGTTAGACATAATACATTATGTACAGGATATAAATCGAAGAATACTTTACAAAGTTTTGCTTTTAGGATTCGGAAATTAGGGATTTTTCAAATAAAAAGGGGGTGTGTGTGTGTTTTTTTTTTAATTTTCTCATTATTTCGGAGAAAATGCTGACTAGAAAATAAAAAACAAATGAAAATTCTTCTTGAAATATTTTGTGTCTGCACTGGGATAGCTTTTTCTGGTTTCTCGTTTTTTTTTTTTGGGAACTTGAGCTGCCTAAGAGAGCTAGGAACTAATTTTTGGTGGAACATGGCTGGGATCCGCAAAGGATTTTCTAGATCAAGGATCCCCTTAAGGCTCGGCGTAATATGAGAGTTCACTGGTGGATCCTCCACTGCTGGAACTGCCGCCAGGACATCCGCCCTCGGAGTGCTTGGTGAGGAGCGACATCCGGGAGAAGGTTTTGGAGCAGCTGCTGCAGGAGTACTTCTTGATGTCCGAGTGGGTCTGGAGGTGGGCGCGCAGGTTGGAGCGATCGGCGAAGGCGCGATGGCAGTGCTGGCAGCTGAAGGGCTTCTCGCCGGTGTGGGTGCGGATGTGTCCTTGCAGGAGCCATGGCCGGGAGAAGGCCTTGCCGCAGAGATTGCACTTGCAGGGCAGGGTGTGGGTGCGAATGTGCATCTTGAGGGCTCCCAGGGAGACGTACGTCTTGTCACAGTCCTTGCAGCTGAAGGACTTCTTCACCTGGTTGCCCTCGGCGGCGGGGCAATGGAACTGCTGGTGCTTGGTCAGCCCGGAGAAGGTGGAGTAGCTCTTCTGGCAATCCGGGCACTGATACCGCGGCGGCTGCGTCTTGTCCTTTTTCGCAGATCCCGAGGACGAGACACTCGGAGGGGCTGGCGACATCTCCCCGCTGACCTCTATTTTCGGAGCCACCAGCTCGGAGCCACCGGTTCCAGGCTTGTGCTTCAGCGACAAATCCTCCGGCAGCGAGGAACTGCAACTCGATTCGGGTGTCATCGATCGCATGGAGTAGTAGGAGCTTTCGGAGTAGGCTGGCGAAATCGGAGCATGGTGATGGTGGTGATGGGTGGGATAGCCCAGAGCCGGGTAGCTGGGCATGGCGGGATAGGGCAGGAAGCGGTGCTGCTGCCGCACCCCGATGGGTCTGTGGATGATCTCCGATCGCATGGGCGGCGACACGGAGCTGGCCCGGCCATGGAGATAGTGATGCGGTGGCGGCGACAGGGAACCCATGGAGTCGCTGGGGGAACTGGGCGCCATCAGGTCACCGCGCAGGGGCGAGATCTGGTGGCCGGTGGGACCTGGCTGATTGATGGTCCTGTAGAATTCGGCGGTGTAGGGCGACATGTGGAAGTTCCAGGGATACTTGGGGTACGTCGGAGTGGGCACCACTACTGAGGCAGCGGCGGCGGCAACGGCAGCAGCGCCGGCAGCCACCGCAGCAGCAGCGGCCAAGGCGGCGGCCTGGGTCTGGTTGGGATCGGAGTCGATGTCCCCGTCGACCGTTACTTCATCCTCGTCATCTTCGTCCTTGATGTGCTCGTCATCGGTGTGATCGACATCGACGCCCTCGTCCTCGCAGCAATCGCTGACATTTATCAACTCCTCGGAGGGACTCTCGTCCAGGATTTCCATTTTCTTGACGCACAGATCCTGCGGTTCGTTGGCATTGGAACTGTGATTGGGCAGAGCCTCGAATTGGTAGTTCACGGGTCGCTTTTTCAGCGGGCACTTGCTGTAGTTTTTCTCCACCAACATCTCTTCGATGGAATGCATTTTTTTATAGTTTTTTTCTGTTAGTTCTTGGTAATTATTGAATTCTTGGAAAAGTTCTCGACTTTCTGTTTTTTTTTTTTTAGTGTGTCTTCATGGTAACACCAACACTAAAAGCACACACACGCACGGGCGTTCACGTTTTGGTAGCAAAGAGTTAGGAAGCAAAACGCGGGCGTTCGGTTAGCGGTAATCGGTAAGCAGTTGCTCTAGTGGTGTTCGGCTCGGAAATGAGCTCCGCGAGCAGTGGTGCTGCCTTTTATAGGGCCGAGAGAAAACGAACGAAACCGAAACTGTTTCGTGAGGCAAGAGAGAGTACTCTCTCTTGGCCAGGTAAGTGTCGCACTCATATAGGTAGCGTAGCGGGTGCGTTAAGCTCGACCAATCGCAGCGTTCGGCGGGAAAACAGGTTTCGGCTTGTTTATGTACGAAGCACTCACGTGCCGACTTCGTACACTTGCACCAATGGAAGCCGCAAACGAACCGATGCCGTTATAACTGCACTGGTATGGTATATATCCCCACAACTGCATCGGTGTACGTGGGGATCCCACTCTCTCTCTCTCTGTCTCCACCTGGCCAGTTCAATGCGCAATAAGGAGAAGCGCGAGGAAGCTTCGATCTTGCCACACAATTTGTTTACTACAAATTGCATTTAAATGGGATATTCTGAATAACCCAACATTCTTTTGGGGGATTAGCAAAAAGGATGGGTTCTCTACCGTTATAAGGCGCATCATTAACTGAACCGATAATTTAAAAATAACAATTAGAAAACAGGTAGAATCAGGATTTAAATGTCAAGGGACTTGGCTTGCACCCAGGTAGTAGGCTAAATTAATGAACGGCTGTTTTTTACCTCTAAAAGTGTAAGAATACGAATCTAAGGTGGACCCAAAAAAGGGCAACAAAACTAAAATTTCAATTTCTTAGACAAGTTCGTTCATGCAAAAAAAACAAACATCTGAGAATTTAAAACTGATTTCTCATATTTACAAATACAAACAAATTTCAAAGCTCTCCCGGTGGCAGACAATTTTCTCCGGAACTTCTGAAAATGAAATAGTTCTTGGAATTTCACAACTGGATGTGCTTTTTACAATAAAAATTATGAAATAGAATATGAAATGAAATAGTAACGGAGTCAATAAGAAAAGGTTTGAAAAGAAGAAGAATAATATCGAAATTTCAAACCCTTCAAACTTGTTAATCGATTTTAAGATCAATAAATGGAAAATATTCCACTTTTATATAAGCAGATAGAAATATTTATAACCCTTAATACATATTAATAGAAAAATAGTACAATTATATTTTCTATATACCAACGTTATATACAATTTCCTCCATATTTCATGATATAAAAACCTCTTAAAAAGTGACAAAAAGGTTTTAATACTCTTCGCCAACAAAGAGCTCCCCATTTGCTTGCTCTCTGATCAACAATGCTCTTTGCTTAACGTTCCACTTCCATTTTGTTTCATTGGAGCTCTTTAGTTTTTTCTCTGTAGCCTCCAACCGGGTTGAGGCGCCACAAAGGTTCTTCGTTTTTTATGGAAACCCAAAAAATGGTTAGAAAATGGAAAAAAACATGCGCAACAGTATTCCCAAACAATTAGGCAACGTGCTGAGGACGAGCTCAAGTGGCAAATGCCACACACACACAACCGAGGGGTATCCACCCGCAAGCAACCAAGTGGCAGATGTGGCATAAACACAAAAACAAACACACCCAGCGAAAGTGTTCTCTTGTCCGATAAGATAAGAGGTGTTGCGGTTCTCCGATTGCAGGACATAAATCAAAGTGCATAAGGAGGACCCGTGCTGCAGGACCTGTGCCAATTTATGTCCATTTACCAGGAATCTAGTTTACACTGGGGCAAAAGTTCTACTTAATATTAGAAGATTTGGCTATCTAGAAAGATAATCTCGAAGGAAATAAGGATATTTTCGTCTTTTGCTTTATGTTATACTTTAAAGAGTTGCCTGGATATTATTTCAAATAAAATACCTAAAAATATATCTAAAATTTAACCACCTTTTTCTCTTTGTGCAGAACCCACACACAGTTTTGGCATTTAACTTAATTAGCGTCCTTATCAAGTGATTGTCCCTGTGACAGGGCGACTGCTGTGTCTCTGGAAGAGCCCGAAGATCCCGATGCAGATCCCGTCCTACTCGTCCAGTCCAGTCCCGGTCACCCTTAGCCCCTGAGAGGCATTCCCAGGAAGCAGACTATCCGGGCACAAGTGCGATCCCACTGAGATTGGCAAACAAGGAACCGAAATCCAAAAACCGCCAGCATAAATTAATAGATAAACCTGTGCAATTCTGGAGGCAGGTTTTTGGGTTTTGGTCGGAGATGGCTAACTGGCTGGTTTTCTTGTTAAACAATAAGGTTTTAGCTTCTAATATTTCAAGATCAAATGTAGGAAGTTGCAACCTACAAAGAAATATACCATATTCTAGCTATTGATAGCCAACAATCCCAATCCTTGAGCCATTTTTTGGCCCTTCTAACCCGCTTTTCCTATTTTAACCTCGTCATAGCTTTTTCTTGTCGAGGTCTTGTTGGGGTTTAGAGTCTGGTTCCTCGAGTCTGTGGCTGGAATCTGGGTTCCAATTTCTTTCTTGGTCTCGGTCTGCATCTCTTATCTTATCGCCTGTCGTTGCTCTGGCTGCGGTTATGTGGCCCAAACTGCCCATGACGTCTCTCCTCTAATGCCTCCCAGGAGACTGGGGAGTCTGTTGACTCGTTGTCTCTGCAAGATTGGTTGTTAACAAAGATTTAATGATCATGTTAACTAATTTTTTTTGTTGCCTTGCCTTGGTTCTAGGTGCTCTTGCTCTTGGCGATAAAGAGGCGGAAGGACGGACCACCCACTGGACGATGCTGCAATCCATGGGACCGCTGTGCAAGTTAATTAGTTTGCGTTTCAAACTGGCTTTAAATCACACTGGAACGGGTTTTAATCGCCAGAGTCTAAGACTCACTAAGTAAGTGAGAGTAGTTTAATGATAATTCAATTGAAAAGGAACTCGAAAAGGACTCGTCTAGTTAATAAATGCTAATTTTCCAATCCTTACTCTGGTAAAAATCAATCATTAATGGGTGACCCAAATAAACAAGCCACAGAATCCGTATCCGTATCCCTTTGCCTGCCACAACATTTTGAAAGCGTGTAAAATGGTGATATTTAACCATTTTTTGGTTGTTGCAACATCCTCGGCGCGAGCACCAAAATAATAATAAACTAAAATACCAACAACAAACAACACGAAAAAATGAGGCAAAAAGAGGCCAAGCCGCAACAGGCTAATCCTATTTTGAAGGCAATGAAAATGAAACAAAAATAATAAAACTTTTTTACGACAAGCTCTAAAAAGCTAAAATACAGCGAGACCAGACCAAGAAAAGGGTTTCAGGGTTCTCCAGACTGGTTCAGACTTTTGGTTTTCAGTTTTAAGTTTTTGGTTTTTGGTTTTGCGTCTTGGTCTGAAGCGAGCAACAAATTATTAACGACATTTTAAATGCAACGCCTCTCCGCAAGGAGGAAAAAAAGGGGAAAAATATAAAAAATTAAATACAGAAAAAGGGTCACAACCACAAGAGTCGTCCGATGACTGGGCCACGATTTCTGGATGGACATGGACATGGACTCGACTCGACTCCTTGCGGGCTCACAACACAAAGACGCGACGCCTTTTAATGAGATTTGTCTGAAGACATGAAAAACTTTTGTAATTCCATCTTTTTGTGCAGGACACGCAGCAAAAAGCGACAATAGTCTACACTTGGAATAAAATGTCTTATTAAATGTATTTTCTAAATTACGCAGGATGCTGCCCTGCAATGTACCGATAAAAAAGAAAGCAAGGTAATAGATTTCATCTTTCAATTACTCCAAAAAATGTTTAATCTGCATTTTATTCTTAAAATTTTACAGTGCCATCATACCGAGAAAAATCACTTGCACCAACGTGTGGCATCAACAAGTGTGTGCTGCAAGTTTTGCTTTATATTTTATGCTCCGACTCTGGGTTTGGCTGTTAAAATTGAAAATTACTTTTGGCCCAGTCTCGGATCGCCTCGGTCTGAAGATCTCGAAAAACTTTCGAGATGCCCTACCGCATTTGAAAGCTGAGACAATAATTGCACAGGGAAAATTACAATCAAGCGTTTTTATTATTGCCAACAGAAAGAGGAGATCGAACTTCGAGGTCTACAAGCCCCAATCTTAAATCCCAGACTCGAGGAAAGTGCGTGTTTTTGTTTGTTGAGCCCTTGGGGGCCTTTGGTTTAAGATGAGCCCAAATGAAAGTTTTTTCTCCAGGCCAGCAGGACCTTAATGTTTGATTAACGAAACGCAGAGCGAAATGTTGTAAATAAATTTTACAACCTTAAATGCCACCCGGATAACGTAAAAACGAGAAGCAATTGAAATGTCTGAATTATGTGTGTTGAATTATTGAATTATAGGTGGTCGAAGGATTGAGATAAACCGAACGATAAAAAACATACAACCTTTTACATCCATGTAACTGAGCCAAGTACTTAATTACAGCCTCAATGGCAGAAAGAGAAATTCCAGTCTGGCCAAAAGCCAAATAAATTCTTAAGACTTGTTAACAACACAAAAAAAAGACTAAGCAATATATTATAAACTAAACTTTCTTGCTAATTGGATTTTATTATCCTTAATTAAAAAAATATATAGTTGTTGTAGTTAGGAAATGATGCAAGGTTAGCACTATAAAGTTTTTACAACTTCAAAGCCAGCTTATTGATTCTTATTCATTAGCGAATATTTTTATACTTTATTGATATTAATTTAGTAATACTCAGCTGGAGGTAGTAAAATTTATATTGATAGAAAATTATTTATATTTCCTGCAAAAAGTCTAACCCCATACTGCTTTCAGCCCAACAAGTAGCCGCACATTATAACAACATTAACATGAAGCACATCGGTTAAGTATAATGCATGCCACGAGCATAATGATGCACTCCCCAAAAAATCACAAGGAGAAAAAAATGAGGATGATGACGATGGGGAGACACGCCGACTGCGAAAATTATTACATACGGAGCGGGAATTCGGCATGAACATGACGCGCGATGCCACCATAAACCGGGCGATAACCTGGCCAAAACCGTGGCCCAAACCGTGGTCCAAACCCATGACCCATTCGATGAGCAGGAGGCGGTGACGGAGTTGTGGCCAAAAAAAAAGTATCATATGCAAAAATTTGGTAGGTGCATCAAACGGGTGGTGGCATCCACTTAATGGCTGTTTCGCTGGCGGGCGTGCATGGCCTGTGGATGCCACAGCACCTCCTCCTTCTCACCTAAGTGCCCCACACCTTGCCCCAAGAGTGCACTCAAGGAAAAGTAATACAGGCTTTTGTATAAGGAATAAAATATTTAATTTGGAATGAATCTTTGATATTTTTTAATCAACACAAGTTTGTATAAATGTTTTTTATTTTGACTTATTTTTACATCTTTTTTAATATGTTTTCCTTTTTTTGTAGGTGCAACATGCACAGACCATCGCTTTGGTATCAACCTGTAAAATGTATAACGACAGCATTAAGCTCGTGCCACCAGCTGGAACGGTTTCATGGGATTTTGTGGCTGTAACGATACATGAGGCAACGGTACACTTGCGGCAGGTTCAGGCGAGTTCAGCAAGCGGCAATGCCCGATCTGATTTGTGTCATCGGTCCACCTACCTGGCCAAGTCTAAAAGAATGTTTTAGCATTTTATGAGGTATCCTGTAATGGAAAGAGTGACTTGGATTAACAGAAAACCTAAAAAATATAATCAAAATTCAATTAAAAATTGTTTAAAATATATTTAGTTCGTTTAAACAATATTTTACATATTGAAAAATAGTCATTTCTTGTATTATTACTGGGTATCTCAAGATCGCTTGTAACTTCTTTGCATTATAAGATTTTAATATTATAATTTAATCAGTTTCAGAATTTTTGACAAAAACTTCCTTGACTGGATCGTGGAGCTGGTTTCGCTTCTGGATATCGGTTCTTTATATTGAACAGCCGGCCAACCTGTTCCCCTACCATTTTAAGTAGCTGTGTCTTCCCGAAAAAAAAAAAAAATAAAATAAAAATCACAGCCAGGTGCGGATCGTTCAGGCAAGTAAGAAAGGATCTCGGATAGGAGATCTCCTATTGCATTCAGGCGAAGCCAGCTCAGGCACTTGGCAGATGCCGGGGTGCAATTCAAATTAGTGTTCGACACTCGGGATGCATTATCCTGCGGCACGTTGATTTATATCCCGACAAGCCGGCGCATGCTTCTTTCTTTTCAATTACTCAACGCGTCTCCCCCGCGATTCAAAATGCATTTCCAGGGCAGAGGGCATCCCCTTGCCTTTCAGAGCTCCCGTTTCGCCTGTCATGTTTCCTTTTACCAATTCTATTTATTTATTCAAATGCAGCGTGCCTCGAGTGGCACTAATGAACAAATCCTGCAGCCTGAATGCTGAATCCTGAATGGTTTTCCGGGGAAACATCTGCGCGTGCGTTTGGCGGTGATTTTGGTTTTGTCAGTGGCAGGATAAGTGTGCCACTGCCAGTGCGTTGGTCCTTGTCAGGGAGATGCAGAGATTCAGGATTTCTTTCTTTCTAGTAAATAAAAAGAAACCAAGTTAATATTTAGCATTTGCTATTAGTCGTAAAATGTCATAAACTCTATACAAAAATGAACTGTGCCGCCAAACTATCGGGCGACTTTTGATCGGCGACTTGGCAATTTATTAGTCGGTTTTTTATCGCACATGAAACCTCTTGCCTTGGCCCAACCATAGCATCTGTAACCCAATTACGAGCCTAGAGAGAGATCTAGCTTGGAGACCTCCCACGTGCCGCCATAAAATAAAACTTTATTCCGATTCCGGCCAGCATTCCAGGTCTACAAGTCGTATTTTCACCTACAACCCATCAAATTGATGGACATGATTAAACCGAGACGGCGAGGGAAAATGAAAGAGGAAAGTGCGACCTTTGGCGCCTCTAAACCAAAAGAAAAAAAAACCAAAGAGTGAGTGACTGATCCGAACCGATCCCCGAAATAGGCAGATGCAGATGCATGTGGCTTTTGGGGCCAGGGCTTGGGCGATAATTGATGAGCTTTTAGCATTTAAGCAGCAGAAAAATACCAACTAACGCACTTCAGTCGAGGGCCCCGTTAAAATGATTAATCATTTGGCAGGTGCTTGCTTCGAGGGCCCGAAAAAAATAAGAGGCAACATGAAAGGGTTCATCATCATCTCGACCTGGCCTGCTTTAGCCCTTCCCTGCTTAACAAGAAACTATTTAACTTCATTTCAACGGTTTGCATTTTTGGTTAAACTGTCAAGTGGTTGGAGTGAAGTGGAAAAAGGCTACAAAGGATCCCGTTCTGCTAAAGGATTACCGACTTTTATTTGGCCTGCCTGGGCCACACCCACACAAAAGGTGTGCATGGTGTGGACGGACGAGGGCTACGAGGGCGTGGACCCTTCTGACCTGGTCCCGGAATGGGCTGGCCGCTGTTGGCATCATTATATAATTTGACGAAAGTAAATCGCGGCCAGCATCGAAACAGTTTACGGGTGAAATCGAAGACACCCGAACAGTGGTTTGAAAAATAAGTAAATAGATTGAATTATTATAAAAATATGTACTAATAACGAACTAGAAAGATGGAAAATATTAACTGCTTATAATAAATTCAAGTCACAGTTTAGTTTGGAAATAAAATCACGGTTTTATAACCAAACCCTAACCAAGGTAAACCCAATCTAATGACGGGTTAAATATCTTCAAAAACTTTGCAGCTTGAACTCATTCCCTGGACGCGGACCGACTTCTTATTATTGATCCAAGATTTATGGCAATTAATAATAGGTATAAAGCCATTCAGAATGGACGCCACTTCCGTTCCCAATCCATTAAACAATTAAGAGAGAGAGTCGAAAATGTACCTTATGAAAATTATGACAAACTACGCGTAAGCCAGATTTATGCTGACAGTTTCTACTTAATTGAAAAGATAGTTTCTGGACCACCTAGCTTCCTAGATGGATGATGTAATCAAGACGGCTAGAAGAAGGAGAAGGGAGGAGCACCTTGCCAAATCCTGATCTTCCCGAGGGCAGCTGGCATGTGTTCCTCAGGCCAACGACACGGATTTGTCAGCTGCTCGGAGATCTGAGCCGGCTTTTGTTTGGACTTCTTCCCTTTCAATACACAGCCCCCTTCACTTTGCTTCAATCTCTTTGCGAATAATAGACGGACATGGAGATAGGAATCGGTACATCTACCGGTATATCCTAGGAACAGGTTCGTTTTCGCCTGACTTTTGTTTTGTGTGGCATTCGAGGGAACAATGGCCTGGAATAAAGAAGGAAGATGTTCATCACCTGTCCTTGCCGGCGAACAGGATTCTATTTTTTGCCAAATGCCTTTTGTATGAAGAGATCACTCTGATCCTGTTGGCCTTCGACCTGAGGCATTGGCTTGTGCCAGGTCCTTTTAGGTTTTTTAAAATTATTTTTGCAAGGGGGAATAGTTTTAGGTATTTTTTAAAGGTTTTTGAAACAGATCAATCATTGGGGAGAATCGAATGGACTGTGTTTTTACACCTTATTTATATTTTTTTTTAGATTTTATGCTACATTTTCCGGAGGAATCCCTTCAGTTTTTCATATTTTTGCAGATGTAAGTATGGAAAGAAAAAGTATATCTTTTTCTTGTGGTTATTATATTATTATATTAAATTATATTAAAAGCATATTGCTTCTTTAAAGGTGTTTATTTTATTGTAATAAAATATAACCAGCTCTTTCAGAGATCCATCTACAATTATCACTAATTTCCTAGGAAAACTGACCAAATAATACCATATCAGAGAAAAGGATAACCAACATTATCATCCACAAAACTATCTTATCTGGCGCATATAGACAGGGTCTCAAGGGTTACTTTCGCATAAAAAAGATATATAGACAGGCACTTGTCAGGCAATTGCCACACAAAATGCTGAAAAAACGAGGTAAATATTTTTTGGGGGATTTTGAACAAATATTAACTCAGCGACCGCAGGCAAAACGAAAACCAAAATGTTAGATAAATTTAGAGCCGTCTGGACACGCACATTTTTCTGGGCACCTGAATTTCTGTAATATTTATTATTTAACATTTACCATTTCCATCTTTTTTTTGTTTGTGCGCTACTTATAGACAAGGTGGTGATCGTGATTTTCGATGACATGAGCATATTTACCACAAAATGGGTTATTTGCTCGGTTATGTTTGGTCGGGCAAGATGCTAGGCAGGTGCTAAACGATAAGATCTCTTCAGATATGGCAACTATTTTTCGGTTTCGGAGTCGAGACCACGGAAAATACCACCAGCACGGAGGTAAGAGAATGAATAACCCGACGCCGCTTGACAACATCGTTAGAAAGCCATTCAATTTGGTTTAGCATTGTCTCGCGTCGAGGTCCTTTGTCCCTCGTCGCTGTCCTGCTGCCTCGAAATGAATCCTTGGCGAGCGCCTTCCTGCCCGGCAGGATCTCTTTACTATTTTGCGCAGTTTTTCATTTCTAATGGAAGCTGGCTTTGTTCGCCTTTGTTTTCTCAGTAGCAGTAGGTGGCGCATTAGCGCTGCTCGAACACGCCTTTTAGGATCAGGTGTGCTCCTGGATAAAGGATCGCAAACATCTGGATTTTCGAAGTAAGATAAAGTCACTTTTGAAGTATTTGCTAAAACTATTTTAGCTTTCTGTATATTCTTTTCATTAAGGGAAATAATTTCTTTGATGTTAGATTATAAAATAAGGGTTCTGTAATTTGTTTATTGAACAATTTTGAAAAAGCCAATCTGAAACCAATAATTTCCGTTCAGATTTGTAAAAATTACCAAAGAGAGTTCCTCTAATCCCCACACATGATCGGTAACATCTTCATTTCGGATGAAATAACATCCTTTCTGCAATAATGGGTGTAACATTCGCAGCATCTTGGCTCTATTGTACGCAAATCTGCACAAAATTTATGCAAATTGAAATTCCTGAGCAACACCTGGTAGGCAGAAACAATTGTACCAATGATGAATGTGCTGCAGAATTGTTTTTCCTATTTTTGTATTTTTGCCCCGTCGTGTTTTGTTTTGGAATCAGAACAGACCAGAACAGAACCCAGGCCAGACAACTTGGCGCGGTGAGAAGAAAACTGTAGCACCAAGGCAAGGTGCCAATTCTGGGAAATCTGCCCAGCATGTGCAGACAATGGCCCGGCACAGCGGGATCACTTCACTTGGCCAAGAAAATGGTTAAGGCCATGGCTATGGGCCAGCCATGTATGTCCGCTCCTTGGTGACAATGACAATGGTGCAGGGTGAGATCAGATGCGGCCAGGTGAGGAGTGAGCAGATCATACACAGTGTTGGCTAAAAAAAACAGAGCCAAAATACAATATTGAAGTAAGTACTTTTTAAGGAAGGAAAAGAAAAATATTAAATATATTAAAATCGTTAATCTTTAAACCTTTCCATTAATTATTCCAAAGTTTCTAAGGCACAAGAAAGGTAAAAGCAACATGGATAGATGAATTCTCCTACTATGAATACCTTTTCAAGTCTTATTTAATTAAATTGTTCCGACTTTTAGCCAAAAAATAGCCAACTTTAGCATTACTTTTACACAATAACAGGCCATAACGAAGGCACAGACAACATTATTGTCATTCGACGGGCAAAAGTAGTCCAGTGGGCTGTGGGAGAATCCTCTAGTAGCGCTCCAATTTACTTGTCCTCCACTCACTTATTCTTCTTCCCACAAGCAATTTGCATTTTCAGGCGTCTTTGCTGCCTTTCCTTGGCTCAAAATAACTTTGCTCTCCATTGCACTTTGCGTTGAGGGGAACGTTTATTTATCTAGTAAATTCGGATGATTTTGCATAATTTATAGGGGTTTCATATCCAGTTTTTTGTTCGACATTGTACTTTGACTTGGAAATCTCTTAACTGTTGTTACTTTGGAATATGAGACCAGTTATTTTTTTGATCAAATAAGCCATAAACTGATTTTAAATACCAAAACCTCTCACACCTTGGAACTCTTTTCACAAAGCAATTCCTTCGACCTGTTTCACAGGACAATGCCAATCTCAATGGGATATTCTGGGAACGGAAACGAAATGCTGTGAAAATAAATTAGTGAAAGATAGAATAACAAACCTATTGAAGGTGTCCTTTTGCCAGCGTGTCATTTTACTTCCGGCTGCCAACCAAAGTACTTTTTTAAAAGTAAAATAAAAAGAAATCATAAAAAAGATAAATAAATAACACCGATTGCAGGTGTTCAACTCAAAAGCCTACCTCCTGGGCAATAGCTATTACTTTGGCATTAATTGCTAACCAAAATGCTGATAATTGAAACATTTCCCGGCCTGTCTGCCATTTCCATAAGCCAAATAGATCGCTTCCTCTGACAGATCGGGCTAACATTTTCAAATGCCCACGCCCACCAAAGTGAGGCTTCGTCGTTGGAAAACCAGTAGCAACTGCAATATTGCTGTTGGGTGCTACTATGGTTGTTGCAGTTGCAATTGCAATCAAAACCATCAGCGACCGCAAAGTCCACGTCGTCGTCATCATCATCATCATCCTCCTCGTCGTCGTCGTCGTCGTAGTCGTCGTAAAACGTTGCCCTGGCCAAGATTGATCATCGGGCCTGGCCCAGGCTCATCCATTTTTTTGTTGTGTTGCTGATGCTGCAGCTTTTATTTTATATATATTTTTTGTTTTTGGCTTGCCCAATCAGCCACACCCACAAGATGTGCAGCGTTCATATTAAAATGGCTTTAAAAGGCAACAGCCAGCGCTGAAAGTGGCAAGACACAACAATAACAACCGCATCGGAGATCTGCGAGATGGCTTGCTTCCGTTCCAGCTGCAAGGTGTGTGGCAAAGACGGCAAAGTAACCGAAACCGAAACGGTAGCCTGCCACTGCTACTCTGCCACCGAAAGCGCAACAATTGGCAATTTCATTTGCTGCGCCCCCAAAAAACGCAGCTCCAACAGGTACGCAAACTCAGTGATATGTTTGTGAATGTAACTGATGGTACAGTGGATATTTCTTAAAAACAACTGGTATGTATCTATAAAATACATGAATTTATAAAGGAATACAGGGATTACATTGATATTTTGGAAGTTTTGAGTACATTCAGGTATCCTCCCGGTGGTATTAAGAAAAGTACCAACAATAGTCCCTTAAATATGGGAAAAAAACCAATTGATGCAAAATAACTTTATAAATACGAGTTATTTATATAATTAACATATGGGAGACGAATTCTTTTAAAGAAATATATTAATCAGAATTCGTTTACCTTAAATTAAATAAATATTTAATAGCTTTTTGGATAATAGGAATGTATTAGTAGTTTTTATCACAGCAAACCTCTCCTTGTGTTTAAGGAAAGCGCAACGATTTGTAACCAAAATTTTATAAATTTAATATTAAAATTAAAACTAGTTTTTAATGTTTTAGTTTAGACACCCTTTTTAAGTAATTACCACTGTCGTTTTGGTTAGCAGGCTCCATTGAAACTTTCTACGACTGCAACACGCTGGGATCTCTATGAACATGGCCAAAATTGGGATGGGGCTGGATGTGGGGTTGGGTTTGGGATCCTGGGATGTGGAACCTGTGAGGGGAAATGGGAAAGGGAGGCTTAGTGTGCTTAGTGCATAAAAAAGCTGGCGGTGCTACATCATCGTCAAACCCGTCGAGTTGCGACTTCGATTTCCTGTGCGGCGGATTGACGTCTCCCAGGTCACTTGCCACAGCGTTCGGTTGCATTCGTAATTGCTCCGCAGCGAAATTTCCATATGATAATATTTATTCGCTGGAATATGCCTCATGCCTTCAACTCGACTCGGCTCCAACTGCATCTGTCTGTCGGTCCTCAGTCCTGTCGAGGCTACGCCTGCGCGCCACGCAACACTCTTTTTTTTTTAAAGCACTGATAAAAAATGTAGTTCCTTTTATTTCTATAAATTTAAAAATATATAAAGTGTGATTGTTCAAAAGATCTGTAATAAATTTGTTTAACAGTTTGTTGCCTGAACTTTCAGCTTACTTTTTAAGTTCTTAAATATATTTATTTAATGGTTCAAATACCATAAAAATGAGGCACTCTTTATTCCTTTTAATATGTATTTTTTTCTTACTGCATGTATATTTTTGTTTGGCTGTCTATTTGACACTGCGCAGGCGGCGAGGATGCTCTGCATCCAACTCTAAACTCCAACTTCGACTCCAGCTCCAAAAATGTGTGGGTGGTCGTTTGAATGCCCTGCCCGACTGCAAGTCTTTCTTCTGGCAAAGCTTCGTGTTCGCATTTTTCATTTCCATTTTCCATCTTTCGGAAAGGCCAATGCTTCCACTTCTCTTCAATCGATTTGAGTTTTATTATCTGGTTGGCATTTTAGTTGAATTGTTAGCTTAGTTTATGCATCGGGCTCCTTGGAAATGGCAGGCCAGACAGTCGACCATGTGTGGATTATGCAAGCCACATGGAATCTACATTTTGTGGCATTTGGTTCAAAGGAAGGTAAATTTGATAGCTTTTTATACTTCGAATGACCCGCCTTCCTGTGACCAAATTGCACCTTGCATCAGAGTTAATTTCTATCATTTCACCCGCAGAAATAGGACTAGCCTAACCCCTATAGGATACTCAATTTACAAGCTAGAAAATAAAATAAACAGGTAATTAGGTCAACGCCTGAGCTAAGTCGAGTGTCGCCGGCACGCGTAATGAACCTGTTCAGGAGTTGGCCAACTCGCCACGAATTTCTAATAAATTTCTAGTCGGGTCGGGAAGAAGTCAAAACAACACGCGCCCCGTCCGATATCGCTCCTGGGCAGCTCAGGTACCCGGCAAGCCTTTTAATATGCCAGCCAGCACACCCTCGTGTTTGTCCGGTGGTTTCTGTCCCCGACTCTGATGATCTTTTGGGCCAGAAGTTCAGTGGTGCACGGAAATGTGCGGGACGACTGGGCCGACTAGGCCGACTGTCCGACAGGCGACTGTCGCGCGACGTTGTTTTTAATATTGTCCGAGTATGTTAATATCCGCTTACCCCTGACCCCGTCTGAGGGATTCCATCAGACCGCCTCTATTTGAATAATTAGTCGCTCGTGCCCGTCGCCTGTCGCAGGCCCACTTGCATTCCACTGCACTTGCATAAGGAGTCCTGGATCCTGAGGGTGCACCTTCCCCTGGCCATCCTGTTGCAGGTCACTGGAGAGGAACAAGTGCCTAGGCCAGGCACAAATAAGTGGGCCGTGAGGCATGTACTCAGAAAAAAATATATTCTACTTATTAAGTAAGGATAATGAAAAGGTTATTAGGAAAAATGATTGGGGTTCTTGAAAGCTAAAAAAAAAAACTTAAAATCTTTAAACCATTATTTCCAAAGATCAAAGATCAATCTAAAGGAAAAGACTAGACTGGATGACTCAAAAAGGGCTAAAAAAATAGAACACAATGCAATACATCTTTAGTTTTTTCTTTAACGTATAAACTAGCTAAATTTCCTTATTTTTTCGAGTGCTAAAACAAAAAAGGATGCGGTTTTGATACTCAAGGGGTGGATGCATTCAACCGATGCGGTGCATGCCGGCCCATATGCCACAGTTGAGGTGTTGCTGCTGGCTCGTGGCAGCAACTATAGCACCTGGCTGGGTGGTGGAATTTAAGGACTGTCTAGGCATTCAAGGTGGCCAGGTGATGGCTGCCCGAAACCTCTCTATAACATTTAGTTATTGCCATTTGACAACCCTGGGTAGGAAATAGGCAAGCACCAGCTGTCATCTCGGGTGAGTGATTCGTTTGCCAAAAAAAAAGATTTTTTGCCTACAAAATCTCCATTATCCAGATAATGTCGGAGCGTGCCATCGAAGTGCCCATGCAGCCTTATGCTGGCCAGCTGCTGCTCATCAAGGATCTTGTCGTGCCGGACATTTCGTCCAGCAAATCCAAGAGTAGACCTTCGTTTTTCGATCGGAGCTGTATCCTGAAAAGGGTATTGAAAAATGTAGAGCTGGAAAACCCTGGTGAGGAATTCACTATGGAGAGTACAGATCCTCTTATTGAAGGTTTCGTGGCAGCCTTGGAAACATTTATGAAGTTTACGGTAAAGAAATCCATAGAGCAGTGCGAACACCGAACTGGATATTTTTTATACAGCGACGATCGCTGTGTTATGAAGAACGAAATGCGGACTACGATGTCCTTTCTGAACGATTTGGAGATGGCTGATTGTGGATCCTCAGACGAAGATAATGCCTTTTACCGTAGACGTCGCTATCCGGGCGGAAGTAAGGACCACAAAACCCTGAGCTTGCAATTGGAATCGATCAATACCACGGCTCTCAAGGCTATTGGAGCTGTCCGGAAGCGTCCTGGAGAAGTCCTGATACCCGAGACCGTCATATTCTCAAATGTCCTGACCAATTTACAACGTCCTTTTGGCATACGGTACAAATACATAAGCATTCGCGATGTAATCCAGTTTATGGAGGAAGACAAACGCTTTGCTAAGTGCAATATGCTTTTTCAAGCTTATTTGAAATATAAGCCATAGCGAAATATCGAGAATTTAAACCCTTGTGTTACCATTTCAATTGCCTTAATTTCAGTTCATTGAACTTCCTTTACAAATAAATCCCAAGAAACTCAAACAAAGCCCAAGGAAACAGGTGGTGTGTGATGGTGTATCCTTTGTTTCATTGCACTTGGCATTTTCAATGGATCCTCCGGCTCCATGCACTTTGAACTTTTGTGCTGCACTGCGGCTGTTGCTGTTGCAGACGGTACATGTCGACAATGGAGCCGGGTACTTAAAGGAATATCCGGCGAGACAGGAAGCATATGCGCACTGGAATTGGAATTGAAATCTATAGAACGCATTGCGCATGCGCCGCCTTTAGTTTCTTCGTTTTTCGAGATAGGAAACGTGATTTTATCGGGCGCGTCTCATTATGTTAAGTGCTGGCAATAAAATCAAAGCGCACGCGGGCGACACATTTCATTGAACTTCAATTGAAGCCGTCCTTTAACTCGGACCGCTCACGTATTTGCCAGACACATGCCCTGGGGGATCGTGCTAGGAACTCTCTGTAGTGGGAGGATTTATTTCAATGTAATTGTGAAGATTTCCAAAGGGTTAGAGCGATTATAAATGCATTGGGGCTTTGAATAATTAAATATTGGAAGTGCATGTCAGGTTTGACAAGGTGTTTCTAAAGGGGTTTTTTATGAGTGGATTGGAAGGATTAAAAGTATATGCTGGTACTATGAAAACATGACTAACTAATTAGTGCTTTTCTCGAACTAAACATCTGCTAATTTTTTAAGAACACCTAAAGATCCCTATCTAAGTTTAAGTTTATTCCAAATACCCGAAAAAAGTCTAACCCAATGTGTTCCAAACTGTACTGGTAACCTCTTCCTATTCATAGATAAGTGTTTGATAAGTTTCTAATGTTTATACAAATTTTCGAGTGGGTACCATCCGCAGGATCACCACCTGTCGAAGGTGCAAAGCTAGCCACCCCTAACCAGCACCCTGTGCACCTTTAGTACTTGCTACATGTTGCACTATTAACTCGGGCGTATATCCTTTTTCAAGGACTTGCCGGGACAGCTGCGGGCTGATAGAAAATATCAAACGCTGTCAGGCGTAAACTTGACAGGTAGTACCTAAAGTAGGAAAAGTTCTCCCCCAAGGATCGGGGAAACCACCCTATAAGTTGCCACTTTAATACACTCAACAAAATTTATTTGTGGGTAAATGAAGTTTAAACATATTAAATATTTTATGTAAGTAAAATGAAAGAGGCTTGAAAGGCACTTCCAATCAATCTTTACAAACCATATTGAAGAAACCAAATATATTTTTTGAGTGCCACAATCGCTTTTCCGAGAGGTAGGGGCAAGTTTTATAGTGCCAGCAAGGTGTATTTGCTCAGAGGGACGCAGTGCAGAGTACCTTGCAACCCAGCAAGGACAGGAAGGCGAATTCCAGCACATGCAACATCACCGGCTGAACCACCACCGATCCGTTAGTTTCCTTCTTTCCGCCACACTATAGGTGCACCACCACCGTGTATCATGTTTGTATAGCAGGAACACACAAAGAGTTGCTTTTGTGTGGGGGAAAGGAAAATGTGTTGCACCTTTTTTGCATAACGCTGCTTTCTGTTCCGCTCGGGATTAAATTATGTACATATGTCGTATGTCTGTCATCATTATAAATATATTTGTATTTTAAAAGAAGACTCCCGACTCTTCTTCGGTGAAGTAGCAGCTGTGCCAATATGAGGTCTACGACTTTGGGTGATCATAAAAATAAAGTCCAACAAATTTGTTGTTTGCCGAATGGCTTTGGGACCGGTGTTTTCCATTCACTCGGCTCGAGTCGCCTCGAAGAATCGGATTCCGATTCCGAATGGGAATTGATTGGGGCAGGAACAGAGCTGGATGGGTGTTGAGCTGTTCGTGTTTGCTCTTCGATAAGGGACCTGATGGGGCTCTACAATGACATCTTGCTTGGCACTTATTTACATATAATTGAGCTCTCTCCTTATTTGTCTAGTCATTTAAATAAACCCAATTGCGAAGGCCTTCAGTCCCATTTAACGACAGTTCTCCTTCACGTTTGCAGTCCACGTGATATCAGTAGCTCCTAAATGCCAATCCTTATAGTTGAAATCGGTTTGTTCGGGTAAATAATTTCCTCATTAGCAGCTGGTAGGGCACTTTTGGGGGCAGGAAGTTGTCAACACTAATCAGTATCAATCATTTTCCCAAGGAAGTATGAAATACTTTTATAAACTTCATGGAAATAAATGAGGGGAAAAGCTCTAACAATTTATGATTTATTTTTGCAGTATTTTGGTTAAACTTTCTAAACCTCATGTTAATACCTTTCTTCGAAAACTGTATGGGTTTTCTCATTTAAAGTCGATCATAAAAGTGATGAATTTTACAAATATCGTTGTTTTATGGCCCAAACGACTCACACTTCTGTTTGGGAAGCATCCCAGCTCCGTTTCTAATCCGCAACATATGCCAAGGACCACCACCATCCGCCAACAGTGGGCACTCACAAAAGAGGCCATAAAAACACATGGACACGTAACGATTTGCGCCGCTGAGGCTCCAACTGTTGCGTATTAGAGCTGGAACAGAAACAACAAAAAATCCGAGAATCCGGGAATACGGGAGGGGTAAAGCCAGCCCCCGGTAAGACAATTTATGACTTTATTAACTCCAAAACGCAACCAGGCGGGCAACAAAGTGTTAAGCCAGGCTGAAGTCGTAGCCAAACCAGCGGCAAGGCGATGAAGTTGTATAAATGAAATTAATCTTCAATAGACACAGGGCAATAAACGAAACCAAGTATCAGGCATAACACTGCGAGAAATTCTGGAAAGACTTAAGTCTGATCTATGAGGGCATACTAAGAAAACCAAAGGTAATTTTTGAAGCGTTTAACTTTCGAAGAGCACAGATTTTTCTATATAAGGTACTGAAATTGCAATCTTATCCTTCATTTCTCTCTGTGTTAACCCAACACTGCCATTAGTCATTAAACAATTTTCCACTGAAGCTGCCGCTTGCAACTCCATCTCCACTTTCAACCTAAACTCCTGATGCAGTTGCTGCTGGTGCGGATGCTGCTGCTGTTGAGGCTGCTGCGTATTTTGTCAGGTGTCATAAAAACCGAATTTATTGCGCATGTGCAGCGTCCATAAGATGCCGCACTCTCCAGCATTTTGTTACAGATATTTCAGTTTTATTATTTAATTTTCTCGCTGCACGAACATAAATCACGATGCGTGCCGCGCTAAGGTGACAGCACTTTAGGGCACATAAACATACACCAATATCGGGATCGGTATTGGGATCGAGATTGAAACCCCCATCAGGATGGGGTCTGAAAACAACAACCAAGAGCAGGTTGCTGGAATTTTTAATTAAATGGGACACGGGTAGTGCTATTTAATGTGCGTAACCTGGCCAGGGATCCCAAGAGTCGAGGCACCTCACCTATGGGCGAAAGCTGTGCGACTTTCGTTGATTGATGGTAAGAAATAAAATTGTTAAAAATAAGCGCAAACTTCGAACTGATTTTTTAAATAAGATGTAGAAGAACTAATGATATTTTCTTAGCAGTTTGCTTAAAATCTGATATTCTCGTGTTTGTATTTACCTTTAAAATATACGTATTCCCTGTTTCCTTATAAAAAGTGCAAAAAAAACCTTCCCAAAAACTTGGATTTCACACGCTCTCGCCTGCGGGTGTTCTTCCCTTCTTTTATTTCTGTTTTTAAAGAAAAACAAGCACGTAATGTGGTGGATGCTGATGCCAATGCACTTGTTCCCACAAAATTCCTCGGCATAGGCCATTTCCATGAATGCCAAACAAGCCAAAAATTTCACACTCGGCAAGCGGAGGGGGAACAAAATAAAACACAAATACAAAAAGAAGGAAAGGATAAAATGAACCCGAACGAGAGCCAGTGAACCTGCCACAGAGCCTGAGAAATTCTCGATCTCAATTCCGCTTCCAGGACAGGCCAGGACCGGGTAGGACAGACATCCCAGCATAATCAACAAGATCACGCATCAAACGAGACGACAGCCGCATAAGAATGCAAACATTAAGAGATTTTATGCGAGTTTGTTCACATGCCAAAAAAAAGGAGGCAGTCTCAGCAGCAGCAAAAAATATACGTACAGAAATGGGAACAAAGGAGCTGAACAGGTACACAGGACGATTATCCTGTCATTCACTTGTTGCTGGCAAAGGAACAGGTAAAAAAGGAGGAGTCTGTGACAGTAACCCAGCAATTTTCAGTTACACTTCCTGCAGGAGCTGTGGTCCTGCCTCATTTCAGCGTGTGAACCTGTTTGTTGCTGCCCCAACTCCTGACCAACTTTTTTGCGATGCTAATCTGTGGCCTCACATTTTTTCTTTGCAAATTTCGGTTTTCCTTTTTTTTTGGGTTAATTTTCGGTATAATTTTGGTTTTGTATTAGATCGCAACTGGGTCTGTGGAGCGGGCATTTCGTGTTTTTCGATAATTTATTACAGTTGCCCAATTGGCCGAAAACGGTTCGCTCCGGCAACTAAACACTTTTTATTGTCATATTTATATTTGGCCGATTAGTTTTTTAGTTTTCTGCTCTCGCTTCTCCTTTGTTGTTTTATTTTTTTACGATTCTCGTATTTTTTCTTTGCTATAAATCCGAATTTTAAGTCGCACGCAAAATTTATTCCCACGCATTTTCAGTTCGTGATATTTTTGGGGTCTTTTCATTTTTTTCGTTCATAAATTTTTCGAGAGCACAAATCAAGCGAAAAATGTAAAAAGCGACGTTTTATTGTTCTTTTTTTTTGATGGTTAGCTGCAATTTAATAACGGAATTAAAATTGGTGAAATGATTTGGATTGCGAAACTGTAGCAGCAAATTTTCCTTTATAAATAACAAGTCTCACTTTTGGTTGGATTAGCATCCAATTTTTTCACTTTCTCTACAAGACCCCCTGGCAAATAAGTCTCTTTTCACGACCAATCATTTCCTATAAACCTCAATGGCCGGTGACCAAGTGACAGATACAACAATTCCCCACCACCCCAATCCAAAAAAATGTTTACCCCTTCTCCGGCCATTTGAAATGACATGCAAAACAGTTGACATTACATTTAAGCCACAAAAGCAAAGGCAACCAGAAATATAAAATAAAATGAAATTGCCTAAATTGTTGGCCATAAATCAACGCCAGACAACGAGGAGGAGATCAAGATCCGAGCCAGCCCCAAAAAAGAGCCACCAACCAAAAAAACCAAAATAAATAAAATACAAAAATAAAACAACTGAAAATCTTGCTTTGCTCGATTTCACTGCCAAAACAACAGAGCCCCACACAAAGCAAACTTCACCTGTTCGACGTGGAGACAATGCTCCAACTTGGTGACAGGCATGTCCACCCTTCACCGCCTCACCCACCCCCTCTCAGAGTAGTGGGGCAATGTTGACAAGTACCGAGGAGGCAAGCGACTCAATTGCGGCACTTGTCGCACGACACTTCACCGTCCAAATACCCACAGAGGCAGTCGTCAAAGGGGGGCATCAAAACAAAGGGGGTCTGGTTTATTTGGAAAGGGGAGAAGGCGAGTCCGAGATGAGAAGCCATCGAAAATAATCAAAAATCCAGACCGGGTGAGTGTGTCACTTTCGGGGGAGTAGTCGCTCCAAAGTAAAAAGCAGCGTTCAGCCATTCAGACCATGACATGACAGAAAAAACGATTCGGCTTCTTTCACGTTGCAGTTACGGATTTACTCGAAATTTGTATACGTGCCTCAAAAAGAGAAGAAAGCAGCCTTTCAGAGTAATAGGTCTTTTTGAAAGGATATATAAACCGACTTTCTGGAAAAATAGTGAATAAATAAAAGTACATGGTTTATACAATATTTTAGTTGCTTGTTAAATCAAAGACTTGTGATTTGTTTCAAAATTCTGAGAAATTAAAGATAGAATAAGAATTATACGTTTTTTAAGCCTTATTTCTAATCTTATGTTGGAATGAATAAAATAAATATTAAAGTGTAATGCAATTCTGCAAAGTAATTTGTGTGTAAGCTTTACAAAAACTGTACTTGTATAAAATAATGCAAAGTATTTATATAAATTGCTCTTTCCACTTTACATTCTGACTTCTACTTTATAAATATTAAAGTCTAGTAACCTGGAATATTAATTTCCCACTGTGCAGCTAAATGCATTATGGCCCTCTTTCGGCTGGTTTCATTTACAGCGCAAATCCGGCGGACCATTGATGATGAGGAGTTTCAACGGGTCGACACGTCTCAGACGTGCAGACACAATAAGCACTAAGTGATGCGACGCGGCGGGGCAGTCGCATTATGATTTAGCAGTTTAACAACCAGATCATCTCCTTCTGCCTGTCCGAGCAGGCTGAGAAGGCTGAGCAGGCCGCGACAGGCCTGATTTAATCCCCGGCGGATGCAAAACATCGCCTTAATTGTGCTCTGGCCATATTTTCACTAATTAAACGCAGTCCCGAATGATGGCCAAAAAACGAAATTTCATTTCAGTTTGTTTAACAAATTTGCTGACATGAGCCGCTGACAGCAGAACAGAAACAGAAACGATCGAGAAGCAAGCTGTAGGCTGAAGAATACGAAAGACTTAAGCAACAAACTTGCCACACACTTGACCCCAAATGGGAGGAAACAATGTCGATGAAGTCGCATTTTAGCCGCTTTCCCGCTGCCTCTGTCGCTGCCGACCAAAAAAAATTAAGCCGAAATTTCAATTTGCACTGGGCAGGCCACACACACTCAGGCAGAACAAAAGGCTTTCTCCGATCTCCCTCCCCAACCACCGCCACTCTATCCATTCCAAATGGCAAATCCATAGAAATTCGTGTTTTTTCACTGTACCTGTCCGGGTGTTCCCATCGCAATAACCGTACCAATAATAATAGGGAATTGTACGCCGGCGATATCATTCACTTCGCTCGGATAATTATTTGTTTGCCAAAACAAAGCCAAGAGATTGTGGAATTTTTGTCGCTAACAAAAGTGCGTGTGAACCGGCCGACTCGTCGTCCGCCGCTGGCCCTCTCCAATTTGGCCAATTCATTTCAAAAATTGTTCGGCCTACGCCCACACAACAAGTGCTTGAGTTTCGTTCGAATCCGCACAGGTAGCAACAGGTAGCTACTGTAATTCGGAGAAACATTTTCTAAGGACACTGATACTTTTTCAGGATATTTGCGGTGCCGTTAAATGTTGGATAAAACTAGGCGTGTCGAGCATGGGAAACCGTTTGGGATACGAGCTGCTTTTCAAAGACGAGTTGCTAATCGGTTGACTGATTTTTTGTTTTGTTTTCTTTTTTTTTTTTAGAGAAATCTGCAAAACAGACTTGTTTTGGAATTTATTAACTAGGTTCTAAGAAGTGTACGTTCTTACTATCCGTAGTATTTTATTCATTAAGAGAATTTCCATAAAAGACTAATTTGAAAAAAGTGCTAGCAATCATTACAGATTGAATAACAAGAAAAAATAAATAGAAAATGGTAAGTTTTTTGTTTAATTTAAAGAAACACAATTTTATAGCCAACAGTGGCTTCTCTTTAAATCTATAATGTGGCTACCACCAATCACCAACCTTATCAACTTAAGATCTCAGATCGAAGGGTCTTCGTACATTTAAACTAGAATGAATGAAAAATTAGTTCTCTGTTCATTCAATAAAAATACACTGACTCTCCGCACTTGGCGCCAATCCATTTGGACATTCCCTTTTCCATTCCCAGTAAACCATTCAAGATTCCTTCACAAACTGCCCAGAGAAAGATGCCCATCTCGACCATCATTTTCATCACAACAATATATATTGGTGGGATCTGAGGCTCCTGTTCTGGGGCTCTCGTTCTTGTCACGTATCGCCGGATATCTGTGCTCGCATCTCGGCCAATTAATTTAAACGAACACTATAATATCTCATTTCTCATTTTTTCGGCCTAAGTCGTCGTTCTCCCGGCCGGAAAGCGGAGAAATGAGAATTCATAGAAGCGGCCATAAAGCATTCGAAATCTGAAAAGTGGAAATATAAACGAGAGCAGAAGCCACCGACCTGATGCGATGGTACTATACTATATTCTGTTTGGTATCCACTTGTTACTCCATTTACAAGTTACCGGGAATTCTGATTGAGATCAGCAGTGGGGCCAGTCGTAAAAAGCCAGTTTATTTGGAAATTTAGTTGTAAAAATGTAACTTGGCCCCAACTTGTGGCAGGGCAAGTGTCGATCCTAGCCCCTGAAACAAAAACTGGCCGCATAAATCTCAGTGGCCGGTAATTTAATTTCTAAAACTTGCCCACTAAAAAATTAGACTAAAATCTGTCAACAAGTGCCATTTGGAGGCCAAGTTTTGTCCATGCAACGGAAGTTGAGGCCTCATGCTCCATGCCGTATGCCTCATGCCTCATGCCACGAGAGGCTTTCGAAAAATCACCCATTGAATACCAAGAAGTTGCCGCAGCAATCAGACCAAATTGTCGCCATGTGTCGCAGCCCTGACTCTGACTTTAAGCCACTGATTCCGATTTTAGCCTCGGGCTTTGGCGGCTTCAGCTTTTTTGTATTTATTTTTTCCCTTCTTATTTTTTTGTTTGTATTTTTTGTGGTTCGTGCGTCGCCAGCTCTGGGTTTTGTGGCTTTGGCGCGAGTTTGACTAATTAAAGCGCAGACTTTGGGCATTTTTAATTTGTACGCTTGTAAAATGAAATTTAGTTTTTTTTTATTTAAGGTTTTGTTTCTTGTTTCTCGCTTCGTGCAGCTTGTTTCCTTTTGAACTCTGAATGGTGCGTGTCCGCTCTTTGGGTGATAAGTTTTGCGGAAAATGAACAAGTGGGGTGAATGGAATATTTACTATTGGAAAATTATAAGCATGTTAAGATAATAGACTAAACTTCTTAATAAATATTGCATCAGGATACAAGGACTTCCAGAACCACAAAAGGAATGTTTCTCTAAAAATGTCCCTGATAAACTAAGGAAATTTTATATTGATCCTTAAAATACTTATAGATGTTGGCTTTAATTTTGCTTCTAATTTTTTTAAGATACATATTTGTAATTTAATAATCATTTAAATATAGTAGATGGTAAGAGCATTTGGGTATTACAATATACCTAAGTTCGCAAAACATTTCAACAGGTTCGTGGTGCTTTATGAGGCAAGCTCTTTGCTGAGTTTAACTCGGCTGAGCTTTAAAACGGACTCTTCCGAGAATTATACGAATGGCCAGGTGACCTCTATAGCCTTACAGACTTGCTGTTCAAATATAGCCTGCGGTTGAGGCACCACAAAACGCTGAACATTTCACTTTCAGGCCAAAAACAAGAAATGGCAACGACATCTTCATCTTGGCTTGTCTTTTGGTTTTGCAGTCCTCGTCCAAAAATGGCTGCCATTGTAAATTTTGTTGGATATTTCGGAGTGGGTGTTGGGGGTTTTTAGGGGCACCATGTTGCATACATGTTGCAGGTGCAGGTGCAGGTAAACACATGTTAACTAGTTGGAGAAGCACAAAATTGGGGGGATAGTCCCAGCCATGTTGGCGCAAATGTCATGCTATAAATACCGAATTGGAATTGGAATTGGAATCGGACTCGGACTCGGAGAATTGGCCACAAATGCGTTGTATTTGCTGTATTCGCTACAAATAACGCAAATATGGACATGAGCTTGTTCCCAGTTCGTTGTGTGGCCAAACAATTGTACAAATTTCGCAATCGAAATAAAGTTGCACTAAAACGCATTCGCATTCGCATTTTGGAGGAAGTGCTGTTGTTGCCACAGAAAATTCAAATGAGGCTACCAAATTTCGTATTTCTTTGGCCAACAACCCACCTCCCAAGTTGATGATGTAATTTGGCCAATTGTTTTGGCCAATCGAATTAACACATTTTTCATTGTATGGCTGGGACCATAAATGAGCTAATAATGACACCCGTGCAAATTACACTTGAGCCGTACTTTTCTTTCAGTGTGATAAGCCGCCTGCGAGGTACTTTCACCCACAATGCCGCACAATAGAAATAAAAGTCTTACCTTTTGATATAATATTTTTTTCTTTCGGGGTTTCTGTAAACAATGACCAAATAAGTTTTGAGACTCACTCCGGCTCACCTGCAACAATTGTTGATGTAATAAACTAGGGTCTGGGCCCGGACAAAAGCCACCGGACACTGGTCTTTATCGGTGAAAACTCGGCACTTTCAAATGCTAATGGCTCTCTTTCGATTTCAGATTTCAGTTCAGAATCAAAAAAGAAGCGGCATGTGCCACACACATGACACTTTCCAAAATCTTATAACTCATTTTTATGGTTTAGTCGAATCGAATCGATTATGAAATTTGTCTTTAGAATAAATTCGGAATGCCATAGCCAGGCATTTGGCCTTGATTTATGGGTTACCTTTTAGCGTTTCGAATATTTTCACGATCCGGTAAATGATATGATATTCAATCAAATTTATTTATAAATAAACGCCATAGATAGCTACTTTACTCCACTTTCTCACCATACAATATGTTTGAAATTAATCCCAGTTTACTAGCAAAATCCTTCTATGAACATGGGTGCATCTTGTAACGTCACTTGGCCCCTGGGGTGCCATCATAACACGTGTATCGCCATAAATAATGTCATTTATGTGGCAGAAGTCGCTGGCTAAACCGAAACCCTATCACTTGCATTGGCTACCGTGGGCCAACCCCAAAAAATTAATATACAATCTTCATAATTTATGCACAAATCGCTTAAATTTATTAACACCACGAGAAGCCAGGAAGCCAGGGGCAAGCAAAATTGTACACGAAATTGAAAGTCAAATAGGTTCATTAAAAAAGAACTATGAGTGATGACATTTATTAAAATATCCTCATATAGAAAATAGTTAATTTTTAGAGAAATTAGTATACGAATGTTTACATACATATTTAAATAATGAAGTAATTGAAGTTGTCGTAAATCTATGTTTTCTGTGGTTTATTTCTGGTGCCTATAGATTTTCAATAAAGTAAACTATTAAAGTATTTGTTTAAGTATGAGTTTAATTAAGTAAATCGATATTTTACTTAAAAATTGTTTTCTCTGTATTCAAATAAAGAAGAGTTGCAGGAAGTTCGATCATAATTCATCTGCGTATTGGGGGTGTCTCGCGGGTGAAAAGATTTGAGATTTAGCCTCAACACGTGAGCATTGTATTATTTATAAATAATAATTATGGCAGCCACATGCGGTGCCTTAAATTTTAGGGGCAAACAGGGGAAAGTGCATCTGCGGTAGCTGGAAATTGATTTGGGGAACACCGGGCGAAGATGGCTTTCAAATTCGTTTCTCAGGATTGTCACCTTTTGCCCAAAAGTTGACTTTCCCTTCATTTGCTTAGTCGAAGATGTGTGTTTTTCTACTTTTTGAAATATCCCATTCCGATTGGCTTACGTTTTCATTAGGGCCTGGGAAAAAACCCAATGACTTTTACCATAATGGTGGGTGTACCCGCTATATATATTTCTTATACGAATTTCCCTCTGATTGGAATTGTCTATAAGTTTAAAGAATATATCAATTGTGTTACAATATCCTTTTTCTTAATATATATTTTTCAAATAATAACAATTTCCTGCCGACTGATTTTCCGTACCTCAAACTGGCTGCGGTTTCGACATTTGTCATTCATCAACATCAATTTGCCATTCTCCAAACCGAAAACAAAAATTGAGTTGCTTTAAATAAGCTTATCTAAATCGTTGCCGAACAAGTTATTTGGCAAATTAACCGAAATGCCATTCATCAGCCAGAAAAAGCAAATGAAAACATCAGGTTCAAAATTGTAAATGGCCATATGAAAAAGTGCGTGTCGTGTCTGGGAAATAAAATGGAAATATTTTTCGGCTGGTTTTGGCACTTGGCAGCCAAGCATTTGGCGTGACATTTCAATTAAAATGCTAATTTTGCCGCGGACAGAGGGACACCAGCTTGTTAAAAGGCAACCCGCTCGGATCCACTAACCAAAAAAGAGTAGAAACAAAAATAAATATCTATCAAGGAGGGTTTAAAATTGGCTGCCGGCAACTATTTAGCGGAGTAAATTACTTTATTAGACTCCGGCCGTGGGCTGTACAAGGCGTGCCTCATATATGGACTTTATGGATATACCAGAGTATCTAGTCTGGGGGCCTATGAGCCGGGCCTGAGGAGCGCAAGTGCATTAATCAAGTCCCCACACACACCGGTAACCCACTCTATTCGAAACTCCAATTCTCTCGCGCACTCACGCCCTGACACTCGTGACTTTTCTAAGCTAATTTATCATTTTTCGAGAAGAGGCAAGCCGAAATTGATGCACTTTCTCTGCCATTCAACGCGGTAAATACAGTTCTGTAAATCCGTTTTCCTGCACTACAAGAAAAATATTAGGAAGTTCTTGGATATTATTATCTCTTTGCTGGACAAAATATTTATAAACCCAATCAAGAAAGTTTTGAATTAATAGAAACAAAAAAAGGACATGAAACCTAGGCAGTTTTTCAATTAAAAATCCATCAATTAAAATATAAAAATACAATAAAATAATAGAATAAAGGAAATTCATAAAAAATCATTATTCAAGAACATTAAAATATTAGTTCTAAGATATTTTTGTTAGCTTAATATATCAACTCTTCAAGAATAAACATTTTTGAAGACATTCAAAATCTAAGAACAATCTAATGGTTTCAATTAAATATATTATTCTTGTATTATTTATTATAGTATATCCCCAAAAACTGTTTCGATTCTTCTTAATTATCCTTTCCAAATAAATTAATTTGTTTAATTTTCAAAGTGTTTTTCATTGTTTAACGGAAGTTCAAAAATACATAAAAATTGCAGGCAGCAGCCCTTCACCTTCCACACAATCTATTTTCCTCGCCTTTAATTGTGACACGTGATGCAGTTGCACCGGGAATGGGTAACGGAAAATGGAAATGAATGGGGAAATGGGGAAAACTGAATCGGGGAAAATGCCTAAACAGTTGCGCGTTGCACATAGAAAGCTGACAATTAATCTCAACAGATGCACGGCTGCACTTTCGATTGCCTCAGCCTCAGCCTCAGCCTGAGCCTGAGAGGTAGGGTCTCGAATTGGGCTCGGATTGAGACTTTGTATCTTGTGTTGGATTGGAAGAGAAAACTATTTCCAGACTCCAATTGCTTACATGTGGGTGGCAGAACATGCGAGGCAATTAAGGTCGCCTTAGAGTCTTAGGTCTTTCCCCAACAAAAATCATGGGTAACCAATTCCCATTGGAGATGACATGCATAATGCATGGATTTTAAATGGGAAAAGTTTTGTCGATAAATTCATTTTATTAAACGGATTTATTTTATTATAAATATATATTTCCAAAAACAAAAAAAATATATATAAATCATAATATACTTGCCACTAATTAATTCGGCACACAAACTTAATCAACACGTAGACTTGCTATTCACGATCTTGGCCAACACTAAGTTGTCTTATCGCTTCTTACCATCGCCAGGGGACGACTCCCCTTTGGCTGCCTTATCGGCTCTTGGCCAAATCGAGCTTCGAGCCACTTTCCGCTCGCCACATAATTTTACGCACGCGCCCCGCGGGCCAAGTCGCAGCCACGGCCCAAACTAAGCGCCAGTTGACCAAGTTACTTCCAGATCACCTCCTACTCGACAGCCTCGCTCCTTTCCTCCTCGATCCATCCACCCAAAACAAATCGATCCCGATCGATCCTGAGTCGAGAGGCATCGCGTTCGGGACCGGCCGCTTAACATGCTGCCTTCGTGCGCGCTGCTCATTGATCGAAATTGAATTGGACATAAATAAAACAAGATCAATCAATTGATTTATTTTGACATGTTGCAACAGCGTTGGCCTGTGCGAGAGCCTGGTTAGGCTTCGGGCCAGGGCCGGTTTTGGCCAACTGTCCCACTGGCCTGCTGCTCCAGCTCCTACATCAAAAAGCCAACTCCAGTGCCTTTACCTTTAAGCTGGATCACTGAAAAAATAAAGGTAAGCATTTAAATCAAAATATTCAGAGCTTTCATACTATTTTCTTAAATTTTTATTATTTAATTTTATTTATAAATAAGTTTGATAATGTTTTATTAAGTATTATTTATTATTTAAAAATATATATCCAAATTTTTCTCTCTGCAATTCGCAGTGGGTCTCATTTGCTTTGTCACTGGGGAGATTTGTTTGCTGCCCCATTCGCATTTGCAACTTGTGGCATTGTTGCAGTGCTTTTATACTTGGCTTTTGAGTTTGATTTTATTGCTTGTTTTGCTGCCGTTTTTGGGATCGTTTCGTTAATTTGTCGATCTCTGCGGCAGGGTGCTTTTTGCCTGATTAATTTTTATATGCGCTTGGGAAGCTTGTCCCCCAGACTGACATTGATTCTAATGAGAATTCTTAAGGGGCCATAAACCCGAACAGGTTTACTGCGAAGACGATTCGTTAATATTGAATTATTGTATAGTTTCCTATACTCTTTCTACATTTATAATAGAATGGAGCTCATTACGAAATCAGATCACAGATCAAAATTTAACTATCAAATTATTTGTTATTTTTTGCATAAAGTGCAGTTGGCGGAATACAAAATTGCGGTTCTTCTCTCAAATCTGGATAGAGGGATCATCTCCTCCTGACCTCGTATAAATTTCATTATGACCATGCAAATTTCACCTGCAACAAAGATTTGGTTTTTTTTCGGTTATCCGGGTGGATTGCATATTTTGTCATATGCAGAATGGCTATTAAATATGTGCATGACATGGCCTGGGGCTTGCAATGGAAATTCAAACAATAGATGGATGTCTTTCAGAGAGCTATGGGCATTGGTAATACCCATCAGGTTGAGGAGTTACTGGTTAACGTGGCTTAAATGAATGAAAATCCATTGAGCTTGGTTATTCCATAATTTGTTATCCAATTTTTAGACTTGATATTTTATTTAAAATACTTACATAAGAAGCAATCCTACCTTTTGAAGAGCACTTAGAGGGTAATTTTTCAGTCTCTAGAAATCGATTTTGAAAGAATAATTACAGGCAGTATTCATAACAACCAAGACAAAAGCTAAAAAAAAAAATACATAAAAAAATATACAAAAAAACGCCAAATATGCAATTGCATTTTTTTGCATTTCATTCACAAAAAAAAGATCAATAAAAATCAAATAATTCGAGAAAACTTGCTTTGACTGAGAGATCAATCACATTTATGCTAATTAAACTTACATAATATTGCTGCGACGACAAATTCAAATCAAATTTTGTTTTGACAAATTTCGTGTGTGCAGAAAAAATGCAAAATGCTTAGATAAGATACCCGGAGATATAGATGTGCATAGATGTATAGATAGGTGAACCGAAATATATTATAGATTTTTTATTATGCAGCCCAAAATGTTGAAAGAAAATCTCGTACCGAATGAAAGGGGCCCTGGTGGGGGCTGAAAATAAGGGGGCGGTGCACTCCATTGTAGCACAATGAACGGCGGTTTTGTGGTTCTTGCACTTTCACTTTATTAAAATGCATACCACCTACATTTTTTGTTGCTCGCTTTTCTCGATTCTTGACTTTAGAGCTGCAGTTCAGTGGCCAGCTATGAGGGAGTGAATCCAATCCAATCCAAACCAATCCGAAACCGAGTCGGACTCGGACTTGGATTCGGATTCGGATTTGGATTCGGATTCGGATCAGATCGAAATCCGTTAATTCTCCGTGCATACTGCATAAAGCAGAAGGGAAATTGTTACGGGAAGACGATCTGCGATCACAAATCAGCGTTCTGCGATCAGAGATCAGCGATCAGTAACCGATGCGGATGCTGGGACCATTGTTCTACTGCTGAATTGCAAATCAGTTCCATAGTTCTCACTGCTGCAATTTGCCGTTTGTTGGGGCAGGCAGCAACAACAGTTCTTTAAGAGATATTTTTCCGTTTTCCACACTGGGGAAAAATGTTGCAAGCTCCTCATATTTACGTCATTTTTAAGTTTGTTATTCCCATGGCTTTACCATGTATTGAATATAATGTTATAGATAGCAATCTATCTGAAAATAATCGCAATAAGTTAAGTGCATTCTATTTAGAAGAAGCTTTCAAAAATTATTGTTAGAATTCGATTAACTGTGGTCTCCAGAAACTGTTGACTGAAGAAATAACGTAATTTTCTATTAAAAGATTTTAATTAATATATTCAGTAAAATTTTCGTTTACGAGGTTTAATTAAATCCTATACCCTAACCCTTGAAATGTCCTTTGAATATAATTATGCTTTACTGTGCGGCTGGACACATACGCCCTTATTCACTCTATTTATAACGTATACGCCGTGTTGCACCTACTAGTTTTCTTGTATGGTCCATGAAAGGTACTCCCTTGCCACTAGATTTTACCCTATTTCTTACCGTGCAACATGTAGCTCCAGTTCAATCAACCCGAATGGTCAACGACTCCCCAGCCACTGGACACACGTGGGTGTGGAGCGTGGTGGTGTCGTTGGCGTGGCCTTGTCGCTTCCCCCGAACCAGGGTGAATGTACCGTTGTGTCTTTGAACTCCCGGCCAGGGCTATGGCTGGAAGTACGGCCAGAGAGCTATGGCATAATGCCCATCGAAGAGTCGCCAGACAGTCAGACGCTCTGATGAATGAGACAACGAACCCTTGTATTGGCAGCAGCAGCAGCAGTAGCAGCAGCAGAGGCTGGCAGGCAGCCGCCGAAAAAAAGGCGCGATATAAAGATCAATAAATAAGCAAATACCAGCCGAAATCGAAATATACCTGACGCGATCTTCGCATGCAAATTTCGGGGTGGTGGACTTCACTCACCCGACTCCCCTTCGGGGGTAATTAAAATTACAAATTCGCCCAACAGCATTGGGCAAAAAAGGAAGAGACGCCTCATCTGGCAGCGGCAATTAGCATCGATCGGCTAGGTTCTTTGCCGGATTCTTGATTCTTGATGTATGCATAAAGACGGCGACGTCACTTGAATGAAATCTCTCCTCCCGATGACAAAATCCTTGATCAGCGTTCATTGATCTCGGCTCATGCAGCTTCCAATAGCAGATGCTGTTGCCAAGTTGAACTTTTTGGAGTTGCAATCGTCACAAAAGAAGTTTGGTTTTGCTTGGATTTTAATCTCAGAACTCTATGGAGGAACTACAGTGGTTGGTGGGGAAGTTCTAAGAACCTTAAAGAATAATCATTTAACTTTCTGTAATAATATGGACTTAGATCTTTTTATATATCAAAAGATGCTTCTTAAAATTTAAGAGAAATAAGTGTAATTAGAACTAAACCATAAAATACATCTTCATGAACAAAAAAATGATTTTCCCATCGTACCTCCTTGCCTGATAAATAAATTGTGGCATTACCTTGCCATATTTTTTCATTATGTGCGACACAGAAAGTCGTGTTTTATTTCAACACAAGTGGATTTTAATAATAAAATGTGTCTAATTTGGTACCCACTCGCCATGGAGATGAAAAGAAGGAGAAACCTGATTGCAGCACCTTTTTATTTTTATTATTATTCAGCCTGCCCACCATTGGGCACTGGATACTGCAGACCAGGGCGACCATGGGATGCGGTTTCCACCAGTCCAAGTGGACTTTTCTCGGCGGCTTCCTTCTTGGCACATCTGTAGGTAGGATTTTTATTCGCGCTTTTTTATGTGGTACGTGCGAGGCGTCAATGCTTCATTTCCACTGTCATCTTAAGTTGATTGCAAGTTACGAGCGTGTTGACACCCTACCTGTCTCGCATTTTGCATGGCTAACGGTAATTGCAGTTGCACATGCGTGTGCCTGGGGTTATGCCTCGCGAGCATAGTAGTCCGGGGTTAATTCCCGGGTCTTCCATCCACATCCATGGTTACAAAGCTGCTCCTTCCTGGCCATGTGCGGGCGGCTTATTAATCAGAGCGCTCATTGCACAACGCTTTTGCCACAAGACTTTGGGGGCATGATTCATGCTTAATTGGCTCCAATATCAGCACTGCAAAAATCCAAGATTTAGTTGTGTTTTATAAGACTTAAGTTTAAAGAAATTTTTATATGTTTATATTTTCTTTCTTGTTTTTTTTTTTTAGTGCTTTTAAACTGCATCCAAACCGAATCGGAATCCAAACGCCGAGACCGATCCAGCTGTAAGCCGTGCAAATCTCACCCAAGTTGTCAATTTCACAGACAACACATTTCAATCAAACTTCGCCGTGCCATAAATAAGCCGCCAAGTGGACAGATCCGAAAAACCAGGTTCCACTCCAATTTTTTAAGTCTCCCTCGCTTAAATTACACATTGTACTTGTGGTTGTTGGGTTGCTTTTTTGCCATGTTTGTTGTTATAGTTGAGCACGCCTAACGTTCACATTTTTCCACATGAAATTATGAAGTTTCCATGGCAATTAATACGCATGAGCTGGGGGCTTTGGCAGTTCCCCCAAATCCAAGTCCCAAAACTGCCATTCCAGGCGGGTGTTGTCGTCCGTCTCCAGCCGGCTCGCATGTCAATTTGATGGCAATTAACTTGGACCGGCTTTTGTTTTAATAATAAATTTAATGAGCTGCCAAAAATGGTTGCAAATTTACGTGGCAATTAGCGGCCTAAACGACGACAACTCCACCGGCGACACTTGGCTGAAGAGATCGTGCCTGGGCGGACCAACCATACCAAATAACCAAGTAACCAAGCCACCAACTATCCAACTGCCCAGCTGTCCGTCTGCCGGTGCTCCATTTTGCTAATGAGCGCTGCGATTTTCCTCGTATCTTTTTTGGCTTCATCGGGGCTTGGCCAAAGGTGGTGCCCAGTGGTGGTGCCATGCGAGGTTTTCCAGTAGTCCAGTGGTGCGAAGGCATTTCGAGGGTGTGGTGGCTTAGATTTTCTGCTGCAAGGTGACAATGTTGCTTTAAGCTAAGTGGACTAGTCAGGTGATACAGTTCCTAAAAAGATTTCAAACTCTTGTAGATTGTATTAAACAAATTTTGAATTACATTTGAATAGGAATGAAAATTTTAAGGATTTTCCTTTATTTGATATAAATGTGATACATTCTACGACTAGGTTATGGAATGATTAAAGGATTAAAATGTAAATGATTTTTTAAGATTAATTATTGAGGCATTGAAAATATTTAAAAACAAAAGAAAAAAATTCATATCATTAAAATTAATATATAAAAAATACCGACCATTATCATTAACATAAATGATTTTCCTTTTATCTTTATAAAAAATACAATAATTTGGTTCAAGTTCTTCTTTTTTTTTGGTGCTTTGCTTTTTAAATGCATATAAAAAGACATATTTCTCCTCTAGAAAATTCTATCAAATCTTTATACAAATTAGAAGAACACAAGCTTCAAGTTTGATCAAGTATTCAAGTTTTCATTTGATTTAAAAACTGTTGTATAAAAAATTCGACATCGACGGGACGAATAGGAAGATCACGATTTCATGAGGAGAACGACTTGAGAGATTCTAGTAGCCGCCCATTTGGGGATGATAGCCGTACATCTCGAATAGCTCCTCCTTGGTGATGGTCCGCTCCAGCTGCTCGGGATCAAGCTTAAAGTGGCGCGGCAGGATCCTCCATTGGAACATGTTGAAGTAGTTGTATTCGCCGGACTCCTGAAATCCTCTGTAGGCGTAGTTCGGATTGTCGGCCTGACGCCTGATCCAGAAACGCTCGAACTTGTGGAAACGCCAGCCTCGCTCCGCCAGTTCGGCTGCCGCCAACAGTTGCATCATATCGCCCGGATAGGTGTAGAAGAAGAAAAACAATAGTTCCACCTCCATCTGCTCGGTTTTGGGCTGTTGTAGACCCAATCTGCCCGTCATACGATAATTCAGTGGAATCTCGAAGTTCAACTCGTGCGGGGTACAGCGTCCTGGCAGGAAGGGCCCCGAGAAGGAGGAGTGCAGGCTGGCGCTCTCTCCGGCACAGCAATGCGTCTCCATATTGACATTCGAGTTTTGTTCAATGATCTGAGGAATCAGAAAGGGGTTTCTCTGCAAAGATCCTAGATCCTTGGCCAGGCCCAGCAACCCGAAGGATCCCTCTACTGCATTACGCGGTGGGTCGACCTCAGCCTTCCACAGCTTCTCGTAGATGGGTGGCACGAGTTCAAAGTCAACACCACCCAGCGGCATGCCAATCCGATTCGTCTTCATGCGGGCATAGATCTTGGCCCTCTCAAAACCGGGTGGCGGTGCAATCAGGGGATTGGGAAAGGCACCACTTTTGCTTACGACGCCATTAAGAGCCCTCTGACGGACCCCTTCGTGCAGGAATTGCTTGCTAAAAATAAGGCTAACATCAAAGCGAGTTGCGTTATTGAGGTAGCTGTAGAGTAGCTCCATCTGCTCCTTGGTGACAACGGCGGTCTCCTCCTTCCTTACGGGATTTGAAGAGATTTGCAATGATTTGCACTCCTCTACAAAGTCCTTCTCCGTGGTAGCACTCACTGGGGTGCCATCGCTTACGATCACCTCCTCCAGGCTATCGTTGTCACCTTCGCTGCCCTCGTCCTCCTCCTCACCGACGTCGTCGTCATCATCCTCGTCATCGTCGTCATCATCGTCGTCATCGTCATCATCGTCATCATCGTCGTCGTCATCATCATCCTCGTCATCTTCATCATCCACATCTTCGTCATCGGTCAACATGGCCGTCCAGTCGTCCGGGACCGCCGAGGACGAAGTGGAGGCCAATCGGGTGCCTGGCAGCGCCGGAAAGTCCTCACGGAATATGCTAAATTCCGGCGGAGTTGGTGGCGGCGGCGGCGGTGGTGGTGGTATCTCCAGCTTGGGCATATTCTTCACCACATCCACGTACAAAACGGCACCGTTGCAAGATGCCGATGCCTCCGGGGAGGACGTGTTGAATAGAGCCAAGGGTGGCGAGTACGACGGCGGACTCGGCGACTTCTCCTTCTCCGTGATCTTGGAATTGTGACGCTTCATCATGTACACAGGATTTTCATACAACTCACAACTAATTCTGAAATTTCGATCCAGAAACTCGAAGCTAAACAGTTAAATAAGCCACGTGTCATTCAATGACAAACAACACTGTGCAACACTGGTCGCCAAAATGAAAGCTTTGTCATTGCCAGATTAGAAAATTGCAGGATCAGTGGGAGGCGAAGAAAATAAACTGTATAATTATTTTTTATTTAATTAATTGATGTGATCTGAGTAAAATGAAGTATCGTGGTTCATTAGAGAAAGTTAATTAAATTATAAGCAAATTATGGTAGGCTTGCCAGATTAATATCACTTTGGCGAGCAGGGTTGCCATTAACATAAGCTTAACATAAGAAATTTAAAAAATGTCTGCCAAAATGCCAAAACCTTTTTGAAAGTTATCTAAAATAATTAAATAACTGTTTTTATTGCTTGTATACAGTTAATAATAAATGAATTCATGTCTGAGTCCGTGTGGGTGCCACGGAAATTGCAATAAACCAATTTAAAAGCCGCAGTCATAAATTCAAACGCAAATTCACCTGCAGCTTTTCAGGAGAAAAGTGGAAAAAAATGTGCAAGAGAAACGGGACAAAGTGGCGAACAAGACGCACAAAAAATGCTCATCTATAATGTAAAAAAAAAAACTAGTTGGGGAGTATAACCCATTAACTTAAAATGACACTGGACTAACATAAATCTTGTTCTTTAGCTTGGGTTGGGAGGAATTGACAAAAGGAACAATCGCTCAAGGAGGAGGTGAACGAGACAGAGGAGAAGGATCACCACCAAGCTAATAGTCGAAGAGCTCCTGCATCAGAAAACTGGAGGAGTAGTTGGTCATTTGCCTGCCGCAAATCAACGGACTTGTCCGGCGGCCACAAAAGTCACAACACTCGGGAAATCAGGTGCATGGCTCCCACTACCAATGGTCCAGCCTCTACAGTTCAAGCCTGCAAATTAAGCACAAATAATATAAAAATACAATAATGCATATTCCCAGCCGCTGGCCAAGAAAAATGATACACATAAGCATGGCCAAGTGCAAGATCATGGTTTAAAAAAACGTAGAAAATAGGAGACAGTGGCTCTTCGAATTCCCTGCAATTGAATTTGATTACTTTAAAGTTTCTTTATGTTTAGAAGCTTTAAAAACCCTGGCCTTGAGAATGTCCTAATAACTTTTCCAAATATTTAAAAGAAAAAAACGCGAGTTGGAAAGACCCTTGACTCTACAATTTTTGATTCAAAATCAACAAATAGGACTAAATTTTCAAAGTAAAGGTATTAAATCCTCATATACCCTATGAGAGAGCATTAAAAATCACCCATTTTACCAGGATAGCGGCTAACGAAGCAAAGTCATCACGATCTGCGGGCAGAAGCTCCTCCAGCCGCATAAACTTCAATAAATCATACTCATGTTGCCGGGAACCGCGACAAAAGCCGTCTGCTCAGTTCCATGATTCGAAAACCTCTGTACAGAATCCACGATCACCTGGCAGACGTTGGAGACGGGTCAGGCCAATTCCAGAGCCATTAAATCGCCAGAGCCAGGACCAGCAAGTAGAGGTGTCAACTGAGGGTGATCTTAAATTGGATTTTGTCGGACATTTTCTATATTTCAGGATGTTGTTTTTCTTAAAGCAAACCTTCAAGTCTAAATTAAGAATTTGGAAAAGTACATTTTTCAAAACATATTCCTCATATTGTTCATCACTTTTAAATCATTGTAATAGCATTTTAACCACAACTGTGTACTTGCAGATGCCACAAACCGGGCTCACATTCTGAACCTGTTCAACGCCACCAAAGTGTGTACTATGGAAATTAGCAACGGCTTAAATGACGCCCCATTCGTCGGCACAAATGACCCGACTCCGCGGAGGGCGTGCCGCCATCCCGAGAATCTCGCCTAATGACCAGCGGGAGCAACACTTGTACTCCACATCTAAGACATCACTAAGCACCGAAAGAAGGAAGCTCTGGGAGGGGGCGCAGTCCCACAGTCGGGTAAGTTTTATGAGCTCAGACCTATTTCTCATCCTGGTGGTGGACTTAGTGGCAGGCGGGCCATTAGCCAAAGCGTTCAGCATAATGGCCATATGTTTATGAGGTTCTTGGCAGTCTTAAAAAATTATTCACAATAGGCGTAGATCATTCTTGGGACTGGGACTTGGTCCGTCTTTGTGGGCGTTTGTGCAGTCAAGGCTGCACCAGACACGTTTGGTGTGGTTTTTCGGGTTTTTGGTTTGTTCTTTTTATTTACGAGCAGCAACTAATTTTAATAACGATACTTAAATCGCAAAGTTGAAATATTTGTGGATGTCATAAATTAATAGGTATGACATATTTTTATATTTTGTATAATTGGTTCTTAATTTTCACCCCATCGCTTTAGAGAATATTTATGCCTGGACCATATACCTCGCTAATTAGCGTTGGTTATGCCTATTAAATGAGCTAGGCCATTGGGTAGAAAAACAAATTATGAGCCGCCATAAAGATTGGCATATTGTTGGCTCAGAGCAGGCAACAATTGGCATTCGCAATCAAGAGCAACTGCATCGGGAGCAGCGACGGCAGCACGCACTGCCGGCAAGTGAATGGCAGGCGGCAATTGCTGCGACAGGTAGCCCCCTCCGGGAGCTAAGCGGACGGACTGCAGTTGGCCAACGTAGGTGGCACACTCTTGGCCGAAAGTGGAATGTGCAAAACGGGGGGACATTCACTAACTGGCCGATTGTCAAACTTGCCAAATTGAAAACGAAGTTACGATGCAATCGCGGATTTGTTTATGCTGCCGTTTTGAACCGAACGCAATTATATTTATTTTTTTTTTTTGGTTTACTTCGCATACTTTTTATTTCCTTGGGTCTTGGGATTTTCATTTTTTTTTTTAGTTAAAATTTAATGAAATATTACGCGCACGTGTCAGCGGTGCGATAAAATTTATTTACGCAGCATTGCGGGTCAAGTGAAAGCACATTTTTCTGGGCACTGGCGCAGTGAGGCCTTCGGACCTTCAAATTGAATTTACGCTGGGATTTCGGGCAGAGTGGCGAATTAAAAATCGAAACCGAAATCGAAATGTAAACCTGACTTTCGGGGGCAAGCATAAAAATGGGCGTAGGGCAGCCGCATTGACACGCGGCCATATTTTAAATGTCAACAGGATGGAGGAGGTGGACAGCACGGAGAGATCCCATCGAATTGAATCCAATCCAATCGAATGGAAACGGTTGCGAATCGGCTGGTATTGGGATTGGGAATGGGAATCGCTGCCGCTGGGCCACAAGCCAAGGATGGGGCCAGTAACTGCACCGATCCGCCTTGTCCATGCCCATCAAAAATTCAATAAAATACCATTAAATTACAAAATGAAGACAATTCATTTTTCTTATTATTTCTTGTTGTTTCTGTTTCTGGTTTACCTTTGCGATTGCATTTTGTTTCTTTAAGCAGGGAAGCATTTAATGTCGCTTTTTGCAGTTATGAGCAATAAAATATGAAAATCCTTTTCGGTTTATAAACGTTGAAAACGGCATTTATCGTAATATTTTATGAAATCAGTGAATACTCGTATTCGGTGAATGTATCTCAGATTGAGATTGACTTGGCAAGTTCTATTGTTTGGCTTTAAATTGGTTTGATTGATGTTTTCTTTGGGGCTTATATTGCATTTGGAATTAAGACTTTAGAGCTTATGGACATTTTGTAGTCTGACAAGGTCAAAGATTATGGATTCAGAATGTCATTGACATTTTATTGAATCAGTTAAGATATTCTTGAGAATACCTCTCATATGTTTTATAAGATGATTCCATAAAATATTAAATAATTTCATTAGCAAATACACCGACTGCAGCTTTAATTACACCAACCCTCCCAGCAGGGATCGTATTTTTTCGACCTTAATCGAATGCGTTTGGATGGATGGAAGGGAATGGAATCGGACCGAGAGTAATGGCCAAGGGTCGGGCCAGGGCAACGCCCATCATATACTACCGAATCGAATACGAGACAATTTTTCTTATTGCCTTCAACTTTGCACTGCCAAAAAGTACTTGGCCAACAAAGAAACACAAAAATATATACATATAAAATAAAACAAAACAAGTCGAAAGCCAAGCAAGCACACTTTCAATTAATCAAGGAAATTAATTAAGGCCTGTGGACGCAGTTGGTCTCGATGGTGCAAAGTATAGCGGTTCAGTGACCAGCCAGCGGGCAGCACGCTCGCCGATTGCAACATAATTTTCATTTGGCTCAGCATGCGTTTTCATCGTCGCGGTTATCATTTGGACATTTGGACTGGGCCAGGGATTCGGAGTCGGATTCGGATTCAGATTTGGCTTTGGAGTCTGGACGTCGAGCCTGGCTCAATTAGCACGCATGTATGGCTCGCCGGGCGCTGAAGCGGTGGAGCGATAATTAAACGCAGGTCGCCGGAGTTCGGTTGCAAATCGGCAATTGGTGACAATTGGCCACGATTTATGCACGGACCAAATGTGCAACATTTTCCTAATAAATTTTTCAGCTTTTAATCTGACTCCCTGCTGCGTGATTGTCCCACTGGGTTAGTGGGGAACCGAAGCGATGCATTATATTTCCGAATGGTAGTAGCTCAGATTGACCGTAACCATCGTAGTGGCAACTATGACCAAAAAGTAACCCAATTAAATAAACAAAAAGGTTCTTTAGTGATTGAATACTTACGGAATATTTCGTAAAGGGCATAAGCAACCATTCCATAGTGAATATGTGGCAAGATGGAGAGCATCATGTGGCTGATCATCTGAAGAATCAAAGCAATCAAGTTGCACACCATGTGCAGCGGCAGCAAGTGAGTGTTGCCCTGCAATGTAAAATATGATCTTAAAATAGAATAAAAAATAATAAATGGTTCCTATTACCCCAAATATGGCAAAAAGGAGTACAAATTCGGATGCGAGAGATACCATGCTTGCGGAAATCCAAAGGGCCATAATGTCTTTGCAAAATGCGAACTCCGAATATACCAGGCATGTGATATCAAGTATTTGGGTGATGATATTCAAAAAAGACAAATTAAGGCTAGCGTCCCTCAGGTTAAAATAAAAACAAACTTTTTCCAAAAGGGGCATTGTCTCTAGTGTCTTCTGGTTTTGTAAAGATGTGATCCATATTCCTTTTCCATAAAAATCGTATTAAAATCCCTTATAAAAGTGAAAGAGCTTAAGAGTTTATGTAAATGTCATCACTTTAATTTAATTATTGTCATAAGGCCAGGATTATTTCGTATTAATATGTATTTGTGTTACTCTACTTAAGAAGCAATTTATTACAATAATGAAATGATTTGCAAGGCATCTTCTGTTTTTTACTACATTTTTATTGATCAAAAGGCATTTTCTGCTAAAATAAAATTACAAATAATGGTTTATTTTAATGGAATTTATAGTTTATTTTGTATATGTACATTTTTTTAAAACTTTTTTAATGCATTTAATGCTTAATGATGGTTTATGCATTTTTCTCGATAGGATGTACGTTTTTTTCTGTAATTATATATTTTTCATATTAAGCATTTAATGCATAAGCTACAAGCATTAAATTATTCCTAAATTTCCGAGTGATAATAACTGAGCACAACCAGAACATCCACGAACATAACTATATTAAAAAGGAAGCTAAAAATCCGAAAAATATATAATTACAGACAAATACAGACTTACATCCTATCGTGATAAATGCATAAGACATCATTAAGCAATGGAGAATCCCGTTGGTGGCGGTAATCATATTACAGATCATGTCAAGAATTAGACCTCCTAGGCAGGTCACCAAATGTACTGGCAAAAGATGTGGATTGCCCTGCAATCCAGTATTTGACTAACTATAAAAATGGAAAACCAAAACAATTATATTTCTTACACGATAGACCGCAAAAAGCAAAATGATATTGGAAAACACACTCCAAGCGCTGGCAAAACACCAAAGGGTGAGGACTTGCGGACACATCCCAATATCCGAGTAAAACATCAGATATATATCAAGTATTTCCATTAAAATGCCAAAATAGCAGACCATAAGAGTACCTGTACGAAGGCTAAGGCAAAACAGGCACGTCTTTAAAAAGGGCATCCTGTTTACGAGTTTTCCAGTGTCTTGTAATAATCCGGAAGGATCAGACTCTGCTCCATAACTTTAACCACGGATGCGACCACCTTCGCTACAATTTCGGTAAGGAGATTTTGGCGTGGATCATCGAGTTATCACAACATTGAGTAGACAAAAATGCTCTTCCTTTTTTTGTTTTTTTGTTTAATTATCCTAAATCTAAATTTTTGAAGTTTATTGAAAAGAGCTTTAGATGTGTTTAAATATATATTTTTTTTATCTTCAGTATAAAGGATGGGTACCTCATAAATTATTGGTAAACCTCCCATTTTAAAGAGTATAAGAAGAACTCCAACTAAAATCTCTTAATTTTTAATATAAATATATATATGATAATTTTTGTATCCTCTGGATTCCATAGTTTTTTGTTCCCCTGTTAAAGTTCTTAATTCAATACCAATGTAATTCCTTTCAAAAAGATAGCCAGAATTTCCAGATAGTAGTAACCAATTTGTATTTGGCTCAAAATTGCAAGTTTATACCGGAGAACCAGAGTCAGAATGTGTCCCAACAGAGAACACCAGTATATGGGATGTGCTGGCGATTACAGAAAAGCGGGAACTTCAAGAGGCAACATTACCTCTCCAGAGGCCGGCCTATATCCAGCAGAGATCCTGTGGCGGAATAGGGGAGTAGCTGAAATTGGATTACTACCGCTTCCTAGTAGCAGCTTCTCAACGAATACGACACAAGAAATGTCGGGGCCTGATGAAAGGGATCCGGAAAAAGAAGTCTTAGCTGATGAAAGGGATCCGGAACAAGAAGTCTTTTCCCAAGTAGCCCTAAGGCTGCGGCTTAATTTTTATCAAGCTGGTGAATGGAAAAAGGATCGCAGTGGTCCAACGCCATTGGCAAGAGACTTATTCCCAGAACCACCTTCACGCTCTTTTAAAGCCATGCCAAAAAACAGCAAGGAAAGTTGGAGAACGACATCCAGTCAGGAGACCATAACGATGTCACTCAGCGAGGAGAGTTTCAGGGTGATGTCCAGTCTGGAGTCGCCCAGCCAGGAGAGTATCAGGATTACATCCAGCCTGGAGTCGGCTAGCCAAGCAAGCATTAAAACATCTAGTCTGGCAAGCGGTACGATGATGTCTAGTCAGGCGGTAGCCACCCAAGAGAGTATTACGATGACATCCAGCAAGGAATTCGCGAGTCAGGAAAGGATCAACCAGGGGTTGGGCAGCCAGGAGAGTATTAGGATGACATCCAGTAAGGAAATGGCAAATCAGGAAAGGAAGAGCCTGAAGAAGAGCAGCCAGGAGAGTATTAAGATGTCATCTAGTCAGGAGATAACCAGAATAAAGGAACAGGTTGAACATTTAACAGCGGGCATGCAATCCTTACAGTCCTGGATTCCCATTTTGAGTGTCCAACAAATGGTTTTGATGGATCAGAATGAAGAGTTACTGTCCAGGAGTCGCCACTCCCAGCCTGTATGTCATCGGAACAGCTCCAGTTCCAGGAAAACAGCTGCCCCCCATGCCAATTTTTCAGAGGAGGACAACTTCACCTCACACGACGTCCAGCATACTAATTTGCCTGTATGGGAGTCAACATGCTATTCAAGCGGCTCCAGTTCAAGGAATTCAGACGCCACCGTTCTAAATTCTGCCCCAGTGGAGCTAATCTCTGAGTGGGATCTGCAGGACGACGATTTCTCCAGCTCACAGGATCTCCAGCATACGCAGTGGAACTATAAACGCAATCTGAACAGGGAGCATTACTGCAACATGCAATTGCACTTGGTCAACATGCTGCTAATCCCAAAATCGGAAACTTCTTTTCGTCTGAATCAGCTGAGGAACCTAAGGACATCCCTGGGCTTAAGCGTGGGACAATGGAAACCAGAGTTTTCCATGGAAAATAGGTCGAAGGACTACGAAGCCGCCAACCACATGAAGCGATCTCGCAAACCATCAAAATCCAAAAACCAGGAATGTGCGTCGTCAGTAAAAGTGAGAGATTTTCTTTATTGAGAAATTGTGCCTGTCATGTGCTGCGGTGACCCAAAGATCGGCGGCCCAAAGATCGTGGCTCGGAATCTAAAAGGTGTTTGGGGTTTTCGGGAAAAGCTTTTAGCTGGGACATCTTGTCTACGGGGATAGGGCCAACGCGTGCTATGCTAAAACAAAAGCCGTGTTTCTTCCCAGCCACACACTTTTCCTCCCAAAGAGCAATTAATCGAAGTGCGACTGGCGGTTGTCATGTGTGAGCTTTCTACTGTGGCATCTCCCTGGAATCTCCCTCGACCAGGTGCCATCTCAATTATGTCTCAGCGGGTTCTTCACCAGATCGGCTTTTATTTCTTCTAAAAAATACAATATTTTTACATTTTTATTTGTGGGAGCTATGGAAATAAAATGAAAAGCTATTTGAAATGGAAAAAGATAAAACTTTCTGCCAAAATACTTCCCCCCAGTGAAGGCCAAAATTTTTACTTATTTGGCTGACATTACATGTCGATCACCCGCAACTATTCCCCCCTCGATCGGCGTTTTGTCCATTTTCAGGCTGGAAGGAAATGATTGTTATTATGACCGGTACCGGAGCCAAGCGGCAGCATTGAAAACTTCGCCAACTGCATGGAGTGTGGAGTCACTTCGTCATGTTCGTGGTTTCGACGATAACCGCTAGCTCTTTGCATTTTGGCCAAATATTAGCACACAATTCGATTTTGCATGCCAACCTCTGTAAGCAGGGGACTTGGGGAAGTTGGCTGGAAGTCAATTTTCACGAGTGCAAGTGGCGAGTTTTCCATGACACTCCATGATCTCTCTCCTGGGGCAGCTGTGCGCTTTTCGCTTTCACCTGTTGGCCTGAGTTATGTAAAAATCTACTGTCAAATTAATGGTGATTTATATATGCGGCTTAATGGGCACTTGGCATGAGATGCGGGCATTCGATGGTCTCCGTATACGGGGATTATGAGTGTGAATGGATTGGTTAAATTGTCCAAATGGCCTTAAACTGGCCATACCGCGAAAAAGGCGAGCATTAAGCATAATTTATAATTTTGGCGAAAGGTTAGAATGAGTTAGAGGCCTGTTTTGGAATTACTTCAATGTAAATCGAAAATCTTATTTAATCTCTTGTAATGCAAGGTCAGAAGAGATCCAAACAAGTGGTGCTGCTTAATCCGCCGTTTAGTTGGACATCCGCGGAATGTTAAACCCATGCACTTACCGATAATCCAAGTCAAACAAAATGCCTACAAGTGGTCGGGCCAGGCCTGTGGGCTCGCCATGTCAGGGGCAATTACCTGGCACTCCAATGTCCACTGCTGACTGATGATGGGACCCAGACAGGCGTCGCGACAAAATGCCACCGCACTCAAATCCACAATCCACAGACGCGTCTCCCCATTGGTGACAATAAAAGTGCAAGGCAATTTGCGAATGCGTCTCTAATTGAGCTTACTGGGCTGGGGATTGTGTAAAGGAATTGGTAGATAAATTATACACTACAAGAAATTAGGAAAATTGATATTGGTTATTTGTAAAATCTATTACATTCTAATGGAATTCGGTATACCGAAGCTTTGGGGTTTTATAACAAAGATCCTCAACCAACCGAAACCCATGGGAAAGAATGCTTAATTTTTCTTATAAGAAATTTAAATTTCTTTACTTTTAGACTTACTAACTTAAGACTCTTTTAAAATAGTTTCCCTAACAAATTTCATATTCTAAAATATGAAATATAAGTAGAACAAATAAGATTGAAATTTTTGTAAACGAAAGAAGCTGGAATGTATATTTAAATGTATCGTTTAAATGGAATATATATTGTTTAAGTAAACTATACTAAACCTAAGTGCATTTTCCCCGAAATTTACGTTAGTGTTGACACATTAGAAAGGCGTTCGATGTCAAGGCTTTGATTTAGTCAGGGAGTCGCTGCCTTTGGCTCTACTTTTTCCATTGCCTGCCAGTTGACAATCAGCTTGTATATTTTAACCCGAAATTATTTCCTTAATTTTGCGCACACATGAGTGTAACAACAAATAGGAAAAAAATAAGGATGGATAACCTGGGAGGGAGGAGTGGGTGGTGGATAGGAGGACATATGTGATCGGAATTTCATTTAGAAAGTTGCACTGGGAAGTCGATGTGGTGGAGTTTAATTTGCATTTGCCAGCTCTGAGCGACATTTGGTCAGTGGAGGAGGGAGGTAGAGAGCTCCCAGACGGGAACGGGCGACATTCTTCGGAGCTGCCTTCATTTTTCTTTGGGCCAACAAACAAAAAGCCGTTTAGCCACAACTGGGTCATTTAATAATAATCATAATCGTATAGAAGCAATGCCCCACACCGTTCACGATTTCCTATTCTAATTCTGTCAATCATCCAGTCCAGTGCAACTGTTTTTATTTTTTACCACCAAGATGCCAAGCTCGTGCTCTATTTGATTTTGATTTTGATCTTTAACTTGTCTTGACGCATATTTGATTTTGCCACACCCCGCCCGATGTCTTGGCTTTTATACACTTTTTTCTTTTTCCTTTCCAGCGAAATGCTTTCTACTCCGGACTGATTGTCTTTGTCTTGGCTGGCTCACTGAAATGGTTGGCTTTAATGGCTTTTGATTGATTATCGCGTGCCATGGTTGCTCCGCATCTCAGTGGGTGCTCTCCAGCTCCAGATCCACCTCCAGATCTAGCTTTTCGATTCCGTTCCAGCTCCAGGTGGTGTCGCTTGGCCCACGATCGAATCTCTTCTTTTGTTGACTTTCATTTGAAGTCTGCTTAATTAGCCAGATATGTCTATATGTGTGCACGTGCTGTGATTCCTCAAATCTTTAACATTTCTCCTCCTCCTCCATATATATGATTATTTTATGGCAGTTCCTGGTAAAGAAATCACTCGGGGAGGCTGGCATGAGTGGGCATATCGAATCGATTGAAGAAGTTCAAAGTTGAAATATTTTGTACAAGGTGGAGTCAGTCACTTACGTGTGTAAGGCATGTATTTACCTTAGTGTTAGATAACTAATATATACTTTCAGAGTTTTAAAAACTCCCTACTTAACGTAGCAACCTTTGTTCAAGTTCAAATCTCAATCGCAGCAATCCAATCGTTTCAACTCGAACGGAAAAATAAAGATCTTTCATTATTTCTGATATTCAAAACGTTCTAATCTGTTCTAAAAATATCTATATTATCTATAAATAAAATAAAACGGTTTATTCATGTTTCATATAAAGAATCGAGTAAGGCAACTGTTTTTTGCCCCGGAACCCAATCCGGGAATATGCAACGGAAACAAGATCTGCGAGTTTTTCCGTGACATCTTAATAAGAATCCTGGAGACGTTTGGAATATGCCAAAACATTGAGCAAAATATAAAGCCTTTGGTGTTCCTTATTGGATTATCCACAACCTTTAATGTGGCTATATTTTATTGGATATATCGGAAATGGCGTAGCTATAGAGTGAGTAAAGGGATTACTAAGGGGGAGTGCTTTTATATATTATGAATTTAATGAAACTTTAGATATCGGAGGCAATTCGGCAAAGGAACCTGCAGGTGGAAATGGAGAGGGAACTTAGAGAAAAACGTTTACAAATGCAAGAGGAACTGAGAGCCTTGGCAAGGGAACTTGCACCTATACCTATCCGGAAGAGGGAACCTGAACCGGAACCTATGCAAGAAGAGCAACCCGAGCCCGAAGCCGTTCCGGAACCCGAACGCGAAGTCGAACTGGAAAGTGATCCCGAACCAGAAACTGAACCCTATCCGGAAACTGAACCGGATACAGAACAGGACCCCGAACCAGAATCCGAGCCCGATAGGCCTATTGTCATTATAAACGATACCATTCGTGCATGTGCTAAGAAATCGCCGCGTCTGGGAGCTTTGGAAAAATCCTCATCAGCCATAATTATCGAAACATCGAGTATTCCGTCATTGGCACCAATTCTAAAAAGAAGAAAAACCTTGCAAATGGATGAAAACGCTTTTACCTGGAATTTACCATCGGCATTTGGAGGATCTGGAGGTGATGCAAGAACCGGAAGTCTACTCAAGCCACCGGATATGACCTACAAGCTTAACCGTCCGGCATTACCAGTGGGAGACCCGAAACCCATTCAAAATGTCCAACCTGAGGCAAACATTAGAAATATGCGGTTCTCCCGGATTCCATTGCCCAAAAAGCCAACCATTCCGATGCCAAGAACCTAATTGATATCGTGTTGCTTCAATGATTTAAAAATGAAAAAAATTATTTTCTATGTATATTTTGACCTCAGCAGGACAGCATTTTAACCCGATTGTAATATCAATTCTTTTATGCTGGACAACTCTTTGCACACTATTTTAAAGATCTTGTGGGAACAAACTAATACGTCTCCTTTCCAAATTTTTTGTCCAATAATTTCTACCCGCTCTATCCAAGTATTGAAATATGAAATAGTCGGAAACCTCTGAGCAAAATATATCTTAGTGCGCTGAAATTAAAATTTTGATTCAAATTACGAACTTTGGTTTTCCTTATGCTACTTTTTGGATACTGAATTAATTTATACTTAAATCTCCAGATAATCTACAATATTACCCGACCTGTCAGTTGCCGACTTTCCACTCATTATAAATGCACCATTAAATTGCCAATTTTGGCCCAAAGTTTATCGATTGTTGGATCTTAATTTAAGCCATCAATTGACTGACTTTCCATCTCATCACAATAATGTCCTAGTCGGTGAAATCAAATTCGAGCCAAATTGCTGTCAAAATGTTATTCAACAAAGTGCTTGGGAGAGAGGATGGGGTTACCAAACTACTGCCATGGGCCATGGCTACATATGTCAACACATGAACTTGAAACCCACGGACTTGACTTAACCAAAAAAAGAGACAAAAAAAGGCTAAGGAGCAGATGCTGATGCTGCAGTTGGCTCTAAAAGCATTTTGTATTCTAATTAGATTGTCAGCGGCACGACAACAACCTCATTTTGGCTCACAAAATGCCTTTTCACATTTGCATTAGCGCCAACGTGAGGAGAGAAGACAAAAATCTGCATAAACTTTGGACAGTTGCTTTTCCAGGGACACTGAGAGAAAAGTGGGAATATAGAATGTGTTTTTAGAAGAAGGTAGAGGGTTTTAGAAGGTTGCTTTTCCAGGGTCTTTGAGAGAAAAGTTGCGGTAGAGAATGGTAGGTAGATGGTTCTTGGTGGGTTTCTAAAACCCATCTATAAGGCAAAGAGGTTTCTGCCTTCGAAGATATAAAATATGATTTCTATAAGCCGATTTTTTCGCTCAGTGCCTGGCAGTAGGAGTTTGCAGTTTGAAGTTCATTAACATGCACAGGTTAATTACCGTTGTTGTTGGCCGCTCGAGGAAATGAGCCATTAGAGGATCGGAGTCTCAGAAGCTGTGGAGCGCCGCAGTAGCCAAAAGCCGGCGATAAAACTGGCTAAAAGCATACATAAAAAGACACATGTTAAGTATGTAAGCTAGTTGTGTGTTTTTTTGTTGTATCTTGGCCAGATTTTATGTTGGCCGGGGGAGGACTGTGACAAATGCCTGAACTCGCGGTTGCCACTGCGCTTTCCTGGCCAACATGCAAAATGTTGCACTGATAAGAGACACAAAGCCAAAGAGTCATCCCGGTTGCCGTTTGCTGTTTTCAGTTTGCAGTTTTAACTTGGCCAAGAAACTGCAGCGGTAAATGAGCATCCCGGGCACGATCATTAAAACAAAAGCGGCTGCCGAGGAGCCATCACTGACAAGCCATGACCAAGAGCAATGGCCAACAAAAAAGGGGTTGGATTTTAGGGTAATGGACTGGACGTGTCGTTACTTAAGGTTTCCAATGAATATTTCAATAAGTTATTAAAACTAAATAAACTTTAAAGTGCTCCAAACTTTTAAAACTTATTCTTAAATTTGAATATTCATAAATCTATGAAAATTGTTCATGAGCTTTAACAACAATGAAAGCCCGATAGATTTTATAAATCGAAGTTTCTTACCTTTTATTTTCCTAAAAGCAATTATACCCTCGTTCTATATAGACCACAGGGTATCCAAAATAAACACAACATTGGAGCTGCAAGCAGCTACCAAGTTGCTACCTTCTGGTGTTGGATTGCCTTAAACGATCCGCGTGAATAACTAATTTCAATGGAGTCTGGGCCTGTGCCGCCGCTCGCCTCGCAACATTTATCACCCACCATCACCAGGAGCTCCTCAAGCTGGGCTGGAGCTGAACGAGACGCTATAGATGGCTCTGCTGGAGCCCTAATCCCCCAAGACAATGGGACAGTTCATTTATTTTTTTCGCTCCTTGCTCTTTGGCAACTTTTTTTAAATTTGTATTCTTTTTTTGTTTAGTTTCCAACTGCCCGCACAGACAATAAAGAGTTAGAGCCCGACTGCGTAGGACAAGCTACTGGAAACGCATGTCCAGAGGACCTGAGGACCTGAGGACCTGAGGACCTGAGGACCTGAGGACCCGAGGACCGTGCTTAATGAGCAAAAATGGGGGCTGCCCGCAAAGTGTTTTCAAGATAAGTTTTCTCTACATTTAGGTGAAGAACAAGTGGGCTTGTTTTTTATGTTCAACAGAAAAAAATAGTAGCTTGGAGTTGGGTATAAAGATGGAGATGATTAGATTAAACTTACGAGATATATTTTTTTAAGCGATAAGTTTTGTTGTATTTGCATATGGGTTTCTGGTTCCTGCATTTATCATGGACATAAGGAAATAAAATACATATAAGTATTAATTTTTATAGACTTCTCGAAAAGTTTTAATGTAATGTTGGATTATATATATTTTTCTATATCATCGAAAGAATTAAAAACTTATTAATTGTACAAATCTAGAGCTGTTGGCCTGGTGAAGTAGATGCTGGTCTTCTTGTCCTCCGTGATGGCCGTCAAAATATTCTGCGACTCACACTCCGAGCTGTACAAGTAGGCCTTTTCGAAGGTTGTTCCGGCATGGAAATTGGGGGCGTACTGATGGGGAGCCTGGTTGACGGTGACCAGTTCGAAGGCCTCCAGACAGGTGTCCTTGTCCCGGTAGTTCTCGTTGTAATAGCCAAAGGGTATAAGATTGTTCAGGGATTCATGGGGTGTGTGGATCTCTCCAATCAGATGACGCTCCAAATCGTAGTCGGTGGCATGGGACAGATCCTCCTGCGGATCGGAGATGTAACCCTTAAAAGAGGAGCCGTCGATTTCCACATCCAGGTAGTAGATGGCGTTGCTGATCAGGTTGAAGGTGCTATTGAAGCACTTGTAGCCGATTCCCTCGCCTCCGAAGGTGCTGCACTCGAAGCCATCGCCTGGAGTGGCGCTATCAGCATCCCAAACGGAGAAGAGAACCGTGAATTTGGAGCTCTTGTCGTAGTTTTGAAGACCCATGTAGCCACTGGATTCGTCGGCGAAGAACTGCAGGAAATTGTAGACGCCATCATTGCGGGGATTCGGACTGGTCATCCACTGGAAAATATTACGGGAGCCGATAAATCCTCTCGCCTGGTATTTGATTATGGTCCTGGCATTGCCCAAGACGTCGTTGAAACGTGGTGAACCGGCCAGAAGTTCCTCATAGCGCAGGATACTCATGAACCTGGACATATCCTCTGCGGCTTCCTGGTGGGAACTCGGATGAGCTGCCAGGATTTCGGCCAAGCAGAAAGCCACACCCACTAGGAAAGCCAATGAAATCTTGGTTGATGCACTCATTATGAACTTAGATTGATTTGTGACTCTTCCCCGGCCATTCGCTCCACTTTATATGGGAAGTCTCGAGTGTTTTCGCAACTTACCCGATAAGAAGCCTTTTTAACAATTTTCACATTGCGCCATCCTCTTGGAGTGATAAGTCCAAACTCAATTAGCTGAATTCCAAGGTAACTGCGGAATGCTCGTGTTATTATAAAACACTATTCAAAGCTTATTAGCAAAAAATTCTTCAGTGAAGCATCAGATAAAAAAATTGGGTTATATAACAATATTTGTTTACAATAAATTAAAAGTAACTTATACTAAGCTACACCATTAACAAATAAAGAATAAATGTAAGGAGTATCTCAAAACGTGTTTATTTATTTTAATTTCCAATATTTAAATCTTTTTTAATATATTAAAAGTCTACTAAAGGTTTAACATTAAATCAAGAACCCCTGTCTAATTAGAAACCTCTCCAAAGTGAAGAGCCTCGATTGAAGGGCCTTTTCAACTTTGATAAGGGTCAAGTTAATTAGCTGAGGTAACTAGAGCAGCTAAAAGGGAGGATTACAGGTATTTACCAGATAGTTATGAAAGGCCGCAATCTGTGGGAATTAACTCAGGACTTAAAGGCACTCCAGGCACTCGAATAGTTATTGACCCACAAAATACTGGGCTGAAAAATTCCACTCAGATCAAGGTCTGCCAGTTGCCCTCTAAGGTTGTCCAAGTCAAGAGCAAAGTCACCGAGGCCAAGTCATAACTCAGTGCTGCTGGTCATATCCTCATCCTCAGGCAGCTACTCGGATCCCCTTTTCTGTGTCCACATCCCCAGCAGGCCGCATCAGCAGTCAGAGAACGTGGCACTAAATCAAGCCCACATGGAGTTCATGGCGTTTCTGGCCAGGGCGACCAGCATCAGTGGTTCCCTCGCTTTTTGACAGTTTTGCGCACAGTAGCAGTTGCAGTTGAAGTTGAAGTTGAATTTGAAGTGCCAGTCCTTAGACTAGACCCAGTAGCAGAGTGCCAATGCACTGAAAGAAACTAGTTCTTAAATGGTAAAGAAAAGCCGAAAAGAAGATGGGAAGTGAATCCCTTCTTTCAATGTTTATTTTTTCTGAGTGCCTAAACTAGACACTGCCTCATCCTCATCCATGTTGACTGTGGCAAGATAAACGCTGTTTGGACCAAGCCAAGGCGCAGGCCGAACATGTGTTGCCTGTCGAAGATTCAGGCTAAGAGCGACCCACAGAATGGGCCTGGTCTTCGAGGGGCTGGACCTTACCCAGAGCCATGGCTGATCTTTTTGTTCGCTTCACTGGAACTGGCACAGGCTCAACCTTTCGTTGGCTCACATAAATTTTAAATATCCCCGAGATGCGCCTCGGAGCAGGGCTTCCTTATTTGGCAACGGCCACTCAACCCAAAACTCCTCGCATCCGAGGTAAATGCAGTTTTTATCCAATTTTATTGACCCGAGGGAGGCGAACACGGCGGCCTCATTAGTGTGTGGATACTTTTTTGTATTTTTTATTTTCTATTTTTTTTTTGGCGGGGCTGCGCATCGGGGCGTATGAGTAATGCCTCACAATTTGCACGCCTTGAAAGGATTAATTCGTTAACAATTTTTCGCCGCTGTAATATGCAAGACAAAACCAATAAATCTATTAATTAAGCCGACATTTGTTTTGCATCTGTTGCGATTTCCTTTTCACTGCAACACCTTTGATAAATTTGGCCAATTCGAATCGGGCTAACCAAAGAGTCTGAGGAGTCTTTCGAGTCTGTGGAGTCTGAAGTCAAGTCTCCAGTTTCCGAGCGGATTTTTGCTGAAATTTAAGACAGTGGGTGGTCCGGATTGAAAACATTTTGCTGGGCTGAATGAATCAACAGCCAGGACAGTGGACAATAAATATTAATTTTGAATCAAGACAATTTTACTCTTTCCACAAAATTATAGTTTAATCAAAAATCACTTTAGAAAGTAACAAAAATAGAAAAAATAGATATTATACAGTATATTGTATATTATTTAATATTTTAAAGCTCACCACTGTGCTGGGCAACATTAAACGATTTCTTACAAGAAACTAGACTTCTGTTACCGCTCGGTGTGTATAAATTTGCTAAATTAAAAAGCGACAGGCAACGCGGGCTGCGGATCCGAGAAGTTTTCAAAGGAAAGGTGCAGAAGTGGGTGGCCGACTGGGTCGGGGTAGTGTCGGGTTGGACCTGGATCTGGCAATCGAGAGTTGTGAGTCGCGAGCCACCCACCGCCGCCCCCAGATGACGCAACAGGGTGCCCGGCGCAGGCGTCTATAAATAAACTAACCGCCAGAGTAAATCAAAACAAGGCACGAACATGTGGCGCTTGAAGTTTTCCAACTCCAACTCCAGCTTCAAATCCAGGCTTGAGCTCCGATTGCAACTTGCAACAGGATCAAGTGGGCCGACATGGTCGGGTGTGGTCGCCCCACTGATATGTGTCCAGAATCCAGATCGTTTCGGATTGGGGGCTGCTGGATTTTTTGGATTTGTCATCCCCCATCTGGGCAACATAAATTCGTTACGCATTTTTCCAAGCCAAGCAAGTTTTGAGGCACACAATGCGGCCATAATGTTTCCGTTTCGGGCTTTTGATCTGGCCCGTTGTCAACATCTTATTCCGCTCCTGACATGATTGATTTTTCATGTTTGTGGCAAAGTGGAAGCCACTCTGGGGGTCACTCGGTGGACTTTCTAAAAAAATATTTCACTCATGTCCGACACACTCATCGCAAGAAATATTCCACTGAAATTTACAAATAATCTTTTATATATCTTATATAACAAAATAATAGAAAGAAAACCTAATAAAGGTTTACGTTTTTCTTTGTGTAATAAAATGTGAAAAGAATTTGGAGAAAAGTGTTGCCCATGGAGATAGAAACTTGGCGGCTTTCGCAACATTTTGACTTTGGTTTATAACCATATTTGGTAACATTCTCACCTCCTACATTACCTCAATTTGGCAGCAGCAGCAACATCGGTTTTTGATGGCTGTAAGAGTGGCTTAAAACGTTTGTAATTGAAATTTATTGTGCCGCAAGTGTTGCACAAATTATTTTGTTTGATATGGCCGAGAGGGCCCCCGACATCCAAGATCTCGCCGACAGGGGTCGAACAGAATCGTCGTCGCTTAGTGGAGCAATCAATCGACTATATATGGCCAGAAACTGGGAAAAACACTTAGGCCAAGACGATTTCATTTGGCTTTATAGCTGACCAAAAACTAACAGCGATGTGAGAAAACTCTACGCGGAAAACTGAATCAGACGACGGGAAAGAATTGGGCTGGGAAAAAGTTATTAATATGGGTCGATTGGCCCGGAGCTCTCGATTCCTTTGGCTTCTTCTAGCCTGCTGCAAAGTTTGCTTCCAATTTTGGTAGCTTGATTTGTCACGATGCTTTTTTTTCTCTCCAACCAACTTTTGGGATTTCCTTTTTCTTCATTTTTTTGTTTGGTAATTTTTTCTTTTGCGGCTCGGGTTTTTGTTGCAACTGGGAGAAGACAAACAAATTGGTCTGTAGTTGAAAATTGACAAGAATTTCGTGACTTTGTCACCTCTTTTTTCCCTTTTTTTTATTAAAGGTTTGTTTTTTAGGTATTTTTTTTGCGAGGAGATCTTACAACGCCCTCGAAGGCAGCAGGAGCTTTCTTTCCTTGTGGCCTGCGCTCGTTAAGTGGCAGCCAGCGCGTGCGCATTGAAGTCGCTCCACCGGCTCGAGTTGCAGTTGCCCGTTACCTCTCCTCTGTACCCTCTAGCCACCCAAAAGGGAGCCACCGCACCCGACCCCTTAAAATCACTTCATCATCGGACATTGGACCATTCTAAAGTCAAAGCTGCGACTGCAAAACTCTTGTCAGATTTATTTGCTGTTGTCTGCCAGCTTTGGTTTTTTTTTGGTTGCTGTTGCAGTTGGTAGTATTGTGGCTTTTGGCCAAGTCTTATAGGGTACAGTGCACTCTTTGGCATTATAAACAATTAATTTGTATAATTTATAAAGGAAATTCCTCTAATTTCTTTGAAGGCCTTTCATTTAACAGCACTTATCACTTTTTTAAAACCACAAAAGAGCATTAAAAATTCTTTATCATTTGCATTCGAATTATTTTGATTTCTGTTTGTTTCTTAACCCTTTCTTCGTTTGTTTTTTGTGTTTTTGCGGCACTACCTGTAACCTTTTGCACTTGGTACCCTTTTTTCAATTTAATGAATTTTTTCAACCGTTTTCTTTTTCTGCAACCCAATGACAGGCTACAAGAGGCCAGCGAGAAAAGGCAACAGACAGCCGTGGATTTAAATGTTTGTATTTAAGGCTGGGTTGTCGCCTCCGAAGCCTCGAATTTCCATTTATTTTCGCTGTTATCAATTGGGAATCGGATGGTGTGGCTTAAACCCTCAAATACTTACCAATTTCACCGGCAACGCCCCGAATATGTTTCGCCATTTGGGAATATGTTTTTGTTCTGTCCTTCAACGGGGGCGACCCATTCAATTGTTGGTTTTGTTTATGGCCAAGTTTATAAACATTTTCGGCTAGACGGCCAATTTGAGAAGTGCAGAACCAAAATGCAAAATTCGTGTCTGTTTCTTTGGTGACACCACCTCCAAAAAGTGTTTCTAATGCACTAAGAGAAAAGTAAGTAAACCATTTTAAACTGCATTGTTTTTCTTGCGATATTGGTAGTTCTTTTCTGAGATGTTTTTCGTAATATTTCCCCTTAGTGTTTCTCTCCGATGTTCTCTTATTTAGGCCAACATTCGCAGCTACTCCTCCCCCAAGCCCAGACATACCCATTGGCAATATGAGTTGACATTAGGGAGAACATGGCCAAGAGGTGCAACTCGCATCCCATGGACCATTGCCATCACCATCGCCCTAGCCTGACCTCGTTGTACCTTGTTGGCCAACTCACCATTGTTATTGCTATTTTTGTTGTTGGCCAATTTGCTGCAATTGTATTTCCCAGTTGCAGATCCAACTCCAAGTGTGCCACTTTACTCGTCGAGATCATGTCGAGGCCAAAGGCAAAGTGGGTGAGTGGGTGAAATGCCCAGAAAAATGGCCAAAAATAAGTCAATATTTGTGTTTGGAAAAATATGATCGAACTGGGCCACGTGATGCAATCTTATTTGGCTTGGTTTAAGCTCATGCTTTTGGCCCAGGTGGGTCATACGTGAGGCAGTTTAGTTTTTGGTAATTGCTTTTGATATCAAATTTATTCCAATAAAAGAGAAAAATATCCTCAACCTGACCTCCCGGAAAGTTTCTCCAAAGATTCCAAAGAAAAATGGTGCCAACCATTAACATCTTTTGCTGATTCCATATCTCGCACGCGTCTCTGCAACTTCCACTTTGGTTTCTTTTTGCCACTCTCCGCCTTTGAGCAAACAACAATCAATAAGGCAAGTGCCACGCCCCACTTTGAAGCACTTAAACGTACCACATACATATATGAATATAGGCCTGCCACAAATATGCCCCTGCCAATAATTCAATTAGGGAGCAAAGAAGCCAAGCGAGGTAGGAAGGATGCTGGCAGCGAAACATTTATTTCACAATTGGCGCACATTAATCAATGGGGCATGGCATGGATCCCAGGATGGAGCTGAGTGCCACAACAAGTACCTAAGATGCCTTTTGCCTGGCTGCAATTAAAAGTAGATTAATAATTCGCCTCCTTCGGGGCTGCCCCCTCGAAGTAACAAGGAGCTCAGGTGTAGGCAACGTTGTCGTTGTCGTTGTCATCCTCACTTTCCTAGGACTGGCTGGCCGGGTTGGCCAGGTATCTCGCATTACCCAGAGGTAATGTGGGGGTCGGGACTAGCCCACTTTAATTGCACATTTCATACTTGTTAATTTTTCAATTTTCCTGCCCACCGACTGCGACGTTGAGCGGTTGACCACTTGCCAAATGTCGAATGTTGAATGTTCAGTACCGAATGCTGAATGCTGGATGTTGAACGTTCGTTTGTCATCGAGCGGCAGCAACTTGAGACTCGATGGACCCCTGAGACCACACAGACGCTGCTGCAACTGGCTCTGAAATGCACTAAGAAAAATACCAAAAATTAGAGATCTTCTAAAGAATGATTAAATATTGAAGAAAAACCTTTTTTTGCAGTGCTACTGCTCCCGTGGCGGCTGCTGCTCCCAATCGATACAGGTGGACATGCGACTGACCCACCTCGATGCTCAGCGGGCGGTGCAGCTGCTGCAACTGTGGGGGCGCCAGTCCTAGCCCCACCCCCACCAAAGAGGGGAACGCTTTTCTCTACATTTGAACCAAATTAATTGCTAGCGATTAAATTTCAAATTTTCCATGCAAGCCCATAGCTTGCAAGCCCATTCGCTTCCGTGCGGCGAGTTTTGCGTGTGCCCCAAGAGACCATCGCCGCCTGGCCACCGCCGTACAGCCGAACTTGCCACAAAAGTTATAAAGTGAAAATCATTAGTTTTCATTTGTGGCGTTTAGGGCGTGTGCTGACTATCCAGTGCCAGTGCCAGTGGATCGGGATCGTGCAACTATTTTGCATTGCAAATTAAACGAAAATAAAGCACACAGTCATAGTGCAATTTTCACTTGCGCGACTCTGACTATTTTTTTTTTTTGGCATCTCAGCATCGTTTTGGCAGTTGCATGTCAACTCCGTTCGCCGTGTCCTGTGGAGATCTAGTCGCAGGGGGCGTAGCCTGGTGGGCGGGGCTAGGTCGGTGGCAATTAAAGCCATTGGAGAGGTACCCCTGACAGATTTGAACGTGGGCGTTTCGGATATGAGAGGTTCGAAGTGCCCGAATGGGCGATTGGAAATGCAATAGAAAGGTAGCGAGTGGCTGCGAAATTTATCCATTCATAAATAGAAGTCTTTTTATAAAGAATTATTTATTGGCTTCTTTAAAGTAAATTTGAATATGATAAGCTCTAAGAATTAACAAGTTATAAACAAGAATAACCCGCTTTTTCCAAGGGGTTTCATTAAAAAATTATCATAATTTCTTTTCAAGATTTTGATGCAGATTGAAAACCAATTGATACACAAATCCTTTAACCTATTCCTTTAAAAATTAGATATCTATTGGGGTATATCTTCTCCTGCCTTGGTGCTAAATTTTCTGTTCCGTGTTTTTCCTTAAAAATATTAAAAAGGAAATATTCCCCCTGTACCGGATTTTTAACATCCTAAACAAAAAGATCCATAAACTATAGTTTAATACCCAACCTGTCCATTTCATATCCGACTCTCCCTGCTATATTTAGCTAATTGTTCGCTGCAATTTTTCACAAAACGTCCTTGAAATTCGATTCGCCTCCATCACCCCCTTTTCGGACTTAACGACCGGCATTCTATTTCTGGCCAATATCGTGTTTGAGATTAGTCGCGTCAATAGCGCTATAAACATAAATCTGCAGTTTAATAGGCAAGAAGGTGGACCTAGACAAAGTGGCTACCAGTGGTGGCTCCTCCTCTCGCTACGCCAGACCGCCAATTACGCAGCAAATTAAAATCAAATAATTTAGCATGAAAATCGAGGTAGCCATAAAAATCACATGCAAATTATAGAGTATCCAATAACCAGAGCCAAGTAGCCCCCTTTTTCAGTTGCAGTTGCAGTTTCAGTTAAACGTGGCTCCATCTCCGGCTGAGAAATCGTTGTAATTTGCGCCATGGAGAGACCTGTCCCAGCAGCATCAGTTTCTGTCCGGCAGTTTCGGTCTTGGTAGCCGGAGGCACTCCAATAAAGCCTTAAACAAATGAAGTTATTTGAGCCAATAAAAAATGGCAGCCACAAAATGATGGGGAGTCATCCTCCGGACTCCGGAGTATGTCAAGCGGAAAGGGAAAGTTGTTACCTCGATTCTTTGTTCAGGTGCGGAATCTTATATTTAATTTGATTTTAAACATAAATATAAGGTTAACCATAAGAATTTTCTATACCTTATATTCAATATTGTATTTTTTTTTATTTAAAGAGAAATTTATGAAGCTATCTGTTTCCTGTGAAGTATTTATTTTTCCAGACGCTTGAGCAATAAAATCCTGAAACCCGCACCTGCTGGCAATCAAAGTGACATGGACACGATCAATGGATTGAGGCAGTTTGGCTACTCCTCCAACAAGTGCCATAAATACTGGACAACCAGCAACTTGTTCCCATATCTCCGGTACTCCTGAGATCCTTGAGGGCTTAGGTTGAGAACCAGGTTTCATATCCAAGATCGGGTTCTGATCGGGGGCCCTTTCATAATGCACACCTTTGGCAAGGTACTGGAACTCATGGGCCATTTGTTATATTCCGGGTAATTATATGGCCAGCGTCTCCGTTGCCGTTTGCCTTATTTAAAGCTTTATTTATTAAAGCATTTAATGTAAAATTGTTTGTCCAAGGGCCGGGAGCCATCATTAAACAAAGTAAATTGTGTGTATAAATCAATACCGAGATGCGGCTAATTAATATCAATATTGATTTTGTTGACTCCAGACCAAACCGCATACTCAATAAGAAAAATTAATAATAATAATAAATAAGGAGAAAAGAAACCCCCAAAAAGTGCGCGTAACTCCTGCAACTCCCACGAAGTTGTTCCTTGTGAAATTACTTTTTTCCGATCCGGGGACTTGCATATTTTATGCCCATAAAGTGGATCATAAAGTAATTAATGCACTAAAATGCGACATGAAAAGGCTCCGGGGCAGAGGCAGCCGAAAGAAATTTCTTTCAGCATTTCGTTGAATCTTCGTGGGATGGCTGGTAAGATCAGCAACCGGAAAAACAAAACACTCAGAAGAAATCGAATTTATTCAATGTTTAAACTTGTTTTAAAGAACATCCTTTTGTTAAATGTGCTTAAAGTTTCTCAGCTGTGCTGAAAATTGATAAAATTTTAATATTTTCTTAATATTTATATTTATTTTTTACAGTACACCTGCAGCAGCAACAACAAAACATCTGCAATCAATCTTGGGGCGGCGTTTTGCTGGGCGTGTTCTCTTTGCTCTGAAGTTGCACCTACGCTGGATGCTGTTGCTTATGTTGCAGCATGGGTGCAGCTCCAGTCTCAGCCGCAGTCCCAGTCCGGGATTAAGACCCTTTGCCACATTTCAGGATCGCCCCATCTTCTTCACATAATTACAGAGTGTTTTTCTTCCATTTTTTTGTATTTTTTTGTACTTTTTGTTATTTTTTATATTTTTTGGCATGCGTAAAGATTCTGAAACGGGAACTTTGCGGCCGGGGCTTTCTTTTTACCTGGCTGACAGCGGCTGACAGACAGCAATTGCCAAATAATAAATAATTAGTCAGGGCGGCCCTGGAGGCGTGGCTAAGTGACATGGCATGCATTTTTTATGGCGTTAAATCAAATATCGGTTGGATGAAAAATTCACCAGCTAGAGAAAGCGAAGCCGACCCACATTTTTGTGGATATCAGGAAATTAATAAATACCGCAGAAAGAGTAATTAAGTTATCCAAGATGATGATATAATTAACATATTCAAAAAATATTAAAAAATAATGTTCTAAAACTTAGAATGTAAGAACTTTCTACATTATTTTTAAATTTTCCAAGCTTTGTAAGCTTTTTCTATCAGCTGATTGTCAGCTGCTTTCAGGTGTTTTCGCGGGAGAATAAAAATAATAATAAAGCTATCGCCGATAACAAAAGCCACTTGAACATTTTTTCAAGTTGAAACATTCGTGGAGTTCATTTCAGGCCGAGCACACAGTTTTTAAGTTCAAAATGTCAACGATTGTGAGGAAACTAATCAGCACTGCAAATGCTGCTAAGCCAGTAGCTCCCTATAAGTAAATCATATAATTAATAATTCTTAAATTAATTTTTTGAAATTAATATAATTTTCTGATTTCTCACAGCCAAGCTGTGGTGGCGGATCGTACTGTGTACGTGTCCGGATGTCTGGGCTTGGACAAGGATACCATGCAGCTGGTTCCGGGTGGACCTACTGAGCAAGCGGAGAAGGCTCTGGAAAACCTGGAGGCCGTTCTTAAGGCAGCTGATTCTGGGGTGGACAAGGTGATCAAGAATACAGTGTTCCTGAAGGACCTCAATGACTTTGGAGCTGTCAATGAGGTTTACAAAAAGGGTGAGTACGGTGGTATTATTCGTTTTATCCAATACCTACTGTAGACCGGCCTTTGGGCTATTGCCGGTGGGTTGATAAGGCAATCGGCATCGTTGCACCTTATCGCCCTATTTATTGTTTACTGTAAACATTTTATGACCGTTTTTTTATGAAACAAAAATATGCTTTATGTGCTTGCTTATCGTTAATTTCAGTTTTCAATAAGGATTTCCCGGCTCGTAGCTGTTTCCAAGTGGCCAAACTGCCCCTGGACGCTCTGGTGGAGATCGAGTGCATTGCCTTGACAGGATCCGTCCAAACAGAGACCGTCCAATAGCAATCAAAACCCAGTAAACTGTGAGATAATAAACTTTATATTTTATCAATCAAAATGGTATTTTATTTAGGACTTAAATTCAAATTTAAAGTAACTTTAAATGTAATTGGTAAAACATGTGCGTTATTTAGTAAAACTGCTTAAAGTTTTCTTCTCTTTTTTTGGCCAAAATGAAGCCATAAAAGCCAAGCAACATTTGTTGCATAAAAGCTGAAAGCAGCAATCTGCAACTAGCAACATGCAACATGCAAGGAGCAACACACTTTGCATTTAAACCTTATATAGTTTACAATTTAGCGTGCGGCAATTTATCTTTGTTGTTGGTACGGCTGCTGTGTGCGCCTTTTGTATTATATTTCATCAAATGTTGCTGCATAAATCACAGGTAACAGCAGCAGCAGCAGCAGCAGCAGCGGCAGCGTCAGCAGTAACTGCAACTGCAACAGCATGTTGCTAACGGTAGCCCGCTTAGACAAAGCGTTTATTTCACATTCAAATTTAAAAGTTATTCATAATGCCAACCGACGACGAGTTGCTTTTGTTTGTATTGTATGCTCCATATTGATGGGGCTGTATTTTTGGTTGCCACCACAAGGGGCAAGGAGAATAACTCCTTTTTGGCCTTTTACGGTCGCCGGGCTCCTCGTGTTTGGTCTAGGCATTTGTTTTGATTTTTATTTAAATTTTCAGTGAATTTGTCTGCACTCGACTGCCTGTCGGATGATTTATTGTCCTTGTTGCCGCGAGTGCATGGTGTGAATATGAGTGGTTGCGATGGGGCACGATTATATGGCTTACATACAATATAAGCGACTAGCGACTATTTCCCCTTTTACTACCATTCATTTTTTTGCTTTGGTGAGGAGCGAGGAGCGAGGATCGAGGATCCAGTGCAAGTTGCACCCGCGGTGTGCAACATTTATGTTGATGTGCCCCGCGTGTAATTAATTCGCGGCGCATCAGCCGACAGTTTGGCATAAATGGTAATAAATACGCATGAATTGATGACAACACACGGACACCTACGCAGAAACGAACCTCAAGAAGAAGTACAACTAATTAATTTCGACGCACGACAAAAGGGATCCAAGGGTTCCATGCCACAACTGCAACCATGCAACTGTTGCTGCGGCTGTTGCGGTGAAAGTGCGCATAATTTACACGCAAGTCTGAAGTTCAAGTTATTCGCAAATTAAACTCACAATTTTGTTGTAAATTTTTTTACCAATTTGCTTATCAGCCAGGCCAAGAAGGCTGTGGGCCAGTGCCAAGGCGCGTCTCGTTGGCCAATTAAGAAAGCCACATGCGGTAGCCGGCAAGGGGTATCCGTTTACAACCACTTTGTGTTTAATATTATTTTGTTTCCGTTTGCTTTTTTTTATCGCCAGGGTCAGTTGTCATAATTAAAATATTATTTGACCCATGCGGACCTTGTCGCAAGATAATTACTTGCAAAGTGAAAGCTTAATTCCCTTCTTTAAAACATTATTTACTCCCACTAATCTAAGATCACCCTCAGGTATTTATTCAGAATTCTAACTTTAAATTTAAACTTCTACCTGTATTTATTTAGCTAAATGTAGGAAAAAGTAGATAATTTGGATAACTTCTTTTGTTCTTTTGTTTTGTTAAGTGCAATTTGCGAAAATCGAGGAAGAGGGTGCTTTTATTTAACATTATCAGAATCAAAGTTAGGCTTTGTTAAGTGCAATTTGTAAGAATCGAGGAGGAGGGCACTGTTATTTAACATTATAGAATTAAAATTTAACGTTATCAGAATCAAAGTTGTTTTGTTAAGTGCGATTTGTGAGAATCGAGAGGGAGGGCACTGTTATTTAACATTATAGTTCAAGTTAACATTAGAATTAAAGTTAAATTCTGTTAATTGCGATGTTTTTTAAGATTATAGAATTAAGTTTTAAGTTTTGTTAAGTACAAATAATGAGAATCGAGGAGGAGGGCACTGTTACTTAACATTAGATTTAAAGTTAACATTAGAATTAAAGTTAAATTCTGTTAAGTGCTATGTTATTTAACATTATAGAATTAAATTTTAAGTTTTGTTAAGTACAAATAATGAGAATCGAGGAGAAGGGCACTATTATTTAACATTATAGTTCAAGTTAACATAAGATTTAAAGTTAAATTCTGTTAAGTGCGCTGTTATTCAACATTATAGAATTAAATTTTAAGTTTTGTTAAGTACAAATAATGAGAATCGAGGAGGAGGGCACTGTTATTTAACATTATAGTTCAGGTTAAAATTAGAATTAAAGTTAAATTCTGTTAAGTGCGATGTTATTTAACATTTTAGAACTAAATTTTAAGTTTTGTTAAGAGTAACTAATGAGAATCGAGGAGGAGGGCACTGTTTTTGAACATTAGAATTAAAGTTAACATAAGAATTAAAGTTAAATTCTGTTAAGTGCGATGTTATTTAAGATTATAGAATTAAATTTTAAGTTTTGTTAAGTATGTTAGGTTTTAGAATATTAAACTAGTTTCATAATTATTTATAGTTATAATAATTTATAGTAATAAATTATGTATTCTTATTTGTAATTAAAAATTTAACAAGTGTTAAATCAAAATTGCTAATTTCTTGTGTAGACGAAATGGCGTTATACTTCTAGGATTGGAGATGTATTTTGCGAAATCTGCGGCATACTTTCAGGGATCTTTTCCGATTTCATTAAATCATCTCTAAATCAATCAAAATCGCAAAAGTATTTGTAAATATAAACAAATTTCGCAATTAAAAAATAAAGATATAAATTATATTTTTAATAACTGATGTTATCGAAAAGTTGCGGTTTGTTTTTAAAATCGGAAATATATCTAAACAATACTGTTAGATGGCCAACACTGGCGGCCAAGCATAGCTGTTTTACGCGTAGTGGCAACCCATTGCAGTTCGCAAATCTGGCATCCCCATTACGAACTACAATCAATACAATTGCAAAATAGCTATGCTAGTAAATCTAAAAAACAGCAACAAATCGATTAAAATAGCAAAAAGAGCAATATTAGTGCTTCTGCACGCGTGAACGTAGTTTTGGTGAAGCGAAATCTCTAGGATATTTGGATCCAGCGACGCTTAGAAAGTAAAGGTACAAAAACATACACCCACAGGCACAGACGGTGAGACAGACACTCACGCAGCCACATACACGCACGTACACACTCGGCCAAACGCACACACACACTTAACCCCACCAGCCTTTTTTTGTTCCAAATAAAAAAAAAGAGTGAAGATTGCAGAAAAATTAATAAATTCAAAAGTCTCGTAGACCGGCGTTACATGGCTTGATCTATTTCAGGAATCTCAGTTTTTTGGTTACGCGGGTGGCATGGCTTGGCAAACGGTTTCCGTTTAATTGCATGCACTGTTTGCACATACATGTGTACATAACAATTACATATATACTCGTATAGTGTCGCCGTGTGAGTATTTTCTTTTTTCTGTTTCTTCGAGGAGAGATCTGCAGCGAAAGATATATAGTATATAGACGATGGATTCTGCGACAAAGGAAGTGCAAGTGGCGGCGCAGTTCGTGATCGTTGACTCCACGGATTCGCAATTGCGAATCTCACAAATTTCAATAAAAAAAGGAAATCCGCCGCCGCCGCTGCGTCCCCAAATAGAAAAACATACATACGTGCCATTAAGGGGGGAATCCCTTTTGAAACAATAATAAACCTTGCAATTCTGCAAAAATCTTCATTTTTGATATAAAATATTGGCTTAGTTTGGATATCTAAAGAGTTTCCTGGAGTTTCAAAGGCCAAAAATGATAATAACATTGATTTTAAACTAATATTCGTTCATTTTACCTAAAATATTAAAAATTCGTGTTAAAAAAAAGGTTAAAATTAAAGCTATGGTCACGAAAAGTATTAGAAATCTTTCTAGAAATGAAGGTTAATTCAAGAAGTTATGAAAATGTAAACAAAAACATGTCTCATTCTGTAAAATAAATATATTCAAAATCTGCATTTAAATGAGAAATGACTAAAAAAAAAAGATTAAAATTAAAGATATGTTTACGAGAAGTATTAGAAATATTTCTGTAAATGCAGATGAGTTCAAAAAAGTTATAAAATATAAACAAAAACATGTTTAAATATTCCAAAAGAGAACACTAAATGCAGTAAAATCCACCTTTAAATGAGAAATCAATTGATGGAAATATATTCCCAATTATTTCTATTATTTTTTATTACCCGCCTAATAAAACTCCCCCCAAATAGCAGACCTTTGCACGAGTGTGCGAGTACTCGCGCTTTGACACCCTAACATTTAACCAACCGAGTAAAAAAAAGCTTGCAAAAATACTTTCGATACACATACATACCACTTTGCGATCCATGAAATATAGCAGACTCATCTTTACCTTTTAGAAAACCATCTAAGACTGAGAACTCCGCCTTTGTGGGTCAACTTGTTTACATCCGAGACATCCGAGTCATTCGAGTCTCTGTTGTGAGTTGAGGAAGCAATACCCGATCTGCAGAAGCTGCAGCTGCCTGCTCCGGAGTCCGGACCGCCAATAAAGTGGAGGAGCAGTGCCGACGCCTCAGAAGCATGAATCTGCGGGGAAATCCTCCAAAGAAGGAGGGCAAAATGCGCATACGCGCCTTTCCGGTAAGATTGGGAATTCTTTCAGTCCTATTGTAGGTTTAACTCTTAACTTAATAAAAACTCTAAATTGTAATGACATTTAAGTCAATAGTCTGTGTTATGATTAAAAAACAAAAGCTACATTATAAGAAGAAAATATGTCTTATTATTAGATTATTTTTAAGAAACATGTATTACTTTAAGTACGTTAATTTTGTATAAAATTGTAGTATAAGTATTTAAATTTAATGTCATGTTATTATTATTATTATATATATTTATAATATAGATCATAAATAATAATATATTTACACTTTATAATATTAATTTGACCTCAAAATTGACAATGCTACCTGAAAAAAAATCTTTCGATTATTGCATGAACTTGCGAGTATTAACTTTTCCCGATAAGATAATTCCTAGTGGCGTACTTTGTCCCTATTAAAATTTAGAAAAAACACTAGCAGGCGACTATTTCATCAATATTTATACACAAACTTACACACATTACACATTATTCCACCAATTTTCGAACAATTTTTCACACGACAACATTAGTTCTTGAACACGAACAAATCCGTTTGTTAATCTGTCAGGCGACAGGAAAACCGAACAACCCAAACACTGAGACACTGAACGCCCCAAAAAAAAAATATATAAATGAATATAAATAACGATAAAAAAAAACAAGACATATTCAAAACACCAGCCGGGGCAGGGTAAATTCAAATACATTTTAGTTTTTAAGTTACAACCAATAGAATCGTAGTTTTTGAGAAATTATTGTTCCCCACAACAGACACAAAAATACGGTGTAGACCTGTATGAGGAGAGCAGGGTGAAGGGCGAGACGCGAGACGCGAGACAGCGAGCGAAGTACACTGAGGAGGAGGACTTGGATCGGGAGCCGTGGATCAGTACCGCGCGCGCTGCGGATGTGGAGCAAAAGCCGTCATCATTAGGTCGTCAAACCAAAGTCGGTCCCGCACGGCACCGGCAGCGGGACATCAGCAATCCCGCCGCTTGCAGGCGCTGGGCGAGGATCAGAGGATCCATCGGGAGCGTGAACGTGATCGCGACCGAGAACGTGAACGGGATCGGGAACGCGAACGTGAACGGGAACGTGAGCGTGAACGGGAACGGGAACGGGAACATCGGCAGAGGTTAAGTGAGCTGGACCAGCATCGCCACTCGATGCACGGACGCGATCACCGTCAACACCCACAGCACCACCATCACCAGCAGCCGGATCAACTGAACAACCTCAACGTCCACGGTCACGTTCGCCATCATACTCGCATTGTGGCCGGCTCCAATAATTTCAATCAAGCGGGCGGCAATGGTAGTGGCAATGGCAGTGGCGGCGGAACTCTGGACAGCGGAACAACCTGCCGAATATCCAGGCATTCGGTTGTAGGCCAGCATCAACAGCATCAACAGGCGCGCAATCTGAGCCTCAACATGTCCAACGCCTCCTTTTCATCCCAGCATCAGCAGCAGCAGCAGCAGCAGCAACCGCAGCACCACCAACACCAGCTGCAGCAGCAATCTGCCAATCGTCTGCCACCTCCTGGGACGGCTGCTCTCCAGCGACGCTCGCATCACCATCACGCCGCCAGATCTTCTCGAAATGCAGCTACAGTTCATGCGCCAGCTGCCATCCTAGCTGCCGCGCCGGCTTCCACAGGCACCGAAGATACTATTCCGACAGATGTCACCGATACGGACAACAATAATGCCTCACCATCGATATCAGAAACTGGGGGTCTAGCCTGCTGTTATCCGCTTTGGCTGCCCGAGTACAAGCGTAAAGCTTTTAATGTTAGACACTCCTTTCTTAAGAATTCTTATAAGATATAATCAGTGATTTAATCGATGTAACCTCGTTATATTGCAGGCCTCTATGGACGAAAAGTATGTGGAAACAATTTGGGCCAGCCTTAAGAATGCCATCCAGGAAATACAGAAGAAAAACAACTCGGGATTGTCGTTCGAACAGCTTTATCGTAATGCCTACAACATGGTGCTGCATAAACACGGCAACAGACTGTATTACGGACTGCGTGAAGTCGTCTCCGAACATCTGGAACACAAGGTGCGAACGGAGGTGCTGGAGAGCCTGCACAGTAATTTCCTGCCCAAGTTAAATCAGGCCTGGACCGACCACCAGACCTCCATGGTAATGATCCGCGACATACTCATGTACATGGACAGAGTTTATGTACAGCAACGAGAAGTGGATAATGTGTACAATCTAGGATTGATTCTGTTTCGAGATCAGGTAAGGCAACTTTGCGGTAATTCTTAATGAAGTAAAAACTAAAGTTATCCCTTTAGGTTGTTCGCTTTTCGGAGATCCAGAAGGCACTGCGAGAAAAGCTCCTTGGCATGGTGATGGAGGAGCGGCACGGTGAGGCCATCAACCATTTGGCCATCAAGAATGCCTGCAGTATGCTGATCACGTTGGGCATCAACTCGCGCACAGTGTACGAAGAGGACTTTGAGAAGCCATTCCTCGCCCAGTCGGCGGCGTTCTATAAATTCGAGTCGCAGAACTTTCTTGCCGAGAACAACGCTGGCGTTTACATCAAGAAAGTCGAGGCACGCATCACGGAGGAGTCCTCGCGAGCGGCGCTCTATCTGGACAAGGACACGGAGCCGCGCATTGTGCGCGTCGTAGAGGAGGAACTGATCAAGAAGCACATGCGACCGATTGTCGAAATGGAGAACTCGGGCGTGGTGTATATGATCAAGAACTCGAAGACCGAGGACCTGGCCTGCACATACAAGCTCTTCTCGCGCCTGAAAGAGGAGGGCCTCAAGGTGATAGCAGACACCATGTCGGCGTATCTGCGTGAGCAAGGACGCATGCTGGTCAAGGAGGAGGAGAACGGCAACACCAACCCAATCACGTTCGTGCAGAACCTACTGGATCTTAAGGATCGCTTTGACCAGTTCCTGGTCCACTCATTCAGCAACGACCGCATATTTAAGAACGTCATCTCATCCGATTTTGAACATTTCCTCAATCTGAACAACAAATCTCCAGAGTATTTGTCGTTATTCATCGACGACAAACTGAAAAAGGGCGGTAAAGGAGTAAGTATTTTAATATAAATCTGATATTTTCATATTTTTTTTATTCTTTTAATGTTATTTTGATAGATGAGCGAGCAGGAGATTGAATCCATTTTGGATAAAACGATGGTACTCTTCCGATTTCTATTGGAGAAAGATGTCTTTGAGCGTTATTATAAGACGCATTTAGCCAAGCGATTGTTGCTAAATAAATCAGTCTCAGACGATTTCGAAAAGAACATGATATCCAAACTAAAGGTAATACTATCTTTATATGTTTCGAAAATATTTTGTATAAATATATTTATTACAGACTGAATGCGGCTGTCAATTTACCTCGAAGCTTGAGGGCATGTTTAAAGACATGTCTGTCTCCAATACGATCATGGACGAGTTTAAAAACTTTGTAAATAATAACAATTTATCTCTGGGCGGTGTGGAGCTCACGGTACGCATACTAACCACTGGTTTCTGGCCAACCCAGGTACGTTTTTTGCGATCTCTGATAAATGAAAGTAAAAGAATAATAAAGTTAATTGCAATTTCCTTAATAGACGGCAACTCCAAACTGCAACATACCCGCCGCACCCCGCGAAGCCTTTGACATATTCAAAAACTTCTATCTAAACAAACACTCAGGTCGTCAGCTGACGTTACAGCCTCAGATGGGTGAGTACTATTAAATATTAAATACCGCTTCTGCACTCTATTTTAATTGAATTTCATTGTTTTTTTTATTCAGGTACTGCTTATATTAACGCCGTATTTTATGGCCGCAAAGCAGCAGAAACTGAGAAGGATAAGGATGCGCCAAGCTCCAGCTCAAGTGGCTGTGCCGTGCCCACCACCACACGCAAGCATATTCTGCAGGTCTCCACATACCAGGTGGGTTTTGAAGTAGTTTCCTGCAAACTAGAATATGATTATCATGTTTAAATCGTTTAGATGTGTGTTCTGCTGCTATTTAATAACCGAGACGTGCTGACCTACGACGACATCCATCAGGAGACGGACATACCCGAAAGAGAGCTGGTGCGAGCTCTTCAATCTCTGTCTATGGGCAAGCCAGCGCAGCGACTTTTAGTCCGCAATTCTAAAACGAAAACCAAGGATATTGAGCCCACGGATGAGTTCTATGTGAACGATGCCTTCGTGTCAAAGTTCCACAGGTATGAAGTTGATGAAAAATTATTTAAAAAAGTTTAATAATTATATATTATGCCATTTTAGGGTTAAGATTCAAACTGTGGCAGCCAAGGGTGAATCGGAGCCTGAGCGCAAGGAGACGCGCGGCAAGGTCGACGAGGATCGTAAGCACGAGATTGAAGCAGCTATTGTGCGCATCATGAAAGCGCGTAAGCGTATGGCTGTAAGTATTATAATGCAATATATAGAAGGATATCGGTTTAAATGTCGGATTATTTCGTTCTGTAGCACAACCTGCTGGTTTCGGACGTAACGTCGCAGCTTAAGTCTCGCTTCTTGCCCTCACCTGTGTTTATAAAGAAGCGGATCGAAGGCCTCATCGAGCGCGAATATCTGCAACGATCGGCCGAGGATCGAAAGGTGTATAATTATTTGGCTTAAGCGGTCCGCAAACGGCGGCAGCGGCAGCATAATGAGCACGATCCGGATCATACTCATCTTCAAATTGCAAATGGCAACACATAGTAAAGAAAACTGAATCATAGCTCGAACAGCAGACAGCAGGCGCCTGAGCAATCGAGCAGCAATTATAATTTTGACCAAGATTCTAGATGACCTCTCCAGTCAACAAACTGAAAGCTTAGCACTTAGTTACGACTAAGTGCGCCCCGAATTGTGAAATTTCTTTTTCGCAGAATATTTTTTTGTAAGCCTGACATTCAAAATTGAACAGTTAAAAAATGCGATTGGATAACGAGAGCCACCACACGACACAACTATTATCCCTCTAATACATATTTCTTAAAATTCTCTATTTGTTGTGTTTACCAATTATGTTGCGCCTAGTAAGTGTATAGCAGTTAGCAGAGTTCAAAGTTTATTCAATCAGCATCCGCGCCGCCAATTATTACACCTCAAACACCACCACCAACACCACCCACATACACTACACAACCACCCTCAGATACATTCACCCACATGAATCGTTCGCCAAGCAACATACATAAGCGTAATAATGCATAATGCAAGCCTAATTTTTAAGCAGATGAGTAAAAATTTAACAACAATTTAAGCAAAAAAGGAATATTAATAACTATAAATATAGCTAAAATAATAAATTTATAAATGAATTAATATTTTTAGTGAGCGTTTGATGTACATTTACATATACATCTGACCCCCCAAAAATCGAAATTTAAATTTCCAATTCCCATTTCAAAAACTCCATCCGAAATCACTCTTTGCGAATCCTGTAAAATGATTAAAGATTGCAATTAATATTCCTGATCATGACTTTTTTGATTATGCCCCAAACGCACGTGTTTGAAACGAAGTGATTATGATAAACTGTATGAAAGTTGTTTTATCTATTAGTTGATATGTGGAATCAATTCCAAAAATAAATGCAGCAGTTTTATAATGGATTTGAATTAAGTAGGACGCAAAAAAACAATTCACTTTGATTTTATTAAATTATGAAAAACTATATAACGCCGAACAAACGAGGGGAGATGGCGCAATTTAAACAGTGTAAATATATATTTTTGTTCTTACATATGAAAAATCGATATAAATAAAACGTATATGAGCGTTAACATTTAATAGATGTATTTGGTGTTTTTATTAAAAAAAGTATTACTAATTTTTTATTTACAAAAAAAAGGGGATTGTGCAACCAAAATTGAAATCAGCTTATCTGCTGCTCCATGACCAGGCCCATATCGGAGATATCAATTGGCCCAAAAACAAACTTATCCAATGGCAAATACTTTGCCATATGAAACCTGCAGTGCCCAAGCACCGAAACTCGGGCAAACAGCAGTGACTTGCTATATATTCTTTTTGGATATAGTACTCTCGTAGTCGAAATCGTAGTCGTAAGCCCGGAGACACCGTCGTACCGCTAAGTTCTTGGGTAAACAGACCCGGAGCGATCCAATCTGAGCCGATCCAACGCACTGATAAGCGGCGCGAGAGCCGGAGCGAGAAACGCTTCTCCTTGGCTGGGAATATTGGGTTGCCCAGTTGAGTTGAGCGAGAATAGCTTCAGTACGCGATCGAGATTCAATTTCAGTTTCAGTCTCGAGGGGAAAAGTTGTTCGCGTTGAGCTCGCGGATTTTCGATTGTGGAAAAGCAAAAACAAAAATTAAAAAAAATTCACAAAAAACAACAACCAGCTGAAATCGTATACTTAATACGCGTGTGTGTAGCTCTAAAAAACAGCAAGAAAACAAGAAAAAAATATATAAATAAACAAAACTACATGCTACGTCAGAAGACTACAAACAAAAGATATGAACGCAGCGCTGACGTTGCCGCCAAGGTTCAAGTCGGATATTAAATTTGTTTCTCGTGTTTTTTCTTTTTTTCTTTTCACTTTTGTATTTGTTGTTTATTTATTGTTTTTGTTTTGATAAAATTTATAATATTTTTTACATGTGTAGGATTTGGTTTGATTCAGAATTCAAAGTGATTTGCGTGCACCTTACAAGGTGCAGTTCTCCGCATTCGAGGCCCGAGATCAGCGGTGCCTTGAGATTGTCACTCTCGAAGTGAATGTTTCGATGTGGAAACCTTATACACATGTCTAATTACACAAGCTCCTGACCAGACCAGATATATAAATTCGAAAATTGTAAATAGAAAACAAATATATAAAAAAACTCAACCCTCTTTGACCATCGAACTGGAAAATTTTAATGTATGTCCGAGTTGAGACGGAAGGAGGAAGTAGCTGAACACCAGATCGAGATAATGAGTCGGCACCAACAGGGTTTCGTCTTGGATAGTCAATCCATGGGCCTTAGCCATCCCAGGTCGCCGTCGCCTGCGGCATCGTCGTGCGTGACGCAACAGAATCCGACTCCAAAACCAAGTTCCACCAGCCTTAAACAGCAGTGCCAGCCGTTGCAGGATACCGCCAGGTTGGAAAACCAGAAGTCTTCAGTGGACACCTTCAAGGAAAAACCAGTAGCCATGAAAGCCTCGCTACACACCCACGCCCAGTGCAATGCCAGTATGGAGCCCCTCTGCACGGATCACTATCGCTGCCTGCTCAAGAAGTACCGGGAATCCGCCGGCGATTCCGAGCAGGTTAACTTTGAGCTGAACAACATATTCCTTAAGAGACTGGACGAGATCGACTGCCTGGAGTGTGAGGGCGGAGATGCAACGGTGAGGGTCTAGATGCTATAATATTTGACCATAAATTTTGAATGACATTAAAAGTTATGGCCTGAATGATTTAAAGCTCATCGTTGAAATGACAGTTAACCTTAAATAGAGGTTTTTAAATTAAAATTTTGATTTATGTAGGTACAGGTTTTAATAGCTTTTGAATATAAATGATTTAAATAGTCTTTTTTTTAAGATATGGCTCGAAAGTGGTTGAAAACCTTATTAAATATATATATATTTCTTTGCTTAACAGCACAGCTCAAAGCTTCGTCTGGTAACTTTCCAAGAGTGGGTGGATTTCCTGCTCAACGTGAACAATGTAATCCTCGGCAACATGTCCGCCTTGGAGGACGAGGCCTATGGCAAGATCGTCGCCTGTTTCCAATCGGTCCAGGGTGAGCAGCAACAGTCCCTGGAGGAGAACCGAAAGCTGCGGAAGGACATCTGCGCGATCATTAAGTTGGTGCAGAATGCCTACCATCGCAACTGCTGGGAAACGGAGGGTGTCACCCTGGAAACCCTGACGATCAAGCAGCTCCTGGGGGTGTGCAAGGATCAGCCCCTGCCGGAGAGCGAAAGCGAGAAGGTAGGCGAAAATGAAATCGTGGAAAAGGGTGGTGGTGACTCTCCAAGAAGCATCCCCAAGAAAAAGTCTCGTAAGATTGAAGTCACTGCCAAGACATTTAAGTTTACTCGTTAATGTTTTTATTGTGTTTAATAAACTTGGTTTTTTTTATAACTATTATAAGCCTTGTTTAAATGGGTTTTTGTACTTTTTACAGATGGCCGAGTGCATGAAGTCCTTGGTCAACGAAATGGCCTCCAAACACGATGAGGTCCAGCATCTGAAATCTCAACTCTGCGCCTTCGATGAGGTGGTCCAGACCGCACAACAAAAACTGCTCCTCAAGGACCAATGTATAGCCCAGTTGAATCATCAAGTGAGTTTTGAAAATATTAATTCTAAATCGAAATTACTTTTACGTCCGTAGTGACGTTTGATTTTGTACTCATTATTCAGTCTAGTTTATTTATAGTTTAATTGGAAATTTACTCAAGCTACTCTTATCACTTCATCAGCTTATATTTTAGAATAAAGACAATTTTGTAAGAAAATCATTGTAGTCTGCGTCATACTAATTATTTTGTTTATATTTTTGATGTGAAATAGCTGCAGGACATTACACAGTGTTTTATCAGCATGTCAAAGCAATCGATCAGCATGGAAACGCCTCGGCAAGATGTAAATAACTGCAAACCGGTGGAACCCTCGTCCGAGTGCGATCTTATGCCAAAGGCCATGCTGAAGAACCTGGCCAAGCATGAACTCGAGGAATGTGAGATGGTTCGAATGCTGAACAACGAACTCAGTGAGCTCTTTGATCTTCATAGTAAGCAAGAGTACCAGGCCATGGAGGATCGTCGCAAGCACTTGTCTGGCATCTTTACGGAGTTGGTAAGATACTTTTTGCAAGACTTTTGGCCAGAAAATATGACGTGCCTTTTCAGAACGCCGATCGTTTAGATACTCAGAAGAAACTGGACAATATACGCAGTCAGCTGAGAATTCTTCAGGAGGATCTAGACGAATCCTGCCTGGGCAAACCCGACACGGAGGCGGTTGATCCGGATACTAAGCTGCTGGATGCTCTGGCCAGAAGGATTCACAACCTCAGCACTTCTAATCACGAATTGCAGGTGAAGCTGAAGCGCCAGGATACAGATTCGAAAAGTGCGTATTCCTGATATTTCTCTTCGTTGCCAGAATCGCTAAAACTTTTGGAAAAAGTCAAACTTGCAGAGATTCAGGCCAAGTTCGAGTCGGAGAGTGTCTTGAATCAGAGGAATTCTGACATTCTTAAGGAGATTGCAGAAATGATATGCAAACTAGTGAGTTTTATTCGTTTTTTAAAATACCAATCATTGATATTGTGTTTTAGAGCTTTGTGGACTTCTCCTATAACGAAATATACGAGGATGCCTCTACGGAAAACCCATTCTGTGCTGCCATAATGCAAATTTTCGAATCGAAAGTTCAAAAGGAGGAAGAGACGATGGCATGTGTGAGTATCTGACAGTTTCGATTACATTACAATTAAATGATTTCCATAAACGTCTCTGTCACATCAAATGCAGAAAACCGATAGGAAAACAGCTACCCAAACAAAAGAGTACAAAGCCAAAACGAAATCAACAACCAGACCTGCAACTAAACCTGCGACTAAACCTACAACTAAGCCTACAACTAAACCTACAACTGAACTTACAACTAAACCCACAACTGAACCTTCAACTAAACCTACCACTAAGTCAACAACTAAGCCATCAACTAAGCCAACAACGAAACCAGCTCCGAAATCGAGGAACCCCAAGTAACTGTGTCACTTGTTGACCCTCCCAAATATACTATATATATTACATATTTAGTCTAAGCTAAGCCATTTTAAGAGAGATAGTTAAGCAAGCTTGAAGTTCGTCCTTATTCGCGTAAGTTGTTAAGTTATTTCTCAACGAAAAAGTTCCCGCCAAAAAATTAGGAGCTAGAAACTAGGAGTTTTTCTTGTGTACACAAATCAACTGAAATATAAAGACAATAAAGCCAGGAGCTTAGTTTAAGGGGTCTTTTTAAGTTTTAAGAATACTATATTGAATCTTTTAAACTTAAGAATATATTCCTTGGATAATTAGGTAATAGTTTCTTTTGTTTAATAAATAATGTAAATTTGTATATCCACGTCTGTGGCTTTAGATACTTTGTGTAAAAAAACCTAAAGAACTCTCTTATGTGGTAAATGACATTCGCCTTCGACTAAAGGAATATATATATAAGGATCCAAATACATAAAATCCCTGACTGGAATGACAACAAATATTATTGTTGCCATTCGAGTCGTCTGATTTATTTACCCATATATTTCGTAGGGGCCAAATGTAAGAGGTTCGTTTCAATCCCCCTTTTGGGGTTTTTTTGTCTACATTCGACAAATACAAATCGTTCGCGGATGTGTTTATTGTGGAAACCCGGCTGTAAGTTCAACTGCAATTGCCGAGAGGAGTTGGGGGTACCTTCTGCCCCCAAGTCCTACTCTGGAAGTTATACCTGCTCTGCTCCCCAGGAGCTGGCAAATCGGAAATAGGTTTCGTGTTATTTATTTACCCACAATCGACACGCGAGGCAGGCGAGCAGTGATATGCATATCGATGGGCGCCCAGGAGGGCTTGGAGCTCCAGCAGAGGGGGTGGAGTGACACGAGGTAGGGGGTCACAGCAGGAGCTCGTGATCATCCTTCGTGAGTAAAATGATAGAAACCTATCAAAAATACTATCAAAATTTAGCTAAGAAGCTTAGTGGAATTTCTTTTTTACAAAAGACATTTTCAAATAGTTTTATATTAGATCAAAAAATAGGATCCCAAAAGTTTTATAAAAATACAACCACGACATCCTTGCTCACGGGATCATCTCCTTTGGAAAGTGCTAGGCGCAAAATCAAACAGGAAGCAGTTGTCGAGGGGTCGTCGGCGCTGGGAACCGGAGTCGGCCGGTTCAGAATCCTGTCATCCGTCGGCGGTTGCTGTTTAGTAGCGTGAAACAAATCAAGGAAGCGCCAGAAATCGGGCCCGGGAATATATAGTAGCATAGCATAGCATCGCATCGCATAAAATCGAGAATTTACGAGGCCTAATTAGCCGTGCTCCGCCTGCCCACACAAACCGTGATTTGAATTTTCCGCCGTCGCATGATATTCATTTCGCGCGAAAAGTCGCGAGGGAAAGCGTGCAATTAGTGCGAAACTTTTCCCCTGATTCAGGCCTTTTTTGTTGCCTTTGTTGTTGTTGACAGCAAAACGCCAAGGGAACGGCCAAAGTTGGCCAAAAGTGCAAATTGTTTTCGAGTGTTTCGAGCGGGGGCGGGAAGTGAAAATATTTCCGTGAACAGTGCAAACTGTAAATGTGCAAATTGAGTCGGTGAAAGGTGTGGAAAACTACCAAGAAAACAAAAAAAAAAAAAAAGAATATGGTAGGAGGCGTGGGTGAGGGCTCTTAATGGGTTTAATGACAGTCGTCGACAACCCTTTATTTTGAATTTTTTGTTGTGTGTTGGGTCTGTGACTGCAAATCGCAATTCATAACAATTCATTGCCCCGAGTCTTAATCGATTTTCACATTTACCCAGGCCTATCAAATTCGTACTCCTCCGCCCCAATATAATATGCCTTTAAAAGTGTTTTAAGTGCGCGTAGCCACGCTTCCCTCACTCCGGCTAAGAGAATAATATAAAAATAAAGGAAAGACTGTAGCCAATTGAAGAGCCAGACAGCCGATATTATTTGCTGCCACCCGCAGCACAGCGACTTTATTTTCAAATCGTGTCAAACAGTCGGAGGTCTCGGCTGGCATATGTACTCCTACAATATATGTATATTCCTGCATATAATAATATCTATAAAACTTAGGGGGAAGCACCTACCCATCATTGTCGCTATATAGTTGTTTGACTTGTGTTGCCAAAGTGCCAAAGAAACGAAACTTTGAAACCCGAAACCCGACACCCAAACACCCAAACACCCGAAACCCGCCATCCGATATCCGAAATCCGAAACCTTGCCACCTACGATTTGCTTCGATTTGGTTTTATTTTCGTGACAAACTTTTAATAGCAATATTATTGAAATGAAATGAAAGCCTAATGAAGTTGAAATTCGTCTGGGTTATGCCAGATACGAGTATTTCTGAGTCCTTGCACGAAAGCTTCGAAGCTGATCCGATTTAAAATAAAAACCCAGCCTTGGCGCTGAAGATAGACTTTACCTGCCTGCCTATCAGTCACAGATAGATTTGTACAAAAGAAATATAAAATTGACAAGTGACAGGTCAGGATTCCGTGTCCGGAACTCTAGGACAATTAGTTATAGCTTTTCAACTCTGCCATGGTAAGCCTGGTTGCACGCCAGCTTGGTTCCTTTTCTATTGCATTTTGAAAACTTGTAGAACGAAGAGGCCTCCCCCAACCCAGCCTATTGTCCGCATCGCCAGGAACTGGAGCACACCCTGCTTCAGTGCCAAACCCAATCGGAAATCCTTCAGGCTACGCGGGATAATTACCTGAGCATTATTGATGAGTTCAAACGGGACCTGGAGGAGCTGACGGAGCAGGTGGAGAAGCAGCATCACCAGAACCAAATCCCAGCCTGCCCTGAACCAGAGCTACACATCGAAGCTCCTCCTCGAATCGATTGCGAACTGGAGATACAAGTTGGACATTAAAACAAACTGAATTCGAAGCATTAAACATAATTTTTACCTTTTTTCTCACTTTTTTTCTATCATATATCACTTAGAATGAACGCTTGGCCTGCCAAATCGAAGGACTAAAGGACACTCTAAATGATCGCAATGAGCAAATCAATCATCTACAATCCTTGATCGGCAGCTACTCCGATGTCAGTGAAAACAATCGCCTAAAAGAGGAGATTCATGATCTAAAAATGAAGAATAGTAAGCATTCAATTGTTAACAAATAAAAATACAAGATATTAATGTTTCTTTTACCATTTATCAGGTGAAAATGCTAGGAAAACGCGTGAAATGGCTGACCAGTTGAATGGTCAGGTCAACCAACGGGTGGAAATGGTTAACAAATACGAATCCCTTTCGGCCAGTTTCGAGGAACAATGCCTAGAGCTGAAGGGGGCCAACCGACGGGTCCAAAGCCTGCAAACTCGACTATGTCAGGTGGAGAAGCTACAGGAAGAGCTGAGAACAGAGGTAGCTAGTTTTACCTTTACTCCGACTTTTATTTCAAATTATAAGAAACTGACAAATCCTTTAAGTATTTGTAATTTAAAATTAATGTACAAAATTCTCCATGAAGCGAAAAATGCTACGGGAGGAGGTGATTGCCCTCAAGGAAAAGGAAGCTTGCAGCTCGGGACGTGAGCGCGCACTCCAAGACCAGCTCCGATGCAGCCAAATGGATCTGGAGAAGAGCCGCTGTCTCATCCGGAACATGCAACTCCAGTTTCAGCAGCAGGAGCAGCAACACCAGGAATCCCTTCAGGACCTGAAGCAGGCCAATGATGTTATACGGGAACAGATGCGATGCATTGGAGCCGAGTGCCAACAGATGCAGCAGCGCCTCAAGTAAGTATTCCTGTTTTCGAATAGAGTGCGACCATCTAAGAGCAGCTGCCATCTTCCCTCCTTACCGCATTCCTCTTCTATTCAGGCAGCAGGCGGATGTCAACCGGCAGCAGGAGCAGATCATAGCGACGTTCCGCAAGTGGAAGGACGCCCAGGTTAGGGCCGATGATGCGATGCGCGAACGTTTCAACCAGGCCGAGGAACACATCAACATGTTGCTGCAGGAGAACCAAACACTGGCCGAGGACTACCGTCTGCTCCTTAGGGACCACAACCTGCTTGAGTCCGAAATGAGTCGGGTCAAGCAGGCGGTCAACTATACGACCTCCTCGACGTTGGGATGTCCTCCAGGTGTGGGTAGGACGAATCCCGATGCGGGCAATGATGTGAGTTTCAATTTGAAGTCGCTTCCCATCCCAATTCCGTTTCGGAGAGTTTTATATAAGTTTCATTCAAGATTTATTCTTTCAAATTAATTTAAAGTTGATCTTTTAACTTCTTAATATTTTCTTTATAATTTATTTCATATAAAAGAACTTTATAAATGTTTGTTTTATCAAATCTTCATCTTGTTTTAATTGTATTACCCATTGTAAATGGATTGTAAAGTTTTGTTTTTAAACATAAAATCTAGCTTTGTTTGCTTAAAATTATAATATATTCTTCAAATCTACTTTTGGGTTACTATTTCTACAATCTATGCCATAAAATTCTTAAAGAAATATAAAACTTGTTCACTTTTTCTTCCATCTATCGCCTTTCAAAATTCAAACAAACTTTCAACATCGGAACTCAATCGGATAGTCGCTCTTTGAGAACTAGGTCACCTGTTGCTTAATTTCTAACTAATTCTGTGGTAACAACCCTTAGATGGACCGGCGTCTTAAGAACATGACCACCACATCCTGGCGCATCTCCAACCAGTGCCGGAGTCTCAATAACAATGCCAATATGATGCCTCAGCTCAGTGAGAAGTCCCTACGGCCCCGAAGAGCTGCCGGTTCTGGGAAGGAAGAAACCCTGAATGCCCTGCGACCTACGAGGTCCTCGACCAACCTGGCGTTGGAGTAACATAAGTAGGACCTTCTCCCCCCTCCGTCCATTTCAACTTGGTGCACACTCCCAAATAACCTTTGGCCAACAATGATTTCGAGCAGCGTATTTTGTAAATTATCTTTGTAAATTATGGTAGAAAACAAATAAAACCAAGTGCTTGTGTAGGTTTTGAGTTTTGGTTAAATGTGGGAATATTTCTAAGAATTATATTAGAAAATATTGGAAAGGTATTTAAAAATAAGTAAGGTTAAGCTTCCCCTGTACATAAGTCAATCGAGAAGGGAGTTTCTAGTTGGTTTCCTCAGGTTGAATAAGCTTGGCTCTTTCGCTAATGGCAATCAGGGCCATTTTGATTTGTGCCTTTTTCCGGATGCTCTCCTCCCGCAGAACTTCGGACTGTTTAGTGAGAATCTTTACACGGACATCGCTGAACTTCTCCGCCTCCGGGAGACTCATCTCCAGGTAGACATCCTTGCCAATGTTCACCATGATACGATCCATTTGGTTTACGCGGGCTTGCATGAAAATATTGCTACCGATGTTGACCTGCGTCTTGTAACCATCCGGCAGGTGCGTATCGAATGTCTGGAGGGTGTTTTTAAGCTGGACGTACTCCATTATCTCCTCATTGTACTGGCCAATGCACTTTTCCAATTGCCGAAGATCTTCTTTCAAGACTTCGTTAATGAACTCCTCGATTTGGGTAATTCGCGACTGATTGGCCTCTTGACTGAAGTTGACATTAAACGGTAAGTAAACTATTTGTTTATATTATTTAAAACTTACTCAATTATTTGTTGCGATTTATCCGGCATTTTGGCGTCAAAAGCTTTGCCGCTATAAACAAAAATCAGCTGATTGGAAATACAGCCGGCTATTTGCCAACACTGTCAAGTGTTATCGGTGTATCGGTCATGAACGATATCTGTTATTAACAGTGACCTGTTGCTTTTAACAGCACTTGTTGATGTTAAGCTTCTTTGAATTTTTCATCTATAAATTTAAATGTTTAATTTCTAAATTATAAAGAGTAAATAATCACAATTGTAAATATAAACCATAGACAGGTTTTCTAAATATTTATTTAATTTATGATATAATGATGTAGTATTGGAACTAATGAAACTAAATATTTTGGCGCTAAGTTTCTAAAATATTTCTTCATCTTTTATTCCTAATCTTTTTCAAAGTGTGTTAATTTCTATTTAATAGCTTAAAATAATTTGTTATTAAGACATTGCAATGTTAATTATTAATTGCTCTTTATAATGCCAAAAGTTAAGTCAAGTCTAATCCGTCACATGGAGGATTTTTTGCGATAATCCGAAGACATGGACAGTTCATCGCACATTTTATATAATCCCACCCATCGCAAAAGTCGGCGAAAAAATAAACAATTGTCTGAGCACGCAATGGAAATCAAGACTTCCCAACTTCACATTCGAGGGCTTTGTCTGTGACTCCGGTTATTGAATTCAGAGCTGCGGCATCATATCATCTTCCATTTGCATTTTTAATGTATATTTAACCTTTGAATTTGAACTTTATATGCAGCTTCCTGTTCAAAAATTTTCTCCAACATTCCAGCAGGCTGTGGCTGTTCCGTATTCGGGAGATGAGAGCTGTCATATTCAATTTTCCTTACGATTTCATTTTATTTAAATCTATACTGGCGTAAACAACTTTGGTTAGTTATATTTCTATTTTTTAGTCTTTTATTAACTAAATAAATTGGTATTTTTTCAAGATCTATTCAAACATTTTCAATAGAATTAAATATGAGTTTTACTTTGGTGCGCAAACTCTTGCTGAGTCCCATAAAAAGGATGCGCGGCGTGATGGAGAGCCCTTTGGTCCAGAGTCCCGTGGAGAAGTTCCGTAAGGTTTGGGTTCGTAACTACCAGCCCGTCGCAGGACCTCCACGCTTTCCTATGTCCCCAGGCCAGCGCCTAATCTTAGGCTGGGGCTCGCTCGTGCTCATGATGATCATTCCCTACTGGACTTTGTTTAGTACTCCCAAGTGGTCCAAGATGCACAATGGCCTTCCGCTTGACGACGATGAGCCGCCAGCGGAGGAGGAGCCAGCGCCCGAAAAGGATGATTCTAAGAAGGAAGAGAAGAAATAATCAACTCGACACAAGAGAACAGGAACACTTTTAAACGGTGACTTCATAATCACACTTTTACTGGGGGCTCCATACTTTTAATATATTTCTGGAACAACTTACAACAGCGTGGTCTTTACACTTTGATTTACCAACTGAATAAAATTGGTAGTTTAATTGTTTAAGTAGCAGTTAGTTAGTAACTTTTCTTGATCGCCATTTCGTCGATAGTGAAAGTGAAGAGTCCCCATTAAATCATTTTTGGCCAGCAGGTGGTGATTTAGTTGACTTGATTTACTTTGCACCCCACAAATAGCTGCGCCTCGATGTCAGGCCACCAATTAAGGATCCTCACCGTGGACGACAATAAACCATCCATTGTCCACATCCAATTAGCCGCCTGAAACACCTCGGCTCCTGTGGAAAGGCTCCATCGAAACGCCAGAGACCATTTTCCACGGTTGCCTGCCACAAATCAAAATGCTGGAAAACCAAACAACAGCAACAAAAAAAGCAAAGGAAAAACCAAAAGGCCAAAAACAAAAACCAGGCAAGGAAACCCAAAAAGCAAAGTGCCAACTTTCATTAAAAGTATTTTTGTGCTCATTGCCAATGCAAGGCGATGCATTCAATTGTGAAATGGTCTTTTGGCCAGTCCCATGCCTAGTTTAAGCCAGGCTGGCTATGACTTTGACCACCAACTCCTCCTCCTCCTCCTGTTGTGTCTAGGCCTTGTGCATTGCATCCAATCCTCATCTCATGATCTACAACACACCGTGACCTTCTTTGCCTTCCTCGGCCCATGACAGCAGGCTCTCGAGGTGCACAGTAAAAAGTTAAATATTTAATGTAATATCTATTAAAAGTTACAAAGACTTGATTTTTAGTCATGTAATGGTATTCGAAGTAGACAATGAAGCCATTAAATATATTTATTATTTGGCTAAAAATATAAATATTTATATTATTTTTCTTTCTGCAAAGGCTAAGACGCGACAAAACATTCGCACACAAAATTTGAAAAAGTAAAACCGATGAAGGAAAGTGAATTTCTTTTTAAGCAAATCAACTTGCCACGCCTCCTTGCCAGTTGCTCAGTTGCCCAGCTTCCAGCCAAATCCCCCCCTTTTCACTGATCACCCCCCAATCTGCGACTAGGCCTGGGAGATTCACAGATTTTTTGGTGAAATTTCATGTGCCATTAAACTGGTTCTGTCAGGCGCTGCACTGTCGATCGGGTTTTTGGTATCGATTCGATTCGGGGGCCTGGGTTTGAGTCTGGCTTTGGGTCTGGGTCTGGGGTTTTGGAAGCTGGAGTTTGGGGCTTGAGTCTGCCTTGGGTGACAATAAAACTCAATGCTCATTTTCTTTCTTATTGCATTTGAAAGTTGAATTTAAATTTCAGTTTGGGTATTGGGTAATTATATGGGTAATTATTTTGGGATAAAATAAACTTTTAAATATACTCGTACAAAAAGAAATTGAACAATTTCAAAAGAGCTTTTAATGATTCTAATTATTTGTAATAAATCGATTAATTAATGAGTTTTTCAAATGAGAAATAGCTATGATGAAATTAATTTATATGTAAATTCTTGCTAAAAATGATAGGAAGTCTGTGAAGTTGTTTCAAAATCTATAATCCAATGAAGTTTAATGCTTGGTTTTAGGGTATGTTGCACCTCTGTATATCACGAATGTGGCATGCCCCTTCCCTTCTTTTATGCGTATTCTCCATCGCCCACATGGAGGCTTAATTTCCATTTGTGGCCCAGCCAGCCAGCCATTCAAGCCGCATTTCTGAGTCGGGCAAAGGAAGCGGCACTGCCTTCCTGCGACATGGCTTGTGGGCGTTGCAAGAGTGAGTGCATTTTGTGGCAGCACTTGCTGCACTTGCCACACGCTGCGTTGCGTCAGTTTAGTCAGTTTAGTGTGTCAGAAGCCGCAAGAAGAAAGTTGCTCTGGCTACGGGATCCAAACATTGATCCGGTTTAGTTGTCGCTTCAGCTACAGGTTCGTTGTTCCTTCGTATGGGGAGTCATTTTTTGTTGCATGCATTTACAATATTTGTTGTTGTTACTGTTTTTGTTTTACTTTCTGCTACCACGAAAAATCGTCGTCCACTTTCGGTCGCAATTAATTATGCGGCGGGCAGCTGAAAATGAAAGTGCGCTCAGGTTGCAAGTCCAGATCTTGGGTTCTCACTCTCTCTTTCTCCGTCTCCTGTGTGTTGCATGGTCCATGGTCGTCTTTATTTTCTTACGTTTTTTTTTCGAAATCTCAGCCTGTGTTGCATTTTTCCCATCATTAGACATCGGGTGACTTTATTCCGCTACAGAGAAAAAAATTTGACACCCAATGTCCAAGTTACTGAATAAATAAAAGATCGTTAACAGTTTATAATTGAATTTTTACAAGAAGGTTATTGGCTAGGAATATTAACTTTAAAATTCTAAGGAAATGAATTAGAATGACGATTAGTTTAAGGTCTTGTAAGAATATTAAATTTATATTTTATATTATTGGTTCCGAATTCCATTGTTACAAATATTGTCTACTTTTTGTCTGTGCTTTTTTAAAAGTCATCACATTGTGGCAAGATCTTTATTATCATCAAACGAGAACGCCGATGTTGTTGGCCCCATGTCCTATGTGTGTAGGTCCCGGCAATCCGGTGTCTTCCTATCTAGATGTCGTTGTCATCATTGGCCGACGGCCCATAAAAAGTTTTCTTTATGCCCGCCGACCGACTGACTCGCAGGTGGTCACTTAGTTTATGGCCCTGCAACCGCAAGATCGCACACCGATCGGCGCTGATTTGTTACCGCCATTTCCTCCTCCTTAAAATTGGTAACTAAGGTGGCCTAAAGTGTTCTCCCGAATGCTGGCACTAAAATATTAACCCAAAGGGAGCTACTATTTCCTGGACCGAAGATACGGATACTCTAAGATTATAATTTCACATTCTAAAAATTATTCTATAACAGCCTTTAGGAATTTTGACCTTGTTTACTTTCAAATTATATTGTTTTTCAGTTTTTAAGTTAAATTACAATTTCTTTCGTGCTACCTCCCAATGTTTATTGCCTCAATTGAGTCATCACAAGACAAGACAATAACTTTTATTAGCCCAATTATGTCCACCCACGTTCCGTTGACCATGTTCAGCTCCAGAAGAAAGAAAACATCCGTCGATGTCTAACTCAAATTTATCGAACTGTCAACGCAACAAGCCCCTTGGGGGCTACTGATCCCCATTAAAAAAGAAAAACTTATTTTATTTCGATTGCGCGCTAATAAAAATTAAGCGTTAACCAATAAAAGTTGTAGACAATTCTGTAAAATAAATAAGTGGAAAAGCCCACACAAAACAGCAATAGATCGATGGCGGCGACACGATCAGCGGTTTTATTTGATCTATATGGCTGTGACCCCGTCAGGCAAACACAAAACAAACCAAAATAAAACAATAACAATGAGGTATGGAAAACTTTGGCATGTTTTCCCAACATCAAGCTGCCTCCGAGTTAAAGCTCATAATCGTTTAGGACTCAGACTGCGCGATTTGAGCCAAAAACTAAAAAACCGAAAACAAAAAATAACTCTAGACACAAATTATATTAATGGGCTTTTGTTGGGCCTCTCTGATGATCAGGAGGAGGTGGCTTTTTTTTGGGGGAGGTGAGCCTGGCATTTTGTCTTTGCACGAATCACGTTTTAGAAATTGCATTGCACATAGGAGGCAGTCCAAATGATCAGCTCCAGCTACTAAATGTGCTCTAGACTACACTGTTACAATTCTATTATTTATTAAAATAAGTATAAAATAAGTAATAAATATTATAAAAATAAGTAAACTGAATGTTTGCTCAGAATAAAGAGTGGCAGGGATCTCCTTTGAGATCGTTTGAGATCTTCCCTCAAGCATTCTTTTAAAATCTTAAAATTGGAAGTTTAAAGCTTCGAAAAGAGACATTTCTTCATCTTCCGATTTCTTAGTTCTTAGCTGAATATTTATTGAAGCTTTACCTATAGTTAATTTATAGAAAACCCCCATAATTTTCTCATTGTGCATTCAGAGTCAAAATAATGGACAGACTCATAGAGACAATCTCTTTGGCTGTCAGGGCTTTTTGCGCAAGTTCTGGGGATGTGAAGAGCTTTTGGGCATTGCGGGGTCTACGAGTAAGTGGCACTTAGTTTTAATACGTTGCCCTACCGTTTAAATGGGCCCGGCTTGGCTCAGCTCGGCTTGCAGGCAAATCGGAGTTACCTGAAATAATTGCATGAACACAAATTAGAGCGTCGCACCGCGGAATAGGAATAGGAATTGTTCTGCGATTTTGCTGATTGCCCGGGCTCTTCCGCTGATTCCCCAGCTTTCTCCGCTAAATCGGGCTAAGATCCACTGATCACCGAGAGGTCTCTTCTTGTCACGTCTACTTGAGCACGGCGACGGTATCGGCATCGGATTCTTCGGTCTTTTACTCTCTTCCCTTTTCATGCATTTCACCGGCAATCACCGGCCGTGTTCTTTCGATAATTTAAGCCGCCGAAGAATGTTTTATAGCCGGCGAAAATAATGCGTATTGTGATCATTGAAGTTGGCCCAAAGAAAATAGAAAATATTGTATTACTTACTTCCAGCAGAGACATTTATTTGGTCGTCGAGCGACGAGTTTCTGGGTTACCTGGCCTGGTATTTGGCACTTGGGTCATTGTGCCACATGTGGATTGGATGACTGGGTGATGAGTAATGGGTGTTGAAAGAATGGGGCAAGTTCCTAGCCCAGGTCTCAATTACAGGTGGTTAGACTAATAAGAGGGCTGCTACCCTACAAGCCCGAAGAAAGTTGGCAAATTACTTAATTTGCAATTGCAAATTACTCCAGATCACATGCAAGAATCTGGGCAATTTCCCAGGATCCATATGTTTTCATTCCCATTAAATTGTGCACAAAATTCTCACACTCGAAAATAGAGACTGTCTGTAATGAAAAAATTGATTAGCTGAGAAGAACACGTACGATAATCACAGCTCTTGGCTCTGGGGGCCTCCCTTTTTCACACTTTTTTGTAGTTGGTAGGGCCTGGGGTTTTGTTTGCCTTCAGCCCTCGGTGGGCAGCCATTTCTTGGATTCTCTTTCCCAAAGGCCTAATTGCATCACGTTTTTAGAGCAACTCCAAGTCGGGGGCACAAACATGCCGACAGAATATTACACAATTGTGAGATGCCAGCAGGCTCAGAAAAAGAAATGTAATGCACATTAGTTGCCATGCCCCGCCCCGACTCTCGGTTTCCGACTCTCGATCTGAATCCGTGCTTTTATTTGTATCTGTATTTGTATCTCATGGGTTGACGGAACGCCTGACTGGCAGGTTTCGTCCATTTGCTTTAATGAACGCCAAGCCGGTGGCTGTGACAATAATAACAATTTCCGAGCACTTCCTAAGATAGTAGACATTTTGATTTCCCTTCCAGATCTAAAAACCTGTTCCAGGAAACTAAAATTCAATGGGTAGAAAATATAAGAAAATTAAAAGGTGTACCGAAAGAATTACACTGCGTTTTTTTCTCTTTCTAAATGTTAATTCCACAGATTAATGAAAATTAACAGGTAATCCCAAATACTTTTCAACAAATCCATTCTTAGGTTCGAAATATCCCAAAGTTTTTCATCATTTTTAAGCACCCATAATCTAGTAATCTACTAATTTTTCGGCTTATTTATTTTAATGCCATCATAAAGTTAGGTTTAAAGTTAGACCCCATAAAAGGGCTCAAAACCATTTTCTAACTGAAGTGCAACTGTTTCGGCAATGTTGCCTGCCGGTTGCGGATTTATGCAACTTCTAAGCAAAAGTGTCAGAGGCATCGGAGCGTTGCATCCTCTGTACAAATTGCAGCAACATGTGGCAACAATCGTACGCAATCTGCAGTAACCAAATTTGGCCAAAACCTGACTCCACTTGCCTGCACTTAACGCCCAAATTTGTAGTTGCGTAGCATCCCAATAAAATGCTGACATTTACCTGCCGTTTGCGTCGCCCTCCTCGAACTAAAAACAACACAAAAAAATCAAGAAATAAAAAACGGATGCACATTTCCGGTGGAGAGAGGCTGGGGCTGGGGGTTGCATGACAAAACAAACAATGCCACCGACCCAGACTCGGACTCACAATCCACGCCCACCTACTGACCGCGTCAGCGAAGGCTGAAAGTCCAACGGCCAAAAGCTGATTCAGAATCCATAGCTGGAACCCAGGTTGGAGCTGCAAATTGGCCAAGTGCCGCCCGCGCGACAAGCGTAATTGACCAAAAATGCAACGCTTGGCTGATCCGTCCCAATAGAACACCAGCCGTTAACAGGGAATGGAGTTAGTCAGTCCAAAAAGGGGTATGCTCGACTAATTAATGGTCTATGGTCTATAAAGTGGGTGGCTAGAACTCTACAATGAAAATAAAAAAGATATATGTATATTAAATACTTCCTCTAGTCTACACTTAATTGTTTTTGTTTCATATCAAGGAAATATCTTTATTTTATTGTAAAGTTATTGAAGTCATATTTTTAACAAGACAATTAAGATTTCTCTAGCATTTCAGGCTATGATTTGTAAGTTGTAATACTATTGTTATAAAAAAATGTAATTCTAAATATCTTGAAATAAGTGCCATATTTTTTATTGAATAGAAATTCTTTTGGTTCTTTCTTAAGAAACAGTTCCAACCCATTTAATTATTGGTTACTTCTTGAGAATCTCCAACACTAAGCTCGCATTACATAATATCATAAAACCAAAATTGCACAAGGAAATTCCACTTCTGGGTTAACTTTATCTGGAGAAGTTATCAAGCATTCCGGAAAAACATATGCCCCATGAAGCGAGGCATCATAACTACGACTCTAGTAGACTTATTCACATTTGTTCCAACCTTTTTGTTACTTTTTTCCGTTTGCACATTTATTTGGATCTGGCCCGTTGAGTTTCTGTTTCTGTTTCTGGTGGATGTCTGTGAGTGATTCATAGGCGTCAGGTTCCCATATTGTGGGGGGAACCGCTCCAAAGACAAAGACCCAAACAATCCAGCTGCATTTGGTTGGTGGGTTGAAAAGTTCGCCGCCGGCTGTTGAACTCCCGCGATCTAAGCCAAGATTTTATCGTCAAATAATTATTATTTTTATCGAATGTGTACGAGTGTTGTGTTGCGCCAACGCAATGCTACTTGGCTAATTAATTCATTAGCGATTGGCTCATAAAACGCGACAATTGCCACATCTGTGGATGCTGCTTGTTGCTCCTACCTTCGAGCTTCTGCAATTTTATACTGATCTTCGTCGAGGTGTCGTCATTTAATTATTTTCCTTTTCTTTTTCTTGGCCTGGCCAGCTGCTTTGGCTGCTGCCTCAGCTCCCTAGCTGAGGACACACTTTTTATGGCTATTCAATGGTTACGTGGGCATCCCGGCATCCTCCGACTGCCAATTAATAAAACGCACGTACTGAGAAATGTTTTTCGGTTTTATTTTATTTTTATTTTGTACGCTTACGAACAAAAACAAGTCGTTAAAGTTTACCGCAGATGCCTGACGCTGATGATGTTCGATGCTGTAATAATATTGTATGCAAATCTCTCCCCCATCCAGCGAGTCGGCATTGATATAAAGTTTCAATTTACGGCTCATATATCATAACTTGCCCAGCCAGCCAGGAGGTGGGGGAGTGCAGTACTTATGGGGCTTATTAACTCGTAAAAATGCGACTGTCACTGATCTTTTAGTTACAAATGTTGTCGGATGCATCGCGGTTTTCCACAGCTTCTGGCAGCGAACCTTGAAAAGGCTTGAAAAGTTATGAAATCCTATGAAGGAATTTTAATTCCATAAGGCGATTTTCATTGCATCAAAAGATATTTAAGATAAGGTTCAATAATTTAGGAAATATATCTTAGAATCTATGAAATATCACAATTATTTTCTTTAATTTTTCTACTTCTAGCCAAGATTAACAACCGGATGCATCTTTTTTACAAAGATCGAGTTAAGATCTCTATGTCTGGTAGCCGAAAATAAAACGAGTGTATGAAGTAGGGGAGGCATTAAACCCGGCTCTAATTACCCATTTTATTTTAAGACCTTAACGTTTCCGCCGCCCGAAAGAGTCTTAATGGCCAAAAAGCGCCACCTAGCGGGCCGAGTCGACTCCGTATTGACCTTAACACAAATTACTCTTCAAATTGGCAAGAAAAATCAAAACCATAAACCCCACCAGACAGAATATGGCCGCAAAGTCAAAACCAAAGGCAAACGGAAAAGCAAACATCAAGGCAAAAGCAAAACTAAAGTCAAAAGCAAAGCTAAAGCCAAAGTTTCTTATCACCTGGAGAGCAAAAGCAACGACAACCGGAATCAAAATAAAGGTAATATAGAGAGATATGGCCAAATCGGGAGAGTTAGGGAGAGAGAGAGAAAGAGCACTGTGGTTGGTTCCCCCAAAGTATCTTATAAATTTTGTATCTTTTACAATCGAGAAGATATCTTTGAAATATTTATTTTTTTTAACTTTTTTAGATTCTTCAAAAATAATTATTTAAAATACAAAGAAAAGTTGGTATGGCTTCTAAAATTTACAAAATTCTGTATTGTAATAAAATCTAACAATTGAAATTTGTTAGGTATAATTTTTGTATATTTTTGTAGACATTAAAAACCATGGAATTTTGTTTAAAAATGTTAGTTGTATGAAATACTTTAACAATTTTTTAATATAAAAAATATTACAAAATTTCCTCTACGTAAGAACCTAAAAGGTTTTTTTTTACCCGTTTTTTCATAAATTAAGCCACAGTGCGCCGGTCTGGTGGTTTCCAAGCGATTTCCAAGCGGCATTTGTAAACCTGCTGCCGCAGCGAGCGGACGCGAATACGTCGTGGTCTGATAATACGCGAAAAAAGTGCGATTACAGAGAGAGATTGTACTATTTCAACAAAAATATAATAAATAAATAAAATAAATATATATATGTATTTAAAACTCTGTTAAGTGCGCGTGATTTTGTTTGGCGATTTATTCGTCCCCAACCCAACCCATCAGTGCTGTGAAATACAAGGCAGAATTACTGCCCCAAAGCAGAGCCCCCAAAACCTAACGGCAACTGCAGAAATAGGCGCAGAGCAAGGTGCACAGCGAAATAAAAAAAAAGAAATTAAATAAAATTCTAAAAAAGCAGAAAAAAGGGAAAAAATAAAAAACGTGACGACAGTTGCACAGTTCTGGGCATAATTTGTCCCCCCCACCTTGCAACCTGATGTGTCTCGTGTGCTTTCCTCGTTTTTCCATTTTCCGCTTCCAGTGTGTTTTGTGTTAAATGTGACAAACGACAAACGACAAACATATTTCCTAGTGTCTGGCGAAAATCAATTGCCTTGTGTTCATTACATTTCGTTCGGTTAACCACTAAAAAACAAAAAGTCCGGTTTCAAAAAGCCCCAAGAAAACAAAACAAAACATCAAAAATAACTACGAACACTTCAAAAATAAGTGAAATATAGAATATTATAGAATAGAAGTGAAATTTTGCAGGTTACAAAACATAAAAACAAACCAAAAAACTAAAAACAAACGCGTGCAAATTAATTTGGTTTCATTTATGTTGGCCAGTGCTGGATTTTCACCAGAATCGGGTTAAGTTAAAGGCCCACAAGATGACCGAGCACCAGGCGGCGGATGAGCAGCATCAGCAGTCCTCCCCGGACACGGAGTCCCAATCACAGACGAAGGCCATCACGATGGCCACTCCATCCAAGTCGAGCCAAAAGTTCAAGGATGCCGAGGAGGGATTCCTCTCGACATCTCCGGATAGCGCCAATGGGGATGCCCAGCAGCACTCCAATCCGAAGGTCGCGGACCCGCCCAATGGCAATCATCCGGAGAAGCTGGGAGGAGGCGGCCTCAAGGTTCGGGTTCTCATGGGCGAGGAGTTCGACCTGACCTGGCGCCAGCATCTGCATCAGGCCTTCTACCAGTGCTCCTGCCCGGAGCAGTGCGTCACCCTGAACAACATCTTGGATTCGTTCAAAGCGCCCATCTCGGAGGACCAGGCCTGGGCCGTCATCCATCAGTTCACTTCGCTCTACCACAAGGTGGCCTTGGCTGCCCACAACTCGGGGAGTGACTTCGAGGCGGAGCTGCCCACCCGCTTCGAGCTCCACTTTCATCGCGATGGCGTAGTTCATTTCTTTGGGAAGAATCGATTGCCTCAGGTGCAGGATCAACGACGGGAGTTGGAGCTGGAGCAAAACCAGGATCTTCAAACTACAGACAACACCACCAGGAGCACTCTGGACGACAGCGCCAGCAGCAGCAGCGCCGACAGCAGCGCCATCATCGAGAGAGGTAAGTCAGAGTCAGAGTTCTTTTTTATATTTAAAAAATACTTTATTTTAAAATAGTGACATTTTTTACTCTTAAAAATATTCTAGAAGATGTTTTGAAAGGGTTTCTTTTAAATATTTTAAAAATTAAGTCTTTTTTTATCCGATTTCTATGACAAAAGTTGGAAAACATTTTCTTAATTTTTCGTTTTTCTCGTTTATTTAAAATGCAAAATTTACACTAATCAGAGTAGGTACTATGGTATATGTAACCCAACCATTAATCTTTTGAACTATAGAACTAGAATGAACAAAAAAAAACTATTTGAACTACAAATTCAAAATTATATTTATTTAGTTTTAAAAATACAAAAAACTTAGAAACTATTGTAGTTTTTCCTCGCATTTTTTTCTTCTCCAACAGAAACCATAATTTTGCTTGGATTGTTAGTAGTTCCCTTTTTAATAGCGTAGTTTTTTATGAACTTATTTAATTCCCCTGGCCGTGTCAGAGGTCAGTGCAGGGTGTTTGTTTCAGATGCGGAACTGTAACAGTGATGAAAACTGGGCTGTGATTAGCTGGGCCGGAAAACCGGTTGACCGCTTGATGGGATGCCGGACAGGGCTTTGTCTTTTATTTTCGGCAAACGCTTTCATTTTCACTTAATAAGCTACAGTTAACTTCTTTATTTCTTTATATCTTGTTGTCTGGATAGTTTTTTTTGTTTTTTTTGTTTTTTTGGACAATCAGACATTTGCCGTGATGTGCGTTTCCGTGTGCCATCCATCTGGCTATTGGCATTGGGGTATCTCGCATCTCGACGCTTTCCAAACAAACAACCCACACAGCACAGCACCTCCGCCGTCGATGATGATGACCTCTTCGCATTCAAGTTATGCGGCCAGCTTTGATTGAGGTTTTTCTCCGCCACTTCTATATGTATATATCTTCTGTCTGATTGCGTGCTGGCTTGGGCTTGGGCTTGGGAAAGTGTATGCGGTGACTCCCATGAAGATGGGACCTTCTTCTGTATTTTTCACTTTCTTTTGTGTGGCTTAGCAGAGGAAAAAATTGGTTTGGCTTCAGAATTTGGATCTTTTTTCGACTCCCTTCTTCGTCGTCTCTTGTAATTGATGACGGACTCTTTGTCTTCAGATCTTCAAATCTTCAGATCTATAGAACGTGTCTGAGCTGCAGAGTCAGCTAATTGTTTAATCATTCGACTGGCTGGCGGGGGGGACTGTCAAAATACAGGACAGGTAATCTATCGGCTTTTAGATAAGCCACGTTAATTGGAAGATGCGTTTTGGTAAATGCGTGTGTGGGTTGTGATGGCATCCTCCTAGGTGGCCCTTTTCCTGACTCACTTCTCTGACTCTGATGGTTTGACTGCATTCTACCACCTTTCTTGTCCCATACTTGTTGTACTAGACAAGGTCTTGCTGTATTTGGCCTAGCCAATTCTGTTAAGAGCCAACTTTGTATCAGCGAGGCCAATTAGTTGTTGCTTATAAGCAATTAGCCGGGGACATGTGTATTCTTAAGGGCAAACATATATGGCAAATAATATTATCGCAGAGTTGAAGGAACTCTTGATGGAGCAAAGAATGTGATGGGTAATTAATTAAAATGTTCTAAGATTATTAATATAAAATCTAAACTTGCTAGAGAAGAAAGTTCTTGAAATCCCTGCTCTACCTTTGTTTATATTTTTTATTGAGACTTGGAGAGATAACTTTGTAACACCTTAATTGCTGCTAATTTGGGAGCCAAAATCAAAGATGAGATATCGAAAGGCTTGTCCCAGACAGCGAAGAACCGCCAGAAGCGGCAATTAGTCTGCTCAAACAAGTTATTACAAAGTTGGCTAATAGCTGAGCTATCCCATCCAAACCTTAGCACCTTCTAATGGCTTCTGTGTGAGAGTGGAAATATTTTCGCAGGTTACATTGTTAGTTTGGTTTTTAGGGGGAAGAGAAGATGCTGGAGCTTTGAACTTGCCGCCATCATTTCGATTTCGGACTCTGAATCGCGTTCCATCTGCTTCTGACAACCGCATCGCCTGGCGGAGCGAATCATTGATTGTGTCGGACTCCTCGCCATGACCCGCGGGACATCAAAGCGTGGGAGATGCAGAATTTGATGGGGAAAACGTCGACGGCGCCGTCGGGTCGCCGCACCCTCTGGCGCCTCGATTAGGCTCGCAGCAACTGGCGGCAGGTCTCCGCGATTTTCCACAGGTTTTCCGCAGAAATTGGCGCTTGATTTTGTCAACACACAAACTCGCCATTACGTTTTTTACCAGGCTTTCAGAAAACTTAAAAAGTCGATACAGCAGCAGGTGCTGCGATGGCAATGAAAATTTTCCATTGGAAAAGCGCCGCCCACGTTGTTGGAAAGGCAGGCATTTCCCTTCAAGGTCATGGGTCATGCGCAAAGCTAAATATTGGTAAAAAGGAAAATTGGAAAATGTTGTGGTAGGTTCTCTCTTGCCCCAACTCTTGCCCACGGCCAGCTGTTGATTTGGATAATTTTTTTTGTTCCGAAATTTCACTCGCATTAATCAAAGAAAACCCTTTTTTTCCAATGGACTTTTGGGTTAGATGATAATTCATTTTCAAATCTATGACTTTCTTGTTTTCACTGTGACCAGGAAAAAAAAAATAACTGACAAAACAAACAACTGGTTTAATGCTTAAATAATTACACTAAAAATTACACAAACACACAAATGCCCCGAAACTAGAAAATTATAACGAAACTAAAGCTAAGACAGTAAATTGGTTTACTTTTTTTGGTTTTATATTTTTGTTGGTTCAAAAGAAAAGTTACGGGCCAGATACTTCCAGTATCTTAAATTGGTCAAAAAGCAATTGTGGCTAATACCGGGTTGCCCGATGATGCTTATCTACTAAGAGCTTTGGGTGGAGCCTAAATGAAGAGTTTCCAAATGGTAATTGTAATGGGCCGGCGATTTATTAAAGGTCAATTAGCTTTCGGTTTTGAAAGAGGTTTTCGGAGAGGTGGAAAAGTTGAAGGTTTCACATTCTTATGCGTGAAACCTCCTCGAAATTCCGATTTAGCAACATTGCCCACTCGAAGTTTCTTGGAATCGGGGACTATATATTATGGGACTATATATTATGTTTAATTCAGATTAGGCTGACCGGCTTGAAATGCATTTATTATAAAAAAAAAACTGGCTGCAAAACTGGGACCCCAACACGTGTTTTCTTTCGGTTTGGTTTTCCGCGTTGGCTTAAATTTTTTGACACATCATAGACCCAAATTTAATTGCTGGCTATTGTGGCCGCTCCAGTTTCTGTTTCGGTTTTTTTTCGCTTAGAGACAAAATTAATATAATAATTTTTTCATAATGACAACAAATGACATAAGCACGACGACGGCCAACTGAACCTGAACCAAATTTCAGCGTTCCACATAAAAAAAAGCCATCCAAATGGGGTTTGTTATTTTTTGTATTAAATTTATTTATGTTTTGGGTTTGTTCGAGGTTTTGGGCCTCTCCTAAACTTGTCCACCTGTGCATTTTGCATTCGAGTTTCGAAACAATCTGAAGCTTTGGATGCATTTTGAAATGGAAATAAGTCCCCGAGTCTTTTGGTTTTGAAAGTGCGTCTCCGGTCCAATAAATCACCAGATAATCCAAATTGTTGGCTCCGTTGTTATGGATGACACTTGTCCGAGTGTTGCCGAGTGTGTGGGGTCCATTGAGCCGACATATTTGGGTTTAGCCCACAACCACCACCACGGATCCAATCCAATCCAGTCCAAAGGTGACCCTGACTCGAATGTTTTCATCATTGCGCTCAGCCGTATAAATAAATTTTGATGCAATTACGCGCCATCGAAAATGGCAAATGCGACTCCGATAGGGCCTGCTTTTCGCTTCGCTTTTCGCCTATCTTATCGTTTGTAAAAATATAAATCTATATATGCCATGCCGGTTGTCGCTTTTTATTTTCTTTGTAAAAAAAAAAGTATGTATTTTCCGAATGTGTGTCGAGTGGCAGCCTCATAAAAAGCTACAGAAGGTTCGCAAGACAACAAGACTTGCTAAAAGGTTTGTTAACCCGTGTTTCCGCCACAATGTTGCCAGTACTTTTCGCCGGAGTTGGTCTATTCCATGGGAACCTGTCTCTCGGGCAAGCCTTTGCCCAAAAACAAGTGAAAGAAAGTGCTGCCAAGTGATAAGCTCTTGTTTGCTTTTATTAACTTAGATTAGCATTCTATTTTCGGGAAATTATTCAAGCCTTTAACGGCCTTTAACGGCCTTGTTATGAAGGGTCAGTTTAAAAAGAAGCTTCTTCGAGTGGTGGTACATTCTAGCTTGTTTTGGAAGACTAATGGGTTTTCCCTTAGGTTTTTATGATAAAGGAAATATAGGTAATATAGGTAGGTGATAAGTAAGGGAAGTGTGATTTGATTAAGCGTGATTTTTGAGTTGTTTCCAAGTATTAGTATCGTTTATTTTCTCTCTTTTATAGGAAGTTCTGCAGATAAGCAACCTTTTTTTTTTGATAACATTGTGCCTTTATGGGGAATTTGTCAAAAAAGATTATTCAGTCACCTGCTTTTGTTTTACCTTTCATTTATAAAGATTTCAAAAGGATTTTCCAGTATTTTAGAATATTTAGAATCTAATTCAATGTCGTATTCAATTCTATCTTGAAATTTCAAAACTAAAATCCTTTTACCACGTTGCGTATACTTAATATATATAATATGTATATGTATAATATGTATAAAAATGTTATAATTTTAATCAAAATTCTGTAGTTTTGATTTAATTTACATTTTCATTTATGTTCAATATACAGCTTAAAACAATTAATCAAATTGAATATAAATATTGTATTTGGAAAATAAATTTCCGGGTGCGTATACTTAATATTTCAGGAATTCGTATACAAATTGTCAATATATTTACTTAACTTTGATTCTGATAATGTTAAATACCAGCTCCTTAACAAAATTAAACTTTAATTTTATAATGTTAAATTAACAGTGTTAACAGTGCCCTCCTCCTCGATTCTCACAAATCGCACTTAACAAAACATAACTTTGATTCTGATTAAGTTAAATAACAGCGCTCTCCTCCTCGATTCTCATAAACTGCACTTAAAAAACGTAAATTTAACATTGAGAATGTTAAATAACAGCGCCCTTAACAAAACTTAACATTTTATTTGAAATAACAGTGCCCTCCTCCTCGATTCTCACACTTTGCACTTAACAAAACGTAAATTTTGATTCTGATAATGTTAAATTTTAATTCTAAATAACAGTTCCCTCCTCCTCGATTCTCACACCTCGCACTTAACAAAACGTAAATTTTGATTCTGATAATGTTAAATAACAGCGCCCTTTACAAAACTAACATTTTATTCTGATAATGTTAAATAACAGTGCCGTATCTACTTTTTCCTACATTTATATTCTCAATTATAAATATTTTTCAAAAACTGAATTTTTGGTTGCGTAAAAATGTATAGAAAATTCTTCAGACTTTTCTTTGTTTTTAATTATTATTTCATTTAAATAGTTTTCAAATGTAATTTGAAATGAAATACATCGAAACCTGTCTAAAAATCGAGGAAATATATTGCTGCATCTTTGAGATACATTCGCATTTTCCGATTTATTTTCGCTTGACACATTTACCCAAAAACCAGCAGCTAATGGGGTGTCTTGGAGGCGGTGGGTGTGTGCCTGAGCGTGGGCGTGGGCGTGGGCAGGGGGGTAATTCACCTTGATGGCGGGAGATGGAGATGAAGATGGAGATGAAGATGGAGATGGAGATTTTCCACGATGACTGCGCAGGCGCAACTAAACTGTAATCGAGACTCTCGCTTTCTACTCGGCCGAGACTTGATGACTGTGAATTTGGACGGCAGAGTGGATGAATGGATGGAAACTGCAGAGCGGGTGCTGTCTTGAAAGTATCTGTATCTCTGTTATCATAACCGACTAACCAACCGACTGATTGACTGACTCCGTCACCGACTCTAGCTCTTTCACTTTGCATACACTTTGGTTTGCCGTGTGGCGGCGCTGAAATTACAATATAAATTTATATACACGAAAGAAACGATCTTTAATCAGCATTTACGCTTTCATCTTTCACATTTCTTTCAAAGAGTGGAAACCAACACCAGGTTGGGGCACACGGCCATAAACAACAATTGTTGTTGCCGAGCCAGGGTATATTTTGGTTTCTGGTTCGTTTTTTTTTTTTTAACCTGTTGACGAGTGGTATCTGCGCATGCGCATACCGAGCCATAGATACAAAGATAGCCGGCGTCTTCAGTGACTTTTTTTTGCTTGGCTTGAAACTATTTTAATTTAGTGGCAAATTTGCATAGTCTGCATATTTTACGAATTTGTTCGTCTATTTGTCGATTTTAATTTGGATTCAGAGGCCATAAACATTTATGGTATAAATTTTTCTCTTTCACTTGAAGCACAAAAGATGAAAGCAAGAGTGACATTTCGGCCCTGTTGTCTGTTTTTTTTTTATTACCATTTTTATAGCAAGGGAACCTTTTGTGTCCACCCATTGTGGACTTATTTTCCAGGCCCCTTATGTAATAGCCCCCCGAACACATGATAATTGAAGAATGGGGATCATGGACATTGTGGTTTTCTGGCTTATTTCGGAATGCCATTCAGTGATTGGGAATCCAGTATTATCTTGGCCAAAGGAATTGTTACTAGATTGCGGTAACAATTGAATTGTTTTTGGGCCCAAGATTGGTTTTTATTTTGTGGGGGATACGAGTTCATATTGTGGATTGTTTTATGATGTAAAACAGCGCTACTCAATGAGCTACAGAAACCAAAAAAAAAAAAAAGCCGCCTGGGAACCTGAGGGGAAAAGTGTGTTTTGGGTTAATGATACCCGAAGATGAAGTAATATTTGAGACAGAGTTATGGGAAAATGAAGAGTTTATCCATCAAATTGTTATGAATTCTTTAAAAATTAAATGAAACTTTGTTCCGGTCAATTATTGGGAAATCAAAGTGAAGTAACCACTCTGGAAGAGCAACGCCCGTTATTAACATAATTGGCAACTATCTATCATTTCCTGATTCATTATTCATCTGCGCTTATTAATTAATTAATAATTTGAATGAGAGACGCGACCAGTAGACGCGAAGACGCGGCATGCACTTAATTGAAACCAAAACAAAACTAAAATATATTCGTAATTTGGCGGAAAGGGAGGAAACTCATCAACAGCTCATTGCCCGCATTTGATTGATAAATATTTCTCAAAAAACACATTATATATGAGACTCCAAAAATGTTGTAAGGCAAATTACCGCCATGCCACAGGCATTCCACTAAAAAATGCCTTAAATTATTAGCTAGAAACGAAATCGAAAAGCAAAGTGAAAAAGCAAAAAAACACAAAATATGGTCTTTAAAAAAGTGCTGATGATTTTTAAATTTTAACGCCTCTCCCTCTACGTTTAAGCTTTTTCTAATTTATTTTGCGAAAAGGGTAAACCTCGATAAAAGCGAAAGAAATCTGCATAGATAGCATCGTGTTTTTGCCTAGATTATTTATCAATTTCTTAAAAAATGTATACATTTATAGCAAAAATCAGCAACTCAGTCTTGGCGTTTTTTTGACTTGCACATGACTTTCTTGACATTAGAAAGTAAATTGCCATAAGGCCACTTGGTCAACCATCAGAGCCATGCACTCCAACCACACAGCCACCACTTTTTTCCTATTTTTTTCTATTTTTTTTCTATTTTTTTAACATTATTATATAGTTTTCTATTGAACCTGATGAAATGCAAGTGGAGGAGTAGGACTGGGATGATGAGGCTTCGGGCTTTGCAAGGCTAACAATTGAAAGTCAGTCTGACAAAGTGCTTTGGCTTTATTATTATTAATTGGATTCCACTGGAAAGTCTATTGTGTCTGACCCTGAAACTGGTTTTATTATTTTTTTCTATTTTTTATTCGCAATTTTCCAATCGGAAATGCAATTTTCTCCCTTGAACTTCACATTTGTGCCAAATTAAGCTGCCCATGCTTTTTTTTCGCCAATCTAATCTTATCGGACTGAGCTCGTTAATTTATTATTTTTTTTTTTTTCTCAAAAGCGTACAAAGTGCGGCACAGTCGCGTTTATGAAAGTAGAATCGGGAATCGTTGAATCCCATTTGGCAACTCAAAATTGACGCACTGTCCGAAAGGTGATTCATTCTCAGATAAGGAAAAAGCATTTTTTTGTTTGTAAATTTTGACAATCGGAAATATGAAGTGGAAATAAGCGTTTTGTTTGGTTTTTATGGAGGGAAATAACTGAAGAGTTTTGAGTTCCCTTTGTTGGTTGAAAAACTGAAGAGTTCTTACTTCCCTTTAAAGACAAAGTTGTATTTAATATTTAAACGAAATAATGTTCTTAAATTAACGATGACCTGATCTTTAATCCCCAGCATATGGCATAAATATTGCAAAAATCATTCACAGATGTTCCCTTAACTTCCCACATTTGTTTAAAATTCAAATTGTAACGCTCGAAAACTTCTTCAATAACAATCAATCAGTTGCACATGTTTTTTTTTTATATATTCCAAGCTGTCTCATAAATCAAGCATTTAATAAAACCCAAATTTGTTCAAATTTGCGACAGCTTCTTTGAGCTTCTTTGGGCTTCCTTTTCATTCATTCATCCATTTGAAATTCTTTGCCAAAATGTCAATTAATTATTAACTGGAACCGAGTGCCTGCTTGGTTGTCTGTCTGCGATGTTTGAAATTTATTATTTAATTGTTGAGTCGCGGCATGTTCCATGTTGGAATTTTGGGATAAATTTGCCTAAGAGCCGGCTCGAGAGACTCCTCTTTCCTTTCCTCCGAAAAACTTACCTTTTTTTTGCGCTTGCCTCATTTCCTGCGAAAGTGATGGACAGGCAGTCCCAGGCGGAGACCCCAAACCCCAAACCCCAAACACATTGTAATTTAATGATATCATGCTGGGGCTGGGGCAGTGGAGCTCATCTCTTATTTTCATGTTTCATATTATTTCCTTAAGGTTTTATACTCTCTTATTGGGGTATTTTTAGTTTTTTGATGGAAAAATCTAGCTGGGAAATCAAAAACAAAAGGGCATACAATCTTCGTCTCCTTAAAAAGCACTTCCATATTGTTTTATTTCCGAAAAACTGTGTTCTGGTTGTCTGACCCGCAAAATTCCACTAACCTGTGGTTAGGTCAAGAGTTTAATGCGGAACCGACACAATGGCTGGATCAAAAGAGTTAAGATCACGAAATGTTAGCAATTCATGGGATGTGTGACTCATATGGATTATTAAATAAGATAATTTTTCGAAAAGAACAAGTGGGTGACCTTAATTAAAATGATAAATAATAATTCTCAGTATAGAAAAAAGAACATATTTTATTTCTATTTCAAGTTTTAGCCATCTGTTTCGACTATAAAAAGCAATAAATTCAAAATAAACAAACTCCGGATTGTTTTGTTTTTATCTCAAAAGCAAATCAAAAGCTGACTTTGGTGGAGTATTTTGTGTATTTTCCTCTACCGCTGATGTATTTATTGTTTGGCTCCGAAGTTGGCGGATATTTTTGGGGTGTACCAACCGGTCGGTCAGTCAGTCAGTTACGCTTAATAAACCACAAAGTGGAATTGCTGGCCCATGATATGTACATACCCCAACCTCTCTGTTTGTAATCAAAAGCCGGCCGGTCAGCAAATCAAACCGAAATATACACTGCCACCTTCCAAGCTCTGTCCAAGCTGAGTCAACTATTTTTTTTTATTTACTTGAAAATTGCATTTAATTGTTTAACAAAATGCCGAGCGCGTTATGTCTGTTGCTTATAGAGATATAAGTTATAATACAATTGCTGGCGGGGCTAGCAGAGCTGCCAGAGCTGTTCATTGACAATTTTCCGCCGAGCAGTTGTTGGACATGTGTGGTGGACTGCCACGCCCAGTCACCTGCTTACCGCCCCCCTAGCTTAGCTGTCTGTCTGCACAACAAGTTTATGATTGCTGAACCCGTTCCCAGTTTTGTTATTTGTTATTTCTGTTACAATTTCTGCTGTTTTTTTTTTTTTGCTGCATTTACTTGTATTTGCCGTGCACCAGACTTGGGTTTGGCCATCAAGTGCGGAAGTTGCAAAGCCAAGAAAATAGAGAGTTCAACCTGGAGCTGGAGAAAGGGGTCTGGAGCTGCAGGAGGGACTTGAAATGTTTGCATATTTTTTTAAAATGCAATTGGAAAGGTGAACAATTTGTGCTGTTGTTTGCATTTCTGCTTAATTGCAATTGACTCGTTTATGATTTCCCGTTAACTCCTGCTCCTGTTACCAAATTTTATATATTATACTTGATATCATTTATTGATTTATTGGTTTATTGTCATAATGCATTTTTTTGTTTTGTTTTCTATTCAACAGCCTTCGACAACAACAATCATCATCATCATCACACGCCGCTCGTCGTTTCGCATAGAAAGGTGAGTTTTTTTTTATATATATTCCTGTAGTACTATTTTAATGGATCGTAAACCGATCGAGAATCGTTCACGTGTAATGCCAAGTTGGTGACTTTTAAGTGCCCACAGATTACAGATTAGAATTATGGGCCGTAAAGTTCGCTTAAATGAGTTCATTTCGAGGCATGTTTGCGGTCTTGTTACGGTTCCGGTTCGCACTTTAATTTAGCTCCAATGATTTATGATAAAAGAAATGAGAACTTTATGCCCCCGGAGAACGGATTTCGAATAAAAGAATCGGTGGATCCAGCGATCAAAGCGGAAAAGTAGAGTTTGCGGGATGGATAAATATCTTTTTGAGTGTCGCATTAATGGATGAGGGTTTTAATTGCTTTTCATTAAATTCAAACTAGGTTTTAGATTGCTGTAAGGTGTTTCTGCAATTCTTCAGCTTTGAGTACGAAATGGATCCCCCTGAAGTGCTCTTGGTTGAGCACTGATTGACGGGCTGTTCCCGATCATCGGTTGAGCATTTTCTTTCGACGAAACCCCCACTCGTCTTTTCAATCAGCCCAGATGGGCCTCTGACATCAAATTGAACAGGCCATAAAACAAAATGAGCCACACATCCCAGGCAGGCGCAGGCACTGGGGAGCTGGGGGAGCGAGCTGCCCGGCATAATGTGTGAAAGTGTTGGCGGGCCAACGATTTTATGGCAATTTTAGCAGATGGGGCTTGGGCTTACACACGAGTGTGTAAATGTAACACCCCAAGCCCTCCGGCCAGATGCGAAAGTGTTTTCCGAAAAAAAAAAAAACCAGAGTAGAGCCCACGAAGAATGCACTTAAAGGTGAACCTTTCCCACCACCACCGAAAACTGGCCAGAAAATCGGAAAACCTTTCCAAAACCATAAAGCCAAGGCGAGGAAATGCTGCATCGTCGGAGAATTCACATGATGATCGTTAGTAACCCTGTTTGGGGGCAGGCTTGAATCGGTGGTAAGGTAATTAAAACACCGAGCAACTGCCGCTGCCGCTGCTGCAACAACGAGAGACTGCATCTTGGCCCAAGAAGAGATCGTAACATGGAAGCGCCAAGTTTCTCTACGCCTCAACATTTTTAATGTATCTTTTAGTTTGCTACCATGGATGGATGGATGGATGGATGGGATACGATGGTTGGGATGGAAGTTTATGTTTTTGTGTAGTTTCTGGCCTGGCCTGGCTAGATGCCGTTTTCAATTAAGTGTTGTTTTGCCGCATTGGGTGTGTGTGAGAAATATGCATGTTCCACTCAATGGAGGTCGCTCCTTAGAAATTTCTCGCCCATACAAGGCAATTCCATTGTCTTTGGGTTCGGTGAGAAATTTTCATATGCATTCTTATGACCATGTTGGGGTTACCTCAAAATTCTTATAATTTACGAACATGCCAGACCTTATTAAAGTTGACTTTGGCATATACATTTTTCTAATAAATATGAATGGGAGATGAGAGAAATTTCTTCTAAAAGAGAGGTCACTCTTCAGATACAATTAGTTGGGCCACCCCATTGCCTGGCCACCCCTCGCTAAAACGATCCATTAAATCAAGAGACCTGTCAGCGGCCAAAACAAGCTCAAATTGGACATTATTATACAACAATTGCAAAAATTACCCAAGGGTTGGCTTTGCGCCGTTAAGGTCAGTCCCCGTCGGACCCCTGCCATCGAAAAAGTGGGCGTTGTAAGTGCGACTGCAATGCGCAAAAATGTTCATTTGTTTGTTTAAAATGTCGCCATCCCCCAGACCCCCAAAAAAGAAACAAATAAAAACCCCACGGCACACAGCACAATTGAAATTGAGTGGAAAAAACAATTGCTCGAGAGACCAAAAGACTTGAGAGTTAAAAGTGACAGCGCGTGCAGTGACATTTTCCGCTCGAACTGCACTTTAAACATGTTTGACCTTTGTTTTTGGGGTTTCTGTTTTTCCAGCTCTCGGGCCTTGTGATTTTCTCATGAATATCTATACACAAAATTGGCTATACCATATATACTTGTATATATAGAGAGAAACTGAGATGGCTGCCTTAAATGACTGTCGTCGGTTGCATAATCGCCTAAAGGACCGAAAAAAAAGATGCGGAACTTATGCCACCTCCTCCGATATCATATGACAATGCCTAGTCATTGGAGATTATGCAAAAATTGATGATCATATGCACATCAATGGCTTAGGGGGAGAAAAGATGGCTAAGAGATACGTTTATAGATACAAATTACTTTCTGGCAACCCACTAACCGCAAAAGACTTTTCCGGACTCGACTTGACTGACTGACTGACTTGGCTGCCTCGAATGACAGGCATCTTAGCCTTTTGGCTAAGATTTTGTTGACTAGGAAGTCTGTCTTGCTGCGGTTTGATCAGCCCACTAAGGTCGGCGGGAAATTTGTAATCCATATACCCAGATATACACAGTGAGTTTAGGTTTGGATGCGCTTCGCCACACTTCAATGCGTATTGGGACAAAAACAAAACAAAACCTTCAAAAGTCAATCAGTTTTGAGTAAGGGCTTGGCCAGCTCCATTTGTTGCGCTTGCATTGCCATAAATAGCGATTCGTAGAGTTCGGATTGGGATTGGGAGTAGAGCGGGTAACCTAAAATTTACAATGCAGGCTAAAAACCGACAAAGTGTAATTGGTTTATGGGTTTCCGATATTACTATTTTTGGGTGCGCCAGTCAGCCAGTCAGCGAACCAGCAGCCCGTAGGAATCGCTGGGTTTTGACAGCTGTTGAGGGGTCCGCCAAATAGGATTACTTCTTTTTGACAGCTGCCTCGATATTTTCTGTCTAATTTCCTTTAATTGGGTTAAATTTATGTATATGGGGCAGATTGCCAAATGATCTGGGCAGGGCAGACAGAAGGCACATCACAACACTCAGTTAAGAGAAGTTAATGATTGCGGAAGAAGATTGGTTAGAAATAAATGATCCCATCAATGATCAAGGCTATTGCAGATCAAAAATGGTTTCTTAACTAAAACCAAACCAATTACATGCCTTAAATTAAAGCTGACTCTAGCTAGACAAAGAAAAAGTATAACAATTAAATGACACCCAAGGCTGTCATGTGTTGACTAATTAAAAAACTAAATCTCATTTAATTCGCTTTAATTGCAGAGTGTTTTGTAATTCTATTAATGGCTTAGACTTGCTTAAAATCCATTTGGCTTTTAACATCATGACTTATCTTCCTGCTAAATTATAGTGTTTTTTTTTCAGTGAGTAAACAAATACGATTTCCATGTGGAAAGCCTTTTTTGGTTGTCATGGCCAAGTGGTCTCGTGCAAAGGGTTTCCATATCTCCAAAATAGATAAGTTTGGAATAAAGAAGCCATGGCCTAAATTATTTTAGATATGACGCACTGCAGCTAAGGTAATTTAGGTATTAAATAGGAAAATAATAAACTAATGAAGTCACTGCGATGAGCACTTTGGCAATACAAGCTTTCGTTCCAAAGCAAATATTGAGTATTGAAAGTGTGCAAAATTATTTAACGTAAATATTTTGCATGACACAAGAGCCTGACTCAGGTTTCCTTACTTTTTTCTTGATACTTTTTCATCTCTAAACTCTGTTATAAATATCGTATTCTGGGTAACCGAAGCAAAAATAAAAAAAAACAACAACTACAAACCGAATAACGAAATAAGTCATCGCTTTTTTAGAGCGTGAACAGCTGGCCTACCTGTTCCATTTAACTGGCCCGCCCGTACTTTTATGGGTTCAGTTTGGTCCCCGTCCCGGTGTGCCTTATGCTCCAGTGGCAGCAACACGGCAACAAAAAGTTGCAAGTGGCAACAACTGTTGCTGTTGCTTCTGGATAGCTCCAAAAACAATGATTTGGCTCTGGACTTGGCGACTTGGTTGAGTGCCTCGCCTTGCCGTTTTTTTTTTATGCTTCGTCTAACTCTCTGGAAGTCTCTAAAGTCTGGTTTTCTAACCAAGTCTGGATCTAAATCGGTGCTACATATTAGATACAGCTACGCATTTATGAAATTATAAAACATTTTTTAGAAGAAACTAATTTTCCTTCTTAACACTAGATTTATCATGAATCTAAGTCTGGAACTAAACGGGGTCCCTTAAAACAAGTCATAGATCTCCATTTATTTGCCACTTTTGTTTGCCGCTCTGTCCCACTGTGCCACTCGACGCCAGCTCTGTTTAGAGACGGTCCAGGCAGGCGCTCCACCGTGGCCCATTGTTCTGGGGAATCAATCAATGGACACCGGGCCCCAGCACCAGCACCAGCACCAGCACCAGAACCGTCAAGAACCAGAAAAAGAAGACGACGTCTAGGATGATGGCAACGATGACAACGCGCACGACGTCAACATAAAAGTGTCGATCAACTAAACGTTCTCGGGTTCGAGTTCGGGATGTGATGGGATGGGATGGGATGATGAAAAAGGGAGTGATGGTGATGGTGTGTTGGTCTAAATGGTTGGGGGGAAGAAATCTTAAGAGGCAGCCAAGAGGCAAGCTTCATGGCTGGCTGGAGCTCGAGCTGGAGCTGGAGCTGGAGTTGGAGGTACGGGAATTGTCTTTGGGGCAGTACTTGGGTGCCGATTCTCTGGAGCAATTGTATTTACGCGGCTCTGTAATTGCATGCACCGCTGTGCCTGAACCCAAAACCTCCATTAAAAAGCCGGACACTGAAAACAAAAAGGGGGAGAATCTTTCGAGGAAACTGTTCGGTTGCCTAAACAAACAATCAATATCGAAAATTGACGCCTGGCACCGCTCTTGACCGCCCGCCCAGTCTGTTTTTACCAAAAAAATTCTTCCCCGTTAGACAAACAATAGACCAAAAAATAAATTCAAAGACATCGAGAAAGCTCAAGTGTTTGGGGCCACACTCGAAATTAGAATAAATGCAACAGAGTTGAAGTTGCAACCGTCTAGGGGCTCGATGGCTTGGTGGGATCTCTGTGGGAATGGCTCCTAGTCGACCACGATGAAGCCATAATTCCCGACTCTTTTCAACCGAGTGCCCAACCCATTGAAATCCATTTCTGGGCCTGCCAGTTCGTGGCACATGGACGTGATAAAGGACTCATTAAAACATCACCTCAATGGGCTGGCCCAGCAGCCTCCCAAAACCCAGCTCCACCTCGGATAGCCACAAATTCTGCTCTCACATAGATACAAAAACACACACTCACTCGCAGTTACCAAGGCTTAAAGCAACACTCATGGCCAAGACACTCACTTGTTCAATTGCTTTGCCACTTTGAGACGCCCAAACAACAGGCCACCAAAAAATGGGAAAACAGGATATATTGGATACCCTTTTCTGGAAATTTATTTAGTTTAGAATATCGAATCAAATAACTATAGATTCTTTAAGAATATCTTCTTGTAATAAAATATTTTCTATATTATTTTAAGTCTTATAATGGAGTGTCCAGTTTTCGTTATAACTTCCCATTTTTTTTTGTAACATCTTGAACATATTTTGAGGAAAATAGAAAGAAGACGCCAAACAAGTTGCTGGCTCACTTGGGAGAGTAACAGTTACTTTTCCTCTATATATATATTCACGGATATATATGTTCCATGTCTGTATATATACAATATATATATATAGTTACATCCAATTTTTTTTTCTCTAGTTTTTTTTTGGGACCTGCATGTGGAAGGAGCAACAGCAGTTGCCTCTCGGCGTCCAGTTTGGATCCCGTCATGGGAAACAGTTGGCAACTGGTTGGCAGAGTCACGAGTTGGTCCCAGCCACTATGGTACTAGCCAGCCATTCTATTCTATTTGCCATGCCACGCCATGCCCGACTGCTCTTTTGGCCAGCTCGATTCATAAGCTCTCGACTTACACACGCGCAATTTTGTGGCATTAAAATTGTAGAAGTTGCAAGCAGGCTGCGCAGGGAAAATTGTTGCTACAATTTGGTGGTAGAATGGAAATTGCACTTGAATAAGAGTTTAGCAATGTTAGGGAATAAAAAGTAACTAAAATTTTTTAAAATTATATTTTAAAAATTGAAAAACAATTACAATTCTATTGCTACCTTTGAACCCATAAAAGTTGCTTTAGTTTATCAAATCCATAGTATTTTTAGGAACTTTTTAGTCTAGAAAGTAGACCCATTTTGGCCATCATATTTTTTGTTACCTGTACTTTGATTCGCGCTCTTTTTTTCGCGATTTCAAGGGGCCAAGTCGGTTCAGTCAGTTCAGTTCAGTTCAGTTTCAATGGTCATGTGCGAGTATTTTTCAATTTTTGTTGTTTTGGTCCGGGCGGTAATACGTACGGTACTTGAGCCAATTACCCAATTAAACGCCAGCGTTTTGTGCTATCTCATCGTCGCCATCATCAGCCCCTCCCCCCGACTAGAGAGACTCCCACCATTATTAGCCTGTTTTGCGGCGGATCCGTAGATGCCCAAATATTGATATATAGCATTTTGTAGGCTATGTCTATGGCTATGGCTATGGCTATGGCCCCGTGGCAGTTTCTTTGATTTGAGTCATGTTCTAGAGGCGTGTACAATTAGCGTTTTGTTTCGGGTTCCGTTATAATGCTGTTAGGGATTATGCCTCTCTCCTTGAGTCTTGGATCTGAAACCAAATCTGAAAACTTGTTTATCGATTATTATCGATGCGTCGGTCCATTCTGACGCGCTCCGATGCTGTTGTTAGCCATTGATTGCTGTAGGGCTTTGATCGCCATCTCTGGAACGATCTCCGGCTCGATCTCTGTCCCGATCTCTGGCCCGATCTCTCCTTCTAAGCCTGTCTTTATCATTCTCCAAGTGTGAGTTAAGTGTTCTAAATGATTATACGAGGTATATGTGTGTATCGGAGAGGCTTTTCTAGGTGGCCTCGCCCGATAATGGGATCTTAAGAACTTACCGGAACTGCATTAAGCGTTTTGATTGAAGCATTTGATATTGATTGATGGGTTGGGTAGTTGGTTCGTAGTTGAACTGGGAATTGGCAACAAAGAATATTCCCATGGAATTCTGAGATACAATATTGTATTTTTTTGCCTTGAAAATGATTCATCAATGATCGGGGTTTCCTTAGAACTGATTCTTTTCTTATCAATTCGAAAGTAATCTTGGATTGGCCTCCTTTATTCCATTCCATATACTATTGAAAATGAGTAAAATATATAATTATTCACTTTTTTATTTCGTTTTTTTTTTTATTTGCTTCTTAAGCAAGAGCGTTGCGAATCGTGTGAATTGGCTTTTTCTACATGAACAGATAGTATCATAAATACAATAATTGTAGCACAAGCTTGTACATAGTTTAACTACTCTTGTATATACTTTTATATATTGTATTATTATATATATATAGAAATTAACCCAGTTCGCACGTCTATGCCGAAACAAACAAAAGTCGAGTCGTCGAGGCAAACGAGTCGCAAGTCGCAGGCAACAAAAGACAAGAAAACGACGAAAGTCGTCTACTCACCTCAACAAATTTTGTTTTGGAAAGGTGTCTGGGAAAGGGGTAAGGTGAGTGGGTGGGGTTGGGGTCGAAAGGGGAGCCTGCCTGATAATCATGTCGCTGGCTAATTGCAGCAGGCGGTCTTGCAAATTGTGCAAATATTATTTCAAGACAGTTACAAATGCCGGTTCGCATTCGTTCGCACTCACTACTCGGTAGGCATATCTATGCTCGAACCTATTCACATTCTCATTCCCATTTGTATTCACTTTCCCCAACGTTGTTTTTCTTTTTTTTTTTTGTAAGAGTGCTTGATAAGCTGAGAACGTAATTATGTGATGATATATTGCTTTCATAGAGTGGGTGCACTAGAAAGAAATTGGAACTTTGATCTATTATAGTCCTCTTTTAATGAAAAGATAAGTGTCAGTCTCTGTTAAGAAACTATTTCTTTTGAATATTCAAAACTATTATAAAGAAAACTTTTAATTGCCTCGAATTATACTTTAAAGTTTCTTTATTCTTTTTAAACTAAACTTGATCTTTTATCTCTTTTAAATATATATAGTTTCAAACCTTTTTCTTCTGTGTATTTCTCATATTCATAATTCTGCCTTTGCTGTTCGGTCTCTTGTCTTGAATTTGGGTCAAACATGCATACTCATTGGCGTCCCCTGGCATCTCCTTTATCAAAGCCCCTCTGTCTCCTTTTACCTGTTGCCCCTTTTGGCCTATCTTGGCAAAAAGTAAAAAAAAAAGAAACTGGAAAATCTAAAATTGTATAACCTGCTCTCGAGCAGGCGACCAATCGACCGACAGAGCCACCGACCGGCAATGCGGCGATTTCCTTCAACCCACTGGCCTGTGGGCCAGGTTTTCGGACTGCGGACTTGGTCCACAGACTGCGGTCAGCGGCTAGTCTCTGGTCTCGTGTATCTTTGTATCTGCGGCCATAAATTTCAGCCACTTTGATCTTGCCACATTGAATGTAAAGTGCTTAATGGGCCCAGCAAGTTGACCAAACAGAGAGCTGCTGATCAAACAACGAAAAATAGGAAAAACCCAAAATCACACACAAACACCACACACACTGCGGAGAACAAGAAGCAAAAACTTGAATCTTTTGTGTAGCATAAAATTGCATTGTAATTTACAAAAATATTTTGCAGTTCTCATTGTCTATCCTCTGCTTGGTTTTTAGTTTGTTTTCTGGTCTCCCTGGAGATTTTAATCGTTGTCGCCAGCGTCGCCTTGTCAACTTGGTTGGTTTGCCGAAACCCGCTCCACACTTCTCCAGCACCAGCTCCGAGTCCAGCTCCATCTCCAGCTCCAAGTCCAGCTCCAACTCCAGCTCTAGCTCCTAGAAAAAACTAAAAAATTTCGAACGTTTTATGCTGCTTTACATTGGCGTCGCATTTTTTGCTGCTGTGATGTTGCTATTGCTGCCAACATTGATCACGACTGACCAGATAGGGACACTTGAAAAAAAAGATTGATAGTTCTAACCCAACAATTCCAAAAAAGCTTAAAAAGATACTCTTTAAGTAGCCCAAAAAATGGTGGAAAAGTTCAATGAACTAAAAATAATACCAAAATATTTGCAATTATTTTTCTTTATGCATCGAAAAGTGACCAAGAGCTACCTGTATGCCGTCTGCCGATTGTCGTTTGCTCCGACTCTTCGATATATATATATATATCTATATATATACTCGTATTTATACACGGCATTCTTTCTATGGAAACAATTGCATAAAATGTGAATCCTGATAGCGACAGCGAAAAAAGCCAAAGCAACTGGCCAGTTGCGACTAGGAAATGGTCAAGTCAAGTGGGTTGGCCACAAAAAATAAATACAAAAAATAAAACAGTAGGAGATCGAAGCCGAAGACGCTGCTGCAGACAGTCTCCAGGCTACAAAAGGAGGGAGAAGATCTCCAGACAAGGAGTTTATGATTCCTCCAGATGCTTTCAAGACAATGGTCAGTCATAATAAAGGAGGAAGCAGCTTTCATAGATTTCAAATTTCAAATAAATTTAACAAACAAAAGAAGCGATTTTGTTATAGAAAAGTTGGAAAGGTAAATCAATTTCCACGATAATCCTATAATCTTTTTTCAATTAAAGAGTTAAAAGGCGGAATTCTACAATTACATTCAATTTAAAGATTATTTTCTTATTAATAAGCTTGTGGTTTTTAATAAGTATAAATAGTTATTAGGTAATTAACAAGAGACAAAGTCTGGTATATTTTATTGATTAATGAACTATTTTTTTTTATTTCAATTGAAGCTTGATGAACCAGAGTTCTTTGCACTTGAGTGAACACTCCCCCAAAAGGGTGCAGGGTGCAGTACCATCCTAAAAAGTGCATTAAAATAATTTACACCTCACCAGACAATCCTCCTCCTCGTCGATTAGTGTCGTCTGAATCATAAAGTCGGGTTTTTCTTTGAAAACAATTTGAAACTGGCCCCAAAAAAGGCCAAAACACGGGCAGTAGCCGGTGGGAACCAGTGTCGCGCCAGTACAGTAACTCCTGCGGCTTGGAGGTCAGGCAAAAGGTTAAACTGACAAGATTGACAGGCAACAAATTCCAAATGGCGTCGACAGAGAACACGGGGGCCCCGGGATGATGCGGGGGCGTGTCGGGGACCCTTTTGTTGGCCAAAAAAAAGGCCGAAATGAAACTTGGCAACTGTCTTATAATTGCCGCATTGCATGTTTTTAGTTTCAACTTTGATATTAGTCGGGTTTAGACTAAGGGGAGCAGTATAGTTTCTTTTATTTATTTTTATTTTTTTTTTGGTTTGGTTTGAGAATCGGCGGATTGGAAACAGGCGCACCCTCAACATTCAACTACATTCTCATTTATTCATACTGGTTTGTACATATTTATATGCAAAGTGGCAGAAGGAAAACAACTAAAAAGAAATACTATATAGCCATGGCTATATCTCCCCTTTTGCATATTACAATCTGCTTTAGTTTTCCCACCTCAATGCACATTCCAAATCGGGAAAGGGGCGAGTGCCCTTTGTTCCCAGTTTTGTTCTCTTGGCTAATTGCATGGGAAAATTCACAAGATGGGAGTCGATTATAATAAAGGTTTCTGGCCAGAAGTCGTTTAATATACTCCTCTCTATATTATATAGAATTTTGTAATTATGATTTTAATTGTGTGGTATTAAGATTATGAAGAGCAGCTCTAAAAGGTCTTTAGTTTATAGATTTTTTAGCTCCGAAACTCGTATTCTAAACTTAGTTTCAATGATTACTTGTCACTTGTTTTTGTCTCTTCACAAGTAGTGTATTTTCATCCACTGCCACTTGGCTACTTGGCCACTCTTGACTTCCACCTCTTCCATAATTTTCCCATTAATTATGTCTCTCAACCTTCAACGCCTGCAACTGCAACTGCAGCAACTGCAGAGTGCCACTGCAATCAGACATTGCAGCTGCAATTCTGCGGCAAATGATGCAAGGGCCTAGGCAAAAAGCTGAAAAAAAAACGCTGGAAGCATTTAACTGACATTTGTTGTCAACCTCTTCAGCTCCAGAGGTGGAAATGCCACTCGGCAACTGGCTGTCACAATGTTTTATCATTTAATTTCCACAAATAAAAATAAATCCATGTGAACACCGGCGACGGGCTAAAGGCGAAGTATGTGGGCGGTAATCCCACGTTCAAAATTTGACTCAGATTCGGATACGGATTCGGATTCAGATTCAGTTTCGAATTGAGATCGAGTTTGAGTTTGAGAGTTAGGTTCAGTGGCTTTTGGTCTAAAAATAACGCAACCGATGACAGCCGGCAGCGAATTATTATTTAATGGGTTGGCTTCTTCGGTTTTTGGGATGCTTTAACACCTTGTGTATCTTGTATCTTGCTTGGTTTGAGGATGTGTAACTGTTGTATCTTTTTCGGCAAGTGTTTTCGCCAACGCCAAAGTGAAAGTGAAACAACGAGAGACACAGCACAGCTGACATTGCTGTTTGGTTGTTCGGATGTTCGGATGTTGTTGTTTGTTGCTATTATTGTTGCACCTGAACTCTACAACTTCCCAAACTATAAAACAACAACAAAATTAGTGTTTCTACTTGTTGCTGCGCTTTGCTGCCACATCTCCCCGCGTCAACTTCAACTTCAGGCCCCAAACTCCAATTAGAGTGTCAGTTTAATGAACTGCCTGAGCAGCTCGTTGTCTATCCGCGGAAAATAAAAATAATAATAATATCCAGACCCTACTGCAGACACCACTTCAAGGGGTTAACTGCATTACACGTTGCAATTTTTCCACGCCGCTGCCGGCCTTAACCTCTGACCCGTCTCTGGCCTTCCCTGTCATTTTTCTTTTCATCGCGTAATTATTGTATTTATTAATAAAATGTTTGATTCGTGCACTTTTTATGATTGCAGATTATCAGCGAATTGGCGCAAATTGTCTACTCCGCCTTGGACTACAACCTGCCGGAGGACGAAGAGTGCCAAATGTCACAGGAGCTGGAGAGTCTTTTCAACTTTATGACGACAGAAGGTGAGTTTTGGGGGCGTACTTTAGTGTTTGTGATTACTTTCAGGCTTTAATGAGAGTTGTTAAATAGAAATGTTTGGGGTATTATTCGAATGTATAAAAGGGAAATCGAATGGATATGCCTTACACTTTATAAAAAACTTGAGATGGATTTTCATTTCTAAAAGTTTCACAGTTTGTGAAATTGTGGTTTCTATACCGCACAGATTTCAAAATAAACTTAGAACTGAGTCATTTTAAATGTGGACTTAATAAATATTTAAAATCACCCTAAAGGAATCCCGACTTTGTTATTGAAAAAGCCCCACAAAGTAAACTCAAGGTTAGCTCGTGAATCATGTAGAATTTTTCAAGATAAATAAAATTTAATAAAAATAAATTTAGCATATTAAGATATATATATAAGGGATACCCTTGCGGGGAAGTTCGTGTATTTTCGAGTAGATTAAGCAACTTTTGACCTGATTGCAGAAGCGGACGATGACTGCATCGACGAGGGCATCGATGAAGGCGACAAACGCTGGGACGATGAATCCGAGGAGGAGCGCAACGATACCAAAGAACTAGAGCACATTATCGAGGTAAGTTTCCAATTCCTATTGTATCTCAATATTGCCAATCGAGTGATTGCCAAAAAAAAAGAAACCCTAGAATGCAAATCCAAGCTTGGATCGCAGAAACTCGATGAGTCAGATTCCTTGTTATTTTTCGGAGGTGCGCCAAGTTGTGACCTTTTGACCAGACTTCAGTGTCTGATCCAATTGACATACTCTTGGATAAATATATATAAAGCAGAGTATATAGTGAGGAGAAGAAAAAAACGGAGATCGATATTGATCGGTGGGAAAACTTGTTTGGCGCACGTTACAGTTAACCAAAGCGCACAGAAATAAATGTATCTGGCGGATACTTGTTGTGTTGTTCGCGTATCTGTATCGCGGCGAACCGCAAACAAGCTAGCTCCAGTCCGGGTTCTACTTAGATTACGAGTGCCGATCGACTGGAAAACAATTTCAATACGACTGCTCGATTGCACCGCACCGGCAGCTATGATATTAAATAACCGAAATAACCATAAAACCGAGCGTAAGATCTCGTAATCGTAGGAAATCATCCAGAGATCTGTAAATCAGAAATCTGAATCTTCATAGTTAACTGCGCAGCAGGAATTTTCAGCCGGAGCAAGTGCATCTGCCGGACTTGGCATTGGAGCGTGTGATGAACCTCACACCCCGATGCTGATTGGACCCCAAGTCTCAAGTCTTCGGCTTTGTTTGATTTGGTTGACTTCTCTAATGAGCCACTTTATGCAATTGACACATTGCTGTCAGGCAACAGTGAACACTGAATATGGCAGACGAACGAACGCCTGTTTAGTTTTCCACTCACCTGACTTTTCTAGCACATCAACGAAAAGTGGAAAAGTATCTGCAACCGATATCCATATGAAAAAATTAGCATTTTTCATTATTTGAGTGGCAGGCGGCAGGCGGCAGGCGGCTGCCAGGCGGGTAATGGGTCAACGGTTAGATAAGATTTGTTTTGGCGGAATAAATTACCTTGGTCTCTATACGAGATATGATTATCGTAATGCGAAGTGAAAGGAAATTGCTAAAGGCATAAACTCAATTAGTTTTGGCCACGTAGAATTCTTTTTTTTTTGATGCTGGATATCTGCAGAAAATTCTGATGGCCTAGAGGTATTCTCGGAATTTGGTACAGAAAACAGTTTGGGATACATTTTTTGTTAAAAATTTCGAAGACTTTTATATTCTTCTTAAATATTATTAGTATTTTTTTACCATAAAAACGATCTGTAAATGCCACTCCAAGACCAAAAAGGAGCTTGGTTTCCGTTTTTAGGGTTTAGTTTTCAAAAGAGAAAGAGATGTTTTTGAAAGGTTATCTCCTTTTATTGGCACTCATTATTTACTGACTCTAATTGACTTTAAATTAATTATATTTATCCCATTTTCAGACCTGCAGAAGTCACATAAAAACCACCTTGCCAGAGAACCACTACAGAGCCGTGTGCAGAGCCCTCGTGACGGAGACAATAGAGCTCCGTGTGTTTCTGCAGCAAGTTCTGAACAATGGTAAGTGTGCCTTGATATATCCAGCTAATTCATCAATCATCATCTAACCGGAATATTAATTGTGTTAACATCTCCGTCCAGCAGGTGCCTCGAAGCTAATAAAGGCCTCTGAATCTTCGACGACCACGCAACAAGAACTGGCGAAGCTGGGCTTCAACGACTGGGTAAGATTTCCATTCTTTCTCAATTCATCTCTATATTTTGCGTTCCCTCTCTGGATTGTTATATAATATTGGGTATTCGGCTTACATGTGCTCCACTAATGGCCCATGGAGTGGCCCACAGTGGCTGACGACTCACGATTTTTGCTTGGCGCACCTCTTCGAGGCGCGTTTTTGGCCAAATAACTAAAAAGCCATAAGCCATCATCATAATCATTATCGCACAGATCACGAGCATTTCTGGTGGGTTTCCCGCCACAACAAAATAGCAGAAACAAAGCCAAGAAGTGAACTATTTCATGCATTGCCAAATGAAATTCACTTTTAATTTCAATAATTGGCCTGCGGTGGTCGCCTCCATTTTGGCCATCATCCTAATGAGTTCAACGCCGCTCTATATCGTAGGTATATGGTACATATGTACTCTGGGTACCATATTTTCTGTGAGGTATTTTAATGGGCGCATATATCATCCATACTTCGGTGACCTTTGGTGAATATGTCGAGGCCGGCACAGGAGTTTGCCATCAACACCTTGCCCCGATATGTCCGAACTATACCGAAGTATCGCCGTCATCCAACCTCCGAAACTCATTGAGACACACACGCAAATTGGCCAAACACGCAAACCAACCAGCAAAAAAATTGGCTCAAAGTTTGATTTTTGTTTTTGGCCAAAAGTGGCGTGAAAACTCCGAGTTTGCTTTTTACCGTTCGGGGTGTGTTTTGGTTTATTTAATCAGATCGAAACCTGAAACTGCCAAAGAACATTTTTCCCCAACATGTTCTAAAATTCTAAAAGGATTTCTTTTATACTGGTTTACATCGAGAAGAATGCCGTTTTATGATGAGGAGAAGTCTCCTAAAAATCACTTCTCAAAATTACTTTAAACTAATGAACTGCTAATGACTTTAATTTAATCAAAAATTTTCTTTGTTCTGACAGGTTTTTGCAATCAAAATAAAAATAAGACAAACAAGTTTTTATAAAGCCAATCGATTTTTATGAGTTATCAAAGTGCAATCCATTCACCAGATATTACCAATTTAGAATTTCCATTCTAGACCATTTGCATTATTTTAGTGAAATCATTTTTGGGGCTTGGCTTTTTCTGACAATCTTTGCATGTCTGATGACTGGAAACCTTTGCGTGACATGATGTTGACTTATTTATACGGGAATGGGGTACTACATGCACAATCTGATGGCTTCTTCACGCCATATTCGTTATTAAATAGACCATCCATATATATTCCGACTTTTTGCAATACATTTACATGTGCTGATAGCTGAAATCCAGGGCTTAGAGCGAAAGGGTGCAGCTCTCGAATTGGCCAATTAATTGGCCAAACAGGTGAACCACCATTATTGCCGGTTTCCAACTCAACAATCGCAACAATACCAGATACCAAATAGTCTTTAAAAGCAGTCAAGTATGTTTATTTTGTGTCTGTTTGGCCTGGTATTGTGAAACGTAATTTGAGGCAATTGTAGGGTCTTGATTAAATGCGTTCTTATCATTTTCTACCTCTTCGATAAGATTTTGTTCTTTATTTCTTCGTTTTGTCTATTGTTTAGTTTGGTTTTCTTTGGGGCTACTGCTGTTTGGATATGAGGTTTGAGAAGTGTGTCTCTAGTCAGCATTTTGTGGCTCTTCTTGGAAGCCAACAGCCTTCAGAATGTCACACAGCAAGCTGATTGTTGAAACAGTTTTTGTTTATGGTTTTTCTCGAAGTTTACATTGTTTTTTGGTTGCTCGTTTTATAATGCTTGAATTGCGGAAATTCTAAAGCGTGTTCTCTTGTTTTTTTTTTTGCGGTTTTAAGGTTTTCTCTGAAAAGTTAGTTGGAATTTTTTTTTTTTTGGTTAGCAATTAAAGTGGCAGACATGAAGTCGTTGTTTTGCCTAGCTGCCTCTTTCTATGCTAACTCATCAATATCCAGATGATTCCAATCTTGCTAGCATGTGTTTGAGAAAAAAGAAAATACTCATCTATTTCTAGAGAAATATAGAGGAAGCTGGATCTCAATTCAATTTTAAGCTCTACATTTTTTTGAGTGCACTGCAAACTGTTCCGGAAGCTGCTGCCACTCAAAGGTGGCCTCATGTTGCAGTTGTTAGAGTAATTGAAGCGTGGCGCGGCATCTTCAGTGTTTTCCCCCCTTTTTTCGTGTTGCATATGTAAATAATGTTGCCGATTTCGAAGCGATTGTGTCAAAACATGTGCTGCTATTGATGCCTTCAGCTGTGGCTGTAATCGGACCCTATACCACACCGAAAAAAGACCAAATCCCAATACCACTGGCAGCGCCGTTTTGCATGTTTAATGAGGTGACTCAAAATGCATGGCCGGCAATTGGGTTTGACGACTGCCGACTGCTGGCTGCTGGCTGCTGACAGGAACAGGAAAAGCGAATGCCGCCGTGAAAAGTGAAATTGCGGATCACTGTTACATACGATGGATATAATGGAATATGATGGATGCCCCCCATCTACTGTACTCCATTGTGTGCTAAATAGTCTTCCTGTTATCGTACACACATTCGCATTACTCATACGCACAGTTAACTTGTCATGTGGCAAGTGGCAAGTGGCATGTCTCGCATTAATCAGCCAATGGATCGGTTTGGTCCGAAGCGGCGACTGCTGTTGCCGCAGCGGGAGTCTGAAAATTATTTGCTAATTAAATGAAAATAATTGCAAAAGTGAAATGGCTAAATTATTTCTCCACTCCCCCTTTCTATTTTTCGCTTCCAGCACGAACTGCAGCTGTGGAGTTCCCTTCAAGTAGGTTCTGCATGTTCTTCCTAGTTTGTTTATCTTTCTATTCCCAGTCCCCTTTCGAGATTGTGTTTATTTTTTGATATCGTATTGACCAATCCTCTCCACCACTTTTGCAGGCACGCTTCTGGGTGCAGGTGATCGACGAACTGCGGCGCGGTGTTCGCCTAAAGAAGAGCAACTACGAGCGCACACCCATCGAATATGAGCTGACGCCCTACGAGATACTCATGGGGGATATTAGAGCCAAGTGAGTATATTCATGCTTTTACCAGAACAAGCCTTTAATGTCACGCCACAAAGTCATGGGTATTTTTGTACAATTTTATGTCATTCGATAAAAAGAAATGTGAATCATAGATAGAAATTATTAGCTTTAAGAAGTTTTAACTTGTCTTTAATCTTGAAATCGATACAAAACCACGTGAAATCAAAAGAAACTTTCTCAATTCTCAATTATTTTCTCTTACAGAAAGTATCAGTTGCGCAAAGTGATGGTGAACGGAGATATACCGCCGCGTGTCAAGAAAGATGCCCACGCCATGATCTTGGAGTTCATTAGGTCACGGCCGCCGCTCAGGAAGGTGTGTACTACTACTAGAGCCTCAAATTCCAATTCCAGTCCCAATAGCAATAGCAATAGCAATAGCAATTCCGATCCCAATCCCACTGCCACTGCCACAACAAATTCAAAATCAAGCCCCAGCATCCAGCCAAGTCCCATCCAAATCAAAATCAATAGCAACTGCAAGCCGCCAACCCAATCGAAAGCTCCATTTGCCGCTTGCAGAGTGTGAAATTTTTACGTTGTGACTTTCCTTCATCGATTCCATTTGATTTGTCTTGACCTCGCATTAAGTTTACTTTTGTACCGAATCAATCAAATTGTTTCTTGCTTTCAAATAAAAATTATTAGTTTCACTTGCAAAGATCTAACCAAAGAATATATTATTTAATCATTTTGTGTGTATTTTCAAAGGCCTCAGAGCGGCAATTAGGACCGCCGCGAATGTGCACACCCTCGCCCCGCGAACAACTGATGGAGTCCATTCGAAAGGGCAAGGAACTGAAGCAGATCACCCCACCAGAAGCACCCACCCTGAGAGAGAGATGTAAGTGAAAACATTTTCATTATTTTAACCAAGTTAGTTGACTAAAAAAACGGGTAACTAATAAATCCACCCTCTTTGTAGCCTTAAAAAGCAAACTTCTCCTGAGGGTCGGCACTCTCACTGTTTGTTTTCCACAAAAACTAAGGCCAAGCCCATTGTCGAAAGGTGACTTATAGATTTTGCACAGTCCCTGCCAAAAATAGATGCCGCCTCTAATCTTCCGCGGGTTTCCGTTTGGGCCATCCATCGTTATGTTCGTCTTGGTCTTGGTCGTTGGGTTCCTTGTGTGTTGTCATCGTCGATTCAAAATTTTAAACGCCAGCCGCCCATAAATTGTTGCCATATGCGCTTATATAGACAGCCGATGTCGCGACTCGCGACTAGCGACTCTCGAGTGAAAGGACGGGGGTATGGGTTTGGTATTTGGGAGGAAAACTTGTTACCCGACCAAGACTTTTCACTGCACTTGTCGCTATTGTCTGTCCGTTCCTGTCTCTGCCTCCTCGTGCTTGAGGGTGTGTGTTTGTTTGTTTGTTCGTGTTTGCTGCATTGTTTGTTTGTTTTGTTTGTTGGTTTGTGTGTGTTTGCCGGGTGCAGCGCGCATGCCAGCATAGATCAAAAACGGGTAAAAAAAAACTCAATAATCCACAGAAAAAAATGCTCTATTACATATATAGCTTCTCTCCGAAATTTATATATAAATATTGTAAACGAGATTGAGGAAAAGTCGTAGTAATTAATCATTTTAAAATACATTTGTTAAAGGATCTATTCATACACCAATAGATCCTTAACCTAGCTCAATTTTAGGGATCTCCAATTTTGTTTAAATCTACAAACACTATTTCTGTTTTTTTGGTATGTACTTCTTTTTTAATTCATAACCCCATCCCGAATCCCCAATCCGCTTTTGCCGGAGGAAGCGTGCAAAATTGTGACACACAAAGATAGCGACAACGCGACGACAACAACGACAACTCCAACTGCAACAAAAAATAGAGGAAAAAAAATTAAAAAACATTGAAGCCAAGAAACGGCAATCACGACAACTTCACCTCAGACTGTATTTGCTATTGTTGGTTCAATGTTGGTTTTTCTTTGCTAAAGTCCGGGAAATCTTGTTTTCCTCCAATACAGAGATTCGGTTTCTAATATCTGCAGTTGTTGGCTGTCGAAAAAGTTATTCAATTTGTTAATTATTTGGGTACAGAGCGAAATTGGAATAAAATATAGGAATGATTAATGCAGGTCAGCTAGGAAATAGACGCAAAGATATATTTCAAATAAAAATTGATAAGCAAAAAAACTGCTTTATAAAAAATATCTCTTTTGAACATCTTTTATCTTCCTTGTTCAAATTAAACATGGTTTTGGTAATATATTTAAGGCTTTTATAATTTTCTTTGAGTAAAAAATGGCCGTGTAGAATGTATATAATTTCCTACAAAAAAGTGTAGCCTATCCTATAGGCGCATTTCAAAATGGCTTTGCTCAATATGGCTGCAATGGAGAAAAATCATAGCATACCTAAGAGGGCACAAGTGATAAACTTTTGCAACGGAAAGCAATTTGAAAAGTGAAATTCTGAAATTACTTTGTAACTTGACCCCCGCAGTGACCTCGAGCTCTTTTCGCTTTGTTACCAAGGCTTTAATTGTGGTGTTCTCGAAGGACTTTCTACGCTTACTCATCGCATGTGTGGAGTCCTTGTCACTTCTGCCTACGTCATCACCTAAGGAGTGACGTATAAATCACCTAAACCAATAATAACAACAAACCACCAAACATTTGTGTGCTAAATGTCAAAACAAAGCATTACAACTCTCTGTGAGAGTTACAAAAATCGCTCTTTTCTCAGGTATTCTCGTTATTTTACCCAGTTTCTCTCTCGATGGCGGCGCATGCGCCAAAACCCTATAGAAAGTGGGGGCTTGAGCCACATTTCTCGTCTCTCAGTTCCGCGTTGAGAAGTGGCTTAGTCTGTCGGAGAGGAACTCTCAAACCGAGCCAATCCAGCAACACTTTGCCGCTACACGTCGTTCTGTGAACATCGTTATTTTCAAAATTCATAGCAAAGCTCGTTACCGCGTTGCAAGTGTCGCGTTTTTTGTTGACTTTAGAGCTTGAATCAATGGAAAAGTTATGAAAAAATAAACATAAACTGGTTTCTGGCCAATTCCGGGTGACATAGCAACCCTCCGTGCAACTAAACCCAAAAATAAAGAGAGATTCGGTGCTCTCAACGGAAACCCAGAGAGGGGTGGCTTCCCTTTTTTCGAATTTCCTAGCCAGCCGGATCGATACCCTCAATGCAACCGTGTTGTGGCACACAAAAGTGAAAAGCCAACAAAGGGAAATGTGCTGCTTCTAACCGGGTTTTCCCGGTCTTCCCAGGATTGCTAACAGGACGCACCAGCTTTGCCGCCAGGACCCAGCCACATGGATGCCAAGCCAGCCAAACGCTCCACGGCAGCCTCTGTCTTCCGTTCCCATCACGTGGTCAGGGATGCCGATCTGGTGGATGTAGGCAGTGATGCCTCCCTCTACTGCGGCTCCGATGGCGAGTCCACAGTCACGCCGCAGTCTCATTCACAGAGCACTTCCGGTGCCAATCCTCTCCAGGATTTGGATCAGCCACAGCCAACACCTCGGGCGGCCCCGAGAGCAACAGCAGCCGCCAATAATCCGCCAACACCCAAACCTCGACAGGCCATCAAGTCATCAAAAGGTAGTCAGCCCCTTCTCGAAACCCCCTAAATGGAAAAACAACAAACACGACGAACAAACATCAAGAAAAAAAAAAACGCTTTTTCATTGTTGAATGTGCTCCGGTTTGACCTGGTTTCGATTTCTGTGAAGCGAAGTGCCGGGGATGGGGTTGTGGGGGCCAAGTAGGCTTCCCCCGTAGGCAGTGTTTTGTGTTCAAGGAGCCACTGTGTGGCAACTGCAGTGGCTGCGGTAATTGCCGTCATGATATGACTTCGGCTTAAGCTTCAGTCATTAGAGGCATGAAGAAATCAACCGAAGAAGTCGAGTATTTTATCGTGGAGAAGTGCTGATGCTCTACAAGGAAAATATGCCATATGGCAATCAAGTGAAAGGAAAGAATAATGCAAGCTGTGAAAAAAGTTTAAATGAATTAAAGAAGAGTAACGCGAAATAGTCAAACAGCTTGTTAGCTTTTTTAACAGATTTATTGGCTTAAAAACAATTTCAAAGGCCTGAAGCCAAATGAAATGTTTTCCTTTCCTGTCTGGCTAAAACCATAGTATTACCATTTTTCGTGTTATAGCTCCCGGCAAAAGGTTAAAGTTAGGTCATAGTATATGGTATAGCCCCCAGTGGGCAGTTGCCAGACGGATCACGTAGTGGATATTATGGGGCAGGCCGTAAAGTATCTTCGACTGAAACCACTTTTCCGCAGCAGATACTCTCGCTCTGTAAAAAGTTCCCAGGCATTGTGCAACGCCTGCTGGAGTGGTGGAGTGGGTTTCATAAGTAGAACCATTAAGTGCGTTGGGCTTAACGGTTTTTATGGAGTAGTCTGACGCCTCTAAAACAAAACACAAAAAACTATAAAAACGTAGTAATAGTGTAAAGGCGCTGACAACTGGAAACTTCAATGGAACCGAGAATGGAGACATGTCAACTCTAATTGCACAATGAGTAGCAAAAAGAGGTGTTATTTTCTTCCCTGGGGAGCTGTTACTTAGGGCCTGCATGCTCCATTACTCAATGATATTCATTAGATAATCTAATCATAGAGTATTTTCCCATAACTTTTACTTTTGAGCCAAAGATTTATTGTTTCTATGATCTATTTTTTACTTACAGTGCTTCCAAGTGCAAATTCCACGCTGTCACGATCCCGACAGCGGCTAATCAAAGTGGATTTCTCAAAGTTTCAGGTGAGACAATTGGCTTGGAAATAAATACAGGAAATCTTTATTAACTTTTTGGTTTTGTAATCGCCAGGATGATGAGATCTTCTATGATGAATCTAGCATTAGCAGCTCCCACTCCACAGCGGCCACCCTTCACCACCAGCATCCGCACCTGGCCGAGATGCATCGCTACTCCCAGCCCAAGATGCCCCCGTATCCGTTCGGTGGGTACATGGTGCCCAGCCAGGCGCATCGCGATAGCCAGGCGACAGCGTCGCTGATGCGACCCAGACGCACAAGTGAGTATCCGATTCTATCAGGCGATTGGGCAACTTCTATATATCTATATATTATATTAAAAACCCACACTGGCACTTTGGTGGCACCAGATATTAAAAGCACAAAATACAAGTCGGTTTTTTTTGTAATTTGAGATGTTGGTTGATACTCGGTTTTGGTAGAATCAAACCTAAGAACTAAGCTTGATATGTGTTTTCTTAAGATAGTCTTTAGTGATTTATTTCTCAGAATTATTAGTTTTTTATCAGAAACGTTTTTAGTTTGAAAATTATGGAATGAAACGTAAAAAATTACAACATGGCGTATGACTGATATTTTTCATGAAAATTTTTGCATTTTTCTTGCCTTACAAATGAAAATTCTTAGCAAAAAAATGATTTAATTAAAGCTTATGGAAAGCCTTTCTCTAGCTTATATAATACATTTAGGTATCCGCTTATGTACCACTTTTACCAAAGTTTACTTAATTGTTTAGCAGCTGAATAAACACAAAATTGTCACTTAAGGCTTTAGAGTCTAAACCGGTTTAATTTGTGCTTTAATTTAATGCCATGGCCAAGCCATTGCCGAAGATTTATCTAAATATTTTGGTTTGGATCACAGCCAGTTAATTGCAAGTTAATGCAGTTCTCTTTTTGTGATATGGTTTTAGTTTTTTATAATTATAATTTTAATTTTTATTTCTTACTTTTTTCCTTTCCTTCCACCAACAACAAAATAAAAACAAACACAATAATTAATTTTTGCAAAAGGTATTTGATCGTTTTTTCTGTGAACATAACGCTAACTTATATCGATCTATTAATTTTGTATGATTTTGTTAAACGCAACGGACCCCAAGAGTATAGTTTTCCAAAAAAAAAAACAAACCGCACTAAGAACAAAATCCAAATTCCATCGAATTGGTAACAAAATAAAACTTTGGTGTGGGATGAAACTTTCAAAATATTTAAATTGATGGTCCGTTGAGAAGGCACTCTCGCACACACCCACACAAGTGAAACAACACAAATATACAACAACAAAAACAACAAAGAAATCTCGAAATATTTTGTAAAAATAAAAACAAATATTCAGTAAAAGTAGAAATAAAGTGAAAGTCTACAATAATATGCTTCCTAGTATTATTTTTTATGGCACACAAGTAGATTATTGTTTTGGTACTAACTCAGTTTTTCGGTTGCAAGCTAAATGATATTTACCCAAAAATAATGTATTTTTAACTTTGCTATGAATTATGCTTAAATTAAACTTAAAAAAAAAAAACGAACAAAATAAATGCTGCCCAAAAAAATGCAAAAAAAAACCTAAAATCAGTGGAGCCAGCGAAGCAGGCGCCACCCGAAGAGCCATCCTTCACGGAGGACGAGTACCACAGATTCTACGACACGGCCTTGGAATGTAAATATTTTCTAAGAACTATAGAAAATAATAATGCATTGCCATTTCGCATGATTGTCCCTCATTTTGAATCCAAAATTTGCATATCGAAGTCAGTCACGCCCATTTAATGCTACGCCTTTAAAAGCATACACACATATACCTTTGCTTGCTTTCAAAATATAAATAAAATGACCCTGCAGTCGACACATTTAACATTTTCCCCACTTTAATGACACTCGTATCCACCCCCAACCCTCTTGTCTGTTCTCGTACTGGCATATGGAATTACTCATCCGCCGTGTTGGCCCCGAACTAACTCAGATATGCCCTCTGTTCCGTTTCTTTCCCAGCTTACGACCTGGCCACTCAGTGCGAGTCGAGGCGCGCCTCCACGCGCCGCCACACCATCGTCGGCTGTCAGAGTAATCTGGACGAGACGCACTCAATGCCGCCCACGCGCCCGGAATCGCGTCAATCCGATGACGTTAGCAAGGAGGTATGACCATTGGCATTAAATAAAGTTTTTACGTTGAGTTGATATGTCATATTAAATGTGATTAACTCAAAAGGGATAGTGTGGCTTAAATAAAATATATTCTCCACTTTTACAGCCATCCAAGCGAAGCCCCATGGAGCATACAAATCCAGCAACAGACGAGGCCAGTTCAACATCCTCTCTTGGCCCATGGAACAAGTCCTTCATGGACAAACAGACCTGGATGGAACGGGGGGACGATCGGCTGTCCGTCACGCTGGCGGAGATCGTTCACATCCGTTCCGTCATGACCAAGGCGGAGCTGGAGGGCCTGCCAATGGACGTGCGCGTCAAGGAGGATGTTGAAAAGCGCCGCGTCTGCTTCCTATGCCTGCGCACCCGTTTCTCCTTCTTCGGACCCTGGGGCATCCAGTGCAAGCTGTGCCAGCGGACGGTGTGCGCCAAGTGCTACACCAAGGTATTTGAAACTTTTTAACATTTTATTTTGAAAATTATAATAAAGGTTTCTCCTCCTTTTAGATGCGAATCCCTTCAGAGCATTTCCGTAATGTGCCCCTCGTGCTGATCTCACCCTCACTGCTGTCCAGCCCGGCCAGCTCGAGCACACCATCGCCCTCCCATCATGCCCATCAGGCGCATTCGTCTTCGACGGGGAACATTGTGGATGACCAGTTTCCCAAGTCCCTGATCGAGCGTCTTCTGCGATCCGAGTCAGATAGAAAGGTAAATTGATATTATTTCAAATCAATAATCATAATACTTATAATATTCTTTACCTTTCAGACTCGCAGCACTGTGGGTAGTGCCCCATCTTCACCCAAGCACCAAAGATCGAACATGAGCACGCCGGGCATCAGCGTGGGACCCGGAGCATCTGCCGCCCATGCCACTGGCCAGGCAGTGGAGGCGTTGCACGAACAGGCGGCCATGTCGGCCTCTTACTCGGCGGCAATGCGGCCCTCTGGAGTCCACCATCAACAGAAGCAACACTACAACAACGCCATGTCGCGGAGTATGGAAGGACCCCGAAGCCTGCCCGTGCACAGCCCTGCATATCGACCGCTTTCCAACAACAGCACCCTGGAGAGGAAGTAAGTTTCTACATTTATTCCCCTCTCGAAATAAACTAATTATTTTAATTTATAGATCCAGGTTCTCGAGGGGCTTCAACCTGTTCTCATCCGGCAGTCACCTGGCCCAGACCCCGGAGCAGAAGGAGAACCTGCGCGGTGAGCAGGTGACCGTCTGCAATGACTGCCAGGGCTTGGTCAACGAGATCACCAGCTCTGTGAAGCAGAAACGCAGTTCCGCCCGGAACCGAACCATACAGAATCTCACCCTGGATCTGACGCCCGTCTGGAAATAGGCTGGACAAAGGATCCTTCGGCGACAGTGTGTTCAAAGGCCATAAGAGATTTGCGTTTTGGGGGTTCTACCGACTGACATTACTATACTATTTACTTGATCATTTCATTAACGAACAACAACTGACTTTACTTGTTAACTGACTTAATTGGCCAACAGCATTTTGCATTATGTATTTATGTGACTTTTTTATGGCTTTTGCAACGCACTTTAAACAACATCTAGGATAATTAAAGAAAGGATAAAAGATGTAAATGTTAGACTAGTGAATATATAAGAAAGAAAAAACGAAATACTGAATTCCTGGCTGAAGCTTTGTATATTTTCTGCCGGCTACAGAGAGAAAGATATCCGCTTGATCGCACCCCACCATATACTTATATATATACAATATAGAAAGGAGATATCTGTACACATCGCTATACATTATTATATCGTTGTTTATAACTGTTTAATTTATGCGTAAATGTTGAATAAGTATATGTACTCGTAATCCCTATATCTTCGTATAAAATCAAAGACCCTCAGACATATGTATATACGATCTGAGTTTGGCTTGTGCTCTCGATAAGGCATTAGCAAAACGCGTTTAAAGAAAAGAAACTACTCCCCAGTTCAGAGATTGAATTTCGGATTAGAGAATATTTAGAGGAGAGTGTTGTGAACCTTTGTGCTTGCACAGGACAAAAATTAATTCTTTACTTTGATAAAGTTATCGTTTCGTTTCCCTATTAACTACAACGTCAATGTACTCGTATACCGCAAGAACTATATAGTTAATAGCTCAATTTAATTTTAATCGCTGTTGCAATGCAACAAACTATACTATTTAGTTCATTTCGCCTAGTTTTAATTTCCCTTCAATAAGTAAATGACCTCAATATAATTGTAAACGATAATAATAATGATGATGATGGAAAGCGAGAACCCTTAACAAATCAATAATTAATTATATATAGATGAATAGTTTTGTAGTTTTTGAACAATAATTCTCTTATTTTCCTGTTATTGTAAATGCATTTAAATACTTGTAATTTATATCAAAGTACTATTAAACTTTTATGCTTTTAAGTTGAATTATTTTGCTATGATTTAACACCCAACCACACACGAACACAAAGAAATCGAAAATACACAAAACTGCAATAAAAATTAAAAAAAAAAGTATTGAAACCATTTGATTATGATTAGATTTTACAAAAGGTCTTTATTTGTGGCTTTCTAGTTAAGGAAACAAAAGAGTACATAGTCTTCTATGTAAGAAATAAATTAAAAGTGTATCTCGTTAACTATGTAACAGACTATACATATTTCGTGGGAGAAACGATTAATTCGTCGACTACAAGAAAGCGAGACGTGTTTCATATTATCGTAATACAGCTTAAAGCTAGGTCAACTAGATCTACCGAGTAACAGCTTAGCAAGTCCTACTGCCTACTGGAAGAGGTCTCGGGTTGGTGACTCCCGGGTTACTCCCGGCGCCCCTTCTTGCTGTTGTGCTTGAAGTCGCCGCCGCCTTGGCGCTTGCGATTGTTGAAACGCTTGCCCTTGTTGCGGACAAAGTCGCGGCGCTTCTTCATGAAGTCGACGGCCTTGTCCAGGAACTCCTTCTCCTCCTCCTCGGTGGCCTTACGCAGTGTGAGCGATACCTCATCGTTGAATTTGAGCTGCAAATTATAGATCTTTTAGTCTCGATTGATAAAAAGAAATTATTTTTCGAACCTTTCCCTCCTCCACCTTGGCAATGTATTTCTCGGCCGCGTCTGCCTCAGTCAACCGCACAGATCCCTTGGTATCCCCCTTGTTGAACTCAATGTAGGCGATTTCGAAATCGCTGACTTTGTCAAAGGCCTCGCGAATCTCCTCGCGTGTCACCGTCTCGGGGGCTCCCTCGAAAACGACGATGGCGTTCTTGGGAAGCTCGATTGGTGGCTCCACCTTGGCCGCCTCCTTCTTGTTCTTGCGCTTCTCGTTCTTCTGGGCATACTCCTCCTGCTTCTCCTTCAGATAGTCAACCTGCCACTTGCGCAGCAGTTCGCGGTTCTGGTAGACGACTTTCTCGTTGTCGAGGAAGGCCTTGGCCTGGTCCTTGTTCTCGAAAGTCAAGAAAATGCTGCCCTTGAACTTGTACGACTTGGTCGGCTTGTCGTAGTGCTTGCGCATTGTGATATTCAATACTTTGTCATAGCCAGAGAAGAAGTCGAGCAGTTCGGTCATCTGTGACTCCAGTGGGAAGCCCTTGGCGTAGGCGGTGCGCTCCTGGATCTCCTTGCGGCGCTCCTCGTTGTGCTCCGGGATGGGACGCTCGGGATGGCGGCGCAGGCTCTGCTTGTCCTCGCTCACCTGGATCAGACCCTCTTCGGATTTGTTCAGAGCCGCCACAATCTCCTCGAAATCGGTGGACAGCGAGGCCAGCCGCTTGAAGGTGATCAGCACGGAAAGCGGCACCCAGCCGTCTTCGTTCTTGCCGATCTGCTCGCGCAGGAACTTGTCCCGGTTGAGATTCGCATCACCGAAGTAGTACTCGACCTGCCGGATTATGGCGCGCTCCTGTTTGGAGAAGTCGGTGCCCTCGTCGGCCGCCGGGGCTGGTTCTTTCTGGGCATCGCTGTTCTTGGCCTCCGGCTCGGCGGCGGGAGCTTCGGCAGGGGGAGCCTGCTCCTTTACCTCGACACTTGGGGCAGCTGCAACATCGGCCATCGTAATAATCGTATTTAACGCGAAATCAAGAAATCAACGTGCGAACACAAACACGTGTGCGAAGGCGAGAAAGAGATCAGGACGTTTTCCAACACATGTCTGCATCAACCTTGGCAGCACTGCTATCGATTGCTGAGTGCTATCGATAGATGTGAGGTGGGAATCGAAACTCTACCACCTCTGGTAATTTTTCTATTTTGGTCCGTTCGCTGTTTTATTTATGTTTGCCATGGTGGAGAAAATTAATTGATAGTGCTTAAAGAGGTAAAACGAGGCCCGAAGTGCGCTATAAGCGGGATTGCCTCGAAAACACACCTAAAGGCGCAGCTAAACGAACGCGAAATTTGGAAAATGGAAAATTGTGCAGTTTTCTTCTGCAATAAATAGTGAAAAGTGTGCTTCTCTTGGTATATAACTCAATTGTGTACATAATCGAGATTGTAATATAGCTGGGGAGCGGCCAAGAGTGGGTGTCGGGAAGCCACTATTACTCACTTTTCTATTTTCTATTCCTACTCGCCGAACGACAACGAACAACAACAAACAGAGCAACAAATGTTTGTTAAACATCCGAGCAGCTGAAAGGTAAGTGGCTGCCTGAAGTCCAGACTAGACAGATTGGCTGACAGAATGAGTCAGGTTGGGGTTCACTGGCATCGTAGTCCAGTACCTCTGCCCATCGCCCTTCCACTGCCTATGATGCGTCATCCAAGTAGAGCGGATCTCTGGGCTTTCTCAGGGCAGCAGAGACAGTAAAACCTCATTTTAAAGGAAAAAGTATAGTGGTCTACCCTACATCGGATGTCAGACAGTGTTACACTGTAATAACTCGCACAATTCTATTGATCTATCACTTATTTGTATTAATTTAGGGCCCACAGATGATGTTAATTAAAAACTTCAACAAAGTTTAACATCTTTTTAGATTTAAAGTGTAAATTTACAATTGTATGGTAACAGTTTATATCTTTTATATCTGTTTATTAATTGATAAGAATATAAAGAAAATCGATTTTACCAACAGGTTTGGGGTTTCCCCTCGGAGTTCTCTCTGTGTTTCCTGCCCAACTTCCTCGCCCGCGTCCTGTAATTTGTAATTTCTTGCCGGCATTTTTTTTATTTTTTCGGGAAACTACCAATGCGCCGTCTCGAAGAGGTCGTCTCCTGCTGCATAATACATTGGGTCAATAGCGAGACAAGGCACCCCGATCCATCCACAGCCCCGACCACGTTTCCGCTTCCCCAAGGCGGGCAGGCCATCTCCACCTCGAAGAGCCTTGCTTTTTCCAGAGCCATTCGCTGTGAAAATAAACTGCACCAGAGACTAGAAATGGAGGTTCCCACACAAATCCCTCGTTGGATGTGGCAAACCAACAAGCATCATTACCAAAACATTTTTGAACTCTTGCCAAAAGAACGTTTTATGAAAAGCGAAGGGAAGTCTCATGTAGATTTGGTTTCTTTTGTTATTTACCTTTAAAGTATAGTTTCTAGAAGGTTGAAATACAAAAAGCAGTCCTGTAAATGCATGAATCCAAATCTAAGACAGGACTTTGTTTTATTTTCGACTTGAAAACTATCTTTTGTAGGGTATTAATTACCATAATATTCCCCGACTTTCCCATTTCTATTTCCTCTTTATTGTTGTTAGTTTTGTGCTTTAATGAAAGCGTTTCAGAAACAAAACCCCTGGCCCGTCAAGTCACGGGATTGATTCTCATTCGAGGATGCCGGCATTCATCATTTCAGCTTTTGACCTCTTTTACGGCTTGTTGGCAATACGATATTGTTTTTGAGGGAAAACTTCAAACAACAAAACGGGGCAAGAAAGTCCAATCAAATCAAATTATGAACTCCCACTCGTTCACCTCTTTTTCGGAGAGATATCCGTCCTCCCCCGTCAACTCTGCTAAAAATATACGACAAAAGCAATTAAATTATATTATGTCTATATTTTTCTGGTTCTTCTAGGATGAGGGAGAAATGCATCTCAAGTGGCTGGCTGCAGCCTGCAGCAGGCAGTAAATCTCGATATTGACACATTGAAGGGGCAGATTGAGTGCAGAGATACACGAGAGACTTTGCGATCCGGCCGTGACGAGATATTCCCGGTTATAGAACTGAATAAATTTGGTTTGTCTTTTGACTGAAATTTGTTTTTCTTTCGCTGACTTTGCTCGAGAACAAAAACAATCGCTTTCCTCTCGATTTTTTGTTTACATTTTCCGCCGCATCACGAAAATAAACACAATCTGAGGCGAGGCGACGAGAAGCGACGAGAAGCGACGCGACGCGACGCTTTTCCTCGTCAAATTGCGCATTTCCGGAAGCCGTAGGACATTTCATTTGATTTCTGCCTTCAGTGACAGATCGTTAATATATCTCAGAGAGAGAAAGCGTGGGCTGGATGTATCTATGTATCTGTATCTGAGTATCTCTGAGTTCCAAGTTGCATCTATAGCTCTGTCAGCCTCAACGGTGACATCGCTGTCGGCGCCATGTGCAAGCTTTAATGAATTAATTAAAATTTTGGTGCGCTGGCAGCCGTTGTATCTTTGTATCTGTATCTGTATCTGTGTTTTGTATCTGTGCATCTTTGTATCTTTGTATCTGTATCTCTGACCTCTGGTGGCATCGATTCGAGCATTGCAACCGCAGCGGCAGCACCACTGCCACTGCCACCTACGGAAATTTTGATTGTTGCCGGCCATGGACTTAAAGTGTGTTTCAGGGTTAAAAAAAAAAAAGCTGAGAGGAAATGGCATAGCATTGGTTTTAGTTCTTAAATGGAATTTGTAATAGAAATAGAGACTAACTATTTTGAATAGTTTTTTGAAAATAACTGAAAATTGCGTATATTTTGTGAAGTTCTTTGACGATTACTAAAATCTTTACTACAATATTTAATTATTTCTAATTTGAATATCAAAAAAACAAAAAGGAAATGTCAAAGAAATGGTATTGCTTTTGCTCTTGATTTGAATTTCCATTAAAAATCGAGTCTATTTGGGATAGTTCTTTGAAAAAAACTGAAACCTTAATTAAAATATTGAATTATTTCTTACTTGATTATTAAAAAAAGCCGAGAGGAAATGGCATAGATTTGGTTTCAGTTCTTAGTTTGAATTTTTATTAAAAATCTAGTCTAGTTGGGATAAGTCTTTAACAATTACTAAAACCTTTATTAAAATATTAAACTATTTCGTATTTGATTTTCCAAAACAAAAAGAAAAAATAGCATAGAAATGACATTGCTTTTGCTCTTGTTTTGAATTTTCATGAAAAATCGAGTCTATTTTGTAAAGTTCTTTAAAAATACCTAAAATCTTTATTATAATTTTTATAATCTTTATACAAATTTAGTCTTAAAACATTATTAGATTTAACATTCATCTCGAGAACGTTTTCGTATGATTTATTGAAAAGATTTTTTATTACACCCAGAAACCCACTAAAAGCCACAATGTCAGATTATTACTCAAATGTCGTGGGATTTGGGATATATCTAGGTACATATCTATATCTATTCTTTCATTATTCTTTCAATCTGTGACAAAACCGCATTCCATGGGCAAACAATATGAATCAGGAATATATATATATATATATTTTTTAGAAATAATATTCTATAGAAAAAACAAACTGATCGGAACAGGTGAAATTTTACACAAATAATTTAAAATAATTTCTCTTATATTTCCATATAATTCTTTTTTTTTTTTTGACAAAAAACTAATTTGATGGGTTTTTTGAAAACACAAAAGAAAACACAAGGAATGCCGGTGCCGCCGATTTCTCAATGAAACAAAAATTAAGATACATTTTGGAAACTCAAATAATAACGAAAAGGTTGTCGTCTGTCTGGCCAAGATGCCCCCGGATCCATATATTTCTCGTCTTTTGTCATATCTCTGTTGATTTTTCGTGAAAATATGCGATATATCCGTTTGGATGGGGGATATATACTTATATATAAACGATTCTCTCATGATCCCCGCCGAGTCGAGAGAAAATTCGGCTGCCCCATTTGTCGCCAGGCAGTTTCAGTTTTTCTGTATTTTCTGTATTTTGTATTCTGTCGTTTTTACGGCAGTTTTGCCAAAGCAATGAGCGCGTGCGGTGCAACATTTGAAAGCAACAGAATCGTCGGAAAACACAAAAAATTTCATACAAGTATATATCAGAATATATCAAGCGGATAATATATAATATATATTTGCCTATGAAAGCGACATTTTCATGCGTGTTTGTGCAACCAAAACGTGACCTTGCCTCAGGCAACAAAAACCGAATTCTCGAACCGAATTCCTACGGAAATCATCTGATTAATCTTGACAACGCGGCGTGTGCTGCTGCCGCTGCTGCTGCATGCCCCCAAAAGTTGCCTTTGCTGGCCAACTATTCGCCAAGAGCCCTCAAAGATATAGACCAAGATATAGACCGATTCCCGTTCGTGGCCATATGGATGCCACGAGTCGACATGATTTATATATTTTTGTCGGTTTCTATATTTTTTTTTTTCGTATTTTTAGTAGCCAGGCAAGCGGTGGAGGAAAAAAGTTTAGTTTTTGCGCAAAATAATACATGTTATTCATATTTTTGCCATTACTCATTGCAGAAATGAAACAAAATGTTTGTGATTAATCTATATATAGAGAAGCAACCTGAGATCTACAAAGTACAAAGATTTTTAATGGATTCCAAATACGTTTTTTAATGAAAATAAAAAACTGTGTACTCGTTTTTTCCACATAAATGTTTGACAATAGATTTTTATTGTTGATTAATCACCTGCAAAGTGTTTCTGTGTAACAAAAACTTTATAAATAATTTATCAGCAAAAAGTCAATAAAGAAATGGCTGATAACAAGTTGGCAATTGTGGTTAAAATGTCAACGGGGTTTTGGCCAACTAAAATATTGGCTAAAAGTACAAAAAGATGTCTTTATTTATTAGGAAAAAGTTTATAGAAAAAGTTTATAGAAAAATGTATCAATTGTCTTAGTTTATTTTGGAAAAAGTTGAGAGAAAAATGTATCAACAATTCCATTTTTACTTTTCAATGTCATAAGAGAAGTTTCATGTTTATTTTTATGAATGACTATGACTTGTGATTCCATTGATCCACTGCACTTGCCTTCATTGGATTTCCGACAAAAAGCATTTATGGAAATATGGAAGCCAATCCCATTTTTGTTGCCAACGAAAGTGTTGTCATACATCCAGTATTTTTATGATAACCATAAATAAACATTGATCTGCCATGTTTGGGTCAAGAGTATGTTTTACGCAATTATTTCGATCACGAAAATCAGATGTTGATCTCTTAAAGAATTGCTCGAACAGGCCATAAAAAATTGGCTCGTAAATATTTCTGAACACGACACGGTCGGTCGTTGTTTATGATTTATCTGTTTTCGGTTCAGCTTTTCAGTTTTTGTTTTTTTATGACCCTAAATGAAATGTTTTTCTTTCGCAATTTCGTATCGTAGTGTTGTGTTAATTTTTCTAATGGCTCTGCGACCTTGGCCATCGTTTTCCAGACACTTGCACTGCCCCAAGGGGTGGAGGTGCCAGAATAATGTCAAGAAACTTGCGCACGCTTTTCTCGACAAACTCGAACAGATGCTTTTTAGATATTTTTTTCTTTTTCTTCGGGCCATAATTATAATGTCTAGCTAATGCCAAAAAGCCAATGGAATTCCAAACGAGCCACGCCGATGATGAGCAAATTGCAATTAATGCGTAGGTGCCGTTGAAAGTGGCGCTGTTTTATTGAGAAATGTGTTCCATTGAGAAAAAATTGCTTTCAAGTTCAACATCTCGCTTCTGTCTCGTTTCAGTTTCAGAAGGAATCTAGAGCGGATCAACGGGGCAGCCTTCGAAGAGCTGAAAATGGAGCAGCCACTGGTGGTCCAGGCGGAGTTCTCCTTCACGGGCAGCAACAACGATGAGCTGTGCTTCCAGAAGGGCGACATCATCACGGTGACCCAGCGGGAAGACGGCGGCTGGTGGGAGGGCACTTTGAACGACAAGACTGGCTGGTTTCCCAGCAACTACGTCAACGAATGCAAAGTCCAGTTGCCGCTAACAGAGACCATTCGGCCACCGGAGGAGATCCAGGAGTACCGGTCGGTGGTCCTCAAAGATCTCCTCGACTCGGAACGGGCTCATGTGGCCGAGCTGCAGGGTCTGCTCGAGAATTTCCTCGAGCCCATGCAGCAGACACAAATGTAAGTCGAAGGGTCGATCTTTGTTTTCAAATATAGAAACTCATAAAGATATATGTCCTTTACAGACTCAGCCAGGATGAGTATGCCCAGCTGATGTGCAACTTTGTGGAGATTGTGCGCACCCACGAGGACCTGCTCATCCAGATCGAGGAGTGCAACGATCGAGTGGGCAAGCTCTTCCTCACCAGCGCCCCCATGATGAAGAAGGTACACCAGGCCTATTGTGCTTCCCATCCCAAAGCAATAGTCATATTAGACAAGTACAAGTAAGTTTCTAAGATATATATAGAGGTTTCTTAGGCCTTTTAATAAATTTTGGTAGCCAGACAAAAATTGAAACTTTTCCTATTGGAAATCTATAAATATTCTATATTTATTGATCTTCCTAATTCCCGAAAATATATTTCATTCTAAAAGCGAGACATATTTTATAAATATCGGATATAAAAAGAATTTATATAATGATTTGTTTCTAAATTCTTTCCATTCCTTCCCCAGAGATGAACTTGAAAAGTATATGGAAAGGCAGGGAGCAGCCACACCAGGACTACTAGTCCTTACCACCGGACTCTCGAAGCCTTTCCGCCGACTGGACAAGTACTCAGCCATGCTCCAAGAGCTGGAGCGTCACATGGAGAGCAGTCATCCGGATCGTGGTGACACCCAACGCAGTGTGGCTGTCTACAAGGATATAGCAGCCACCTGTTCGGCCACACGACGCCAAAAGGAACTCGAACTGCAAGTCCTGACGGGGCCAGTGAGGGGATGGCAGGGTCAGGAGCTTAGCACCCTCGGCGACATCATTCACATGGGCAGCGTGGCGGTGGGAGCCGATCATCGGGATCGTTATTTTGTGCTTTTCCCGCAAACATTGCTGTTCCTCAGCGTCAGTCAGCGAATGAGTGCCTTCATTTATGAGGTTTGAATAGGGGAAACCATGTTACAAAGACCTTAAACTAATAATAATTGTATTACAGGGCAAACTTCCTTTGACTGGAATTATAGTAAATCGTTTGGAGGATACGGATGCTATTAAGAATGCCTTTGAGATCAGCAGTCCTTTGATAGATCGCATTGTGGCCGTATGCCAAGGACCTAACGAGGCCAACAAATGGGTGGAGCTGCTCAATGCCAATAATCCAACCTTGCCAATGGGCATTAAGAGGCAGCTAAGCAACCTGAGTAACTCCTCGCTGGGTCACCTCAACTCCTCTCACGTAAGTAGATCCGTTTTTCTAAATACTATCAATCGATTACCATTTTTGGGCAACCCAAATCATAACTTTGACTCGAGCAGCTGAGTCAGCACTTGGATTCGCGTGGCTACTGCACGCGGTTCTCGCTCTGCGCCTACTACTCCAGTCCACCTGGCCAGGGGCCGGCCCTGCGCTTGACCCTGCCGCCCAAGAACTATCCGCCCACAGCTCCGTACGCCAATCTGAGTGCCCACTTTGCGAGGCTGGTGAAAGCCGGAGGTCTGAGGAGTGCCATCGTGAAGATGCTGCTCTATCCGCAGGCTCGTCAGAGCATCGATCTCAAGCGGATTGCGTTGCGTAAGAAGCGATGCCACAAGGCAGCCGCCAAGCTAAAGAATCTCAACGGCAACCAGGACTCGGGTCAGTCGGAGCTGGAGCGGCAGGATGCCATTGAACTGCCCACCGACTCGGAGAGCTACGAGGATGACTTCGAAGATGGGGACTTTTTGCATTCCTGCGATTCCGATCCGTTCGAGTATGTGCAGTTCTATCAGAACCGACAGAACGATTCCATGTGCAACTCCACGGGCACGTTTGTGGACCATGGAACGGGCACGGGCGCTCGGAGGCACTGCTCCTCCATTAATCTCATCAAGCTTGATTCCCTAGATACGGATGGAGTGCTGGCGCAAAATGAACTCAAGAAAGAGTCTCTCATCATCGGATCCAAGGCCCTGCGAGCTTTGGCCCACAAATCTCTTAACCGGAATTCCAGCGTTCACACTTCTACGGCCACTTTGGAGCTGGGCAAAGGCGGCAGCATCACCAATTGCATGGAGGAGGAAGGCGAGGAGGAGGAGGAACAAGTTGGAAAGATGGAGAAATCCTATTCCCTGAAACAGCAGAACTCTGATGCCAGTTCCATGTATGCAGCTCGGTTGGGCGGAGCCTACACCGCCTGCGAGAACCTGGCATCCATGAAGGAAGATCTCAGTGACCGAAAGCCCAATGGCCCAGAGCCGGCAAATCCCCTGCCAGCCTCGCCAACAGAACGCCACAGCATGCCCAGTATTTTCGTGGGCAATCGCTTCAATGTCAGCCAAAATACGGAGGTCTACGTTCCCACCTGGCGGGATCGCCAGGACATGCAGAATCAGAGCGTAGATGGTCAGTTGGAGGAGGGGGAAGAACTGCATTCCAGTTCCATGGATCTGCCCGCTGCCTGTCGCACTGCTCCGGATAAGTTGCAAGCCGAGTTGCTCTACAACTACGATGAAGTTATGCAAAACCCATTGAAACTGCAGCGGGAAGCTACTCCCTTTCAGGGTCACAATCTCAACTCAGACAAAAGGGTTTCGCACAAAAGCGACAGTCCCTCAACGGGAAATCCCAAGCCGGATGCAAGTGCAGCCCACCGAAGTAGTTCCACCACGGAACTCTGCATTGAGACTGCCTCCAAGAAGCGAAACCCACCGCCGGAGAGGAGTCGAGACTCGATAAGGCGATGCATAAGCTATCAATTCCTGCAGATGTCCAACCGACCACCTCCTCCGCCGCCACCACCACGACGTGATAAAGATCTTCACGTGGACACGAAATGCCGCTGCTGCGAGAGCTCCCAGTGTCCCAGTCCTCGCTCCAGTGACAGTGGAATGGCTGGAAGTTGCACCATCACCTCGCCGGATCCTCCTAATCCGGAATCCTATTTTCCTCTGACTGAAACCGGTCAGGATATGCTGGATAATGTGGAGCCGGAGCGCTTTGATGTGTGTGGAATGTTCAGGGAAAAATTCCTGACGCCCGAGGCCACCCAGGATGAGGAGGTAGAACCTCTTCCCCAGGAAGAGGAGCAGACACAGCTGCCGGACGAGCCGACTACTCCCACCAACCGCAAAGAGGATTCCCCCTGCATCAGTTCCGCTCAAGTGCTTGTCAATTCGCGGAGTATTTTCCTGCCCTCCAGTTCGAGCATGGACGAGACCAACCGAAATCCTCCACCCAACGATTTCCTCTTCAGTTCCACCTCCACGGATAGTTTGGGGCAGCAGGAAACATTCCGATCCGGAATGTACGCTCACTGGTGGAAGAAGGAGCGCCTGCCTCCGGAGGTGGTGCGCGGCATAGCCCACGCCTACAATAAAAGCTTGACCTCCAAGGACTCCAAAGATTCTGGCTCCGTGTGTTCCAGTTGCTACTGCTCGCTGGAACCCTGCGGCTATAGCGAGGGTGCACTATACTGCGCCGTGTGCCAGAACTGCGCCGATTACTACAGCGGAAGCACCACCAGCACGACCAACACCACAACGACGACTGCCTCCTCCAGCTGTCCGCTGTGCAGCGAGGACGAGGGCATGATTGCCTCCAGTCACGACTCGTCCTCGATGGACTGTCCCATTTGTGCGGGCCGCGTTGCTTCGACGGCCGAAGAAGGCAAGCAAACCGAAATGGAACGCCGGCCAGGTGGCCTGGAGACTCCCCAACCGGACACGGATCGAGGTGTCCAGGTGGCCTGGCCGGCGGGCGTTTGTTTCGTGCACGTGTTCCGTTTAATTGTTTTGTAAATTCGTTTTGCTCTCTCATGTTCCTCGCAACCAAAAATAAATAATAAAAGCAAAAAACAAACCATTTGGCCAAATGCAGCACGTCAAAAAGATACATTGCTTCCTTTTTCATCACATCCTTGACTAACCCAAAGGCGAAATCATTGTTTGCTTGACATTCAAGAAGATAAAACAATCTTTACACCAAATATTACTTAGCTAGAAGCGGGAAACACACCTTTTGGCATTTAATGAATAAATTGGAGAACTTTAAAAGAACACATTCAAAAGTTTAAAGATTAAAAGTGGAGATGTCATACATTTTAAGAATAGAAAAGGCTAAACGAATTACAAAACAGCAAAACACTGATTTAATTAATAGATAAACTAATGGAATATTCAAAATTTAAAATAAAGAATAGCAAAAAAAAAAACAAACGCATTCGATTCGATTTGCTTGCTGCGCTTTGCTCGCTGCAGGATATGCCTGAAGGACTCGTCTCCTGCCGCCTGCCACCTGCCACCTGCCGTTGTACGTTGTTCTTGTTACTCCTGCCAACTAAGAGATTCGACGATCATACAACTAACTTGAAACTGTTTCAATTTTCTGAAATGCATTGAAAACTTTACTATTTTCTTTCAAAAATCCTTTTTTTTTATTGATTTATTAATTATTTTGGTGTGATTTCTTGCAGATGTCGCCACCAACGAGCCACAGCATGTTGCTTCCACCGGGCGTCCGTCCACCAACGACGCCATCCAACATACCGGGCAGCGGCAACAGCGGGAGCAGCAGCCATCAGGGCTCTCCGGCCACCAACTCGATGTCACAACACAAACGGAGCCAATCGTTCAACCACCATCTCAGCTACAATCAGTACACGCCCACTCAGCCTCTACCACATCATCTGCATCCACCACAACCACCAAGTCTACCAAGTCATCTGGGGCCGGGCGTCCCCAGATTAAGTTCAGTCCAGACACCAAGCAGCAAGACAGCAGCTCCAGTCACGGGCCCATCCATGGACGCCAGTCCGGCGGCGCTTCAGGCAGCAGCAGCAGCGGCAGCGGCACTGGGGGGGCCAAACGCAAGGAAAGGAAGCACAAAAGGTGGGACTCGATAAAGGATTCCCAATCTTAAACATACTAGACCTCTTTAAATTCTAATTTTTAGCTAATTGGACCATCAGTTGTCTGCGTCCAACGCCGCCGTTGCGGCCCAGTTTGTTAAAGGCCACCAGCGCGTCGGGAAGCGGTGGCAGCGGTGGAGGCGGTGGCGGCAGCAGCAGCTCCGGCAATCCCCTGGTCAGCTACTGCAGCGGAAGGAAGAACCAGCCCACCTTCGAGGAGGACGCCCTAGTGTTGAGGGTCTTCGAGGGGTACTGCTACGCCTACCAGAACAGCGCCCGGAACACCATCCACTCGGGTAAGTGGCAGCGGCCATCCCAGCTTTTCTTCCTCTAGCCATAAGGATTTCCGTGTTTTCCTCAAAACTCAAGTTCCGATTATCATTTGCTGAAGAAACAAAACAAAAAAAAAACAGAACAAATAAGCTGAAAATTGTTAGCCAAATCGCTTTATTCACACACAAACACACACAGCTGTCCAATCCTCACACACAATCACACACATTTAGACCAAGTTAAATGTCCAAAAGCTGCTAAGCTAATCAAACCATTTTAAATCATTTTATTGGTTTGGTTTCTGTTTTATTTTCATGGTTTTATTCATTTTTAACAAAGCATTTAAAGTTGCACATAACCGAGACAAAAACAAAAAGAGAGAAAGATTTTTCCAAATTTTAACCGACATAATTGTATTAGGCTTAGTGCAAAAGTTAACTATAAGCTTACGAATTGTTAACCAATTACCAAATTATTTTTAAGAGAAAAGATTAATTTTTAGTTGTACAATTGGCAATTGATTTCGTTTTAAGATTCTGATCAACGCGCAAAAGGAAGTCGAAGTTTTGTAAAACCAATTGACGAATTGTATTATCGATTAAAACTGTTTTGTTTCTTAATTTAAATAAATATTAATTTTGTTATCCCCAAAAATGACTGATGTAAAAGTTTTAGTTTAATTTCCTCCCACTGCTGTTGATTCCCAGTAAACACTTTCATTATAAAAGCTTTATCCATAATATCATTAGGCTTAAGACATTGATTACATTTGTCATTTTACAGCTAAGGGTTTTTGGTTAATTATTTGGCTAACTCATTCCACTCATACTAACTGGTTTTGATTGTTTGGAAAAACGTCTCGTAGATGTTGTGTTGATGGATTCCTCGTTAGTGGTTTCCGGTATCCATATATTAGTTTTGCTTTCCCAAACTTGGTGTCGTACTCATCTGAATCCTTTATCCTTGGCTTGTTTCTCCCATCCAACCTTTGGTTTATACTTTTTTTATGTGTTTTTGGTCCACGTGTTGCCGTTGTTGATGTCGTTGGTATTTCGTTTTTCCGTTTCTTCAAAATCTCTTCATTTTTCTCTCTCTCTCTTTTTGCAACCACACCCGAATCCGATCTGACACGATCTATATAGCCTTGCAACCCTGGACTCCGTGTCTGCCCATCCGCGGTGGCAAGCTGAAAACGAGCAAAACCTTCTCAACCTCCAATCCCCAGCTGCCAATTATAGCTGGCAACTCATCCTACCTCACTCAGCAGCAGCAGCAGCAGCAGCACCTACAGCAGCAACATTTGCAGCAGCCACATCAATCCCGTCAACACTCTGCCGGCAGTTTGAACTCCTCTTTTATTTGGCGCGAGGCTAGTCCCAACAATTTCAATTTGTACTCCAGCTCGGTTTCATCCTCGTTGAACGCCACTCCTGCCCAGAGATACTCCCTGACAGGAGCCACCACCAAGGACTACCAGCGTGCTTTGTCCGAGGAAAGGGCCACCCGCAAGTCCCTGAATCGCCTGAAGAGTGGCTTCGGTTCTGGTTACGACAATGTCTGCACGTCTCCGTTGCTGACCCGAAAAAATAAACCTGCACCCAAGCTGATGGCCCAGCAAAGCTACCAGAGATCCTCGGGAAACACCACAACCATAGTCAAGCCGAATCCCTCGGGACATCCAGGACTTTACGATAGAAGATTAAATCGCTCCTTTGAAACCGCCTCCACTTCGAATCGCTATGCCGGCTATGGAGCTGGTTACCTGTTGAATTGCGGCGCAGCCCTGAGAACCAGTACGCTCCAGAGGAGCACACCCCAGTTGGCTGGAGGAGAGCGTTCGGATGACAGCGATGTGGAGCGGGAACTGCTACGAGGAAATGGAGCCGGAGGAGCCTTACCGGGAAATCTGGAATTGAATGCCGATGGAAGCAAGCGACAATCGGGCAGCTGGTGTTGCGGTAATTTTGTGATGAAACAATGGCGCAAAATCAACCATTTTTGAGTCTGGGGTGTCGCGGGTCACATCAGCTCATCAGTCATCCGCATCCGTATCCGTATCCGTAATCGTATCTGCATTTGCATCTGCATAACGCATACCGCATCGCCGCCAGCCGCTCCAGCTGCTCCAGCTTCAGATACAAAACACAAGTTAAAGATACAAAATGCAGATGCTTTGCTTTGAATGCGCTGCTCTGAGTGTGCAAATGTTTTGATTATTTTTATTATTAGTTAATTTCTATTGGCTGCGCAAAGCTTTCAATGCCACAAGCCTTAGATTCTAGATCATCGAACGAAAAGCTATATCTAAAAATTTAATAAGTGGACAGATAATTTGTATCCTGTTCGATGGTACAAACTATTTGCCAGTCTTACTTAGCCTTAAGCTGCGCCTTAATGTGACTCGGCATCGAAATTAGCAAAGCTGCCTTTTGTTAAACGAAAAACATTAAATAGAATTTGTAGGCAGCTTTGCAGTTTCTGTTGCCTTTAGACTACAACTTAGAACTTGTTTATTGCCTTTCCGAGCGTGCTTTTAGCCTTTACTGTTTTTATAAAAAATAATATTCTTTAATCTACTGTAATAATGTAATCCTTTGAAAAGACTTTGGCGAACAGAGACTAGTTCTTTAGATGCTATTTTCGTTGGTGTTTGGTGTTTTGATAGAACTGCAGCTGGTTCCTGATTCTAGTTTAGAATTTTATAGATTTAGTTCTGCAGTCAATCAAGAGGGCAGCCAAACGAATACAACACAAAAAAAATAAACAAAAGGGCTTTCAATCTCCGTCCACGGCTTTGAAATTCTATAGATGTACTTTTGCTGCTCATTTGCCATAGCTAGATCCTGTTTCTAATTGTGTTTCTAAGGACCTTTGTCTAGTGAGTTATGATGCCTGCCTAGCAAGCAATTGCAAGTCAACGATTTTGTGCAATCTGTAATCAAAGTGGAACGCTTTAAATGTTAGTCAGCAACTAAAATCAAAGTAACTTGTACTGTTGGATATATAAACAATATTATTTTGTAAGTGTTTTTGTGAAAACGTCTAACCAAATGAACTACTATATATATACAATATAATATACTATTAACCAGTTTATACGTTTGTACTATAATTGAATTTACGGCAGAAAAGGTTAACTGAATGAATTGCTAAATCTAAATCGAAAAAAGAACAATGAATAAAATCCTTTATATGATGAATTTATCCTTGTTTTCTGTGTGGTTTTTGTGTATTTTTGTTGTTGAATAACCTAGCTATATGTACGAAATACCCTAGAAAGTAGCTTATAGATTAAAGACCTGTAGATTTGCACTTGAAGATATATATATTTTTTAACAGCAGCAATATTTTAATAAGACCTTTTTAAGTTTCTTAGCTTAATCTATTTTTTTCACATAAACATTTTATCACCTAGCTCCATCTTTTCACGAATCTTTCACACATAACACTAACATATTCTCTGTTCGATTTTCTTTTTTTAACACTCAAACCAAATGAAATTACGAAACTAAAACAGGACTAGAAAACGAGGACATGACACCCACGCTGCGACAGCTCTGGACAGCCATCCGGCAGATGCAGCTGGACATGTCCCAGATCAAGCTCCAAATCAACGAGGAGCGGGCCCTGAGGGCGGAACTCCAGCAGCTCCTGATGCAGCACCTGGAGACAAGCAGTGTGAGCAGCGGTGCCAATACCCCCAAATGCTGACTATGCAAATGATCCTGGGGAGATACGAGTCAGGAGCGAGGAGCATGGATCTAGGAGCCAGGAACCAGAAAACCGGAGCCATTAGCCAGGAGCCAACGAAACCCGCCGCTGCTTTTAGCTTTAACCTTTTTAAGATACTTTTATTTTGCATCTTCCCGTGGGGTCACTGGGTCAATTACCAAAAACAAAAGCAAGCCACAAATTTATCTACAAATGGACTTTATAAAATCATATATGGATTGTATTTAACAAACTCAATATATATATATATATAGAATGTCAATGTATACCTGTGAGTGGACAATACGCCAATTAGGTGTGCGAAATCGCTAGAATTACGTGTCTATTATTTTAATCTGGTCTGTAACAATGTTTTTTTCTGATTTGAAGAACCATCTTTTGACTTTTAAAATGTAACCAGCCCATCTGATTATTTATAATAATTTAGATTAGCACAAAATGCTCTTTGCATTGGCTTAGATTTTATTTAGAATTAGTTTTAAATTTAGTTTACGATGTTGCCGCCAAGCCTGCAACTCTCAAATGCTGCTCTGTGTAAGTTATGAGATGATAGTTAGTCCCAGTTTTGATCTTAACTTTTGATGTTTGAGTTCGGTTAATAAAACTAGTTCAAAATTCATAGCAAAATAGAAATTGTGGAAGAAACGTGCCAATACTTTTTTAGTAATTTGCCAGAAAATATTGCTCAAAAAGTTGTATTTACGTATTATATCTAGAACGTGTAATGGAATAATATATTCAGAAAATGAAGTCCATTGGCTTTTATTCTTATTCAAGGGTAATTAAGATTGAAATCGGATTAGAGCAGAAAATCAAGAATGCTTAAAGATTCAACAAGTGTAAAACAATGCATAACCGCTATCGTTTGTCTGACAATTTTTGCTGAATAATTCGGAATGCCTGGGGATTTTTCTGCTCTGCTTCCTGCCACTACCAATGGAAGTATCGTATCGTATATAGAGGAAACCCATGTCGGACTGGCAAACATAATGAGATTGCAATCAGTCAGCGGCAACTGAAGCGGCAACGGCAACTGAAACGACAGCGGCAACGGCAACGGCGGCAGATGGCGACAAATGAGCAACAAACCACGTCAAGACCGAGACACAATGTTGGCAAAACAATTTCAGTGTGTCAGTAAGGATTTGAGAACAATGCAGGCTAGTTGTCTGGCTTGGTCTTGGTCTTGGCCTCGGAATGTGTCACTTCCACTTCCTCCTGCGGACGGCCGGGCTGGGGTTGCGGGAAAAAACTTTGGACTGGCATTTTGTGTTTTGTGGTTAGACGGATGCAAAGGCTTGCGGAAGTTTTCGCATGCAATCTTGGCTCAAATGCCACACCTCCTCACCCTTCTTGCCGACTCCCCCTTTCACTGCAATTACTTTACCCGGCTTGTTGTTAAAATTTATTGCAGCTGCTTAACTAAACGATTAGATATTGTGGCACCTCAGCCCTGGGCTGCAACTCGGCTCCGACTTTAATGACAATCATTAGCGCTCCGCTCTGACTTGGCTTGTCTTGGCTTGTCATATTTTCAAACTATTAGATTATTAATAATTAGCAATTACCAATGGCTGGCCTGGTAATTTATCAAGGCCTGTTTATGCAGAGAAAGAGGATGCAGCTCGAGGTGGTGGTCTTGTTGGGGTAAAATTCCCATAAAAGATAATTGGACTGTAGATTCGTACTATAATATTTATTTTAATATTTTTAACATATAATTATGCATTGTATTAAAAATATAATTCAAAACTCTATAGTACCTTCCCAAAACTATGATAAATGGAAATGGTTTCCCATTGTTAAGCTTCGTAAGTTGGTAAAAAATAAATAAAATATTAATCAGCATACTTTTAAATTTAAAGAAAGTAAACATGAATTTATTTATCACTTTTCCCAGCATGATGGAAACATCTTAAAATATTCTCTGGAAAATCTACTAATTAATTGTTTTTTTTAGCTCTTTAATATGGTAATATATATTCTAATTATTGTGTTTTTTATAGCTAAGAACACAAAATCCCACTTAAGGCAGTAAAACTGTACTTACGACCTCATTTTCTGGCCGTGTAGCCTGCCATTAGGCCATCAATCCTGCGGCTTGCCGTCCTCCAAAATAATAGAGTTGATTGAACCGCCGGGTAGGGAAACTCAAACTGGATCCAATCCAGAATTAACTATCTTGGTTAGTTGCTGCTGCAGCATCCTAAACTTTAAATAGACCAACAAACACTCGGATATACCTTGATGATCCACTTGGATGCCGTACAGTTAGAGTTAACCCATTTTCGACGCTGAAAAGCCATGAATTTCAGCCCAGTCATTGCCATCCGAGTTCCATCTGTGACTTTTGTGCGGCTTGTGGCAGCCCCTTGTGGCAGCTGTAGCAGCTCTTGCAACTGATTTGAAATTGAAATTATAACTACAAACCGCAATCAGTGCACTGAATATGCATGAAACATGGCCCGTGTGTTATGGCCTGTCTAATTTGGCTTAATCATGGTTATTAGTTGCTGGCACGTAGACAAACAGAAATCTCTTTCAATATTTGATATTGGATATCTACGCAAAAATATGGAATTAATTGTGGTTTATGTTTGTGAACTTTGTAAGGTTTTACTTTTCATTTTGCGGAGAAAGGTGCTGGGCTATCACCTTTTCTGTGGGGCATGCAAATTATTATTAATTACTCTTAATTGTGGTTGGCAGCTCTTCAATTAATTTCTGGCATTAGCCCTTAACGAGACCGAATGAATTACCAAAAGGGCGGAGTCAGCAAGTTACAGCTAAGCCATTTATCACGCTCACTTAACCTGGTTTACTGCATTACGGTTAATCTGGTAAGCCTCTAATTATTACCAATTAAATTAAGATCAGGTTGCGGGTTCTGTTACATTTTAATCCAAAGCGGCAATCAAAAGATGAAAATAAATGTTTGGATCCGATAAATTATAGGTTCCTCTTGGGTTAAGATTATTAACTTTGGTTTGCTTAACTATGGGTTTAGTTAAAAACACTTAAAGAAAAAATGGATGGTATTAGGGATAAGGAATTAATTTTGATGTTAAATTATAAGACCTCTGTAGATTTTCCCAACCCAAGTAAATCTTTAAATGTTGTTTCAAATGCCATAACTACTGGGACATCATAAATATAACTATTATCCAAAGTATCTTTTCAACCATCCACCATTACTTCTGATCGAATGCGATTATAAAAATAATCAAAAGATTCAACACAGCCTTCTTAAGCACTCTTGAAAATGCTCATGTCCCGAATCTGAAATCAACAAATGACATTAGTCTTGGCAGCCTAGAAACACTTTTTCCAGGTAAATCACATGACCCACATTGACGGCATCGACAGCTCATCATCTTGGTAATCGTGAGTAGTTGCAAAAAAAAAAAGAAAAAATGTATAAATAACAAATCGGGCAAAGACACAAGCGACCCATCATCGATACTCTCGTTTGCATTAGCTCGGTTTCTGATTCTGATTTTCCAACTCATACGCAGTGTTGGCTCAGAGCGATCGGTGCCAATGCAATGCGATGCTTCTAACCCAATTCACGGATCAACATGTGTTTGTTTTTCCACTTTTTTTTTGGAGCATCCAACTTTCCCAGAATAAAATAATGAAGAATATGGAAATTCTAAAGAAGGTTCTGTAAGTGTACTTTACATATTTAAACCAAATAGTAAGCCATGTAATACGATTTTAGTTGAAGTACTTTCCTCTTTAAATAATAATAGAAAAATGCTTTCATTTTGAAAGGCAACAAGGCTATTAAAAAAAGGTTTATCAAACAAAACCTTGGCATTTGTCAGAAACCATTTGGCGTTGGTTTTTGGCCGGAAGGCAAACCACCTAGGTGTTGCCAGTGGCTAAGCTCTAATGGTCCGCGTTCCATCTCCGGCTTCATCTCCGGCTCTGACTCCATTTACCACTTCCAATCCCAACTCCATTTCCATCTCCATCGGCATCGCAGGTGACCCTAATTACATTCAAAGCGAGCGTGCCAGCATCGGGACACTTTGGAGATGTCAGAGCTTGGGGTATTATTGACTGGTGCTGGAGTTATTAATGCCCAACGAAAGCCCGGTTGACACCAACTTTCCGCACTCCAAAAATTGACAAATTAACACTGTGTAGCAAAGACTAAAAAGAGTTGCAACCTGTAAAAGTTCCTTTATTGCATTTAAACTTTTAAGTTAATCATGTAATTGTGAGCATCTAAAATATGGTTTTTGGAATTAGATAATTAAAACTATAAATAATAGAAATCAACAAAGTTGAACAACCATTATTGGCTTTAAATTTGAAATTCCGATGAGCCACAAATTCGTTTCGGCAGCATAGTGCCCGCAATAAGTCTGCGCACATGCGTGAGTGTCGGCGGAGGCTTTCGAGCCGCTAGATGAGCGATCGCAATGCAATTTGCTTTTGAGTCTATTAGAGATCGCACGTCGCACGTCGAAAATTAAAAGCAAACAATGGAAAACTTGGCGGGACTCTTAGTGTTAGTCGTAGATCTGAACTGCTATATAATAACGGAATTTTCGCATTTGCGGGATGTAAAAGCAAATTCGAAAAGTGCAACGGCAAATTGCAATCCGCATGCTCGACGATCATCGCTTAGTGTGAAGCCCCCTCAATGCCATGGTCCCCCCTTCTGATATAAAGTCTTGCAACCATTCGAGGCACTTTCATTTTCACGCTCACCCAACTCACTCACTTCACAATGAAGCTTATTAATCATATAATTATGTCGGCTATAGTGGGGCCTTGATTAATGCAAGAGGTAGAATTAAGTTAGTAAAGCGATTGCATTGTCTGCTGTCTCCACGGCCATATCTACGGCTATATCATTTCTTTTTTTATGGATTCCCTGGTCGGCAGAGGGTCGGGTGGGGGCTCGGGTTCATGGCACTCTGGAAGATTGGCCCAGCGGGATATGGCTTGAAAATCCGATAGTGAAATGAACTGCCCCATAAAGTGGTGGGAAGTGCAGCTTGGTTCTCCCTTTTTGGGTGGAATTTAAAGTGGAAATTCTGGGGAAAAGCGCAGCTTGGGAAAAACCGAAATTAGTTTGGTAAAATAGAAGTTATAAATAGTTCTCAAGTAGGTGCAGATCGTTAAATAGAGAACTTTTTGTTAAAGGGAAAGGTAAGCCATTCGGAAATTACCTCTTTGAAAATAAATGGGAAATTGAAACCTTAAATATTCTCACATAATAAAGTAGCTAAAGTTAATTTTTTCTTTTGCTTAATTTGCCTATGAAGACATTTTGATATTTAAGTTATTTAAAATATTAAAAAAGATAATGAGAGGAAAATGTTTTAATTCGTTTTGAATGGATGCTATTAGACTGTTTTGAAACCTTTAAAAATTATACAAAATTATTTAATTAATCCAAATGGAAGATGCTCCTTCGATTTAAGTATTTAAATGAGCCACCTCTTGGGTAGTTATTATGTAAAGTTTTTCTATAAAGACATTAAAAAGGTAAAAGAGAAAATGCCGAGATTCTTTCATATTTTTGGAAAGGGAGCTTTAAAATTCAATTAGTCAAGTAGGGTTTTGCTTTTTGTTTCGTTTACTCAACACGTTTTGTCAAAATTGAAATCATCTATCTTGGATCTGACAGCTCGAGCAATGTTAATTGAGCAGCTTTCGGCGATTATCTTTCAATGGCTCTCACGGAGCACCCATTAGACTATATAGTTGACGGTATATAGAAAACCGGGGAAGGCAACAAAGCAGCCCAAATGAGTTTCATCAGGCAGCAGATTTAATGGCCCAAACCCATTTAAGGTGGCTTACTACACTTTCGCCCTGCGCCCAATTCCGTTTTAGTTTTCTTTACTTTTCGCAATTATTTTGTATTGCTTGGTCGCGGCAGCGGCGAAAGAGTTAGAAATTGCAAGCAAATAAAAATTAGTAAGACTCGGCGAAAAAAAAAAGAAAATAAATATATCAAGAAGGGCTGAAAGAGTATAAAACCGAAGCCGAAGTTGGCAGAAAGCAATTGTGTGGGAATCTGGAGCAGATTCAATGGGAAAATGGCAGGGTAAACCGGGAAGAGAGCACACCGCAAAATGGCACAGAAATCTCCCACAATTTGCACGACTCGAGGCCATGGACCCGTCCATAATCCAGCGTAAACAATAATAAGCCAAAACAAAGCTAACGGGTGTCGCATAAAAATCGGAATTAATTTTTAGTACCCAGCCAGAGGTAGAGCTAGAAAATTCCTCCTTATTCTCTACTCACTGTTTTTTAAGTCACTTTCAGCCATAAAGTCACTGTGACAAAAGAAAGTTGGTAGCTATCGGTTTTTCAAATAAAGAATCTAAGGTTTATGTTTTTTTAAAGTTGAAAGACAGCTTAAATGAGACCAAAATTATGTGACATGCCTATTCCAAAATAATATATTTAATAAGCAATTAAAATTCGATAAAGCCATAGAAATATTTCCCAAAATTTTCGTTTTCTTCCAGTGAAATATTTCCCTCAAACTCTATTCTTTTACCATTTTTATTTATTTTTGGCAACGGTAAATTGAATTGCACAGTTGATTAGCAGGGGGCGGTAGCCGGGGGAGGCAGCAGCGGCCAGGGGGGCGTGGCTAGTTAGTTTTCTTCTGGCCGTGTTCGCAGACGTTGTCACTCAGCCTGGCCCAAAACGCACATTGGCATTGGCCCATGCCCGGGCCAGCTAATTTCAAAGGTAAGCGCGTCAAGAACAGTTATGAGCTTCGAGCTGAAATGGAATGGCCGGGAATGGTCTTTGGTCCGCGATGGGTTGACCAGTGGGCTGGGAACTTGCCTTGGGATGTTGCGGCATGCGGCATGCCGCACACCAAAAACACGACCCAAGCTCGAGAAAGAGATTTTAAAATGCGCTTAAAAATGTGCGACCGCCAAAAGCCAGGCGTTGGTAACTGGTACTTACGATGATGGCCTGGCAAAGTTTCATTATTTATGTTACCCATTGTTGCAAAGAATAATATTAATCTATGATATACCCTATAAAGCACTATCTTTTATGACTAAAAACTGTAACTATGAGTATTACTACCAAATGGTCGAATTAAGATATGGAAAACCAATTTCACATTCACTTTTATAAATATGTAAATATTTTAGCCTAAGCCTAAGAATTAGCTAAGAAATAGAGCTAACTTTTTAAGCCTCTTCTTATTTATCCACAATTTTTTCTAATCTTACAATTATACGCCTCAGTAATAGGTATCTAAAGAAAACTATAAAAAATCACTTTAAGGAAGTTCGAAAGTTTTTGCCAAGTCTAATAATTACCTATTAAATAGAGAAAACTTTCTGGGGTACTCTACCGACTATTTGTTTTATTCTTATAGCTCTAAAATAATAGATATCCAAAGGAAACTATAAACAATATTAAGAAAAAAGTAGCTTTTCCTAGTTACGCGTAGAACGAAATGCGATTTGGGATTGGATCGAATTCGGAATGGGCTCAGTTACGCTTGTACAGTTGTTGCTGCTGTTGCAGGTTGCAGTTTGCTGTGGCAAATGCCCCGGCTGTACTTGGACTTGTACTATGGCAACCGTTGCGCTTCAACTCCAGCCATATATCAAACTGGAAGCGAATTCTGCACGCCGCGGCGTCAGATACAAATACTAAACTTGATAGAGACATAACTTGCATGCAGCGATGCAGGAAATCGGCAGAAAACCAGCAACTACATTGGCCAGAGCAGGTGCATATATCAAAATGCACTCATATTATATTTCTTAAAAGAAGTAGCATTATATGGAAAAATATCTACCTTTAAAATATACTTAAAACTCGTATTTAACTTGCCTGTTTGGTTAAAGAAAACCACAAAATATTTGTACGTTTATCCTTAATGTAAAAACGAAACTGAAGAAATTTTTTTCAGTTGAAGCCAAACACAAGCCTGCAGTTTGTGGTTTTAGCCTTCGAGTTTCTGAGTTTCGATCTGGGCTCGGTACTTCCACTTGATATTCTACATTGGTTCTCCTTTTTAAGTGCGTGAGGGGAATTGTCGAGAAGTGAAAAAGAAAATTAACCAAACAGCAGGTTTTTATTTACGCCAAATTATCTACCAAGCTCTTGCAGGCGGACAGAACTGCTGTAGTTACACTTTATGTAGTCACTGCATAATGGTTATAGTCATGCCATTACATTGTGACTTTGTTATGTCAGTTGATTTATTCTCATACCCTTGATGGGGGTATTGTCTTTATTTCTAAACCAGTGATCGAGGATCGAAAAACTGGATAAACTAGGATCTTTTTTTAAAATGTAAAATGGTAACTTTTGATAGACCTTTTAGCCCATAGTTTAGCTATTTTTAATCGGATTCAGAAAAGAAATACCATTTATGAATCAGCGTTTCCTTCTCCGTCAAAATGCATCAAAAGATTAAAAAAGTCGAACAAAACATTTTTTATCGCTTTTTAGAAAATTTAATGATGGTACCCCTTATAGAATTTGACAAAAATGGGTCAGATTTTAGTTAGTCAGGTTTTAATGTAGAATTATAGTACTCGAAGAGGTAAAATCTGGAAAGTTTACCTGTTCACGATCTGCAAAATATTAAAAAAGTTGTACGAAAAATGGCCAGAAATTAAGACTAAAATTCAGTTGCAAAACTTGGTCAAATCGCGGAGTTATTCAAATTTGTACCCTTTGTGCCCTTTTTCCCCTTAATGCTTAATTGAAAACACCAAGTTTATTTTTCAACCAATGTCTATTGATAAATCTTAAAATAGTATACAGTGAATATTCTTACAATGAAAGTGTTAAATAACTAAATCTATGTATACACTTATAATTAACTAACTAATAATAAAATTTGATATACCAAGGACTACGTCAGGAGCTTTACTGCTTCATGGTACCATCGCATATCGTCTCATCCTTTATTATTCTGGATCATCCTGAACATCATTTTCAACCCGCTGAAAGCATCAAAACCTAAGGAAGGAAGACAGAAGACCCATAATCTTAAAACCCCCTCAGCATCGCTCACAAGCACCATTTCCACGAGGATCTGCATCTCGACTCCATGGCAGGACATAATTCGAGCTGCAATTCCAACACGAATAATACTAGTAATTTACTGTATGCCTGGTAAGTTAATAATGCCAGACAGAATAAATATCTATCCCACCGAAAACTACTCATTCTTGCCAAAATTATATTTAACCTCTTTATCCCATAATTTTCCTATTTTTAAGCTGGCAAATAATTCCCGCAGTTGACACCAATCTCTTTTTCCTCTCCGCTGACCTCTAAAAACCACACATAATTCATAATAATAATCATTAAAAAGTGCGACTGCCATTAGCCCAGAAATCTGAGTTCGAAAACAAAATAGAAGCCGAAAACAGAACGTCCACTGATGATGGTTAAAAACAGTGAGCTGCTTGGTTGTTCCATTTTGATACCCTTTTCAGAGGGTATTATTAATCGATTAAACTTCCCATTAAGATAAACCTAACTAAGGCTAACTTTAAACCTAAGAATCGCCAAAGTTTTTAGTCTCTTTATTTTTAAAAGCTTGATAAATTTAAATTTATAAGGTAAAGAGTTCATAGGCTTCGGTGTCCCACAAACTTTTATTTCTTTTGTTTGGAGGTTCTGCCAGATCACGATTGCCCAAAAGATAACCCAGATGTTGTGGAGGGAAACCATTTGGTTGCAATTTTCCAAAAGAACCCTCCTCGCCCAGATGCATCCCAGATATCTGGCAGATCTGACACGAATCCAAATCTCGACTTGAGATCACAAATAATTAGATGTAAACGGGGAGGGTGGAGACCCCAGACGGTCGGTAATTACCCCTAGAAAATATGCTTTCCAGCTGCGTCTGATCTGTGGCTGATGAACGTTAATTATCCCGGCCAGAAGAGAAAAACAATCTCGATGTGCACATATATACTACTTGGTTTTGGCAAGAAATTGTAACTTTCTCGGGTGATTTTAGTTTTACTTTCGTCTTCGTCAGCTGCTCGCATTCTAATCCATCAGCCAAAAGCAACGGCGGCTCATTAAACTTTTCGGCATTCTTCGGGCTTCTTGGCCAAGATCGTTGGCCTCATTACGGCCTGGGCATGGGGGCTGGGGCTCCCTGATGAAAAATGCAACGCGTTCTGCTCTCCTAAGCAATCTCTTGGCCGTCATCTGGATGGGGAGCTGGATGGGTGCGTTTTGTAAAAGGGAAACGGAAGCCAAATCTCCAAGATTTATGTGTGCCACATGCTAATCAACGTCAAAACGGCGACTAGCCTCACGGTGGGTGAAATTTGAAATTCGAGCTGCCCCTGGTGGTTTTTCCATGGTGCAGTGGCCCATTGAAATGGGTGAAGGTGAAGGCGAAGGCTTGGACTTGGACTTGGTCTTGGTCTTGGTCTTGAATTCTTGGGCCTCCAAAAGGCACAGGAAGAAATTCCTAGCAATTCTTAAGATTATTGAGTATAATTCCATGAATTTGCGATAGAAATAATTTCAACGTCAAATCTATGAACACTATTAAGAGAGATAATCTTAAAGAGGTAATCTATAAACTTCACTAAGGTGCTCCGATCATAATAAAACCATAATTGCCACCAATAATGACTGGAGATTGTCTTAGATTTTTAAAACATTTTTTAGAGTGTGTCTAGCTTACAGATGAGAAAGTTTATTTATTTATTATGTTTTGTTTTTTGTTATTTTTTGTTTTCTTCTATTTTTTGCAGGCGCGATCTTAACGCTCACTTGGTTTTTGTGTTCTAATAATACCAGCTTTCCAGCAAACGGACAAACAAAAGCCCAGACAAACCTTTTGTATCTGATGATGATGAAAATCCAACCTAATGGCTTTTCTATGCAAAATTCAAAGAGACCCAAGTCCAGGCACTTCAATCAGAAAGTTTTTCAGAACGCCTTTCGCTGCCGTTTCACCGCCGGCACGTCCCAACCAAATGGAGTTTTGTTTTGGGCCTTGGACTTGGACTTGGAGTTGGACTTGAAGTTGGTTTTGGTCTTAGTCTTGGTCTTGGAAGTCACCATGTTGGGCAACAAGACGAACCCCCAACTGCAATCGGTTGTAAGTTTTATGTCTTTTGTCGGTTTCTTCTGTTTTATCTGCCGGCTTCCGTTCAGGGTTCAGAAGAGGTTCTCCGCCAGGTGGAGAACCATAAACGTGAGGAGTGGAGTTGACAACACAGTGCTTGTGCCACTTTCATGCGAATCGCCGTCTGGCCCAACAACGTCTTAACATAATTTCGTAATTTTATTTTACGACTAAAAACTACCAACAAAAAAACAGAATTGGAGGAAGCCAGGCATTTATGTTCTTGATGAAATCATAAAGAACCTATATCTGAAAATGATCGTCTGTCGGCCAAAAGTTAGCAATAATGACAATAATGACATTTAAAAATGAAATTTTGGCAAGCATTTGCGAACGGAAGTCAGAATTGTCGGTGAAGTTCATTATGTACTTCTATATTTGGAAGTCGACTTTCTTTTCCATTGAAACTATAAGCTTGGGAATTTTACAAAGAACGGAAGTTTTACCAATTTTAAACGATAGATAAAAACCCTTAATTACCTCTTTGGGAATATGTATTTCTTTGCATTAATTGAATTTACCTTTTTCACTTTCTATCTCCCAAAAGAAAACTGATAATTTATAAGTATCTAAAAGATATATAAATAGTATATTTTCTGGGTATAAATAAAATTTTAAATAATTTACAGAAAACTTACTACTAGAGATCTAAATCTAATCTCCCTCTATGAGAAGTTGCTCTGTCCGCTCGACCTCCCTCATAATTTCCATTTTTTGTCAGTTTTTTTTTTTTTGGAGGATTGGAGGAAGCTCCGACCTGAGCCGGAAAAGAGGAGTTCACAATTATGTAAATTCTTATTTGAGGATGCTGATCTCGCTGGTACCGTTGCAATTGCAATTGGAGGCGGAGGCGTGGCTATGCGCAGTCATCTTCAACTAAACGAAGGTAGCTATTTTTTTCGCTGTTTTATAACATTCAGCAAGACAAGTGGGCATAGCTAGGAGATTGGGTAGCCGGAGGAGCAGAAGGAGCAGGAGGTGGTGGAGTCGCAGGATGGGGCACCTACAAGGTGCATTGATACTGCTGGTGCTGCAGTGCACGCGGCAGCGTCTTGTGAGGCAGGTGGGCGGCCAGCGAGGGGGCGGCACAGCGGGGGGGCGAGCGGATCCGCTGGCGCTGCAGCAAAACGATGCAAATGCTGATGATTATCACAGATAGCGAAACGGTTACCAGAATGCTGCTAAGATGGGAGCCAATATAACGCAGGACAGCTGCACGGAGAGAAAAATATAGCAAATAGTGTTAAATCTTTAGAAAAACCAAGAATAAATGTGGGAGGATATTCCAAGAAGAGTAGGAGTTCAGTCTAAAAGCTTAAAAAGTAATATTTAAATTGGATTTTTTCCAAGTGCCTAGATTATAGGCAATAAAGAAATCACGATTGTGGCTGATGGGTAACTTACCTTCATCCTCGTTGTCGCCAGCAAGGGGTGGCGAGCCCGCCTCCAGCGGCATCCATGAACTGTGAGCCTGGTCCACAACCAGTTTGGCGTACTTGGTGCCCACCACTGGCTCCAGGTGGTTGCCCTCCTCCGCTGGCTCCTCTTCAGCTGCCGCCACATTGTGCTGCTGCTGCGCCTCATTCAGATTTAGAGATCGGCCCTGGCCCCGGAGTGTGGCAGTTTGTTCGGTGGTGGGTGGTTGGGTTTCTTGCACCACCGCTGCTTCTTCCATGGACTCGTCTTCCGGCGCGGAGTCCGGCTCCCGGAGCACCAGTTCAGTCTTGTTGACATAGCGCATCTGGCGGAGTTCCCTGCCCAGTCTCTGGTCCTCATCGGGCTCGAAGGGATCGTTGGGTTCATAGGCAGCGGCCACTCCGTTCTTTCCAGGTACAGTGAAGCTTGCTCTAACGGTCTGCATGCCCGACTGGTAGCTGCAGACTACAACGAAACTGTAAGGAAATAAAAGAATTTTTGGGGTTTTTAATTAAATAAAAAGAGTTACTTAGAAGTTTAATTTACCGTCGCGTGCTGTGTGTAAAAATCCCCAAGTTCTCCTGAACCGTAATGAAAGTCTCCACTGTATTTGTTTCTGGTTTTACCAAACTGCCGCATTCTTTATGATCGATTCTCATTGTGTACTTATCGGCAGAGTCACTGGGATCACCTTTGACCCCGCAGTTACCACCATCGACAACAATGCGACCTCCAAAGTATGGCCCCGTTTCCACCTCAATTTCCGAGGCATGTGGCAGGCATTGGGTGGCATGGGCGGAGACTAGAGAGAGCAGATGAAAAATGTAACCTTCTTGTATTTACAAACAAAACAAATATATTCAAGGCATTGAGAAATGTAAAGCAGATTTATGGACATGGTCTGACCAAAGTTTTCTTCCAAAATAAAGTCACGACGACCTGAATACAAAAAACATTTCGACCTGATTTCCAAATTCAGTTACAAATCGATACACTTTCTTTTTTTAAGTAGGTATTAGGTTTTCCTAAACGATCAAGATAAACTAATTGTTTAGCATAAACTTTGACGAAAATACACCTCATTATAAACAGATATTGACATAATAATCTAATTTACTTACAGCCTTTGGTGGGAATGATAATGCTCTGGCCTGGCAGGTGTCCGGATCCACTTTCGATTTCATTTTCTTCATGGAACTCGGACCGGCCGTTGGAGCTTCGGGTACCGCTTGCCTGGAGGCGTCTCTGGGCCGCTGGGCGGATGTGGAAACTGTATCTGGTGGCCATCCGCAGGTTATCTACGGCAGCGGCAAAGTGTTGAATCTGTGGACTACATTCAAGCGGAAAAAGTAATGTAACTTTAATGAGAAAAAGCTGGAGAATGAAGTCTCCTTTTTTGGCAAAACCACTTACCTTAAGGGATCGTGAAACTCCTGATTCTCCTCCTCGTTCTGGCTTTCCTCCTGGGGCACCGTGGCGGCGGTTCCGTTCACCAATTTGACGCGACACCGCTGGGGACCGTAGTTCTGCATTTCGCAGTAGAAGATCTGAAAAGCCCGGGGCGGTTCCACATCGACGCTCATATTTGTCACATTCACCTGGCCCGAGGTGGAGCTGGATCCCGATTTGGAGTGGGAATCGGTGTTGGCAGAGCTCGAATCTGTGTCATGGGCCGCCGGCACGAATTCAACTTCCCAGGTCAGATTCACCGATTTGTAATTTGGTTCACCGGCAACGCCGCGTATCTCTATCGAAGGTTACCAAGGCATGACATGAGCATAGGCACAAACGGGAGAACGAGAAAAGGGGTAAAGGGGAAACGGGGTTATAGCCAAGATTCGTGGCAGTGTCGGAGGCAGTTGCACTTGGGGCATGCGGCTTGCATGCAAATCAGCTACCATAGTTACTACTGGAGTAAGTTCGGTCTTCGGTGGTAAAGAACTCGTTTCCCGCCAAAGTCAGACACGCTTTGGATTGGTTCTTTTTCATTTGGTCGGATTGTCTATATTTTTTTTTTTTTGTGGCTAACACTAAGTGGTTGGTTGTTCCCACTGCCAGATCTGAAGATCTCAAGTCAAGTCCAAAGAAGTGTGCTGGCAGTTGCAGTTGCACTTTTTTCTCTCCACTCATTTAATGCTGCCCGTGATGGAGAATCTGACTCAAAGTGTGACGTGAATTAGCCAAGGGGAGTTGGCAGTTAGGGCGGAATAAAAACTAGACTGACTGTGATGCTGGACAGGTAATGGGTTAGGGGCAACTTCAAGAACTTCTGGTTAAAGCCGTAGCGAGACTTGTCTTTGATTTAAAATACTTAAAACCAAGATTGCGATGAAGCGGCAAAATGTGGCATGAAACTAAAGCCTGCTGGTTCTTACAAAACCTTGTTTGCTTTGGGCTTTGGTCTGGATATTAGACGTCATACAAGCAGGTACAAATCACACTTTTCTTCTAAATAATAAAAAAAAGAAATCTAACTTTTAAGAGTTGCGGTTAGAAGTTGCAAATCTGGTTTTGCACAAATTAACGCATCGTTAAAAATATAATTGTTATAATATATAAACATTAAAAGAAACTTAATTCCCTACTAAAAAGAAACCAATAAAAAACTCGAAGTTTCCCACTACTCTCTGGTTAAAAATTCCATCAGCTACAAGTGAATTCGTAAGTGAATTCAAGCCCTGTTCAATTTCCCATTAATCTCGGCTTCGAAACCTCACCAATTTACAATTTTGCGAACCCACTTAGCCTCGATTTCCAGACAATTTCCCAAGCTGGCCAGATTTGGTGACTTCTGGCAAGCCAGAACCTTGCATAATCTGCAATTAGAAATGCCATTTGCCGCAGTCTGCCCCACTCGGTTGAAGATTTGTTGTTTCCGAGTATGCTGCCATTGCTGGTTGATGTTGGAGCTTCGTGCTGGCTGCTTTTCCCATGTTGAAATCATTGACACCGATTTTGTGCAGGCAGCATTTTTAGGCGAATTTCACACACATAGAACATGAAAAAGTGAAAATTCTGCCATGGCACAAATTCTGACATCGGGGCTACAGAGATGCCATTATGGAACTGACATTAGTGGAACCAAAACAAAAAAAGAACTGATTAAAAAATGCTTCGGCGGATGACAAGTCTGCCATCTTTTGGACTTCAGCTCAGTTTCAGAATCAGCCAGTGCATCGCTTTGATTAATGGACAGCTGCAATCTTGGGAAGTCTGTCGATGACTTGGCATTAAATTTTGGGATAGCTTGGCATATTTTGTGAGGCGTCATGGCCGGTTATGTAAGGCAGGAAGGAAATGAAGAAGATATCACACTAGGCATGGGGTTTATTTTCTATTTCTTATTTCCAATTGCATCATACAAAACAAAAGGAATATAACTAAATCCATATTTTAATGATAGACACCATAATATATATTTTATTTACTAAACCATTAATTTTCTTAACAATTTTCCATACTCTCTAATTCAAATCAATGACCAGTTCCGGCCGCTTAGTTTTATAATCAAAGATTGCGGGACAAATTGCATTTAATCTGTCCAGATCAATCTTGATCTGTCACCGGCGGTGATGTAATTGCCGAGCTTTGACTAATTCGATTAGAAAGCGTGTGTTTTGTGTCTGAGAATTACCAGCATTTTGCCACGGCCTAATGACACTTTTGCTCTTCATCTAAAATCTCTGGGCAATTTCCGTTCCGCGGTTCTAGGGGCGTGACAGAGACCCCTTTTAGCGGCCAAAAGGAAATGTCGGCACATTTCCCTCGTGCCCACATGATTGGCATTGAATAAGCAGCAGCGCAAAAAACAAGTTCGTTGTCTAAGTCTTTCGTTGCCACAGCGTGAACAATTTCGCTACCAAGGGCAGACAAAGGGAAAATGGCCCAAAGGAACATAACTAGGTTCAGGGAAAAAAGTGCCCCGATCGTGACCAAATGCAATTAGCCAGGCTCCAAATGCAACTGCAACGCTGAGAGAGGTTAACTTGCACAGAAAATAAAAGTTTGAAATTAAATTGAAATAAGAATTGGAAACAAAACATGAATTTCATTTATATTTAAAACAGATTTCTATATTCTTATTTCTGATTAGAATTCAAGGTAATTCCTAGCTTTCCCACTTAGTTTTTTGACTATGGCTGTGTAGTATAGCTTTTCTTTCTGTGCATTTTAACTAGCTGGCACTTCCATGAGGCCCTGCAACTGCCTGCATGTATTCTCCACTTTGTAGGACTCACCATATTTGCTACCAGCCTTGGCATGGTTGTCAGCAGATGTTGCCGATGTCGATGATGCTACATTGTTGTTGCTGCTGTTCTTGGGGAGCCGAATCGCCTGCAATGCTGCCGGCAGCATCAGCAACACGAACAGGCACAGCAGCATCAGGCTGCAGCTGCAATTGGATGCCATCGATTTCGTTGACATTATTTTCGGTTGATTTATTTAAGTTTTGCTATTTGTTCTCATCAAATGTATGTCAATAGCAGACGAAAAGTGCAAGTTGTTAGCTTATACAGCTAAAGTTATCTATTCAATTGATTTAAATTTATTTTAAACTTCTTTTAAAACTTGTTTGTAAGTTCTATAAGTTTTGGAACAGTTCGTGCTTTTATTGATCACAAATAATCAGCTTATTTTTTGACTGACTTGATTTCACAATTGTCCACAAATAAATCCCATTTGTCACAGCACAAAATCGGTTAACAGCCGATATAATATTTCGCACAGATATTCCATATATTTTCCGGACAGAATCGCTCGCTCATAGGGTTCTTGATAATAAATTCAATTTTTACGTATCCATATTGTTTGTAAAAAACTGATATATTTAAATCGTGGTATAAATATATTTGTTTAAAGACTTTTAAGTTTATTTTTGCCGACTTTGTTTTGACGACAAAGTTTTATTATGATCTTACAAGTGCAGCGAAGCACCCGCGCGGCTCGAGTAGAGATACTTTTCTGAGACACACATCTGCGAGATACTTTTCATGAAGCTTGCCGTAGGAGAAACAATTCCACATTTTTTTCAGTGTTCAAGCTATGTTGTGGTTGCAACCCAGCAAAGTCTATGTGCCAGAACGAGAAACCCCATATTTCCGTCCTTCACAAAGCTTAATGGAAGGTTGGCCATCAAACCAAGTTCGAAATCGCAAGCAACCAGGTTTTGGCGTCCGAACATCTGGCCAAGTCGGATCAGCTGTTCAACTTCGGCCCCAACCAATGCCAAGGCCGATTTAAAGAAAAGCTTTCGCCAGAGCTTTTCTCTCGTGGAATCTCTCTCGCCGGATTGAGGGGGGAAGCATGTGGAAAAGCCTTTGGGTCTTATCAGTGGCGTTATCAGTTGACAAACAACTATATGTTTTGGGTCCCTGCTGCTGTTTTATTGCTTTTCAAAGGCCAAATTAAAAATCCATATCGGTAGCCAAGCCTTTTTCATAATTAAGGCGGCCATTAAACTTTTGGCCAAGTTCCATAAATTTTGCATTGTCGATTCGAAAACCGTTAGCCGCGAGATCTGGCTGGAGCGTCTATAGATTTATAGATATATCACTTTCCCTTTTCTCCGACCGCTTATTGCCTATTGTCTTCTGTTTTTTCATTGTCTTCTTTTAGCCCGTTGTTTATGTTTTTTCTCTTGTGCTTTTGCTCTGCCCAGCTGGCTTTGATTAATGCTTAATCAGCAATATTATTGTTATTAGATTTCTATAGCGGCAAGCATTTTTATAAATAATTTGCTCATCGCTTTTGGAGCGTCCGGCAAAATCAATTATAAACCCGAACAAAAAGTTTCTCTGCGACAAAAGTTGATAGGAAAAAAGCAAACTAAAGCAAAGTACGCAATGAGTGGCATAATGAGTATCTATAATTAATTGTTTGCACCCATTGCATAATGTATACTTTTTTTTTACTTTTTGATTATGAACTGGGACTGAATATGAAATATAAAGCCCATATTTGATGCAATTATTTTTGTACCTTTATCCCATGAAGGTTGCTTGATAACAATTTATAAATCATCATGATAAAACATATTTAGTTAACATTTAATGCCAGTCACTCAAGTGCAACTTTATGAATATAAAAATATGATAAAATTTATGATATTCGTTTTCTAAATATTAAATATAAATATTAATTACTGGTTTTTGAATGTTTCCTTTAAATCTAGAACAATGAGATCTTAAAAATATATGAACTTAATAGATATAGTTTTGTATACTAATATGCTTTATAAATGTAGCTACAAAATATATTTTTATAAAAACTTAAATTTATTAACTAAAAAAACTTTTCTTATCATTTATATATTTTATTGCATACAAAATTTGAATTTCCGAATATAAAAGCAAAACCAATCAATAAATATTGAACCTAAGGGTTTTCGAATCATTAAGATATGAATTATTAGTACAAATTAGTACAAAACAATAATAAAAACAATACCAGATATATTTTAAATCTTGTGCAACAAATTGTTACAACAAACCAAGTTGAAAAAATTAATTAAAATGTCTGTTTAGGGGCTTTCATTAAACCCAATATATTTATATGCAATAAACTAAAATACAATATGATTAGAACAAAGTTTTGGGCAACTATAAAAGCACCAAACTGCAATGCCAAATATTCAGTTTAAAACTTTCAGTTAAAACTAAAAAGTTAAACAAAAATATTAATTTTGTATCCTTAAAATGAAGTCGTTTGCTTTATTTTATTCACTTTTCCTAGTGATTGGACTGGCCATGGCATTCAAGGATTGTGAGTATTTAAAGCAGCAAAATATTTAAGGATCTAATATTGGAATTTTTTCTTAAAACAACAGACCGCTGTACAATGGTTAATTTACCCAATGGCATTATATTTGGACTCCCGAGAGTTGGCACCGCCTACTCCTACAATCCCTTGAAACACGAATGTATTTCCTATGGATATGACTTTGTTTTCGGACGGGTTATATTTAACACCCAAGAGGAGTGTGAGAGGATTTGCAAGGATAAAAGTACAGAAGATTCAGAACTTCTGGATTCTTCTTCTGATGATTATCCCTAAACAAGGCGTTTAAGTTTAATAAATTTATGGTTTTACTGGGAAATGTATGTCCTTTGTTTGAAAATAAACCGATAATTTATCACCAGCAACAACCTAGCAATTAGCATCTTCATTAAAGGCACATTACTTCCAGGCACCAGAACACCGGCCTGCCCTTTGAGCTTTGCGCTTAAGTTAACCATTTTATATCGCCTAATTCCATCGCTTCCGCTTCAAAAAATAACGCTATTAACCTAGTGACACGCATGGTAATATCCGGTTATATATTGTACAAAAGCTCCTGTTTCCCTGGCCACTCATTAATATGTTAATTAGACATAATAATATATGTGATGTGACATAGAGCTGAAGCCAGACCTTGACTATTTTTAGGACATCAAGGGTAGAGTTTAGTGTCATAATGAACTGCCGCCCTGTGTGTGAATGGACGTAAAGTACTATCCAACGTATTCCGAAAGTACTCTGATCTGACATCAATAATGGAGCAGAGACGGCTGCCTTCATAAACCATTAGAATGCCACGGATCCATCAAGAGTCCCTTGGTGTTCGTGCAACACATTCCCCTAATTCCGCTAATTAAAAATTTAATGAGCCTTTCCAAACTAAAAATACCGTCGGCACGAAACAATTGGAACACCTGTTGGCCCCCGAAAACTCTTGGACGTATTTCCCAACGGGGCCAAAAGGGTTGCCAAGGCTTTCATTCACCTTTGATGAACCCAAAAAAAAAACGGGGGAAATAAAAGGGATTCGAGGGAAAACATATTGAAATGTGTTTCCCATCAAATCAGTTTCTCCGTTTGAGAAAATCTGAGAAAACCAGCTGCTGGCTGGAAATAAAACCCAAGGAATTCCAAAGAGATTTTGCCAGCGATTGTACTCCTTGCCCCACCTTTAATTTTTTTAGTGGGCGCCCGAAAGTAGGCAACGAAAGTCGTTCCTGTGCGGCGCATAATTGAGTGGCGGCCATCATTGCCGTCGCCGCAGTAAACTGATTTGCATACCGCCGCCAAGTCCATGTCCGCGTCCACATTCGCACTCTGTCTTCGACTTGGGCCTGGTGGTGGTGGTGGTCCCCTGTTCATGTCATTAGCAGTCTTCCAGCGGCCAGCGGAGGGGGTGTGTATAAATTTACATGCCAACGCGTGACACACGCGGCGTATGCGCAACGTCACGAGTGCTGTCCGTTTAGCCATTTTCCTTAACAAATTTGTTACTTATTTACCTATTGCCGGAAATCCATTATTTCCTATCGGGTTAGCCGTAATTCTATTCGTATTTTTTTGCCCCAAAGGAAGTGGCTTATTTCCTGCCCAAACAGTTTCCTCTATTTTACTTTGATTGGTCTCAGTAAAGAGAACTGTGTTTGAACTTTTAACAGGATTTAAAACAAAGTTTAAGGAGTCGTATTAGACTTAACTATATAAGATTTAATTAAAACCATTTTAAATTCTTTACGAAACTCAGAAATGGTGATTGGCCCTTTCAGTTTTTTTTTTTCGTTTTTTCATCACCGCTGGAGTTGTCCTTTTTTAATCTTATTGGGCCAGCACTGCTGTCGCCAGACTTGATCCTGCCTTTGACTTCATGTCCTGCCGGTTTTTTGTCCCACTGCCTGTACCCTGTAGGGCTGCGTTTGTTTGATTTCTCCCCGCGTTTCGCCTGCTGCCAGGATTACATGTCTAGGGCACATCAAACAAGCTTACTTACCAATGACCTCGTTAATGACGCACACACTTACACCCAGCCACGCACACTCAGACATCGCAACACACACACAAAGACACACTCGCACTTTCGCACACACACACACCAAACTGAAAAGGACAATTTTGTGTGCGTTTGCTTTGCTGTTGAGTTTACTTTGTAATTTTCGCTTATCAGATTTATTTTTATTTTCATTTTTTTTTGATTTTTTGTCAACTGCAATACAAAACAGAAAAAGTCATGGAAGTTAGTTAATGCTCTTTAATAATATATTTCCCATATTTTTAATTTATTTTGTTGAGTTTGTATTAACCTCCTGATATTATTTTAAAGCATCTGGAAACTGGAAAACTTGCGGAGAAAACTGTATCCAATTGGCACATTCTTAAAAGCCAACTTTTACAGTAAGAAGATCCCGGATTTTGTAGGTTAGTCACAATGACACTTTCTTAAAAACCTACTTTTTTTTTTAAAACCTACAAAATAAGAGATCCCGATTTGTTTTGTTAAAGTCCTTCCCTTTAAAAACCATGACTGACAGGGTAGTAGAAGGCATTAGAAAATTAGGACCCAATGCTGACGCAGTCAGGACCCGAGTCTGGATCTGGACATAGTTAAAGTAATTGCCTAGCCACTGTCGCAATCGCAATAAAAATCGCCTGATTGCCGCTGGCTTCCCCTTATTTTTGTATTTGTTTTTTTTTTTTTGCACACACCCACATCGGCCCTTTAATGAACACCAACCGGCTAATAACTCTGACAATATGTTTACCCATCCGCTCGAATAGTAATTACCATTGACATCATTGCATTGCCCTTATTTTTTGCCGCTTTGGGGAAGTAAAACAATATGGTGATATTTTGAATGTATTGTATGTACGTGGCATTTTGATATTGTATTTATCTCTTCATCATATAACCATTAACACATGCTCTATGTAATTACAGTACACTAATTTAAGGTAACTATTAATTAATTGGTCGAGCGCTGGCATCGTTTTCGTTTTCTTTTCATCTAACTTTTAGTTTTAATTTCAGGAATTTTTATTTCATCCAGTTTTGGGTGTTTTTTCTTCTATGCTTTAATCAAAGTGGCCAGAAAGTATGCTTTTCAGCGTGTATATTAAATTTAAATAATACTTTGTGTGTTTTTTTTTATCGTGTGGGGGTCATTGTGGTTTTTTTGGGAACTACATATACATAATGGGGAGTATTTTGTAAAAACAAAAAATAGTTACAAAACTTTTTGTGGAATCAGCGCAAATGAAATTTACATATCAAAGGAATTTTCTTTTTTTTGACTTTGTTATTCACTTGGCTGGTGCTGAATATATTTGTTTGAGTATTTTGGATCTTCTTGCACTTTAAAATTAACATTAAAAACTTAGTTTGCATTAATCCATTTCGTTTCCCTGGGGAACCTGAATAAATTACAAGTTTAGAATAACAATTGCCTTAAAATAAACCGCAATTATATATTTATTTCATTTAATTTTTCAGCACCAGTCTAATGGATTTAATATAATATATTTTTTCTTCAAATTGTAAGGAATTTCTTTATATTTTTGTTGAAGCCTTTGTTTGGCCAACTGACCTCAATTTTTTTAATTTTTTTTGTGTTTTTAAGGTGTAAATTGGAATTTGGTTCCTATTGACTAAAACATTGACTAATATTAATTTCTTCTACAGAAGCCAGCTGGCTCGCCCCCGCATCCCCCCTCTAGAGTATCCTAGCTGTGCGCTTTGCGCAATCGAAGGAGCAAAGGATAGTGCAGGTCCTCGTCGTAGAGAGCGGAGTCGGCCTTCAGCTGAAGGTGACGCTGCCAGATGGTCTCGTTGTACCGCGTGGCCAGATCCACCTGGAATCCTCGCGCCACACACTCGTCCTTGAACACGCTCATGGTGCGACCCCGCCGGGGGGCCATTATCAGGGCGGAGCCCTCGGGAGCCAGGTAATACCAGATGGTGTCCACCAAAGCAGATCGAGCCTCGTCGAAGAACAGGCAATCGGCGCACAGGATGAAATCGAACTTGCCCTGCTCCGCTGGCGACCGGGCGGCTTTCTCCTGCCACTTCAGAACCGAGCACTTGGTGTAACAGCTCAGCTCATTGAGGCAAACTGTCTTCCGGACATTCTCCACGGATATCTCGTTGCCATCCGTGAGATGGACTGCGTAGGGAGTGGCGTACTTGGCCAGCATCAGACCAGCCAGCGAGGTGAATCCTCCGCCCAGTTCCAGTATCCATTTTCCACGATATGAGGATAATTCGGACAAGACGAGGGCTGTCAGGGCCTCTTCGGAGGGCCATACACAAATGTTGCCCGTATTGTTGAAGCCCATCAGGTCACTGGCGGTCAGCTGGCGTTCCATGTGATGGATATTGACGGAGTACTCCTGAAACTCGTTGTCCAGGAGCATGCGGTACTTGTACCAGTTCTCGGTCTTGCCCAGACACTTGAGGCTCATGTGGTCCTCGAAGCTGTCCTGGCGCAGGAGATCAAAGCTTTTGAAGCGGCGCACCGAGGCAGTTTGCTCCTCGCTGAACTCATCGCTGGACGAGGACACCGTTTCCTCGGAGTCCTTGCGCAAGACCTTGGCCAGGATCTTCCAGCGCTTCTGGGCGGCATTCTGTTGCAGGTTGGGCGTAGCCGGAGGCGTTGGCGGCATACATGAAGCATTTAATTTCTGTCCCGGACCATTGTCCAGACCCATTCGCTCCACCTCCAGCTCGGTGGCCTGCTCCCGGTCCAGGTTATTCCGTTGCACGTTGTCCAGTGTCATCATGTGATGCTCCTGGAACGCATTCAGCGTATTGTCGATATCGTATTGTAATAGCAGCGATATGGTTGTATACGGTGCCACGCCCTCTTCCGCCTCAGTTCCTAAACCTGTTTCCTGTCCTGCTCCAACTCCGGATCCGTTTAGTTTACTTTCTGTCGATGCTTTTTGTACTAGGGTTGCTGACATCTTACTTCAGGTTGTGTTTGTTTCGCTTTCAGTTTTCCATTTTCCGTCCTGAAAAAAAGGGAAAAAAAAGGACAGATATTAGTTAAAAGTTCTCCAAAGTTTCCCGGCACGTCTTGCCGCCACACTGACGTGGCGTCCTCTTTGAGGCCCATTATTTTCCAATTATGAATTTTTAATAGCATTAAAAATTCTAATTATCCGACCATAAAAATAAAACAAATTATACCGAGCAGAAAAATCTAAGAAAAAACTTTTGTAGACAAGAAGTCTATGCATATATGTATGTTTGTGAATATTTGTAGCTTGTACATTTATTAAACGAAACAAAATTTTGGAGAAATATAAGGTAGACGACTGAGGGATACCCTAGAAAGTATATTCCTTTTTGTATAAGAAACAACAGAGTAATCTTTTTAGGGAGTTTTTTATAATACCAAATTCTTAAAAATATATATTTTTTAATATATTCCTTAGACTTCCACAATCTTCTCCACTCCTTAAACTAAACAATCGAAATATATCTAGCTCTTGGCACAGACATTATCGAGTATATTTACGTATCTGCCACCTTGGCCTTTATTGTTTTGATTGTTGCACATTTTCAGTGTGTGTATATTTTGAATTTTGTTGCTGTACGTATAAATTCATCAAATTTAAGAAATTTTACAGCTCATAAAAAATGTTAATTGTGCTGACGTTGAGGCAGAAACACGCACAGAATTATATCCACAGAAAAATCGGAGAGAAAAGCTAAACACATACTAATGAGAGGTTTTCCAGTAAAAATTGCCAGCACATATTTCCTCAATTCCTGTCTATTGTTGATAACAGAGGGCGTTCAGTTTTGATTAAAGGTTATTGTTTCTCCCACACACATTCACTCTCGCTCTAGTGGGTGGATTTGGCCAATGATCAGTGACACCTGTTCTGGATTTTCTGGACCTCCGACATTACGCTCGAGTGCATAATCACGGCCTGAGTAATTGAAATTCATTGGAATTTATGTGTTTGTCTCTGGGATTTGAATGGGCGGTAAGGCGGGTAATGCGGGGGTGTTGAGCCACAGAATTAGCATAAAGAATGTATGGCATTCATATCGGCACTTAGCCATGGATAAACACGTAGAGTTTGTGTACTTGTGGATGGCATTATAATTCCCCTCGATAAATAGCTTTGGTCGGGCTTAAATCATCAGTCACATAATCGATTATTGGCAGTGCCAAAAACCACAGAAATAATAAGCACTATTGCCACCGCAAATATGTCCATAATTGCATGATTCAAAATGTTGACAGCCGACAACTTCATCAGAGCCATAATTGGTCATTAATTTTTCAAATTTAATCACATTTGCAAGTGTTTTAAACTGATTTATTCGATTTGGATTGAAATCTAATTTGAAATCTGATTGTTTATTTAAAGAATTTGATTTATAATTAATTTCTGAATCGAATTCGTGTCTCTCCATCAATTTCTTATCAAACATTAACAACTTCTGAGAAGTTCTCCAGCTTCTCCAGCGAACTACTTTTAACGACTCGCCCCAGAGCCAGAGCCCAATAAAACTTTTTCGAGCTTAAAGAATGTTGATTTGCATTCGCCCAAAGGCAGGAAGAACATGAATATTGAGCAGCATTCGCTTGCCAGCAAAAAACGTGTCCCTTTAAGCCCTCGGCTTTGCCTCCAGCCAAAAGTTTGAAGCGAAAACTTCGAGCCCAACTTTAAAGTCTGACAATAAAAATCCGACATTGTTTGCATAATGCCCTGGAAAATCCAGACATCACTCGGTCACCGATTAGCTTTACCTCGACTACAAGCTCCGGACTTCAGTTACAAGTATAGAATGGGGCGTGGCCAGTCGGCCAGTCGGCGGTTTCCTCAATGATTTTAAATTTAAAGTTTTTTACGCCGACAAATGTATCCAATCCAATTGAATTCAATCACTTGGGAAAGTTTCTTTGCTCTGCGGAATGGCAGCGAAGGCCAGAACAAAGGTAAAGGGAGAAAGGCAGCGAATGATTTTCCTTCCCAGGAAATCGGGGAAAGATTGGTGGGTGGAAAAACGCGGGAAAAGAACTAAAGAAAAAAAGCCTGAAAAGTGAGTGGTAAGCAAAATGAGTGACGGGCTGCGTGTTGGCCACGCAATGCTTCCCCAAAAAGTTGCCTTCTTTGCCAGTTGCCAACGATGCAGGATCACGCAGGACTTTATATGGGACATATATCCTTACAACCCTGTGTGATGAATACCCGTCGACGTCGCAGCACAACGTCCCCCCCTTAGCTCATTGCTCGCATTAGCTCTTATAATTTATTATTTATTGCAATCTACTGTCACAGAAATTTGCTCAGCTTTTCTTTTTATGTTCTCGTGTGTGTGCGCGAGCTCTTTTTTATGATTATTATTTTGGCTCTGACCTTGGGGGCCAGAAGTGTCAACAGACACATGACTTCTGGGCCCACAACCAGACGCACACACACGATAAAGACTGCCTACTGTGAAGAAAAGAGTTATTCCCATCGCCCTCGAGATAATACAGTCAAATTTAATTATAAACGACGGAGACAGAAGGGTGGCTTTTATCCATCAAAAAATAAAACATACGGAGGCATGATTAGACATGTGATTTTTATTATCAATAAAATGAAATAAAATTGTTTCCACTTTTTCTCTGCCCTAAGTATTTATCATATTTTAATTCTATTTATTCGGAAATTTCTGAGAAACCACACTGCGTATGCGTAATCGCAAAAAACTTTAAAATGCTTCCTGGTTCATGATCTTCTATCTGTGTTCTTAAACTTTTATTAGAACACATAATCCCCATCGATTTATGAGCAACTAACTGTCTGAACTACCGCTGGATATGTACAAGTACAGGAACATATATATATGAAAGTTTATATGCTGATATACCTTTGATTTGTTTACTGTTTACAGTCGTAAGTTGATTTTGGTTTAACTTTTTTTCTCGTCTTTTCTCGTATTTTTGACTGCAAGCCAATGACGACGCATCTGGCCAGCCGAATGCTGAGATTTAATTTACGTTCGCATCTGTTTTTATTGTGCATTTCTTATGCCATTCAATGCCCGGACGAGTATTCGTATTCGTATTCGTATTCAGATTCACAGTCAGAGGCAGAGCCATTGAGAATCCTCGGGCGAGTTCAAGTAAGTGCAAAAATGTAAATAAAAATCCAATTTTCTTCCGCCTCGCCAGCCGAGGGTGTCCGAAATAAAATATTAATTAAATTATTTGCATAGCGCTCGGGTACGGCCTCTGGTCGTGGGATTCCTTCCCCTACCCCTACCCCCATCCGCTTCGTTTCCACCTCCGGCTGTCCAGAAACATTTCCGGCTTGGCCGGAAGTGGCCGGGGAAAGTGTCGCCTCCCATTTTTATTGCCTGTCACTCACTTAACCATCCCCTATACATTTATGCACAGAGAAAAATGAACAAAAATATTAATATTGTAAATTTTATTAATATGTAATGACAAAGAATACAAAATGGTTCCTTCGATATATGGATTTAAAAGATACTTTAAGCAAGGCTGATTAATCGATAATTCATCTCTATGCTCTTTCCCGTGTTCCTTTATGATAATTTTAAGCGTTTTGGTTAACTTAATACACATTTTTTTTCAATTAAGAAACATTATTAAACATTTAAAAAAGAAATAATTTAAAAAGTATAGAAATTAAACCTAATGAAACCTAATAATATGCAAAAAGAAAGGTCACAAATAGATGGCTTAGTCGATTAAGTATATCTCTTTTAGAAGCAAAGGATTAAAAAGATCACATCCAATCCTGGAATGGAGCTTAGAAAAGAAAGGAGCTAAGTATTTTCTTCCACTGTTTTCCATTTTTTCCGGGCTTGGCTAACACAATATTTGATTCTGGGAGGCGTTTGGCTAGAAACGGGAGAAAAAAATCCGGCAGGAGGGAGACCAATGGGAATTGAGGTGAGCGAACCGAACCGACAGCTCGTGTGACATTCAGAAAAAGTTCAAGGGGAACTCCCCGATCTGCAGCACTCTGCTGCACAAATAATGTGATTACGTTGAACAATAATGACGAGCTAACCACAGGGAATGAGTTGCCAGAATGTTTCCTGAATGCCAATGCCAGAGTGGAAACATTTTTGGGGGGGAGCTTCCACTTTTAGTGGTTTATTGATTTGATTTGGAAAGTTTAGGAAGTCAGGTTGTTTAGGCCAGGTGAATGCTTTAAGTCATCTAGAAACTTTGCAGAAATTAAATTGATGAAGTAACATTTTAAAGAGTCAAGACTTGAATGTAACATTCTTTTTAGATATTTGCACATATTTTATGATATTCCACTGGCTGCCTTCGGAATATTTTATCCTTCTTGGTTTTTTGGCATTTGGCGAGTTATTCGGAAATTGTGATAACAATTTAAGCCACGTAGCGTTGGGAAATTTACATATTATGCCAGAACCGTATGCTAACTCCCACCCTTCAGCGCCACCCACCATTTCCTTATATGACGACACAATTTTCTGGTCTGCAAAAAGCGCAAATATGTAAAACATTTTGTAGGAATAACTGTAAGTCGCCAAGTCTCCAACTGGGGCGGGGCTGCAGAATGTCAGCGAGGTGAAAAGTGGGAAGGGGAAGGACCCTTCGAAGGTTCGACTCGTTCCTCGACAGCAAACAAAAAAAAGAAACGCAGTCAGGGAGCTGGAAAGAATTATATTATCTACTCAAGAAATTGACCTCACTGGGGGGTCTGCTGCGGGGTCATTTCTGAGGTCCTTTCGCTTGTTTTTTTTTCTTGGATAGACGAAATATTTTGCCAGCATCATTGCTGGGCTCTTAATCATCAAAAACAAAACGGCAAACGTTTTTGGCAGACGCCATAATTTAAAAATAACAGGCCAACACCATGGCCCGAAAAAGGACAACCTTGATAAGGACCAAGGACACAGCACATCGTTAGCAGCTGACATTAACATAACAAATCCTAAAACCAAAGCGAAATGGGCCAGCAAAGGGAAACAAGGCTTCCTGCTAATCCACTTTCGGGTGCCCTATTCGGGGTTGCCCTAAAAAGGACATCTGACAGGCAATTAGGATCCACTATTTAATAACCAAATCCGACAAATCATATTTTGGAAAACCCAAAAAACTGGAAAATCAAATTTGCTCCCCAAACATCGTGTTTTCTCATCTGTTTGAATGAAACAAACAAAAATAAATAGACGCATCAATAAATAAACAGGCAAATAGTTTGCGCCATAAACATGCACACAGCCAACATGGCCAACACACAAATTTACCAAAACTAACACAACTATACAGATATATATATATATATATAGGACATGAGTGTATGTTTGATGTTGATTGTGCGATGTACATATAGATATGTGGCAGACTGTCATAGAGACAAGTCTCGCTTCGAATGGCAACTCAGGCAAATTTCCGAAGCTTCTACTCATCAAGCGGGGAATTCGAGACCGGAAATGGCTGGCTTTTGGAGTCCTTTTTCAGGCTAGGAGAATAAAAGATACATTAAATATTAATATAAATAAGATCTTTTAAATAACAAGATATAACAATGCTTATATTACACAAAAACAAATGAAAATGTTAACTTTAAAAAAACAACAACAAATAAAATAACATTAAAAAATTAACTGAAAACACATTTTATTAAACAAATATATCGAAGAAAGATATCAAAGATTAAATAAAAAGATTGCTTAGTTAAAATTATACCCAAAAATCTCTCCCAATATTAACTGTAACTTAAAATTTAGCCAAAATCTAGCCATCTTAGCCACTCTATTTATGATGAAGGAACACCAAGAGCATGCTATATGGTAACATGGTACATGGCAGCTCTATAAATAGTCAACAGGGGAATGGGTTGGATTGGGTTTGTGGGAGAAGAGAAGAAGGACGATAAAGCAGGTGGACGGTTGCCAGGTAAGTTGCCTCAGGTGCATTACACGCCGGGCTGGAAGGCAAAAATGTGACGTGTGTCAATTCTGTCCTGGCTGGCACTGGGATTCTGGCCAGAGTTCCACATTTATGTGGACAATTCTAGGGGATGCGAGTGTTGTCCTAGAAATGTTGCTTTTACCTTAATGGGTTGCCGGTAAATATAGTAATTCGTTGGAACTACAAAGATAAAGAAAAGAATTCTTTAATTTTCTGCTTTTTAACTGATTACTTTAGTTCCTACTGAGAAAGTTACTTAAAAAAGCTTAAGAAAAAGTCGAATTTTTCTTCATATTTTCTTTTCTTCTTTTAAAAGGTATCAATCATTCGATTAACTACTTGAAGGTCTGGTTTTAAGCACTCCTTTGTCGAAATCGAGTAGGGAAAGGATGCCAATGTCGATGGCGGAGCTTCCACTGCGTGCCACATAAGTGGTCCTTTGCCGAATCGAGATCACGGGGACTCCAAAGGGGAAGGTGTTCATGGACGTGTGTATGTATATTTTAGCGAGGGGGAGTGGGTCTGTCTAAATGCTTTCATCACTCAGCTGGAAAGGCACGCACGCTTCGCTGCCTGCACGCACAGACTCAACCGGTTGAGGAGACTCCCAGGACTGAAGCAGGATCCGAAACAGAAGGACAAAATAAACATGTATCCACATGCGAAGGGTCACAGACGGACAGATGGATACCCCGATTGACCACTGGAGTGGCATAAACTGTTACTTTAACTGAAAATATGTTTGCCGAGCAAATCAACCTTCTCAATTGCCAAGTGATTGACTACCAGAGGCTTATCTTAATTTAAAGCGACAGCTAACTTGGCCTTTTTTGGGTACAAATATGTTTGTTTCGGATTTGGGCTTGTTTCACACTCTAATGCTGACATTACATTGTGGCGATGATAACATATTTATTAGGCAATTGTTTTATTTATAGAAAATAATTTCAGCTGTCGGTGATAATTTAAAGATAATCGAGTGCTAGCCACATGATAATTCCACTTGATATGTTTGTGTATTTTGGTGGTAAATTAAAGATGTTAAAGCTCAATAATAACTATCTCTGGGTAGAAAAAAATTGACATATGACACTTGAAAAATAATTAAAAAGAGAGCTTATGCGGAAGCCTTTTATATTTTTTAATAAATGACAGCGTCAATGACATCTACTAATATTTTTATTCGATTTCCCGGCAATCACAATCATCTATAATATTTCAAACATTCATCCATCTATTCCCCAATTGCATATTCTAACAGAAAAGATATATTGGCCATATATCTATAAATCTCTTGATGCCAGATATTTACTTATATTTCATATAAAAAAATACATCGAGTAGAGGTAAAGCTGGCTCTGTCATAAATCAAATCAGAGAAACAGAACTCTTTGCCCGTTGAGGTTTGTTGCCGAACCCTTTCAACGAACAATTGCCCATTGTTGCTGGGAAATTGAATTTATATTTTTCTGGTTTTGTAGAACAATGTTTTGTTTTGCGCCCCTGCATGCGGACTGCATGAAGATAAATAAAATGAAATATATGAAAAGCCCACTCTAGCATGCAGATAGATTTCTCTAATGAACTCTGACACTTGAATGTTCCCACAGCTCCCCTGTGACCAGCTGCACCCCTTAGTGCCCCTTAGAGGCCACTGAATCCACTAAATCCATTGAATCCGGTGAATCCAGTGAGCCCGTTCGCGTGTCCATGTCAAAAGTCAAGAGGCGAAGGCAGCAGGAAAACGGCACAAAAACAATGCATTGCCATTGCTCTAAGCTGCAATGAATGAAAAATCAGCTTGACGCATGCCATTTTCGTTTTTTTGCAGCACTGGCTGATGGACTGATGGATTGACTAACTGACGGACGGACGGACAGACTGGAGGACTAACTGGCAGGGATCCAAAGTAGAGTAACAATGGGCCTTAACCCGAACCGATTTTCAGTTTTTAAACAATAAAGCCCGGGAACGTGCCATCTCGAGTTCTAGAGGCTACCTCGATACGTTCTTATCACACTCTCTCTCAAGAGACTCGGATATTTATTTAGCTTATAGCCTTAGATTATAGCCAGATATGTTGATGGCTCTCTCTGGGGAGGTGCAGCTATCCAAGGAGCCGAAGCTGTGCCATGGGGAATGCTTGGATAAATATTAAAATTTTTGTTTATGTCATTATAATTATGGTATTTTCAAGTTATTGCAGTCAAGTGGAGGTTATCTTTCATGGTTTAGGGGTTTTTTGAACGAGAAATTAAGGAATTGTGCATTGAAAAAGGACAATTGGTTCCGAAACTCAGAGAAAACGTCTTAAAGGCTTCTTATTATAAAACAAACTGAAATATTTTCATAAAATAGATTAACCTCTACTTGGAATTATCTATTAAAAAAGCAAAAATAATAAACAAAAATTTCATTTAAAGCCAACTTTATAAATAATCCGAAAGGGGAAAGCCAACCCTAACCCAGTTTTTCAAAACTCTGCGATCCTATCGCAAAATCAAGGACAACTGCAGCTAAAACCGTGAATTAGTTAGTTGATTATCACATGTCCTGGCACTGTTTCCAAACAGCCAGCTTTTCCACTCGCAACTACTGTTGCTTATCGCAGTCCTTAATGGGTCACTGCATTTAAGCGAAAATTTTCGAGCTGACGCGGCGCGGCGTATGCGTAATGCTCATAGATTACGTATACGCCGCGTTGGACTTTTAGCGACCATAGATCCCAGATGCGCCGCCCTCATGCAGTCTCTTATTATGCAAACTTGGCAATAAAAATTCAATTAAGCTACAAGGACGAAATGTCGGGTTTAGGATGGGAGGGAGTGGAAAATGGTAGCCGACTTTGCCGATAAATCACAAAATTTTGTTATGGGGCAGCAACAATAACAAATTGTGACATGCTGTGCCGCTTGCGACTTTGATGCACGTTTTAATTATAATTTTGACGCCAACTATTTAAACACAGTTACAAAAACACGCACACACACACACACAACGATAAGTGAACAACAACAAGGAGAAGCACTAATTGTTTGCCTCGAGTAAAGATGAGTGGGAGGTGAGTGGGTGGTTAGGGGGAGGTTAGGGGGTTGGCTGGGTGGTTGAGCAAATGCAAAGCACCACCACATGTGGCTGGGTGAGAGGCATATTGTGAAGGACTCAGGACCAGCAGGACAATGGTTAACTCACAGACGCACAAACACGAAACATGGTCAGCAGCACAAGTCACGAAAACACGAAGCCGCACGTCAAGAAAATAAACAGAAAGAAATTCTTACGGAATTCCAGGGAAAACCTGATCCAATCAGAGTCAAGCAACGAAAGACATTATGCATTTGCATATAAACTGTATAAAAAAAACACAGTTGCAATAAAAGCATTTGGCTTTGGAGCAGCATGAAATGATTAAATAACCGATTAAACCCCGTTGAGTACAAAAGGTTAAACAATAAAAAAACACAGTTGGCATGATATCAGCTTTCACAATTTCACGCTTTTGTGATTCATCAAGAGATTGTGGTTGCGAGTCTTGCTATCAGAAAATCATTAATTTGTAAAGGGCATTGGTTAAACTGTATCGATTTACTATTTTGTTTGTATTTAAAAAAGATATAGAAATATCTTAAACCTACTTTTCCTCGAGTGTATTAGGCAGGCGAAACTTTTCGACATGTGACCGAGTGCCATGTGGCACCCCGATCGGCGGGGGTGTGTGTTAGATTTATAGTCCCAAAGCCATGGGCTGAGCAGGAGCTGTGCCGGCAAGCTGTACTCAATTAATACTCATCAGCGTGACATTAGTGCCATTTGCAGATGGAAATCGGTAGGCGGAAAGTGCAGGAAAAGCTGAGATACAAGGACAAGGCAGTTGAACACGTGCAGCGGCCAATTGTTTGAACCCCAACCCCAAACCATAAGATTCCACTTTAGCTCTCAATCAAGGCTTATTTGCCAGAGGTCTTCGTCAGCTCATCAATAAGTCGGGGCCATAAATCTCTTTCAAGTGCCCGACTCATCATCGTTGTCACACTTTTTTATGCCCTGGATCGGCTCTGAACTTTAAACAAAATAAATAGAAAATGATGTCGCATCTTTGTTCGGTTTTATGGCAGAGCAAACTTTAATGCGTCATTTGAATTTAATTAGGTCGTAAAACCGAGAAACTACGGGCGTGCAATAAAAGGACATTAAACGGTGGCCAAACTTAAGCTTCAGGCGAAGTAAATAAACAAACAGTTGCAGAAAGGAGCTGCTAAAAGGATGTGGCTAACCGCAAAGGGATCAAAAAATCAGAAAAAAAAATCCGAAAGAGGGAGACTTGACCAAATGGAAAATGCCTGAAAATCGCTGGGCGTAAATGAAATGTAATTGAAAACGATTGACAAATAGAATTGGGGATTGCCAGACCGAATGGGAATGGCAATAGACATTGGCCTAAGCTCAATTGAACTCTGAACCCGTGCGAATTATTTGCGATTTGCCAAATTCTCTTGTCGTAAAGGCAGAAAGAATGATAAACTTTCGCTGAAATGCAGTTTTGCGAAAAGAATTTCTGGAGTGAAACCCGAATTGAATAGTTAATGAAAACTTTTTGCTAGCCAGAAATGGGCAAATTAAATCTTTACCTGAAAGTTGTTCAATCTCCAATTGTCCCAAAAGTGTCTGTCTAACATTTTTGGCCAGCTTGTAAACTTTAACGCAACTAACTTTTGGATGCAGCCTTTTGGCAAGCATTAACCTTACCAGCCAGTCGAGAGTTTGAAAGTCTGGGTTGACCTTTTCGAGGACTTACCAACTGACTGACCAACTACCAACAGTCTGCCGCATAGCCATCATTTCCGGCAGTTGCAAAAAAAAAAGAAAAAATTATACAGAAAACTAATATTTATTTTTGTCTACAAACTGAATCGAAAATGGTGACCTTCCATACAGCTTAGTCGAAAGGCATCGAGAGTTAGATAAGTAATATTATGTTTGGTCTGATATTGATATCAGGTTGGCCTTTCTGCGTTTAAGATAAGTACCGACTTATCATTGGAAATATTCAAAAATCAAATTCCACACCGTTGGTTTGTTTAGTTTGTGGCTTTCTGGGAACGATAGCCTTTAAAAAAAAAAAAACAAATCATAAAACCGAATTTCTTGATGAACTGCGAAAATACTTCCTTACAGCGGGCAGTACGCGGTTTTACAAAATGTATACAAGAAACGAATTTCAAAAACCATTTACCAGTCAAAAACGTTGCTGGCGGGGCACATAAATCTCATCCAGAGGATTGCGAAGCCAACTCCAAAGTGTTTAAAATCTTTTCAATGCCCGATCCGATATGTATTCTTTATTTGGCCAAATGATAAATGTATTTAATATATTAAACATTTAGCGCGCATTTAATCATTCTAGTGCAACATTTTCTAGATTTTCCTTTGAAGATTCTCCGGTTTTTCAAACAATTTTTCAAATCACGCACAAAACACACGCCAGAAGCCCGAAACGAGTCGAGAAATAGTGATTTTTCCGCCCGGCCAACGTTGCGTATGAGCGACGACGAACTGAAATCTGAAAGAGCAAGCTCGATGGCTGCCGCCGAACATGTTGCGACGCCATGACGAATCGCATCGAACACGTTGTCGGCTGTAGGTGAGTGGGTGTATGGGGGTGGACACCCTTTTTTGGCTTATCACTGGAAATTAAGACAATGGCCCCGGCCAGAAGACGTTGTCGGACCTTAACAGCCATCGAAATCGAAATAAAGACAACACAACAAGCATCAAACGCCGGGTTGTTGTTCGCTGCCAGTTGCGATGGGTTAATGCGGTTAAAGCGGTTTGAGGTTGGAGGCTATTACTGGCGGCTGGGAAAACTATTTGAGCCGCAATCGCGGTGGCTCTCAGATTTTTGTTTACAATTCTTTGAATGGCTAAAAGGCCAAGGCAATAGTTTTCTGTTTAAATACTTTTCCACATCACAGAGATGACAAAATTATATAATATTAAAAGTTCTATCAAAAGTACTAATATTTTTTTAATATTTTACCATTTTAAATTCGTTATTTATAGCTTTTTTGTTTATATTTGAAGCCGGAAAATGTCATCCAAACTTTCTTGTTAAGTCCTTTTAAGCCAACAATTTATTAAGATAATGGCGTGTACGTTTTTGCAATGAATGACAAAGTTTTCGGAAGCCGTCTCCAGTTACGGATTCTGGCCTGGTCGTTAGCTTTTTGGCAGTTGGCTAAAATAATTACTCTGGTTAAAGGGAAAAGGCAGTGGGCGTGTCAAAGAGCGTAGGCGCTTCGATGTGTTGATGTTTCTATAAGCTTTTTCTTTCAGCTGTTTTTGTGCAGGAATTCCTAGGCTGTCGTTACTTTCCTTTTGTTTTGTTGCCTTTAAATGATTTTCCATTTGCACATTTCGCGCCTCGAAATGTTTGTCTTGTTGTTGGTTTTGTTTTCGCTCTTGCCTCTGCCGCTTGCCGCTGGCTAGAAAATCGCGTTCATTCATAAAAAAGAAGGTGAACACGCTTGTGGGCGTTGCGATGAGCGTGGAAAACGGAAAACAATAAAACGCCAGGCGAGCTACGCCGGCAGAGTCGAAGCACACCAGACAACCAGGCGAGCAGAGCAAATTTTCGAGGGGGCGGTGGGTGATGGGTGGTGGGCGCAAGGCAATGAGCTGAGGGGGTCGAAAACGAAGAAGAAGCGTACCAAGTTTTTTTGAATTGCTTGTTCGCAATTTTTGCTCTTGTTGTTGTTGCTGCTTTTACTTTTTGCTTTATTTATATTAATACACTACTCATTCGTATCAATGAGTGTGTTTGTGCTTTGGGGCCTCTGTCTGTCTGTGTGCGAGCGCCTTATTTTTATTTATTTTCTTTTTATTCAACGCGTCTTCAAAATAAAACGCAAAACGAACCAAAAAAATTAATACCACATATTTGTTACTTTTTACTACAAACACAAACGAGGAAACAAAAGGAATGTACAAACAACGGAATTGATATAAAGAAAAAGCTTAGAGCTTCACTGGAAAACCGTTATCTGCACTGCAGGAAAAATGTTCTTGCCAATTCATAGCTGAGATAATGATAATGATTTCTGGAAAATATATTAAAAATTTTATTTAAATAACGTTTGTTTAATGATTATTTGGGGAAAGTACAAATTTATAATCAGCTAATTAAAAACAATGTATTATAGTTTTCCCCAGTGCCCATATAGTCCCGTAAAAAAGAAAGACCTTCCAAGTTCTTTTATTTTCGCATTTGTTTTGTTTTTTCTTAGCTCCTCCTGGCAGCTAAAAAAAGGAAAAAGAGAAATCAAGAAAAATGTCAACCAAAAAAAGGAATAAACTGTTAGTCGATAAGGTCGTTCAAATCAAAACACACACAGCATCCGGTTAAAATGGCAGAAATTCCTTCTGTCAGGTTCTTTAATAAAAAAAAAAGAAAGGAATATAAACAAGGATAAATCTCGTGTTAGAACCGAAGCTTTTATACTCTTTCAGATTCTTTAAACAAGCTAAAAGCCTATATTTTTACTTAATTTTATTTAATTCTTAAACGATATTTAATGAGTTTCCCTTAAATGTTAATAAAACACTTTGAATGATATATTTTATCATAATTTTTCAATTTTTTAGATGAAGTTCTTATCAGAAAAAATGGTTTTTTAAATCTGATTCTTAAAAAGAAACTAGAACCAACTTTTAGCTAAAATCCCCATCGGTTTGGTTTAACTCCAAACCTCTGAAAAATATTACAATACCCCAAGAAGGGTAGAAGGATAGGAATAAGGCTTAAAGGATATGAATATAAAAAAATGTCTTAGAGCCAGGATAAGCTCTAATTTCTGATACGACTCGGGGCTGATTTAAAGAGGTAAGCCCTCTTCATATGTCCCAAAATAATAATGCCGCCAAAGCTATAATTTATTCCTGTCATTAGCGGCAAAGCGGGGAAAAATTCAAATTTCCCTGGAAGTGCCACAAACCGAATTGAATTATTATTGATAAGGGTCGGATTAGTCTCATTAGAATACAAATTGCGAGGCAGCAATGCGAATGGCTTGCTCCTCAGAGCCCTTCGGTTACATAAAATGTCAACCATCTTGGCCGTTTTTGTGAAATGCCAACAAAATGTGAGTCTATTTTTAGAAATGCCAAAGAAACCCGCAATTACAATTATCTTGGTATTTGCTACGAAAATAATTCATGGCTCATTTGCAGCTGCACCTGAAGGCTTATTAAAATAGTGCCAGTGGACCCCAGAAGAACCCAAATAAATGAAGCATCTCATGTATATGGTGGGGACTTATGGGTTGTCGCCACAAACAGAAGTACAGAAATGAAATAATGATACCGCACCGCAAGGAACCCCAGAGCACAGTTGGCATTTTCGATTTGCGTCAACGTCGTCGGCTGCTGTCATGGCCCGGAACATGGACGGAACCCAGAGAAGCGGCCCAAAACCGAAGACCAACCCAATGCCCAACCCCATTCCAAGGATGAGCTGTTTTCTCATGTAAAATTGATGTACAAGCGGTCGGGTCCCGTCTGGTCTGCATGTGAAATAATTATTAATAAAAATAATGTGCCATGAAATGTTTTCGTTGTCGTTGTCGTTGTCCTCGTCGATGCACTTCCGCCAACCAACGGCCACCCACCGCCTCCTCATTACCGCCTCCCTGGCTTGGTTGGTTGGCTTTCTTAGGTAATTAACACTCAGCGGGAAGTCTTTAGCCAAGTTAGCTGAAATGCTGGCACGGGAATCATTACAGCAGCCAAGTCACGCAGCACATCTCCGTTTTTATGGGCTTCAGGAAGTTGAGGAAGCGGGTTACTCCTAATAGGAGTCTCCAAAGAGTTCTTAATATCCATATTGTCTTTGTCTTTTGTCTGTATATATATTAGGTTTTTAAAGTAAAGAATAACAATTTAATATATTTCAAGCACGTACTTTTGAAGGGAATAAATTGCCTTTTTAGGTTAACATTAAAAACCAATAAAGAATAACTTTCCAAAAGAGACAAATCCCTTCGTTTGAATGATTATTCCAATTTGTAATCCGATTTTCACAAGATCTCAAATTCGTTTTTCTTTTCTGCTAGATTTTCATTCATCCTATTTGGCTTTTGGGCTAATTATGACATTTCTAGCGAGTAATTACTGGCAAATGCTCGAGAGCACATTGGGCATTAAGTAGCTGATTATCCAACGGCGCCATCCCCTGGCTTTGTGCTCTTCAATTAGCTCGGCAATGCAATTATTTTGAATTTAATTAAATCGATTATTTTTAAACGGTCAGTATAATTACATTTTATTTTTCATTAATTGCCGCCGCCTTCTGCCGGCGATTGGCAAAACCCATCCTCAGCATACTCAGTATGTGTACTCGTATGTGTCTTTGTATCTTTTATTTATATTTGAAAACTTGGCACTAAACGTGCCACACAATGTGCAGTGCATGACGCAATTGACACAACAGAGCGCAAGCCTGAGATACAATATACTCGTATTTTATCTTATTTTCTTCGCCTTTCATTTTGGCAGACGAATGGCAAACTAAATGAAAATTGGGCTGCATTCAACATAAGCTATTTGCGGTTTGTTTGTATTTGGATTGCAGTAATTTGAAGGCATTTTAATTACTTGCAAATTAATGGCACATATGCTCGACTCACTCAATGTCCACGTTGCGTATACGACGCGTTGCTCGCATGCGAAATGCCCGAAGATTAAACGAGTATAAGTCATAATTATGCGGCGGTGGATCATAAATATTTCAGAAAGCCACAAGCCAAATACGAAAGCCAAAGAGACGTTGAATCTACGGTCCGAGGCATCATTATATTGTGTCGTGTGCTCATTGAAAAATATCACGAGGGATCTTAGCCGTGAACGGACTCTAAACATAGATACCTGAATAAACAGAGGCACAGTCGATTTCTATGTGTATTAAATGTTCTCCTCAAAGGTAAACAAAATAAAAGTTTTTTAATAGAGGAAAATGATTGTGATGGAAAGGGTAGTGAAGATTTTATGGGAAAGAAATTTTCGAGGCTTAAGACTTAGTCTTATCAGACTTTATTTATTAGGTTTAAAGCAAACTAAACCATTATATTTTACACAAAGCTTTATATTTAAAGTCTTTTCATTCGAAATTAGAATTTATTTCATATTTCTATACCTTTGCACAGGGTTTTATAGTTTTTCTCACAAGTGTTCCATGCAGTGAAGAAGATATCTTCAACCCCATGAATTACATTAATCCTTGATCATAATTTTTACAAACCTTCCTTTCTTTAGGTGGAGTATATAAGTCGAAACAGACGGAATCGTCCATAAAGTTTTTGGAACAAAAGCTTGGTTCTTTTTCCGAAGGATCTCTTACCTTTAGAAACCGGCAATTAATCTTTTCTTTCATGTCATTATAAGCCATTATGTTCGTTTATGTTTATTTATACGTGTATCTAAAAAATATATGTATTTTTAATAAAATGACTTAAAACATCTTTCCACACCTAGACACATAGATGAAATAAATATAATAAATCTGTCAAATGGCCAAAGAATCGGGAAATATGTAAAATGTTGAGAACGGCCAACGGCGACGGTAAATTAGTGAGCCAGGGGCATTCGCGGGCCGCCATTTGGCCCAGAAAGTTGGCAACAAATTTGCGCGCCGTTTCTCAAGTGCCACGCCCCCCGGGCCGCGGACCAACCTTGCCCCTCCCTTGCTCGGGTGAAGTGCTCGAATGCGGCTCGCACTCGAAAAATATATTTTTTTGGCGCTGGTTGCCCCATTGAAACTGTTCATGCCATAAAATTTTCCAACTCGAGTTTTCACACACATTTTTATTCCTCCTATCTCCTCTATATACAAATACTCGGATTTATATAGTATAAATGGGTGTATATTGGTCTGCTGGTCTGCTGGGCAATGCATTATAAAACATTCAATAATAATAATCTTCGCCTTGACCACGACGCATACGCTGAGTGCCAAAATGAATTCTCTGCTCTTGGCTGGCTTCTTGAAATATTTTCTAAAGGCGAAAATATTGGTTTTTTATAAAGTCGAATATATTGGGATTCATTTCCATTGATGAGGTTTTTATTTCGCTATTCCGGCTTTTTGTAATTTGTGACCATTGTCCTGTCTTTGTCATAAATTTCCCTTGTTTGAAATGTAAACATAAAATTAAGAAAAAGAAACATGTCAAGTTCATTGGCTGTTTCCATAAAAAAAAGTTTTGCAATAAAAATGCACACATATTTTTGGTTTTTTTATTTGGCTTTTGTTGTCTACAAATTGATTAATTTATTTTCATGTATGTGCCTGTTGTTAGCCATTGCTTTTAGCGCCTTTGTCAGAGCACTTGAAATGCTTTTGTGATATATTTTATATCAGCCAGACAGCATCTAGCTATAGATTTATGTTTTCTCTATTTTGTATACCATATTCTCTGATCTGGATGCTGCGTGGCAAAATGGACAGTTGGCCATTAAATGGATTGCCGGCCCTTCGCCCGCCCTGCCTGCCTCTTTTGGCCCGAAAGTGCTCATCGTATTTCATTTTTCTCAGTTTACATTCAATTTGCTTTCGACATTCGCGAGAAATGTTGTTTGAGCCAAAACATTTGGTTTCACTTTGCGCATAATTAACTTTTGCAGTTCCGTTCTTCACAAGCCTTGAAACGCGGCATTGTATCCTTCTTATTTATGTATATTTTTCATAATTATTAATTTACACAATTTCTGCTCTCAATTTGGCAATTCGTGTCGATTACAATGAATGCCTGGGATAATTGTGCATAAATCTTCCTCATAATGTGCTTACACAATTTGAAATGTACAATTTGTTACACAATTTATGCCTTTGGGATTAATTTTTATCAATGGAATATTTGATTGCTATGGATTCATAGGCTAAATAGGTTTTAGAAGTTGTTGCCTTTTTCTGACCAAAAGATACACATTGGCTTAAAAATTGAAGCTTTAATTAATCTCTGTATAATCCCTTGATTCTCTAATTGTTTCGAGTTTTTTACTTGCCTTGCTGATTTCGCTTTCTTGCTATGTACCACGTTGCGTATGAGTAATGAGAAAAAGCATTCGATTTCGCGCTCATGAAACGCTGCAAAGCGTGCTCAGACAATGGACCATTGACTGCCAGGGGCGGCGGACAAAGAGCGGGAATTGGCCAAAAAAAAAAATAGAACTATTGCCAGACACAGACGCAGCGACGGCGAAAGCGAAAAGCCATTGCCAAAATAGCCAAGTAATTGCAATCCGCTAAACTCGAACAGTCAGAGCCGAAAAATGTATGAACATAAATAAATCGGGACCTCCTGCCAGAGATATATGTATTTATAGGGCATATAAACATTTATATGCAGATTTATATAGTTTTCTATTCCCCCATCACTGTCGAGTCTGACGTATTCTTGAGTATGATTTTTGGTAATGTTTTCTTATATTTTTGATTGCGCATACGCACTATTTTCACAGGGCTAGACCTAATTAAGATTGGCAGGCACCGCCCAACGCCCAACGCACAACGTCCCTCTCATTTGTGCACGCGCGTGTGCCTAATTGTCAGCCAAGTGCACTCCCCCACTTTCAGTTACTTAAATGTAATTGCACACAAGTGCAATTAAACAGCTTGACACACGCCGTGAAAATTTCCACGCTTGGCAACGGGCAGCGGGCAACGGGCAACGGGCGGGTAACTCCCAACTAGCTGTCAGCCCGAAAGGAGCACCAGTGTTGTTTACTTAGCCATTAATCTCTCTGGGGAATGCAGAGTTTCTTGGTTACACTTTACCACCCAAAGAGGTAATTTAAAAGGCTTTGTGAAGCCCCCAAGGTTGCAGGAATTTCCATTCTGCAAGAAAGTTTTTTCATCATTTTCCTCGTAAACATTTTCAAATTTTCGACTCGATGGAGAGTTTTAATATTTCTCTTCCAATACCTTTGCATAATTACTGGGCATCGCTGACATTGCTCCAAGGGTCGCCACCTTCTGGGCCAATTCTGCAGTTTGTCTTCATTCATCTCCCGGCAGAATCGGCTCCGAGTCGTAAATTTTAAATGCTTTTGTAGGTCATTGCTGTCGTGATGGGTAAAACCATAGGAACCAGCACCGAAACGTTGCTCAAAGCGCCAGAATAAGGCGAAAGTTTGATCTGAACTTTTGCCAGGAGAGTCTTTTGAACTGCAGCCTCCTGCCGCTCCTTGGCCCATTCGTTTCCTTTTAGCCAGCCGAAAGACGAAGGGAAAATTTATGCGCCTGACTGCGTCGGTCAGCGAAATGGCGCCAAGGTTCAAAGCTCCACACAAAGGTTGTAGAACAAAAAAAAATAGTGCGGGGTCGCTGGGTGGAGTCGGGGTCAGGGATCCCGAGTAGGGCCACTTAGTGGCTCACCCTCTGGGCCACATGATTGAGTTTTGGCCAACGTTGTTGCAGTTTTTGTAGTACTGCCACTGCTGCCGCTTCTTTTTGCCAGGTTGCTCCGTTGCTGGTTTTGCATTCAATTTTATTGCAAATTGTTTGCAACAGTGTTTGAACTTTTTCCCGTTGCCTCCTATTTTTGTTTTTCGCCCAACATGCAAAACATGTCGCAACCTACAAGAGCCACCAAACAACAGGCCTTAACAAAAAATGCGGCTACATTGCAGCCTACAAAAAAAAAAAAATGGAGAAGGGATACTGAAAAGTGGCAGGAGCGGAAAGTGTTTGCCCATCACGTATACGAAATATTTTTGGGAGTAACAAGAACGTGGGTTTCTACAAAATTTTTGGTATTAAAAAAAATATTTCAAGCTTTTATCATAAAATAATTATTTTTAACTCTACTAATTTTATATAAAAAAAGATATTCTTGTAGTTAATTTTCTGAGTTAAAGCAAACAAATTTATGTAATGAAAACAAGTTAAAGGACAAACATAAATTATGAACTTTAAAATAATCTTGATAGAATATTTTATCAACTCTTTAAGGTTATAGATGATTCCTGAAGAAAACTTAAAACCTACATCCAAGGGTTATGTAAAGTATATTTACATTTTGTTCAAAAACTAGTTAATTCTTTTATAAATATATTTTTTAGAGGTCGAATCAAAATATATTTATTAATCAACTTATAAAAAAAAACATGGTTTTTGTATCTCTTTCTAAGAGTCGTGAAACCATTGAGAATTTCAATATACAATCTGACACTTCATTCCTTTTCATTATATTTATTTCCCTAATGATCCTCCCAAATTCCTGAATCGCATGAGTAGCTCATTCAGGATTTAAATAACTTTGCAGCCCTCGAGAAGTGGGCTAACACAGACACACACACACACACACACCCAGAGAGTCGATGAAAATTTCTGGCAAACAATACAAAAAGATACGCACACAATTTTACAGAAAACTCGCAATGCTCCAAAGTGCAAAGCGGCGAAAATGTTCAGTTTGGATTTATTGTTATGCGAGTCTCGCTTTCTGCGAGTATATATATACGTAAAAATCTATAAAAATATCTGTAATATGTATATATATTTGCCAGAATCGTAGCATACAATCGTATGTGCTGGCTGGCTGGCAATGCGGCGGCAATGTATTACAATTAATTTGGCACACACGGCGTATGCTGAATATTGTTCGCTTTCGGCTCTGCAATCGAGTAAATCCGTGGCAATTGGCAATTATACAAATTCTCTTTACAGACAATTGCAAGTGCAAATGCAAAATAGGAAGGAGGTTGGATGGTGGGTGGTGGGTGATGGGTGAACTCATTTGACTTTGCCATGGTCATGGTGATTGATGATTCGACCTCCGATGATGTGACAAAGTGGCAGTTCGGTAAATGATTCAACCCATTTAGTGAAGGAGCCAGAAGGGAGGAAAAGATGGGTGCACGGATGGGGTTTAGTGCCTGAGGCGGTGTTTCGGGGTCAGGTCAAAGGTCTGTTGAACTTTAAATGCTGGAGTGACATTTACATAGGAGATTTAAATTTCATATGCCAGAGATAGATGGATGAATATAAATAACTGTTGGCTTAGAGAACACTTTAAAAATATTAAAAAAAATGAATGTTCTTTTAGGTTTTCTTAAGATTAAAAAATGCAATATATTCAAATAATTTCTAACAAATAAATAGAACAGAAATTTAAGTTTTCAAGAGAATTCCGAATGTTTAAATATAGTTTTAAGAGAAAGAAAGTTATTAAGTTCTTTGCTAACCTTTCTATAATATTTTGAATGCATTGATGTCTTTAAATATCTGAGAATATTTCATATCTAAGATATTAAAGTTAAAAAACTGTTGCCAAAGTGGAAAACCAGTTCAAAAAATGTTTAAAAAAAGTAGGAAAATATTTCTACATGGGCATTTAATTATGAGAAGTTTTCTGAAGGAACATGATATCGGGAAAAAATGAATTTCTCACTGTGTACCCACCCATGTGTCAACTAGCAGGTGATGGCTGTGGTGAATGCGGTGGCATAATGGTTATGGCAGCTTCTGAACCACCAGGCAACGTCTCCAGCACCGATGATTGAGCTAATGGCAGCACTGACAGCCTCAGCCTCAGCCCCAGGCACATGGAAAGCCACACTCGAATTTGGCTAAAAGGAGAACCGGAAGGTGGGAGGCGAAACGTGAAGTCTGCAGGTGTCACAACAGCGTGGCGCACGCTTTTCGTGTATCAATTCATGCCACGCAGCGAAACCGAAATCCAAAATCCGAAACAACCGCCATAATCAGAACTTCAAAGGCTCTGGAATTTCGTTTATTTACACAAAATAGTTTATGTCCGAATGAGGGGGAGGCTAAAAGGAGGATGGGGTGGAGTCGTCCCGAACAGAAACCATTCGCAGGCACTTAAAAAGCGCTAACCGTTTATTATTTTAATAATTCGGCCGGGCTCTTTGACGCACACTTTTATATAAAATATCCAACAGATCCATGACCAACCGCGTATCCGAGAGTATCTGTGTCTGGGCAACTGCACCGAGTGAACCGAAGGCGGCAACTAAGCAAATTCAACAAAATCTGTGGCACTCACAGACCGCGCCAAATGCACGGCCACGGATTTGTTTATCCATTTGCTGGCAGTGCGTGTATTTTTCGTATTTGTTCGTTATTAATTGCAATAAATGGTGCCGGCGTGGGTGTTATTGTATTTTGTATTCCCTGTGCGTCGAAATTTCACAGCGTGTAACTCACCAGGCACCAGGCTTAAAAAAAATACAAATTTAAGACACATGCTTACTCACCTGGAAAAGGATAATGGATTTGCTTTTCGAACTTGTCTTAGTGGCAGGGATAAAAATTATTATTATAATTATAAGCCTTAGAAATTTATACATAAAAATATATTTTCATATTTTTTTTAAACAAAGTTAGTAATTATTTTCTAAGGATTCCAAAAGAATTTCGCAATTGTAAAACATTCATTTCTTGTGATTTCTAAAACAAATTGTATTAAATATTATTCTTAATTCGATTTAAAGAAACACTAAAAAACTTTCTCTTAAAGCAACTATTAATATTGCTTCATCTAAAAAAGTTAAAGCAAATAGTTGTAACTTAAAAATAAATGTTTACCTAAATTAAGATTTAAAACATTTTTAAAAGCGCCTTAACACCACAATGTTATCGCAGTGCTGTTAGGCGCAGCTGTTACGCTATTTACTTAGAGCGCCATAATTCGAATTTCTTGGATATACCATAAGGACTTTAAGCTTATCAACTAATTAACTAAAGGGCGTAAAAATCAATTAAGTAATTGACATGGTGTCACATCATCGATATCCTCACCATCCAAGGCCTTTATCTGGCACTGACACAAGAATTGAACAATTTTTCGTTCTGCATTTGATCTCTCCTCCGGACTTAGGCCATCCAGCAGCATTTGAGCCTTGGCCAGAAGACTTTTATCTGTTGGATTGGCTTGCTTTTCCAACTCCTGCTGCTTCTGCTCTTGGTGAATCTGTGCCTGCAACTCCCTCGATTGTTGCAACACCGTTTCCATATTGACTATCACGGTAGTGAGAAGTTTCTCCGATGTGGCCTGAGGAGCATCAGCCTCCTCAAGAACTGAAGATGTTTCCTGTAAGCCAGGATTCACTCGGTCCAGAGTGTGGATAATTTCTTCCCTCATAGTCGGCGTGGTGGTGGTTACCTGAAGCTGCTGCGGTGGCTCCAAGTGCTGAGATTGCGCGGGTTCAGTGAGGATAAAGTCATAGGGAGTGCACTGCTCCGTTTCCGAAAGAATCTCTATCTCCTCGGAATCGTCATAGGGTAGCTCCAGGTCATCCTCCAACTCCTCGTTGTCTGTGCTGTAGGGATAATCTGCTCCCCAGATTTGTTCGCCCCCCGACACCGCCACCGATGATGGCTGGCTTGCTGGAATTATGGTTTGATTACTTGATTTTGGCGGTCGTCCTCGACGCTTTATGTTTTCCAAAATAAGTGGCACTCCCTTCCGGAAATGTCGCCCCAGGAAAAGCAGCTCGTCAAAGTACCTCCAGGTGATTGGCTTATCCCGATTGATCTGTTGGTTCCGATACTCCCGGGCGAAGCGATCTCGAAGCTTTTTCCAGCGGTTATAGCACAGTTCCTCTATAAGAAAAGGTAAGTAAGTATTCAAAATATTCAGATTAATTATTATTATAGCCTCATTTATATGTAAGCTTGTATAAATAACATATATCCTTTTTAAAAGGATAATATGAAAATGATTTAAAAATTCGTATTTATCTAATAGTGTGGTTTTATTTAGATAAAACAATCGCTGAGTCAATTAGATATTAATCGAGTTTTCTTGGCGTTAGTTATTTTTTAAAGTTTGAGAAAAACTTTTTTCCATAGTAGGCTTTGATTAACGCAAAATCCATTGCCGTCGGTGAAGTTATAATTTTAGTCAGTAGCATCTCGCTCTGCTTAGAAGAAAGACGTGTTCTGTGCAACTAAAAAAAAAACTTAAAAAAAAAAACCGGTGAATTTTTCCTAATTTTCTAGATTTGTGAAAGAAAAAAATCGCTGTGAATTTTTCCTGATTTGTGAAAAAAAAAACTAAAGAAAAAAGCGGTGAACTTTTCCTGATTTGTGAAAGTAAAAAAAAAAAAGAAAATAGTCAAGATGATGAATATTGCTTCAAAACGCGATTTTTACCAAGGCAACGACGAAAAAATACCGAGCAATTGGTTGCCACTGTTCCGCGCCATAGCCTCGAACATGAACATGACTCCGGAATTTCGTCCCGAGAACGTGCAGGTGAATTGCGGCGATCTACGTGGCGAACATGCCGGCGAGTTTGTGGAGCTAACTGGCAAGCTATATAAGAAATCGGTTACTCGTTTTGCCGAGCTCCGTGATCGCAAAGGCGGATCCTGTCAACTGGTGATCCTGGAGGACAAGTATCCGCGCATTGCGCGTCGCTTTAGGAACATGCCGAACAACGCCATCATTACAATTTGTGGTCAAGTGGTTCTCCGTCCACAAAACTCACGCAACCCAACAATGCAAACTGGGAGCATTGAGGTGGAGGTCCAGGAAATCGTAAACGTTCAATTCTCACCGAACGCTGGCAAGCGTGTAGGGGACAAGCGCTCCTTCGGCGACTTGGGCTCAATGCGTGTTACCAATCTCGAGAAAAAGATGTCCCGTAAGTGGTTATATTTTTTTGTATAAAATATATTAGGGGTGTGTAAAAATTCCTGAAATCGCAGTAGGTTCCGCTTCATTCATCAGTCTGTCAGCGTGTAAAAATTTGTCATGGCTTTGAATCGATTTGTGGGGATCTTAGTTTTATTTTTACAAAATGGAAAACAGGAAAAGAAAGCCAACTTCGGAAGAAACCGAAGTCTATATACCAGGATATATCCTATATTTCATTTGGATTTTTTTTATACTACCCTTTAGAATCTGACGAAGTGAAGAAATATTTTGAGAATCGCGAAATGACTTGTGGAGAGCTGCGTGGAGCGGATGTCGGCGAAACCGTGACCCTTGTGGGCTGGGTCCCATTCATGAAGAATAATAAATTCTTGCAGCTTAAAGATGGGCATGGTCAAACCCAACTGACAATTGACAATCCGTCGGTGAGTAACTATTAAAAAATGGATAAAAGACTTGGGCTAATATTTTAATAATTGCAATTATTTTTCAGATTCTAAAAGTCTTTTCTTCAGCACCGGAACAGTCGGTCTTCCAAGTCGAGGGTAAAGTAGTAAACCGCCCTGCGCCCCATATCAATTTGGTGAGTGAGATAACAAGATTTGATAAAATAGTTTATAATAATAATAACTTTCTTGTTAGAAATATGTCACTGGCGAAATAGAGGTCAATGTGACGAGCGCTAAGGTCCTTGACCCCAATCAACCCTACGAGGGCCCCATTAAATCGGATATAAAGCAAAAGCGCTTCTCAGATGGCTCGGATGAGGATCTCGACACTAGTCTCTTCAACGAGCCCCGTACCAAGGTTCCGGACATTGGAAACTTCGCTGGGCGTACTCATCACTGCGGGGAATTAAGTCACAATGAAGTCAACCAGAAGGTTGTGCTTTGCGGATGGCTCGAGTTCCAGCGTATGAACAAGTTCTTTGTCCTCCGTGACAACTATGGCAGTACTCAGGTTATTGTGGACTCCACCACCAAGGAACACCTCGCTGGGTCCGAAATTTCTATCGGTTCGCTTCTGCGTGTGAAGGGTACAGTCGTTCCTCGCCCTACCATAAATCCAAAAATGCAAACTGGCGATATCGAAGTGAAGGCCGAAAAGATGACTATCCTCGACGAGGCCAACATTGAGTTGCCAGACGAGCTGCAGCACAAGCTTAACACCGACGATTAAATATGAATTGTTAAATAAAGATGCGGGCAGATTCTTTGTCCTGTATATTGGTTGCTAAATGCAACATTAAAACAGTTTCTATTATTGAGACTTACCCGAAACATTTAGGCTTTCCGATATTTCCCGCCACGCCTCGTTCTTGGCCGTCAGATTCTTGGAGACTCGAATCTTGTGGCGATCATACAGGACTGGATGCATCTTCACCAGCTGGATAAGCTGTTCGTTAAGTAGGTCATCCTGGCGGTCGTCCTCCGCTTCCTGCCGCCGCCGCTTCTCCAGCTCCGGCTCGGGTTTGGGACACTTTTTCCGTTCTCGCGGCTCAAAACGCATCCCGTCCAGGCTCTCGTTGCGCGCCACACCCAGCTTGTAGTGGTCCTTGAGAAAGAGCAGCCGCGGGAACATGTCCCAGTAGGTGGGTTCGTCTGGCCGCTCCTGAAAGCGACGGAACTCCTTTCCGAACCGATCTCGGATACTTTTCCAGCGCGTGATGCAGGCCCGTTCGGAGGCACCCATTTTCAAGGAGATGGACTTCCAGGCAGAGTCTTTTTGAGCGGCGTTTTTAACACTCCTGGCGCACTCCCTGTCGTACAGGATGGGATGGCTCTCGATTAATTTTATTAGCTCGCCGTCGTCCATTTTTGGATATCGACAGCCATGGAATTAAACAAGAAATCGGTTTGTTTACGTCCAAAAAGTTGGATTTCAATTGTTTTGATTCTTAGAAGTGCTGTCGTTCTAGCCATTTTATGGCTTTCTACCCACTCGCTTATCGATAGTTCTAAACAGGTCGTGTTGCTCATCTCTAATGCTATAATTTTATGGGAACCTCTGTATGGGAGCTTTATGTTCATTTTTTAATAAACTTTTATTTGAAATTTATTGTTTTCGAACATTTATTTATATATAAAATAAGTGAATTTATTTTAAAAGGAGCTGGAATTAAAATTATCCAGTAGCAGTACTGGAAAACGCGAAAATTCCGATGCCGCTCTATTTAAATTTGGGCGAATGTTTAATTTATTCTTGATTTAATGTTACTTTATGTATTTTATGCTTATTAACCTGTAAAATTTCAACAAGTTGACATTGCTTACTATTTCAAAATTGAAATTTCTTATTTTGGTACCCTAAACAGGAAATCTTCCGGTTTTTGTGGGAGGATGTCAAAGGGCAAGGGGCCTCTATCAAAGCTGTATAATTTCACAATTAATACAGTTGATAAGTTTGTCCCGAATGTATTACAGCCATTGTGGCAATCGCCAGCAGGTCGGTAAATTGGGTTATTAAAGTTTTTTATTACTTTTGCCTTTGTTCAGGCCCCAAGACTGTGTTTTTTTGGGGACCCTCCCTTAAATGGGTAAGTTTTTAAGTTTGATGCCCTTCCAAGACATCTCCCCATCTCCGGAATATAAAGAATATCTTTATCCTCCACCGATCCACCGATAGATATTGAAACCACATAGTCCTTTAGTTTTAAGTGTATTTTTCTTTGCATCTTTCAAAACTGTATGGCTTCCATTCGAGAAACATTTTGGAAGTTATTGACATAAGTATCAAGGCTTAAACAATTTTTTGATACATTTCAGCATATTTATAGTTAAAAGTTAACTTTTTATTTTATTTAGTTAATAAATAAGACATTTTCCAGGCCGTGGTTTTGGCAGGACTGGGCGATGTTGTGAATCGTCCACCGCAATTTATCTCAATAAACCAATCTGCTGTTTTGGCTCTAACTGGTGCCATCTTTTCAAGATTTTCAATGGTTATCAAACCGAGAAACTATAATTTTATGGCTGTCAACATGGCAGTGACTGCAATTCAATCCTATTTGATTGCCAAACATCTCAAGTGGCGCAGTGATAATGCAAAAAATATCGTCTTCAGGTATCCTTACCTCAATCCGGAAGATGACTGGTGATATTTAGGTTTTTACTTCATTTATATATGTACCTTTTATAAGGCATTTAAAATTTTAGCAATCGGACAATTAAAAAATGTACTAAATCTGAGCTTGCGTTGTTTTAATTTTTGAATTTGAAGTATGAAATTTTATTTCAGAGCAATCATTCAGAGTTTTTTCGGGAGTCAGTTTAGTTAACATTTTGGCTTTGTTTCCAAATTCAAATTTATTTTACTTTTGTTTTCTTGTTCCCCGGACAAAAGTATTATTTCTTTTTTTCCTGGAGGATGTCGAAGGGCACGGGGCCATTTTCAAAGCTGTACAATGTCATAATTACTACTGTCGATAAATTTGTACCGAATGCAATGCAGCCACTTTGGCAAGCCGCAGCAGGTCGGTAAGTCGGTTTATTATAAACGTGTGTAACATTTTTCATTACTTAGGACCCAAGACGGTGTTTTTTTGGGCGCCTTTGTTTAAATGGGTAAGTATTTATCTGGTAGAATCGACACCGAGTTTCACCAACGATTAAAACAATTTCCAGGGTTTGGTTTTTGCGGGATTGGGTGATACAATAAGCCGCCCGCCAAATGTAATCTCGGTAAACCAATGTGCTATTTTGGCCACAACTGGTCTCATTTGGTCAAGATGGTCGGTGGTTATCACACCCAAGAACTATAGTCTTTTGGCGGTCAATATGGCAGTATGTATAATTCAATCCTTCTTGATTATAAAACATCTCAAGTGGCGCAGCGAAAATACTAAAAACACTGTGTTTACGTACAACTACCCTTATCCAAGTCCAGATGACGAGTGGTAGTTCCGGATTATTTGGCCTTTTACAAATTAACTTTTCCGATCTATTTAACGTATACATGAACCCTAAACTAAATTAAAATTCTTAGTGTACAGCCAAATAAAAAAAATTAATGATGAATGCTTTCCTTAAATGCTTTAGTGTTTTATTTCAAAATTTAATATGTTGTACTTCCTCTTCTATCAAATCCTTAATTTTCACCCAACTTTCAGTGCAACAAACGCACTCTTTTTTCTCGTAATCCTTTCTGCACTTTAATCTCTACGATCTATCTGCGATTCGAGCCGTACGATTAACGCCAGCGCCCATAGGTCGGTTAGGCGGGAGGTGAGATGTTGCGAGACATTATGCAGCGGGAGCCGCGTAGTGTCTAAGAGTACCGGACCATTGTCAGCTCTTTATAATGCCAATACAGTGCGGAATGAAAATTAATTCCACATGCAGTGCAGCCACTTTGGCAGTCCCCAGCAGGTTGCTTAAACAAAGTTTCCAAATAATTTGCTTAAAAAATAAAAATTACGGCCAAAACCCGTGTTTTTTCTGGCCAAAGTTTTTCAAATGGGTAAGTTTGTTTGTGTAAAATCATAAAGGAAAACCTGATACTTTATCCTGAAAAAGAATAAACTTCCTTTGGGAATGAAAGAGAATGTAGTTTTGGTGTGCGGCTCTGAAGCTTTACAGTATTTTATTTCATTTTTTCTTACGCATTTCTGAAATCATCCTTATATAGTTTCCGCTTGAAACTAAGTTAAAACTAACTGCTCTGGTAAGAATAACGCGACAGACCCCCGTGCAGATGTTATTCCGGGTATTGTAAGCATTGGTCAAGTGAATAACGACTACGACTACTATAGTTAAGGCGATTACTATTGTAAATATTGTATTTAAAGGTTCACAACAAGCTCGAGGTATATGGCCGAGGTCCTGGACGTAGTGCCATGCGGCCAGGATAGTGCGCACAAGCCCATTTGCGATTGGTGATTGGTCGTCCTATCGCCGGTCGTCCTGCAGCCAATGCGCTGCCTGCAAAGGACTCGTCGTTGACGGAGGAAACACGGCATCTTCGGGTCGGGGGTTGCGATCCCTGCAAACTACAAAGTCAGCAGCTCGGAATGCAGTTGGCAACACTCCATTCGCTAGCCTTTCGCCTACAAACACACACAAATGCGTATTGAACATTTTCTGCCTGGCCAACAGGCGTATACTTGATATATTACTCATACGACGTGTGAGCCAGGCGGAAAGCTTCGGTTGCGAGAATGTGTGTGTTTATGGGCTCCTTGGGGGGCTGCTTGTAGCGTTGCCAAAAAATAGAGAAATGCACTTCAAGCTGCCGAGCTTGCAGGTCGCTTTGCCCATCCCCGAAAAAGGGCAATTCTCCTTCCTTTGTAGCCGAGCTTCGTTTGGCCGTTTTGCGTCGCCGCCATTGGTTGGTCAGGCCTTCGGCGGTTGCAGCGGAAATTCGGCTCGACTCTTCAGGTTCTCCTCCTCAATTGGCCAACGAGGCTTCCTTAGGGCCATTAGTTGCTGCAACGAGGGAAATAAAGAGGAGTATACATTAGTTTTGGAGCCAAAAACCGGGTTGGTAATAGGATTTTAAGGGTACTTTGTTGCAGTGATATTATATACCTAAAAATGGTACGTAACTTTTAAGTATATAACTCTTTCCTTATTTACTTGATCCAAGTATATAAACATATAGAATAAAGTGGATAAAATCCCAAATTCTGGTAAATATAGCAATAGAATAATGGAATAAAAATTATTTTTGAGATACTCTATTTTCCAAAGAGTTTATTTGCTCTTCTTTCCTCGATCTTGTACAAGATTCTTTGCTAGATTTTTTCTTTTGAAATCTTTTTCTTCAAAAAAAAAAAAAAAAAAAAAAACTCTTTAATTGCTTCTTTTTTTAGTGTCAACTCCCACCCAAGACATTATCTATTCTTATCTGAAATTTTTATAGACCTAGGCCACTGTGCCACAGTGGTGGAATGGGTAATGGGCCTCTGCCAAGATGGTAGCTTGCCAAATCTTGCCTAGCATTTTTTCTCACGCTCGTTTCCAAAAAAACAAACAAAATGTAGAAAATCTACAGAAAAAAATGACGTGAAAGAAAGAGAGCATCTGAGAGATGCGACGGGATGGCAATGAACTTTATTGCGTAATGCAGAATCTTGGCAAGCGGCTCGATGGGATTCTCAAAGGGGGATTCCCCCTAATGCCGGGAATTCCGAGAACGATGCTGTCATGTAATTAAAGCGCCACCTGCCGGCCGATGCGTAAACAAATGAAGTCGACATAATTTATGATCATGGAGTTTTGCCAATAAGTTTCTTTTTAAGACACGAAGCAGACACGCTGTCTACCGACTACCGACTGGCCCGATCTTTTGGCAGAATGAGCCGATATATCCGTCTCAGCACCCCCATTAGTTTCTCTTCCCGGCTGAATGACTTCGGTTGAGTTTTCCCCATTGACTTAGGTCAGGAACTGTGCTATTGAACAGCTGCCAATTGCCGGCTCACCCACCACAAATATTATTCATTCCAGACGATTCCACATCCCACATCCCGCATCCCGTGCTACTCCTCTAATTTCACACGCACGTGTTAGATTTGTCTAAATTATGGCAAACGGAACTGATCCAGAAATATTCGAAGAAGTACAAGACACTTCCAGGATGAGCACCGACAACACTTGCTTTTAATTGCCTCTGACACAGATGCTGCCACTGGCTTGGCCAATTTATGGCCCAAGTCCCGGCCAACATTGGCAAATTATGATAAATAACCACCAATGAACACCCCGTCCATTATTCATTCGTGGACATGGGCGAAAATGCGCAAAAGTGTCAAATGAGTGATGGCTTTGATGTGGTCTTATGTAAGTTACGAAAACAGGGAAAAGTCTGTAGCAAAAATAAGAATAAATAAGAACGAATTCAGGCAGTTTAGTCATATTTATAAGCCATTAAGTCACACCTATATTTCAACAATAATAATTTCTATGATGACCTCACATGGTCAGCCTTCGCCTAACCTTAGTACACATTTTGGTCCTAATACAATAATTTGGTTCAATTTAAATTCCAACCAGCTAACCACAAGAACGATCATTAAACTTATAATACCTTTCTATAGCATATGAATTTTTGCAAATTTTATGGCCAAGATAAATCTCTATTATAGCAAGCAGACGGTACGAATTAATAATGAAAATTTCTATATAGATTATAGAGACGTTTAGTGAAAAAGTCTTTGACGTTTTCAACAAATTTTGCTGCCCAATATTTTTGCCTCTGTTTTTGGGACTTTCAGATCTTTCCTTAAAATTTTGTTGGCGTTTCTCAATGATTTTTCCGAGGGAGCTAAATCGCTTTTATTTATTTGTTCTAGAAGCTAAAAGTCGGCAAAGTCGGCGGTAGCGTGAAAGTTTTCCTTGTATTTCTTTCGGTGATTTTTTTTCGGTGTGTTGTTTGAATTTTCTCTGGTCTGGTTTGGTTTGGTTCGGTGGCTGGTTTGCTGGTTGTGGTGGCTGATATTGCCTCGTTTTTCCCGTGTTGAATTTTTCATTTACCTTGCTATTTTCGGACACACTTGACGCACGGCCCGCCAAAAGATCGAAGACGAAGGCGAAAGGCGCAAAAAGCGATAAAAACGTCAAGACCGAAAACCGAAAAACCGAAAAGCCCGAGAAAATTGCGCAGAACTGTCGTCCGCCCTTATGTATGTACAATATGTACATAGGCTCCCCTTCCCAAAATTAAAAGCGGGGCCTATATACCACACCATATAGACAGTATCTATATATATGTATACATAGTCTACGGACTGGTGGATCGGCTATGTGTGTTCTTGGATCTTTGAGTTGCGATGACGCGCAATTGACGCGGGCAAAGACGCGTTGAAAGCGTCGCCGCAGCGTCTATTTTTGTGGACAACAACTAATACTCGTACTCTTACCCTGCAGAGATACGGATTCTGGTTCTGATTCGGCAACAGATACAAATGCATCTGGTTGTATATTTCGTTTTAATCTATTTCAGTTGCCTCATCGAAAATGTATTTTCTGTTGCTAGATTTTCTTATATGTTCGAATCTTTTTTCCTCAGCTCCTGTTCTGGCTGTCTATAGGGCGACGGCACCAATTGTAATTAGTGTTAGTTTTTCTTAGTTTTAATTAGAATTTTCTTAATTTGCACGTTTCTGCTGCGGTTTGTGTTCGTGTGTTTTATGGTAAACAAATGAACCTTGAGATGCAGTCGTCTAGGGTAGCGCATGTTGGGATTTAATTAGGTTAATCTGGGTTAGGGAGTGACTAGGACTGGTTACATAAATCATGGTTATATAATACTATAGCCTCTCCATGAACCCACCATATGTTTCTTATCCACCTACATATACTTGTATTATTTCTTCACAAAAAGAAACATTTCAAAAGTAAGCACAAACAATTTTTATGCATATTTTCTGTATATTTTGAAAGAATTGCAAAAACATTCTCGCCGAATTTATTATGGCAGAATTAAGTACTTCGAATGCTTTGTTTGTTTTAACTGCCGTATCATCTCAAAAGAGATTTTAAGTAATTTAAAAATCTTCTGAAATTTAGACCAATTGAAAACTACAACTCAATCTCAATCAAAACAAAAATGATAAACAACAAATGAAAGCAAATATATAGAGAAAGGAAATTGGCTGACTGCAAATATTAACTTGCTGCCAAAAGCCACCTTAACAAAAAGCACTCAAAAAATAAATTGCTTGAATATTGGCCAATAAATTTTACAAGACGTTGACATTTGGCCAACATCGAACGGCCTTGCCAAAGGCCAATCAAACGTCATTATTCGGTTTTATTCGAGTGCTTCATGGTATGGGTGATAAATACAATAATAATGATAATTGGACACCTGTTGGCAACTGCTGGCGAATGTCTGGCCAAGAATTCTTTGGCCAATTCAACAACAATCGGCAAACGATGACGTAGCCGGGCAAACTGGGCAACTCGTCAAAAATGTGCGTCAGCAATTAAAATCATAATGAGAGTGCCAAGTTAGGGGTGTGCCACCACCAGCCTCATGCCACCTGCCCCCGCTACATGCCCCGGCGCCTCCTTCCGATGCCAATGCCTCAATCCACGCGCCAGACACGCGACCCCTGGCCACGCCTCACATTCCACAGGATGCGTTGCCAACGATGGTGCCAAAAATCTTGGCAGCACCCGGCCAAGAAGCCGTCGACTGCTGGCTGCGTTTGTTTATGTTTATGTTCGTGGGACTCTGTTTCCAGGCAGAGAGCCAGCATCTCAAAGGAGAAGGCGGAAACGGAAGAAAAGTCTAAAAAGATTGCTAAAAGAGTTATGGCCAAAGGAACTACGAAAATGTGATACTCTATATGGGCTATATATTTTTTATCTACATTTTTAAGAAATACATTTTATTATCTAAATCATTTAACACTTTTGATTATCAAATTTTTCAAGCCATCCTTCTAGAAAATGACAATAAATGAATCACAGCTCAATATCATAAAGAATAAATGTAATCCAAGAAAGATGGAAAATTTGTCAAGTGTTGGCCGCTGCACCACAGACTTATAGGCGCTGCCAATTGCAGACTTGCCACTGCGACTGCGACTGCGACAATGCGGCGTATACGTAATGAAGGAGTTGCCCGGAGCAACCCAACCCACACACATAACGTATACGCAGTGAAGGACAAAGTTGCGGGCCAAATGCATAACAAATAAATAACAAAGGCCTGACCATCATTATAAAAAAGTCAAAAGAAAGGAAGAAAAAAAAAACAAAAATCAACTCAACCGACTGCCCGCACTAATAAGTTTTAAGAAAAATGAAAATGAAAAATCGTTTGTGCATTTTTATAAGTGCAAAAATATGCAAATAGAGTAAATCATTACTGGGACTGGACCAAAGGCAGACAAAGTTCTTCTTTGGCGATTCTATTTTTTTTCGAGGGAGTTAGCAGCAGAAGGAAGCGGGAGCCAAAATCATAATTTGGCGATTTATTTGTTTGTTTGTTTTATTCGGCCCGTCTAGGCCATTGAGAATTATGGTTTGTCCTCGTCGGCAAACTGGTAGTGACACAAAGCGGAAGGGGCCGGAATTAATGTTCAACTTAAATCGCCATCGCCATTCCAGCAATCGACAACGCATTTAAAGTTCTTTGACAAATTCTTCGCTTGGCAATTCAATTAGTTTTAATTGCACGAAATTTTCGGCTGCCGAGGCCATCAATAAAATCAATGCAGGACATAAATCTTGCAAGCCTTTTATTGCACAGCCAAATGCAAAATCGAAATCCGAATAGGAATTTGAATTCCATTTCGAATCTTTGGCGGAAACAAAGATAAAGCGCAGTGACCAAAAGCGAGGGCAGAACCTTTTGTTGGACATATGGAGCCAGTCAAGAGGAAAGGACACAATGCCTTGGACTTGGCTTGGCTCAGTTGCCAATTTCCTGGTGAAATAATAAAAAAAAGTTAAAAGGAATGGTCTTCTCCCGAAAAAGAGAATTATTTGCCAGGATGTCCGAAACATTGTTGGTGTCAACAAATTCCTTTTCAACGGATTGCACAAAAAAATGCTCGACCATTTCCAGCATCGAAAAAACGGGGAAAAATTGCCAAAAAATAGTAACAAACGAGGCGAAGACGAAATTAATGTGGAAACATTAGGGAATGTCCTGCTCTAAGGGGATGTCCTGCTCTAAGTCCTTGGCAATTAAATTTCGTGTTAATTTTCCCCTCCCCAGCCTAGCTGGTTTTCTGCCCAATTAACTACCGACAGAGAAATATTTTTAATTGTTTTAATGGATCGTAAATCTCGATGTACAAGTTTTTGATTGCCCCAGCTCGTGGTTGTTCTTCTCCAGTGCAGACGCTCATAAATTTGGGTATTTAAAATTTCAAAATCCAACATAGAAGTATGCAATTTTATGGCACCAATCGAGAACTACAAAGCCAGGTCATAATACTACTTATTTGCCCAAAATTTAATTGTGGAAAGTACAATGTACTCTGGCATGTTTTTTTTCCCCTCAACCAGAAACGAATAAATCTGTCTATGAGATTAATTTCTGATATATGAATTTCGTTTCATCTTGCGGGAAATGTTTTTTTTTGGGAAAAACTGTGGCTTGTCTGGGTAGGACATCCCATTCCTGGCAAGTGTTCATTGAACCATAAGCAGTCACTGACAGGACTCGAGGGGGAGCCCTTTTGTGTGGGTTGTGTGGGAGCCCTTTAGCATTTTTAGCCAGGCCTAAAGATACTGCTGGGAGACTGACTAGATGTTGGTCCTTCGATCGGCACGCCCCCTGTGGCGCATTTAGGGTTGTCATTTTCGTGTTGCATTTGGGTTTATTTATGTGGCGCCAGGCTGTTCCCACTTGAAGCCTCCTTTGCGGATATTACGGATTGGAGGTAAGGGATTTTACTCTTTTGGAGAGCGATTATCGCCGTGTGGGTGGAGTTGGCAAGGAGGCTGAGTAGAAGGATTTCTAATCGGAAAATAGTGGTTTTTGGTTAAAGAATTCATTCACCTTTTAATAAGGGGAATTTTGAAAGTAGAAAGGGATATTGTATTTTAAGAGCTTAGAAAAAATTGTTACCTGCAAGTCGGTTTGTTTTTTGTACAGTTTGTTCACTTTTCTTCAAAAATTTATACAGAAATAAGATTGTTAAAAGCTTAATTTCGTTTATTTTTTTAGCTGTAAAAGAATTCCAAGAAACAGGTTATTAATTATTACATAAAAGTATAGAAACTTGAAACTTTTTATTACTTTCTTTTATATTACTTTATTTTTTAAATTTTCTTTTTAATACTTACCATTTTCAGGCACTTTTCCTCGTTCGGATGTTCTCCAAGTTTCCATTTTTTTTTCTGCTGATGGTTTAACATCTTCAACTTTGACCTTGCCACAAAATAACACGAGCCGGTTTCATTGTTATTTATAATATCGTATTATATATTGCTTGAAGTGTTCAATAATAAAATACATTGTTTTTCGTTATAACCCTTTTGACTTTGAGCTATTTACGTATTATTTTGTTCTATTTTTTATGTAATTATGTAAGTCATAGGGCTATATATTTGTTGTTGGAGTATTGTTTGGATATTTTATGGTTATATCATAATCGGTTATTGTTTGAAATTGTAGGTTTAAAACTAAGAATATTTTCAAATAGTTGGGTTAATTTATATATATATAATATATTGTATTTTCGGGGCTGTATTTGTTAGCTCCTTTTGGTGGAATATTGCTTTCGAATTTCTTTTTTTTGTTACATTTTTTTTGGGTTATTTTTTCTTCGAAACTGCGATTCGGAGTTGATGTTGAATCTCCGATATTCCTGGTATTTTGTATGGTTTCTCCAGTTGGAATATTTTCGAAATATTTTCGGGAGTCACCCTCCGATGTTGCTGGAGATGCTTATCCTTTGAGCCTTCACTGGCGTTTGCCTCGCTTGAAGTGCGGATGGCCAGGACAAGTACGAGTCCTTTCATTAACCCTGGCCAGATGAAACAATCAACTTGCCAAATCATGGCTGCTGTTGCTCTTGTTGGTTGGGTCTGAGCCAGGGACAGGATCTCTTTTCTTTTTCCATTTTTTTTTTTGGCACCAAACGTTGGTCAGTTTACACGCACTCACACACACGCACACCCGCGAATACACACACTTTTGCACCGCAGAGCAACTGGTTGTTGTTGCTGTTGTTTCAGCTGCGAAGCAATACTCTTTATTTTTGTAATTGTTTATTGTTTTTTACTTCTTATTTGCATTTTAATCGAGACGGACGCGAGTATCAGGTTGGACAGCGTCAGGTGTTCACTACTGCCCGGGCTTCACTGTGGCACATCCATGCTATAAACGACGAGTGTATGTGTGTGTGTGTGCGGTGTTTGGTGTGTGTCCGCCCGAGAGCGGGACAGGGAGCTGTCAATGGGCCATCAGGTTGTGGTTGTTTGTTTTTTCTCTTTCTGCTGCCCTGATCTTGGCCCTGATGTGTTTGAGTTGGCTAATCAAACGCGGACCGTGGCCAAAAAGTGCGCTCCTCTCCACCTCCATCTACTTTATCGCTGCTTCTTCCTGCTGGTTTTGGCCACATCCTGCGTCACCTTGTTGTTGGCTGGCCACTTTTCTTGGCTGGCTACGCGTCAAATTCAAGCACAAACTCAAACTCAACTCCGCTCAATTGGCAGCCGCAGCGTGGACGTGGACATGGACCCGGATAGCGATTGCCGGATCCGGGTCCAAGTCCGGTGTTGGCCGCCCTGCCAGCCTTTTGTTGGCTCGCCACACCAGACGCTACCAGTTTCTTGGCCAACTGACTGACGACTGGCCGTGCGGCCTGCCAAAAAGCAAGCCAGAGGCCCTCGAACGATTGGATTGCAACTTGCCGTTGCCGTTGTCGTTGTCGTTGTCGTTGTCGTTGTCGTCGCAGTCGCCGTTGTTGCTGCTGCTACTTCTGCTTCTGCTGCTGCCGCTTCTGCTTTTTGTGTCGTCATCGGTGGCACCGCCTCTTGCCTCCCTGGCAAAATTTCCTTGCAATCGCATAACACCCTCTCTTTCCAATGGGGAGACGTCTATGCTGGCACGGAACAGTGGGACAAAGCTACCACAAGTACAACCAGGCGGATGAGTAATATTTTTAAGTGTTCATAAATGAAGCTATTTTAAGGAACACTCAAACTATTTCTAATAATACTCCATCTAGGTTTTTGGTATGCTTTATTATTTAGTTAAACCTTGTTCTTTGAAAATAATAGTTTCTGAATTATATTTTTCACCTTAAAATGAACAAAAAGCTCCATAGTTCTTGACACATTCAGCTCTCGCTCTCTCTTTCCTTCTGCTCCTGCTTTTTTTCTCCCGCTTTCACCTCCCACTTACCCCACTCGCAACTGGCGATGCTCCAAGCGAGCGATCCCCCAGTCCCCAATACACTTGTTCGTTTCGCTTCGTGTTTTTCTTCGGAACTTACATATTCACAGTTATCTCTCGTGCCGCCTCTGCCGCCAGCTCTGCTGCTGCGGACTCAAATGCTGCAGTTCTTCCTCTTCGCTGAGTTTTGAATATTTTCGAGTCTTTAATCGTTTTTGAAAAATTTTTGAATTTCCAGAATTTTAGAAATGATCAAGGAAAAATATCAGAATTACACAAGATGATTTGTGACACGCACGTGTTTTCTTTGGATGATATTTCTTTGGCTGATATTTAAAAAGAGAAACTATGGTTATAGGTTTATTAACCTTATATTTTATCTGATTTCTAAAACAATTTTCAGTTAAATCTACAATCTGCAATCTACAAGCAATCTGGTATTATGAATAATAAAATTGTTATACCATTGAATTGTTTTTCGTAGCAAAAACTAAATGCAATTTGGAAAAGGTAATTCGGAAAGCAACAATCAATTTTCTTACCCCAATTATGAATGCATATGCAATGGGGCACCGAACAAGCAGATCCGCCTGAGAGATATATAAACGTATACTCGTATATATAAATACATGGCTGCCTTTCGACAAAAGCATAAACGCACTCATAAAATTAGAATTTAAATGAGGCACTAAAAAGTGCAAAAACTACAAAAAAGCAAAAGGGAAAACTCATGAAAACTCGTGAAAACTCAAAAGCAACTCCAAACCACCGAAAAGAAAAAGAAAGCCCTGCAAGAGATGAGCTCTCTAAATGAATGCAAATGGTCAACAGGTTTTTAGCGTATGCAAGGACACATCTTCACAGGACATCGATGCCAATCAGAATAAGTGGACTTAGGGATGAGCCCTTGCCACAGGATCCTCGCAGCCAATACGCTCTCATTCTGAGTGGATACTTTGTCTGAGTTATGAAACGAGCGGCGCCAGTGTAAAAATTTAATGCAGGCGAATACCTAAAAATCTTGTAAAATTGTAACCAGCGCTAATAAATTTCTAATAAATGCTTGTTAAATAAAGGCCACAATGTTGTTTTTCGAAGGACATCAAGAAAAGGTGAAAAAATTGGGAAATATGTTTGGGAATGTACAATAAGATAAATTAAGATTAACTATTCAGACTTATAGGAAATTCTGATATTCAAATATGAGCTTAGAAAATACATATATTAAGACTAAAACAATTTATTATTACAATTTTTCTCCATGTAATTGTTAAATCCATAGTATGTTAATTGAGCGCCGATTACGCGACTATTAATAGGAGCTTCCCAGCTGAAAGTGCGAAGGTCAGAGGTAGCCAGTTAACCGCCAATAGGAAAAACTGTGACAACAATGCTGGCCACACGTTGACCACAGCAGCACGTGCTGCCAGAGGCCAAAACAAGGTATCCCCTCTGACTGCCCCTCCCTTTTAAGCCTTTTTGGTCAGATTCTAACACCAAAAAACTCAACCCCTCATAAAATCGAGGGAACTGCTGTTGCTGTCGCCCTGTTTCCGCTACCAAACTAAACGTTTATTTATGGCCCAAACAGCGCCAAAGGACAACAACGCCAGCCTCGATTCTCAAACCATTGTCCTGGCAAATTCCTGCACCACTTCAACTAGACAAAGGCCAGGCCAAAGATAAACATGCGAGTGAACTCTAGGGTGGATCTGTGTTTGATTTGAAAACCATTAAATAAATAAAGGTACAATAAAAATGGATAAGTTTTAAATTTTAAGACTATAATGTATAATATTAATATATAATATTACCTTTGAAGTTTCTACCTCTAACCTCAAAAACCAATCTCTGAAGTCTAAAGTTTAATTTGTTATAAACAATATATTTGAAGTACATGTGGTATAAGTAATATTATATTTTGTTTTCAGTCATATATTATTTAAATATTCATATTGTTTTTTTTTTTTGAAAATGTTCTTTATAGAATCCATCGTATAATATATATTTAATATAGAACCCTAAAATTAATCGCTTTACGACGCTTTGATTGGTATTTATGCTAAAACTATGCAACTTTGCATATGCTACAGACTTGTTAATTTAGACTTGTTAATTTAATTTTATACTTTTACTTAATTTTTATACTATTATTTAATGTCTTAAAGTAATGTCCACTCTACGGCACATATACTGTGTCATTTTTTTCGAATCTCTTCTGTTGCCAAACAGTTCTTTTAACCGGGCAGTAAAAGCCCAAGGATTTGGTGGAAAGGGAACAAGGCTAAGAGCAAAAAGGGAGAGGACGCCACACATCTTGATTTTTGCCAAACAAAACATTTTTCGAGCACTTGCTCAACGAGCCTGCGATGGCTATAACTGTATTTGGTTATGTTAGTCACGTGGCCTCCACTTTTGGTTTTGGCCAAATTGCTGGACACAAGGAAAGAGCCATCTTCTTAAAGGAAAATCACGAGGAAAGGGTTGAGTTGCTTTGGCAGAAAAACCGCAGTGCATTTTATCCCTTTCCTTTTTAGTGAGTAAATACCTAAAGGGAAAGTTTAGTCTAGTTAAATAAATTAAAGAATTTTAATATTTTAAATACAGGTTTTCATTAATTTTATTGCAAAGTAATATTCCTTTCTTATCTATTTGAGTCTTAACTTCAAACACTATTTTAATATTTAATCCTTCAAGTCTAGAATCCTGGCTTTAAGCCTAATATGTTACTCCATTGTCCTTATCATTAACTCCTTTTTTGTGCGAGTCCCAAAAATCCTTTACTGTTTTCTCTGTTTTTTTGGGCCACCAACAGGAATTTCTAATCGTCTTCCTGGAAATTACCTCGCATCCGCTTTTCGGCTTCGGTTTTTACCAAAGGCGTTGAGTTGATAATTTCCTAAGCCCGCACAAGTGCCCAGCGAGACACAATGAAGAGTCACCCACATTATCGAAAAGTTTTCGGGTCATTAAGTTTCTCGACAGACAGCCAAAGTGGCAACGAAGAACACCCAGAACAGAGTTACTGGCCATGACGGAGGTAAAAACCAGTATTAACCGAATAGAAAAACAATTTAAAACTTCAAGTGGCAATTAAAGTATGCTCTTTGCCTTATTTTAGTTCAGATTTTGTTGGGATGGCAATTTAATGCACATATGCCGAGATTTATGTGTTTTGTACGCCACGCTTGGCCAAGGGGCCAAAACAAAGCGACATTTCGCTTTTAGACAATATTTTTCTTTCTGGAAAAAAACATTTGAAGCAGTATGAGAATGGCTGTCTCTTCGAGCCGGGCCAATGCCATAAAGAAGGAATCATCCCATACTGGTTGGTGTATTCCCCTTCATGTGCTGGCATTTAAATGTACGAAATTGTTTTTGCCGCTAGCTGGCATCCTCTGACAGGATGCGAAAACGTTTGAATATTCCTTGCTTATTCCTAAAATTGTATCCTTTTTTTTGGCTAGACACTTAGAAAATACGGGGTGTTAATAAAGAAACACTTTTTTAACCTTGCAGCTAGTTTATTTTTGTTACACCTATTTGTCTAATAATCCATTATGTTTTTTAATAATTTTTGTAATAGTTATTTTGTGGAAATTTCTTTTAGTGCCCTTAGCAGTTTATATTTATTTTGTTTTGCCGTTGTCGGCGATTTTTTGCCTGGCCGCGTATTTGGCATCGCGATAGCGCCAGGAATTGTCTGCCCAGTACCAGAAAATGCAGTTCAAATATCGGCCAATGCGTCAGAGTGGGGGATAGGGAACGTCTTAAACGTAAGTATTTGTAATGGAACGGATTGAAAACCCTACAACTTTGCGTACACACTCCGCATATTAATTTAATTTATCGTGTTGACTTGGTCGGTCACTTGCTTAGTCTGTATTCAAAATGCGTTTTTATGCAGTGCACCCGGGGCAGTGGAAAACCAGAGAAATACGCTAAAGCATTTGTCATTTGCATTCAACTTAGCTTGCGAGAGGGGCTTCTCTTTGATTTTCATCGGACTGTGATCTAAGTTCGTTTCTTCTGCGAAACCAGGGTAAGAATTGCGGACTTGTCGTCGAGAAAGTTTGACCCGTTTGTCAAATTCTGTGATTTCTGCCCTACCTGGCAGGGTTTACAGAAAAATTGATTAATAAAGATCCTGGTTGAATAATTGGTTAACCAACTTTGAAGCCATTTGATTGCTTAGAAATGAAGATATTGTCGTAAAGGCACAGCGCCTTATCTTCTTGAACAATTTGAATAATTTTATCACTTTCTTATTTGGCCAAAATCATCTTAAAGTACTCCAAAAAAACCGCAATTGGTTGTACAACTTAATAATGACAAAAGACTGCGCCAGTCAACATTTACGAAGGCGACATATTCCCAACAGGTGTAGACGCCGCATCCACATCCACACCCAAATGCAATTCTATTTTCGGTCATGGGAACGATGACTCGCCGCCCATCTCTTTAGACCCGGGCCATAAATATATGTGGTATAGTGTGTACTGAAAAAGCCACTAAATGCATCTGCAGATCAACTTCAACCCGCAGAAACCCGACACACTCGATGGTAATGGCCACCCGCAACATTGCGACACAAAACACTTGAACGAGCAGCATCAGCACGGATTTTTTTCACCCACACAAACCCTTATCCAAACCCAAACTTTTTGTTTGAGTTATTTTACGAGTTTTATTGGCTTTTATTGGCAACGAGATTTGAATTTTTCAAAACGACACTTGCCAGTTGCCGTTTGCCATCCTGTTGGTGTTTCTCCGTTTTTTGGCTTAATCGTTAGTCATTTTTTATGACCAGTATTTTGCCTTCAGGGTCACAAACAGGTGGTGTTTGGATATGTGGAGTCCGCATCCTGGACATAACTTAACCACTGATTGTACTTTTATGGCCAAAGTTCTATCGTCACGAAAAAAAACGAATACTTTTTTTGTGATAACCACAAACTGCTAATTAACTGTTGACTACAAAACCGTTTAATCCTTAAGCCTTAAGAGCCCGACATAAAAAACGAGTGCATTTTTTTGGTAATTTCATTCAAAGTGTGCCGCATAATGGCAGACGACAGACAACTTGCTAATTTTCATGCGCCATTTAAGGGGCGAATCCTTCCATATAGAGGAGTGAGACTCAGAGCCCTTCCACAGCCTTGCCTGTCACGAATTCACTTGACAACTCTTTTTTGGGTTTTTATTTTTTGCACTGATGCGACAAGACGAGCCTCCTCCAACGCTACTTAAAATTCAGTGCTTGGCATAAACATCCTTAAGAATCCTGCTAGTCAACAGTCGAAAACAGTGAAAAGTGCATCCTTTTTCTTAAGTTTTGAAGGATATTTTTGCCATTTTGTTGCCGATTTTACACAAAGATACTATTTAGGAAACGGGACTTCATTTGCTATTCATCATTTTCTAGACCTCTAACTTGGGTTTTTAAGGAATACGCTCGATAGATATACGATAATTAGATAGTACTTGAAGCTACAAATTCGGGAAGGTAAAACTTTCACCTATTGGAGGTGATCAAACAATTTTATAGCTAATTCGGTAAAATTTATTTGTACTTAAAATCACATATAAGATCGAGAAGGCATAACCTTTGCAAATCTGACAAAAATTAGCCAAGTTATGGACTTTTCCATGAAATTTATCTAAATAAAATCGATTAAACATCGAGTACTAGTCCGAATGTCCTTTTTTCGTCCTTTTCCTTAGTTTTCATAGAAAATTTTTGCCATTTCGCATCCGATTTCGCATCGGAATACCATTATTGAATTGGGACTTCATTCCCGTTTAATCTTTGTCAAATATAAGTATTTAATCAAAGCGTAAACTTAGTAAAATCTTTTCCAAATACCACATATGAACCCAAACGATTCTTTCTAACACTTTAGCTTCGGTTTCTAAGGAAAACTTTCCATAAATATTAAATAATATGATACTACTCAAAGATATAAGTTCAAAAAGGTATAAATTGCCACGATTGGAGGTGTATTACGCAAGTTATGGCTATTTCCCTTAAATTTATCCAAATAAAATCTATTAAACATCTCGTCAAGGTCCGAATATCCTTATTTGTCCTTTTTCTGAGATTTTTATGAAATAATTTTGCCATTTCGCATCCGATTTCGCAACGGAGTACCATTTATGAGTCTGAACTTCATTCCTCTCAAATGTGCATCAAAAGATTTCATAACACGAACAAAAAAATATTTGCCGATTTTTCAAAAATTCATGATGGTACCCCTTTCAAAATTGGCGAAAATCGGGTCAGATTTTAGGTTGCCAGATTTTGATAGAAATTGATAGAACTCGAAGATCTAAGATCGAGAAGGCATAACATTTGCAAATCTGACAAAAATTAGCCAAGTTATGGACTTTTCCATGAAACTTATCTAAATAAAATCGTTTAAACATCGAGTACTAGTCCGAATGTCCTTTTTTCGTCCTTTTCCTTAGTTTTCAGAGAATATTTTTGCCATTTTGCATCCGATTTCGCATCGGAATACCATTATTGAATTGGGACTTCATTCCCGTTCAATCTTTGTCAAATATAAGTATTTAATCAAAGCGTAAACTTAGTAAAATCTTTTCCAAATACCACATATGAACCCAAACGATTCTTTCTAGCACTTTAGCTTCGGTTTCTAAGGAAAACTTTCCATAAATATTAAATAATATGATACTACTCAAAGATATAAGTTCAAAAAGGTATAAATTGCCACGATTGGAGGTGTATTACGCAAGTTATGGCTATTTCCCTTAAATTTATCCAAATAAAATCTATTAAACATCTCGTCAAGGTCCGAATATCCTTATTTGTCCTTTTTCTGAGATTTTTATGAAATAATTTTGCCATTTCGCATCCGATTTCGCAACGGAGTACCATTTATGAGTCTGAACTTCATTCCTCTCAAATGTGCATCAAAAGATTTCATAACACGAACAAAAAAATATTTGCCGATTTTTCAAAAATTCATGATGGTACCCCTTTCAAAATTTGCGAAAATCGGCTCAGATTTTAGGTTGCCAGATTTTGATAGAAATTGATAGAACTCGAAGATCTAAGATCGAGAAGGCATAAAATTTGCAAATCTGACAAAAATTAGCCAAGTTATGGACTTTTCCATGAAACTTATCTAAATAAAATCGATTAAACATCGAGTACTAGTCCGAATGTCCTTTTTTCGTCCTTTTCCTTAGTTTTCAGAGAATATTTTTGCCATTTTGCATCCGATTTCACATCGGAATACCATTATTGAATTGGGACTTCATTCCCGTTCAATCTTTGTCAAATATAAGTATTTAATCAAAGCGTAAACTTAGTAAAATCTTTTCCAAATACCACATATGAACCCAAACCATTCTTTCTAGCACTTTAGCTTCGGTTTCTAAGGAAAACTTTCCATAAATATTAAATAATATGATACTACTCAAAGATATAAGTTCAAAAAGGTATAAATTGCCACGATTGGAGGTGTATTACGCAAGTTATGGCTATTTCCCTTAAATTTATCCAAATAAAATTTAAACATCTCGTCAAGGTCCGAATATCCTTATTTGTCCTTTTTCTGAGATTTTTATGAAATAATTTTGCCATTTCGCATCCGATTTCGCAACGGAGTACCATTTATGAATCTGAACTTCATTCCTCTCAAATGTGCATCAAAAGATTTCATAACACGAACAAAAAAATATTTGCCGATTTTTCAAAAATTCATGATGGTACCCCTTTCAAAATTTGCGAAAATCGGCTCAGATTTTAGGTTGCCAGATTTTGATAGAAATTGATAGAACTCGAAGATCTAAGATCGAGAAGGTATAACATTTGCAAATCTGACAAAAATTAGCCAAGTTATGGACTTTTCCATGAAACTTATCTAAATAAAATCGATTAAACATCGAGTACTAGTCCGAATGTCCTTTTTTCGTCCTTTTCCTTAGTTTTCAGAGAATATTTTTGCCATTTTGCATCCGATTTCACATCGGAATACCATTATTGAATTGGGACTTCATTCCCGTTCAATCTTTGTCAAATATAAGTATTTAATCAAAGCGTAAACTTAGTAAAATCTTTTCCAAATACCACATATGAATCCAAACCATTCTTTCTAGCACTTTAGCTTCGGTTTCTAAGGAAAACTTTCCATAAATATTAAATAATATGATACTACTCAAAGATATAAGTTCAAAAAGGTATAAATTGCCACGATTGGAGGTGTATTACGCAAGTTATGGCTATTTCCCTTAAATTTATCCAAATAAAATCTATTAAACATCTCGTCAAGGTCCGAATATCCTTATTTGTCCTTTTTCTGAGATTTTTATGAAATAATTTTGCCATTTCGCATCCGATTTCGCAACGGAGTACCATTTATGAGTTTGAACTTCATTCCTCTCAAATGTGCATCAAAAGATTTCATAACACGAACAAAAAAATATTTGCCGATTTTTCAAAAATTCATGATGGTACCCCTTTCAAAATTGGCGAAAATCGGCTTAGATTTTAGGTTGCCAGATTTTGATAGAAATTGATAGAACTCGAAGATCTAAGATCGAGATTTTCCGTGATTTTCCATGAAACTTATCTAAATAATATCGAGTACTAGTCCGAATGTCCTTTTTTCGTCCTTTTCCTTAGTTTTCAGAGAATATTTTTGCCATTTCGTATCCGATTTCGCATCGGAATACCATTATTGAATTGGGACTTCATTCCCGTTCAATCTTTGTCAAATATAAGTATTTAATCAAAGCGTAAACTTAGTAAAATCTTTTCCAAATACCACATATGAACCCAAACCTTTCTTTCTAGCACTTTAGCTTCGGTTTCTAAGGAAAACTTTCCATAAATATTAAATAATATGATACTACTCAAAGATAAAAGTTCAAAAGGGTATAAATTGCCACGATTGGAGGTGTATTACGCAAGTTATGGCTATTTCCCTTAAATTTATCCAAATAAAATCTATTAAACATCTCGTCAAGGTCCGAATATCCTTATTTGTCCTTTTTCTGAGATTTTTATGAAATAATTTTGCCATTTCGCATCCGATTTCGCAACGGAGTACCATTTATGAGTCTGAACTTCATTCCTCTCAAATGTACATCAAAAGATTTCATAACACGAACAAAAAAATATTTGCCGATTTTTCAAAAATTCATGATGGTACCCCTTTCAAAATTGGCGAAAATCGGGTCAGATTTTAGGTTGCCAGATTTTGATAGAAATTGATAGAACTCGAAGATCTAAGATCGAGAAGGCATAACATTTGCAAATCTGACAAAAATTAGCCAAGTTATGGACTTTTCCATGAAACTTATCTAAATAAAATCGTTTAAACATCGAGTACTAGTCCGAATGTCCTTTTTTCGTCCTTTTCCTTAGTTTTCAGAGAATATTTTTGCCATTTTGCATCCGATTTCGCATCGGAATACCATTATTGAATTGGGACTTCATTCCCGTTCAATCTTTGTCAAATATAAGTATTTAATCAAAGCGTAAACTTAGTAAAATCTTTTCCAAATACCACATATGAACCCAAACGATTCTTTCTAGCACTTTAGCTTCGGTTTCTAAGGAAAACTTTCCATAAATATTAAATAATATGATACTACTCAAAGATATAAGTTCAAAAAGGTATAAATTGCCACGATTGGAGGTGTATTACGCAAGTTATGGCTATTTCCCTTAAATTTATCCAAATAAAATCTAAACATCTCGTCAAGGTCCGAATATCCTTATTTGTCCTTTTTCTGAGATTTTTATGAAATAATTTTGCCATTTCGCATCCGATTTCGCAACGGAGTACCATTTATGAGTCTGAACTTCATTCATCTCACATGTGCATCAAAAGATTTCATAACACGAACAAAAAAATATTTGCCGATTTTTCAAAAATTCATGATGGTACCCCTTTCAAAATTTGCGAAAATCGGGTCAGATTTTAGGTTGCCAGATTTTGATAGAAATTGATAGAACTCGAAGATCTAAGATCGAGAAGGCATAACATTTGCAAATCTGACAAAAATTAGCCAAGTTATGGACTTTTCCATGAAACTTATCTAAATAAAATCGTTTAAACATCGAGTACTAGTCCGAATGTCCTTTTTTCGTCCTTTTCCTTAGTTTACAGAGAATATTTTTGCCATTTTGCATCCGATTTCGCATCGGAATACCATTATTGAATTGGGACTTCATTCCCGTTCAATCTTTGTCAAATATAAGTATTAAATCAAAGCGTAAACTTAGTAAAATCTTTTCCAAATACCACATATGAACCCAAACGATTCTTTCTAGCACTTTAGCTTCGGTTTCTAAGGAAAACTTTCCATAAATATTAAATAATATGATACTACTCAAAGATATAAGTTCAAAAAGGTATAAATTGCCACGATTGGAGGTGTATTACGCAAGTTATGGCTATTTCCCTTAAATTTATCCAAATAAAATCTATTAAACATCTCGTCAAGGTCCGAATATCCTTATTTGTCCTTTTTCTGAGATTTTTATGAAATAATTTTGCCATTTCGCATCCGATTTCGCAACGGAGTACCATTTATGAGTCTGAACTTCATTCCTCTCAAATGTACATCAAAAGATTTCATAACACGAACAAAAAAATATTTGCCGATTTTTCAAAAATTCATGATGGTACCCCTTTCAAAATTGGCGAAAATCGGGTCAGATTTTAGGTTGCCAGATTTTGATAGAAATTGATAGAACTCGAAGATCTAAGATCGAGAAGGCATAACATTTGCAAATCTGACAAAAATTAGCCAAGTTATGGACTTTTCCATGAAACTTATCTAAATAAAATCGTTTAAACATCGAGTACTAGTCCGAATGTCCTTTTTTCGTCCTTTTCCTTAGTTTACAGAGAATATTTTTGCCATTTTGCATCCGATTTCGCATCGGAATACCATTATTGAATTGGGACTTCATTCCCGTTCAATCTTTGTCAAATATAAGTATTAAATCAAAGCGTAAACTTAGTAAAATCTTTTCCAAATACCACATATGAACCCAAACGATTCTTTCTAGCACTTTAGCTTCGGTTTCTAAGGAAAACTTTCCATAAATATTAAATAATATGATACTACTCAAAGATATAAGTTCAAAAAGGTATAAATTGCCACGATTGGAGGTGTATTACGCAAGTTATGGCTATTTCCCTTAAATTTATCCAAATAAAATCTATTAAACATCTCGTCAAGGTCCGAATATCCTTATTTGTCCTTTTTCTGAGATTTTTATGAAATAATTTTGCCATTTCGCATCCGATTTCGCAACGGAGTACCATTTATGAGTCTGAACTTCATTCCTCTCAAATGTACATCAAAAGATTTCATAACACGAACAAAAAAATATTTGCCGATTTTTCAAAAATTCATGATGGTACCCCTTTCAAAATTGGCGAAAATCGGGTCAGATTTTAGGTTGCCAGATTTTGATAGAAATTGATAGAACTCGAAGATCTAAGATCGAGAAGGCATAACATTTGCAAATCTGACAAAAATTAGCCAAGTTATGGACTTTTCCATGAAACTTATCTAAATAAAATCGTTTAAACATCGAGTACTAGTCCGAATGTCCTTTTTTCGTCCTTTTCCTTAGTTTTCAGAGAATATTTTTGCCATTTTGCATCCGATTTCGCATCGGAATACCATTATTGAATTGGGACTTCATTCCCGTTCAATCTTTGTCAAATATAAGTATTTAATCAAAGCGTAAACTTAGTAAAATCTTTTCCAAATACCACATATGAACCCAAACGATTCTTTCTAGCACTTTAGCTTCGGTTTCTAAGGAAAACTTTCCATAAATATTAAATAATATGATACTACTCAAAGATATAAGTTCAAAAAGGTATAAATTGCCACGATTGGAGGTGTATTACGCAAGTTATGGCTATTTCCCTTAAATTTATCCAAATAAAATCTATTAAACATCTCGTCAAGGTTCGAATATCCTTATTTGTCCTTTTTCTGAGATTTTTATGAAATAATTTTGCCATTTCGCATCCGATTTCGCAACGGAGTACCATTTATGAGTCTGAACTTCATTCCTCTCAAATGTACATCAAAAGATTTCATAACACGAACAAAAAAATATTTGCCGATTGTTCAAAAATTCATGATGGTACCCCTTTCAAAATTGGCGAAAATCGGGTCAGATTTTAGGTTGCCAGATTTTGATAGAAATTGATAGAACTCGAAGATCTAAGATCGAGAAGGCATAACATTTGCAAATCTGACAAAAATTAGCCAAGTTATGGACTTTTCCATGAAACTTATCTAAATAAAATCGTTTAAACATCGAGTACTAGTCCGAATGTCCTTTTTTCGTCCTTTTCCTTAGTTTTCAGAGAATATTTTTGCCATTTTGCATCCGATTTCGCATCGGAATACCATTATTGAATTGGGACTTCATTCCCGTTCAATCTTTGTCAAATATAAGTATTTAATCAAAGCGTAAACTTAGTAAAATCTTTTCCAAATACCACATATGAACCCAAACGATTCTTTCTAGCACTTTAGCTTCGGTTTCTAAGAAAAACTTTCCATAAATATTAAATAATATGATACTACTCAAAGATATAAGTTCAAAAAGGTATAAATTGCCACGATTGGAGGTGTATTACGCAAGTTATGGCTATTTCCCTTAAATTTATCCAAATAAAATCTATTAAACATCTCGTCAAGGTCCGAATATCCTTATTTGTCCTTTTTCTGAGATTTTTATGAAATAATTTTGCCATTTCGCATCCGATTTCGCAACGGAGTACCATTTATGAGTCTGAACTTCATTCCTCTCAAATGTGCATCAAAAGATTTCATAACACGAACAAAAAAATATTTGACGATTTTTCAAAAATTCATGATGGTACCCCTTTCAAAAGATTTTGATAGAAATTGATAGAACTCGAAGATCTAAGATCGAGAAGGCATAACATTTAACGATCTGCCAAGTATTAACAAAGTTATGTCAAATTTCTCAAAATGTGGTAAGTTAAAAGCCCAATTGACGCGTTTAATTATTGGGCTGATGGTATTGGCCAAAATATTAACTTTTTAGATAAGCTGTAACAAATATTTTAACCATATTTTAGCACTCTTTTCCCTTTCAACCCCTTAGTTAAATTTAAAACACCAATTCAATTTTTTTAACAAGTTTTATTGTAAATTAAAAACTCTTCTTCTTCTTGTACATTAATTTAATTAACCTAAACTTATTTCTGAAGTTACTATTTTATATTAATATTAATAATAATATTAATTATGTAAAATTATATATAAGGAAACATATATTGTAAATACATCAAACTAAACCTGAAATTTTTAAATTCTATATTCTCAGGACTGCGATCAAGGATTTCAGCTGCGCAACAAGGATTCCTTTTTCGTTGTGTCCATGCTACTGGATACTGCATCACCTGAGGAGTCCTTCAAGCCGTTGGGCGCAAGCTACTTTTCCTGAGCCTCGGTATCTCTGTTTCCGTGGCAGGACATCACTGGAACTGCAACTCGAACACAAAAGACGACAAATCAAACCAACCAAAGGACCAACCCATTCACAGCAACGGGAAAACGTTTCTGTAATTCTGTAAAAAATAATATTAATAAAAAAGAGTGATTTAAAAGGATAAATTAAGTGTTTTATTTGGAGGGGGGTTTTTAAAAAATATTCTTAGGACCGCATATCCTTGGCGTGATCTTTGCAAAAAACCATTATGGTACGCCTTGAAAACTTATCCCAAAAATTATTATTACGATTATGATCAAATTAAAAATTTGTCATCCACCTTCTGCTGATTTCTGTTCGCCTGGTACTTCAGAAGTGGCGGAGGTCGATTTTTGGATTTTTAAAATTCTTAAATTTAATAAGCTCAAAAAAGTATGCAACATTTAAATTTTTGCAAAGTTCAAAAAAGTATGCAACATTTAAATTTTTGCAAAGCTCAAAAAAGTATGCAACATTTTAATTTTTTCAAAGATCAAAAAAGTATGCAACATTTTATTTTTTGCATCCACCTTCAGCTGATTTCTGTTCGCCTGGTACTTCAGAAGTGGCGGAGGTCGATTTTTGGATTTTTAAAAATTCTTAAATTTCCCGACTTTTCCCCAATTTTCCACGATTTTCAGAGTTTTTCCAATTTTCCGAATTTCCCTGATTTTTCCTGAATTTTCCCGAATTTTCCCGAATTTTCCTGAATTTCCTGGATTTTTCCGGAATTTTCCGGATTTTTCCAGAATTTTCCCCAATTTTCCCCAATTTTCCCGAATTTTACTGAATTTTTCTAAATTTTTCAGAATTTTCCTGAATTTTAAAAAATTGTAAAAACCCCAAAATCGCCCTCCGGCCACTTCTGAAGTACCAGGCGAACAGAAATCAGCAGAAGGTGGATGACGAATTTTTCAAATTTGGCGGGAAAAAATTTAAATTTAAAAAAAATACCAAAAAAATTTTAACGGAAAAATACCAAAAAATTTAACGAAAAAATACCAGATTTAAATATTTTTTGGTATTTTTCAGTTAAATTTTTTGGTATTTTTCCGTTAAAATTTTTTTGGTATTTTTTTTTAAATTCAAATTTGAAAATTAACGGATGCCCGCCAAATTTGAAAAATTCGGCATCCAAAAAGTATGCAACATTTAAATTTTTGCAAAAAGCTCATAAAAGTACGCAACATTTTAATTTTTGCATCCACCTTCTGCTGATTTCTGTTCGCCTGGTACTTCAGAAGTGGCGGAGGTCGATTTTTGTGTTTTTTTAAAAAATCTGAAATTTCTGGACAATTCAGGAAAACTCGGAAAAATTCAGGAAAATTCGGGAAAATTCAGGAAAATTCAGGAAAATTCAGAAAAATTCAGGAAAATTCGGAAACCCGCAAAAGGTGGGAAAGACGGGAAAATTCGGGAAAACCTGGAAAATGAAAAAAAACTCGGAAAATTGGTGTAAACTGTGTGCTTTATTTTCAATAAAACGTGCTTACAAATACAGATACATGTATTTACATAGGAATATGCTTAAAATATGGAAAAATCGGTACTGTTATGGATCTCCAGGATCTCCTACCGCTGCTACAGGTGCTCCAGAATTTCCTAAGGCTCCTCCAGGTGCTGGTCCACGATCCTTCAGGCTGGCATAGGCAGGTCCAGGTTGGCCTAGGCAGGAGCAGGAGCAGGATCCGTCCAGGGTGGCCTAGGCAGGTCCAGCGCCCGGCCAGGCTGGCCTAGGCAGGTCCAGGATCCGTCCAGGGTGGCCGAGGCTGGGCCAGGATCCGTTCAGGCTAGCCTAGGCAGGTCCTGGACCATCCAGGGTGGCCCAGCCAGGCCCAGGGCACGTCCAGGCTGGCCTAGGCAGGTCCAGGATCCGTCCAGGGTGGCCTAGCCAGGTCCAGGGGCCGTCAAGGCTAGCCTAACCAGGTCAAGGGTGGCCTAGGCAGGTCCAGGATCCGTCCAGGTTGACCTAGGCAGGTCCAGAGTGGTCTAGGCAGGCCCAGGATCCGCCCAAGGTGGCCTAGGAAGGACAAGGATCCGTCCAGGGTGGCCCAGCCAGGTCCAGGGCCCGTCCGGGCTGGCCTAGGCAGGTCCAGGATCCGTCCAGGTTGGCCAAGGCTATGCCAGGATCCGTCCAGGCTAGCCTAGGCAGGTCCTGGGCCGTCAAGGCTAGCCTAACCAGGTCAAGGGTGGCCTAGGCAGGTCCAGGATCCGTCCAGGTTGACCTAGGCAGGTCCAGGGTGGCCTAGGCAGGTCCAGGATCCGCCCAGGGTTGCCGAAGCTGGGCCAGGATCCGTTCAGGCTAGCCTAGGCAGGTCCTGGGCCATCCAGTGTGGCCTAGGCAGGTCCAGTATCCGTCCAGGGTGGCCGAGGCTGGGCCAGGATCCGTTCAGGCTAGCCTAGGCAGGTCCTGGACCATCCAGGGTGGCCTAGCCAGGCCCAGGGCACGTCAAGGCTGGCCTAGGCAGGTCCAGGATCCGTCCAGGGTGCCAAATTTTAAATTCAAAAATTTAACGGATTCCCGCCAAAAATTTAGATTTTGGCATCCACCTTCTGCTGATTTCTGTTCGCCTGGTACTTCAGAAGTGAGGGAGGTCGATTTTTGGATTTTTAAAATACTGAAATTTCGAAAGATGATCGAAGATGGATTTTGGTAATTTTAAAAACTCATTTTTTCATCCTTTGGCTTAAGTTTTCAAGGATATTTTTTACATTTTGTATCCGATTTTGAACAAAGATACTATTTATGAATCGGGGCTTCATTTGCTTTCTATCATAATCAAATATTTCTTTATATTCGATATATAAACTTTATAAAATCATTTCAAACATCGCCAATGTGCCCATATATCATTTTCTCGCTCCTTAACTTAAGTTTTTAAGGAATACGCTTGATAGATATACGATAATAAGATAGTACTCGAAGTTAAAAATTTGGGAAGGTACAACTTTTGCTGATTGGTGGCGAACAAATCAAGTTATGGCCTTTTGACAGATAAATTGAATTGTTTTTTAATTGTAAAATACGGAAAGTTGATATTTGTCAAAAGCTCACTTTTTTAAGCATTTTAGAACGTTTATAATATTCGATTTCGAACCTATTTCAAAACGAAATACCACTCATAAATCAGGGTTTCAGTCTTCTTCGATCTGCATCAAAGAATCCGAGAAACTAAAAAAAAAAATTAAGCCGATTTTTCAAAATTTTGAAAGGGGTACCATCATGATTTTTTCAAAAATCGACAACATTTTTTATTGATCGGTATTTTGGATCTTTTGATGTAGGTTGAAGAAGATTGAAGCCCTGATTCATAAATGGCATTTCGTTTTAGAATCGGTTGTAAATTAGCTCAGATATTCCCATAAAACTCTTCCAAAAATGGAAAATTTAGATTTACAAAATTCGGAAAGTAGAAATTCAAAGATCCTTTTTTTCTCATCCTTTTGATTAATTTTTTAAGAATATTTTAGCCATTTTGTAACCGTTTTCACGCAAAGATAGTGTCTAAGAATCGGGCCTTCATTTGTTGTCCATCATAATCAAAAATTTTAATTAAAGTGTAAACTCATAATAAAGGGGAAATATTTAAAATATTTCCATCAAATTGTGTTCAACCAAACGTTTTATTTTTATCCCATTTAGAGGGAATACTATTTACTTGAGTAATTTTATTGACTCGCCCAACTCCTTTAGAAACCAAATGCAATAATAACCACAATAAAAATTTGTAAAAATGAGCATAATATGAGCTTGCTAGTTGTAATATGAATAAAAATAAAAATAACCGCCAACGGCAAATGGGAAACAAAGCAAACAGTAATTTCCCTCATATATAAAAAAGAAAGCAAGGACTAAGGACGAAGGATGCAAAGCTGACTGTGTTGTGGGCCAAGTCAAAACGGATGTACAAATTGCAAGGCATAATTCAAATTGTTTGACTTTTTGACAATGACTGCGCCAACACAGACTCCCACTCTCAAGGATTTTCCACAGAGTTCTTATCTTGGCATATGTGCCATGAACCAAAAACTGGCGCCATTCGCCTGCAATATTTCTGATCTTTTGTGCAATATATTTAAGCTTTCTGACTGCACTGCGAAGGCCTTTAAGAGTCCCTGTCCTTTTCTACTTAGCGTGTGAGTCACATTAATTAGCTAAACTGCTGAACTGCCAGAAAGTGTGCTTAAAAAGCAATTAAATGTGATTACCATAAGTTCCCTCTCTCGCCCAACCCCGTATGGGTTTCAAAAAATCTGTAGCATACATTTTGGAGACCGCAAAATTTGAATGGCTCTGAAAAATTTCGTTGCAATTCTTTTCGGCTGGCATTTAGTTCGAATGAGTTTTTGGCGGTTTCTGGCCCTGTTTCAGACCAGGCCCTGAAGCCATTTGACTTAATTAGTTGGCCGACGCCAACAGTCGACGCCCTCGGCCTTTCTTTATTTTGAAGCCCCAAAAACTATGAATTTATTTGACACTTGAATAAATGCGGTTTTTGCGGCAGCCAAAAACGAGGAAAAATGACAGAAAATATATTTTTCAAAATGGATTTCGGTAGAAGCCAAAAATTTTTCTCCTTTTAGCTTAGCTCTTCGCTTTGGGTGTCGGGAAGACACACATGCCCATTTGATATATAACCCATGTCGTGGCTCTTGTTCCGCAGTTCGATTCACAGCTTCTCATCGCAGTTTCCGTTTCCTGATTTCCTTACCCTTGCAAAAGGACTCCTTGACTCCTGTTCGACCCAAGGTCCCGGAAAAAAAGGGAGGATACCATCCCAGTTGGGGGGCGTGTTGCTGTACTTAGCGTTTTGTAAAACTCCATATCTGTTCTATTCCTAATTTATGAATGGCTATGCCACGGGGCGGTAATTGTGATGGGTGAGTGTGGCAAGTGGCAGAGTGGTATACTGCATTTCACAAGGAACAAAGGACCATCGTTCAATGATGTCATTTCAGGATGAAGTTAAAACAGATTAGAAGGTGATTGACTCTGGGAATTGATGGTGAAAAATTTATAAGGATTAATCTAACAAGACTGAGATAAATATTTTTCATAGCCATTCTTTCAATAAATAAAGTTATTTTTATGATTAATTGGTAAATGACAAGTACCTACTCAGAATCGAACTTTTATTCAGTAGCAAAGTTCAACAATACATAGTACATTTTTTGCTAGTAAGCATGATTACGAGATATTTAGCTAATTTCGTCGCTTTTTGAATAAGTTGATATAACTAAATATTTTATGCATCTACAGACTTACTAATGATACATTTTAAATATTTGATAATGACAATAAAATCACAATTAATAGATTTATTATATTAAAATCCGTTTGAAGCATTTAAAATGTTTATTTTTAAAACTACTTTTAATCTCAAACTATTTAAAATGCAATAAGAAATTCCAATATTCCCATGGAATTCCATATAAGATATTGCATATTTATTGTACTGCAAACAAATCGTTATCAAAACAAATTCCCGATTAGCGGCTGATAAAAAATATTGTATTCTACACACATTTCATGTTTGCAGTCGATCGCAGACTGTCAATCGCAGAACACACTCCCTCTCTACTCTGGAAAAACATTTTTTATTAATAAAAAATGGGCTTATCAGCATTTCTTGCCTACATCGGTCTCTATGCCTTGGCCATTTATCTCTACGAACATTTGAAAACGCCAATACGATTACTCAAAATTCGTTTCTATGACGATGCAAAAAATAGACTCACTATCAAAGAACGATATGGAAATTGGGCGGCGGTCACTGGGAGCAGCGATGGCATTGGCAAGGAATATGCCAAGGAATTGGCCCGTCAGGGCATCAACGTGGTCCTGATCGCCAGAAACGAGGAGAAACTTAAGGCGGTGGTCAAGGAGATTGGTGAGTTATCTATCAAGTTTCCTATCAAGACACATGAAGCAAAGGTTGCTTAAATTAATTTTTTTCAGAGAGTGAGTCAAAAGTGCAGACAAAAATTGTAATTGCTGATTTTACCAAGGGCTCTCAGGTCTATGAGCATATAGAAAAGGAACTAGCCAATGTCCCAATTTCCATACTAAGTAAGTTGTTATACTAAAGACATATATTATATATTTCTTAATTCTATTGCCCACCTTATCACAGTTAACAACGTTGGTGACGGAAAACCCCTTTCGCTTTTAAAATGGAGCCAAGAAGACACTCAAAATATTATTGACACTAACGTGGTTGCTGTTTCCCAATTGTCACGGATATTTTTTAAGCGTATGAAGGAGGCTGGTATCAAAGGAGCTATAGTGAATGTCAGTTCCGGAACGGAGCTGCAGCCCCTTCCTTATGCGGCTTATTATGCTGCCTCAAAAGCCTACACCAGGAGCTTCACCCTGGCCCTGCAATATGAGGCCAAGCCATTCGGAATCCATGTCCAGCTGTTGTCTCCTAATTTCGTGGTGACTAAAATCAATTCATACTCTAAGAATATTATGAAGGGGGGACTGTTCATCCCATCGGCGGAGAAATATGCCATAAATTCAGTGAATCAGTTGAGGGACGGAGTGGAGGAAACATCTGGTTATTTCTGGCATCATGTTCAAAATGCCTTATTTACTCTTTTCACATCACGAATGAGGACTTTCTTAGCTACAAAACTAAAAATAAGATAAATTAGTATTGAAGAAATAGAACAAAGATCAATAAACAATATTGAAAAAAAATTCCTGCTACTTCCAAGTAAGTCAGAACCTCCAGGAGGTTTGCGTCTTTGCTAAACAGAGTTAGAGGGTAGTTTCAAACTTCCCAGATATAATATATTCTTAAAAAAGCTTGTTGCCTATTTTTTTAAATTAAAATTATATATGTATTTTTTTTGATTTTGCTGATTTATGTTTTGAAATATGGTTATGCTATGATATTCTTTTATAAGCTAAATAGAACTTTTTTTTACTAAATAAGCAGTTTTTTAATAAAACCAAACTAAAGATCTAGTGATAAAAAAATTATTCATAAAAAACCAAAAATTAAATGATCTTTTCTATAGAAAAAGATATAAGAGATGAAGTTATAGAATTATGCCCAAAAAGTCATTTCTAATTAACCCTGTCCATTAGAAAAAAATTGCTCCGATAAAAGGTTTTTTAAATATGAAGTAAATTTGTAATATTATTTTTAGAATTGCGCCAGCTACAAACAAATAAGACATTTTAAAAATGTTATCATTCTGTGTTAAACTCATTAGGCATTAAATTTTTGCGTTATATAATATTTGCCACCGTTGGCCCCTTTGAATCAAGGGCCATCTGCTAATTGCGCAACCGCCTGGGAGACGCGACCTTGCCCACAAATAATGCAATCGACCCGATGGGTGTCAAATTTTAATTTGAACATTTATAGGCCTAAAATCACTCGATCTATTATAAAACCTATACGAAGACCTATAAGCGATAACTGAAAAAGTCGTAATCGAAACGTAGACTCGAGCCTCGTCAGTAATACGAAATAAAAATAAAACAGATTCTTTTGGCGCACATTTAACGGCAAGTCGAACACCTTTTGATTGTTCGGACTTCCATAAAATGCACGCTATTTAAATTCAGCGCC